>OW240917.1:72197015-72254051 GCA_933207985.1 Pelobates cultripes | reverse complement strand
GGGAGGGGGGAATAAAAAGAGAAGAGGGGGGGGAATAAAAAGAGGGGAGGGGGGATAAGAAGAGGGGAGGGGGGATAAGAAGAGGGGGGAGAATAGAGGGGAGGGGGGAATAAAAAGAGAAGGGGGGGAATAAAAAGAGGGGAGGGGGATAAGAAGAGGGGAGGGGGGAATAAGAAGAGGGGAGGGAGGGGAATAAGAAGAGGGGAGGAGGGGAATAAAAAGAGGGGATAGGGGGAATAAGAAGAGGGGAGGGAGGGGAATAAGAAGAGGGGAGATAAGAAAAAGAGGGGGTAAGAAGAAGAAGGGGTGAGTAAGAAAAAGATGGGGGAGTAAGAAGAAGAAGAGGAGGGAGTAAGAAAAAGAGGGGGGAGTAAGAAGAGGGAGAGGTGGAATAAGAAAAGGGGGAGGGTCGAGTAAGAAGGAGGGGAGGGCGGAGTAAGAAGGAGGGGAGATAAGAAAGAGGGGGGTAAGAAGAAGAAGAAGGGGTGAGTAAGAAAAAGAGTGGGGAGTAAGAAGAAGAAGAAGAGTGGGGGTAAGAAGAAGAAGAGGGGGTAAGAAGAAGGGGGAGTAAGAAGAAGAGGGGGAGTAAGAAGAAGAAGGGGGAGGAAGAGGAAGAAGAAGAAGGGGGTAAGAAGAAGGGGGGTAAGAAGAACAGGTGGGGGAGTAAGAAGAAGGGGGGTAAGAAGAACAGGTGGGGAGTAAGACGACCAAGGGGGGAAGTATGAAGAACACAGGGAGGAGGGGGGTAAGACGAACACAGGGGGTGTGAGGAGAACACATAGAGGGAGGAGTGAGAAGAACACAGGGAGGGTGGAGGGGGGGATGAGAAGAGCACAGGGAGGGTGGGTGAGTGTGAGAAGAGACCGCTAGGGTGGGGGAGAGGAGAGACCACTAAGGTGCAGGGGAGAGCTCTACGGGACAGAAGGGGCAGCTCTATAGGACAGGGGCCAAGACAGGGAGCTCTTTCACACTACGCGCGCGCACACACACACAATGCATCCCTATACATACACAGAAACACAACATGCTTCCCTTACACACAGAGAAACACACAATGCATCCATTACACACACACACACAACACTTACACACAAGACAATGCATCCTTTGCACACATACACAGAAACAGACAATGCAAACCCGTACACACACATGCAAACACACACACTTCTTTTCTTACATACACACAGAAACACAATGCATCTCTTACACTCAATGCACACACATACAGACACACACATTGCATCCCTTATGCATACAAACACAGATTCACACAATGCATCCCTTACACACAACCAGAAACACATAATACATCCCTTATACACAAATACACACTGCTTCCACTACACACAAACACACTACATCACCTGCACAAACTGGTAACCCTATACACTACATACCATAAGCACACATATTAGATCCTCTACAATAACACATAACACATCCCCTACACACTCCACTCCCTGTGAGCGAACTCATGGGTGGGTGGAACTTATGAGTGGGCCTTATGGGCATACTCACCATCAGGCCCTGGGGCCCAGACCTTGAGCTGTGTAAGGGGCCCCAAAAAAATGGAGCTGCTTCCAATTCTCCCAGAACATTGAATTTTGTGACCACAGTTGCAAACAGCCTCCAGAGATCCTGTTCTACACCAGACCAGTGGAGCCAAACTGCAGCCCATCATCATCCTCATCTGCTTGTAAGTAGGCAATCTAGTATATTATTAGTGACACTAATCTATAATGTACCTCACATTAAAGGGACACTATAGCTTAATGAAGTGGTTCTGGTGTCTATAGCTGGTCCCTGCAGGCTTTTTAATGTAAACACACACTGTGTGCAGCACTGGCGTTAGTTCATATGGGTGGGGCATTGTGATGTCACATGGGGGGGCAGCAAATTTTTATTTTGTCTAGGGCGGCAAAAATCCTTGCACCGGCACTGATCCTGGGCAGGTGCACCAGTCTACTGGTGACCCACAGGAGGGGAGTGCACTGATTGCACTGCACTCTCCTCCTGTCCAGCCCCATCTTTACCGCAGTGCAAGTGCCCTCTGCCCCTAATTTACAGTGGCTCACACTCACAACAAGCAGTGCCTGGAGCCGTGAAGGAGCGGGTATGGCAAAGAGCTACTGATTAGCATAACATCAATATCCGTTATAAAACCAGGAAAAGGTGGGCATGGATGGTGAACTGATTTGGTGGTGCAATGGGCCACTTGACTGGTTTTGCCCTCCAGGCCTAAGGCTGCCAGCCCTCCCCTGATTTCAACCCACACTTCTACCAGATTGTTGGAGATGTGGTAGGGAACTAGGCTCATTCTCTCACATATGGTGGGACTGTGAAGAGTTGAAACCAATGAAAGCAATTTTATCGGATTTTGTAAATTTTGCGCTGAATGCACAAACTGTTATTATGGCCCAAACGTTCCTGTTTCACTTAAATATGCCAAGGGTTAACATAAAATTAATAATTCTTATGATCCATATTTTTATGGCAATTAAACTAGTTATAGCTAGAAATTGGAGAAATATGGGTCCGTTTGGCAAGATATTTGTGTACAAGCGGATTATCAATGTAGGATGGAATTAGGTATAGCATTAAATAAAGTATCCAAGGAGAAACATGAGGAGATTTGGGCCCCTTGGAATAGATATCTTAGTCTTAAAATTAAAAACCCCCTCCCTCCAATGACAACCTAACCTCTCTTAGGAAATGTAACAGCTTTATGTGGAAGTGTAAGAAAGTGTTAATGTATGCACTCTATAGATTTGAAGTGTAAGAAAGTGTTAATGTATGTAATCTACAGATTTGACTGCAGTTAGTGTATAAAAGTATAAAATATGGTTTTATTAATTATGTGTATAATATTATGTGTATAAAAATAGATTTTCTGTAATATTTTAAAACCTATTTTTCTATGAAAGTTTGTATATGGATGAAATCTTAAATTTGAAAAATAAAAAATGTATACAAATAAAAAATAAAATAAAATAAAGTTACATGTACAAAGACAAGTATAAATTAATAGAGAGTGCCGACATGAGGAATGCTGGAATTCTAGTAATAATATATTTGTTTATAGATTGCTAGATCACAGAATTTTTATTTTTTTATTTTTAAATGATGTGAAATTGTAAAGTGTAAATATAATTTATTTGTAAGTTCATTACAGACATATTGGGGGGAGGTGGATATTTGAGAGATTATATGGATATCTTTACTTCTGAAAAAATAATAGACAAGCAGAAATACCATTGTTGCCATGTATGGTGGAATGGCAAATAAAACAGAAACCAGTTAAATGCCCTGCTTATAGATAGTAGTAAGGAACCTTTGTTGCTATAAAGCTTTATAAAAATGAGTGTAAATTACATAATGTCTCACAAATAGTCCATGTTCTGTACTAATTGAATTGTACTTGTAATTCATTCATTCCTCTCAACCCAATTAAAGGAATGCATGATTGTGGTCTAAATTTCAAACGTGCTTACTGTATAGGTCGAGGGAAGAAAGGGCTGCCTCTAAAGTCTCCGTATAGATACCTATACAGACAAAGGTATCACTCTGGACATCTTTGGAGAGGGCATGAATCCTAGCTTCCAGGAACTGGATAGTGAGGCAAAAGTTTGTTACATTGTTAGAGACAGTGGTGGGCAAATAAAGGTTTTACTGGGTGGGATTAACCAGACGGCAGCAGGAAGAACGATTGATGCCCTTTCTTAAAAAGTAGGAAGTAGTCTTTCTTTTTATTGGGAGTTATGGAGTAGGCCGGGTATCGGGCTGGATAGATGGGGTTGTAGTTTAAGGATGGTTTAGGTTTATCGTTTTGGATCAGCAGTCGTGTTAAGGTTACGTTTTCCAGTAGATGTTTCTCTACTATCTGAACTTAAAAAAAAAAAAAAAAAAGCTTTCTAGATGAAATAGCATTTGATAACATTTACTGCTTGATTTGTAACTCTGTGTTATCTGATGTTCTTTTAGATATCGGAAGCAAAACTGCCATTGACAAAAGGACACTTTTTTCTCAAACACTTCCTGAAGAACTGGGTATGTGGGCACAGCAGGAAGTGCTCAAACTCTGCCTTTTTACATGATACAAACACATAATTTGAAGTTGGAATAACCCCATTAAGGTGCAGGGAGTTTTTATGCAGTATCTATTTTTGACATTAAGAACATACGGTTTTAATTAGGATGTTTTTTTAAAAGGAAAGAGGAGTTTATTTTTTTTCTTTTTAGGTAATATTTTATACAATGTATATTTACTGAGAAAAAATACTATGTAACAAGACTGAAAAGCCTTACTTTTAACAGGGAATATGACAAAGAATATAAAATATTTTGCAAGAAAAGGGCTTCCTCTTTCACTATTTTCTACTAGTTCCTGTCTTTTGGCATTCCACATTAAAGACCTTCTATTACCACTTTTTTTACTTTTATTTATTTTAGATAATATGGCTTAAAATAATGTTACTCGCAAAATACAAGACTTTCTTTTGTTCCACAGAAAGGTCTACTTCACTGAAATTCAGTTAAACCAGCAAAAATCTATGCATGGGGTAGAAGATATTTACTCACTGAAGTGTATAGAGTTAAAATTCACTAAAACAAGAAAAGTGGATAATTAAAGTGAAACTGTAGGCTATCTGCATTTTATTATAAAACACCCAAGGAAAAAACAGCTATTGCTGGGGTGGCAAACTTATGGCATTTGTACCAGAGATGGAACGCCATACATTTCTGATTGGTAAAACCAGATATTTCTTGTTGAACCAATCAAACGTTCACTCAATTTGTGCAAGTACCTTAGTTGGCTGTGGAGTGTTGAGTAGGTTCTGCATGTGCATGTTTAGCGAGAATGTTAGCTTCGAGTAAGTTGCAATGCCAGACCAAGCTTTGGCTTAAGCATAAGCAAAGAGTTTTTCTTGTTTGGAGAATTCCTTTAAATTTATTTATTTATTTCAAGAGAGAATGTTTGCAAAAAAAGGCACTATAAGATATTGACGTTAACAAAATAAAAAAAAAGTAATACAATTAAAATATGTATTATGTAAAAGTGTTTATGACTGCACAGTTGTTTTCAACTAGCAAGAATTAAAAAACGAATGAAAAAAAAAAAAAACGGCAAGACAATTCAAATGTAACACCTGCTAATGGTATCATGGATCATTTAATATCATCTAAAACTGCAGTTTAAAAAGTCGCATTCTCATATAGTAAAAATAAAAAGGTACTTAGTCACTCCCTGTTAACCATTTTCACATTTGGCTTTGTAAAATGTAATAACCATTAAAAAAACAACGCTTCAAGGTTATAGGAACACTTCACAACAATAAAGTGCTTAAAGGACCACTATAGTGCCAGGAAAACATACTCGTTTTCCTGGCACTATAGTGCCCTGAGGGTGCCCCCACCCTCAGGGATCCCCTCCCGCCAGGCTGGATGGAGAGGAAGGGGTTAAACTTACCTCTTTCTCCAGCGCCGGGTGGGGAGCTCTCCTCCTCTTTGGCTCAATGCGCATGCGCGGCAGGAGCTGCGCGCGGATTCAGCCAGTCTCATAGGAAAGCATTCATAATGCTTTCCTATGGACGCTTGCATCTTCTCACTGTGATTTTCACAGTGAGAAGCACACAAGCGCCTCTAGCGGCTGTCAAGAGACAGCCACTAGAGGCTGGATTAACCTATTTATAAACATAGCAGTTTCTCTGAAACTGCTATGTTTATAAAAAAAAGGGTTAACCCTAGCTGGACCAGGCACCCAGACCACTTCATTAAGCTGACAGTGGTCCTTTAAGCTTACTTAAGTGTTTTATGACTGAATATCCTATTTTAATTCCAGTATCTAAAAGTGCTGATTATTCCAGTTTCTAAAAGTGCTGATTTCTATAGGAAATCATCACTTTTATAATTATTATTATTATTGCTATTTATATAGCGCCAGCAGATTCTGTAGCGCTTTACAATATTATTAGAGGGGGGATTTAACTATAAATAGGACAATTACAAGAAAATTTACAGGAATAATAGGTTGAAGAGGGCCCTGCTCAAATGAGCTTACAGTCTATAGGAGGTGGGTATAAAACACATTAGGACAGGAAATTGCAGTCAAATTAGGTGGGAGTGAAGCAGAGCTCGAGGAGAGAGTAGAGTGCTGACCTTTAGGAGAGAGCAAGAGACAGGTATGTGAGGTAGAGGTTACTCTGGGAGGCCATAAGCTTTCCTAAAGAGATGGGTTTTAAGGCACTTCTTAAACGACTAAAGACTAGGGGAGAGTCTGATGACAGTAGGGAGGCTATTCCATAGGAAGGGAGCCTCCCGCGAGAAGTCCTGCAAGCTTGAGTTGGCCGTACAGGTGCGAGCAGTGGACAGAAGAAGGTCACAGGCAGAGCGGAGAGACCGAGAAGGGGCATACCTATGGATCTGTGAAGAGATATAAGAGGGGCTAGAATTGTTCAGTTCTTTAAATGTATGGCACTTTGAATGGACTCCTATAGGATACAGGAAGCCAATGCAAGGACTGACAGAGGGGTGAGATGTGAGAGGACCGACTAGAGAGGAAAATCAGTCTGGCGGCAGCATTCATTACAGACTCTAGCGGGGTAATACGGCTTTTGGGAAGACCAGTTAGGAGAGAGTTACAATAGTTCATGCGAGAGATTACTTGAGCATGGACAAGCTCTTTAGTAGCATAATTATGTTATGAAATATCTCCTTTGCTGTCAGACAAAGAGGATCTTCGTCCTCTGAGCCAACGGAAAAGGCAGGTGCGCCCCATTCCTCCTCACTGACTACATATCAGTGTTTTTCCTGGACGCTGTTGCAGTGTGCGAGAAGAGACTGAAGGTTTCTTCCAGGTAAGAAGAGAAGCGCTTGCAAGTTATATATATATATATATATTGATGCAGGATCTTCTGGTGATACTATTCTGCAGTCTGTTCAAATGTTAAAGAACACTTTTTTATGGAGATCAGTGATGCTTGTTTTTGCTGCTGACTTTTCTTCCTTCAAGTAGTATGAAACCCTCATACAATACCACTTTCTGCCACCTCAAGGCATCTTCTTCTGGTCCTGGGGCAACTTCTCCACTTGAGCCACTATACCTTGCAACTGGGAAGGTGCTTTCAATACACAGGTTAAAGTGACACTATAGGCACCCATACCACTTCATCTAATTGAAGTGGTCTGGGTGCATCGAACCTGCTCCCTTGACCCCGCAATGCACTGTCCCTGCTCCATAAAGAAACTGCAACAGTTTTATTGTAGGGGGTTAGACTTCCTCTAGTGGCTATCTACCAGACAGTCACTAGAGGCACTGCCTGCAATTTCATGGAGTTTGGAATCAGCGCTGAAATTATCGATGCTAGAATCAGGTAAGTGAAAAAAGTGTTTGTTTTATATCGCTTTATATTGCCACGAGCTATGGGGGTGAAGAAAGTTCCTCTGGTGATAGGAATAAGACCTATAGACTACAGTGTTCCTTTAAGGATGAGGTATTTGCCAAACATCTGTTTTTGGATATAACTCTGGCATTTGGTTCCTGTTTTAGCACAATTACTGACTGAATAAGCATTTTCTTTATTTGCAGCAAATACTGCAGATTCCTCCTATACTAAAAAACATGGAAAATCAGCCGTATTTACCACAATGTTTGTGTTACCTATGGTACAATGCTTTGCTCGATTGTGTTTCCACAGTGATAAAACTCAGAAAATTTAAATATTTTTGTTAGGTAAATAAAACATATTAAATAGTCACACATTTTCCCTGAAGCCACCTAGAAACACCCAGGTCGATACACAAGTCGATACAAAATATTGAAACTGTGTGAAAATGTTACACATTTCTTAGAATTAACCAGAAAAAATACAGCCCAATAGAAAAATCAGAATATTCACATTCAGATGAATTTTGAAATCCGTGTTTGATCAATAACAGGAAAATTTATTAAAGTGAGATTTCAACATTAATTTAAGATTTAAGATGAGAAAAGCCACCCTGAAAGTAGAGCTATTTTGTCCTTAAAATTTAAATTAACTTTGAATTCTTACTTTAGTGCAGGAGTAGGAAACATATGGCACTCCAGATGTTGTGGACTACATCTTCTATAATGTTCTTACAGCCAAAGGTTGCTACCCTTGCTTTTATGAATAACCCTGTAAATGTCCAAGTTCCCTACATAGTATGTATGTAAAGTATTTTATTTTAGAAGATACTGAATTGTAAATGACAACGGGGTAAATTTGCAATATTTATTTTTGTAAATATTGTTTATTTAATTCGCAGAAATAGGCAAAATTAGGAACAGAAAACATGGAAGACATTGGAGTAGAGTATCACATCATACTAATCTAGACGTATGAGATGCTCCAAAGAACAATACAATATATAATGAAATAGTATTACAATATAACCTAAGCAAAAGTCATCTTGTTTGAACAAAGGATATGCAGGAAATAACAAACCTCCCTCCTCAAGGTAGAAGCTAGTTCAGCATTTCATTTAATAAACCTAAATCTCAACCTGCTCCTGGAGGAGGCTAACTAAGTGAATACTTTGAAGATCTGTAAATGTCGAGTGTCTCTAAATGTGTGACCACATGATTAAGTAATAGGAATCCAGGCAGACAGAAGGAATGGATGTTGGGAAGGTATACTTCTGTCATAATTTCAGGTCGCAAGCTCAAATAGGGAAAGATAAGTACAGGGAAAGCACGGTGAGAGGAAAGGAAGAATAGGTAAAATGAACAAATAAAGGAAGAGGTTGCAAGCAGCAGACATATTTGATAAGATTAAGAAAGAAAAAACAAGAAAAAAAAAACTACCATTGACAAAATATTCCAGCTGGGGAGACACTGCTTGCGGTCGGGCAAGCACCGATCTCTCTGAAAGGGAGAGGAAACCTGTAGCCACATTTGTAAACACAAACTACAGAAAAGACAAAAAAGAAGCAAAAACAAACAAGACAAAAAAACAAGCACAATAACTTTACTCCTAATACAACATGTGTTAGAGAGGGGAAAGCAGTGAAATTGATTGTATAATATATTTTAGTAGCATGAAAAACTGTATTGGCTAAAGAGACATAACCGAAAAGTGACTATATCCATAATAAACTTAAAGGGACACTATAGGCAGACCACTTCAGCTCATCCTCAAGCTCTGCATAAGAGGACATCCAGCGTCAGAGAAATCCCCAAAAGAAAGCATTGATTTAATGCTTTAATATGGGAAGTGCCTAATGCACTAGCAGTGCATGCACATTAGTCACCCCATCCACTCCCCTCCCCTGTTGGAGGACATCGGAGGAGGAGCACCGACAAGGGACATAGATGCGGTTATCAGAGGAGTAAATAAAGGGCTTTTATAACACTTTATTGGCAGTCGACCGCGAGGGAAGGGGGAGGAAGAGGGAGCTATAGTGCTAGGAATACAACTTTGTATTCATAACACTACAGAATCCCTTTAAAGAGAGTGCCATTGATCACCTTTGGGAAAAGCTTAATTTTTGTCTCTTCATGTATTCATGTATTCTCATCACGCTGTTTCTTGCTTATTGGGTAAAGAACAAGGAACGCTAGTCAACATGAAGTAGAGTTTCCTGTGTATGAATTTGGCCATTGATGTGGTGGTATCTATCCACCACCTGTGTGCTATTTGAGGGGCTGCTGTCTATGGTATATTCTTCTGTTGAATAGATAGTTTGTGAGGCACTCTGCTGCAGTACTGCACAGTGTGGGGGCAAAATCAATCCTGGAATTAAAATATCCCTGCTATAGATTATCAGACTTCCACTGGCTATCTCCATGCCCATCCATAATTCTCAGCTGTATCTCCATAATGGAGGCAAAAATGAAAATAAAATATAAACCCATGCAGACGTATCAGGCATTCAAATGCATCTTCTTTTCCAAAGAGAGAGGTAGAGGTATACTCACTACTCTTTCATCTTTATTACTCATGAGAACAGATCAGAGGACAAGTCAAGCATGATGTGGACTGGGCTCCTTTACAGTGGTCAACAATTTGCAGACAACTTCCACCCTATCTTCAGATTTTAATAAATCCTAGTTGAAGGGGATTGGAGGCCCTCCTGGTCCATGCTGGCATCCCTAGAGTGATTTGGGGAAAAGTAGCCTGAGATTGTACTGCAACAATGGACATGATTGGGTCCATGTTATTAAAGAATAGTGCATCCCCAGATTGTCTGGGTTATGGACCGGTTAATGAGCTCTATAACACTCCAGATTACTCTAGAAAAGAAAGTGTGTATATAAGAGATAATACATGTGCAAACTTTTCAATGCATATAATTATTCTTTGCAAAAAAATATGCATTTACTAAAACTTGCCCAAATATTCCCCACGTCCTAAAAGTTTACCTTGTATAAGCTGCACAACTACTAGCCTGTGGGGCTAATCATAATATTAAATACATGGTGGGGACAGACACAGCCAGCATTTCAGTATTTGAGTCAAGAATCTGATCAAGTGGATCTAAATACCAACCTCAGTGTCATCTTCACTGATAAATGAACTCAAGTATTAGTGTTAACTTTTTAATTCAGAAAATGTGAGTATACTTTGACACAAGCTTCTGAGATATCCATGCACAGATTTACTTTATCTTATAAGTTTAAAAAATATATTTAGACAGTTTTTCTCGTTTGATCTACATGATGTCAAAGAGGTTTATTTCTGCATTATTTATAGAACAGTTTCTTACCGACATTGAGCATGTGATTTAGAATTTTCCAAACGTGCTTGCTATGGTTTGACTATATTGATTCTTAAAATGGATCAGTAAAGCACATGACAGCTCTCCGGATGTCACCAGTGGTCTTCATAGTCATTTACATATCATTCATTTTCCAAAAAAATAAAAAATTTCCTTCATGCTCTGCTGCACATACAATAGATTTGACTACACAGGATATACAGAATAGGGAAGATATACACTACTTAAGCAACAGATTCTGTGGACAATGCAATGAGACAGGGTTTTAATAAGCCATGGCAAATGTCAAGTATACATAAGCGTGGTACCCTTGTTAACGATAGCAGGCATCTACAATACCAACTGTGTTGGTAAAAAAAAGCTTCCGCAAGCATTCTTTATTAACAACAGCTACAGTAGCAATAGTAGCTTGTAGCAGCTACAGATTAAGTCCAGGTTTACAACATTAATGCTAAATGTTTGTAGCCTATTGCTAATAACTGCTGCCATTTTAAACAGTAGCCATTTGTATACTAGTGGCTTGCTGGTAGTGCACAGAAACACACACCTGAGTACATGCACTTCACCTTACATGGCTTAGTGACCGGTTTGGAACAAGATTCTTGTTTTAATAGAATGTATGAGGATTTAACAGTTGTTAACCTCTTTCCAACAGGCCAGTAGCAGGTCGCTACAGAGTTGGAAACCAGTTGGGAAAAAGTCGCTAAGTAGTGATTATCAGCTCCCATAGAAAAGAATGGAATTAATTAGCAGCTGCTTAACGACTGTTTTTCAGTAGCAGGCCTAGTGGCGTTCAGTAACTCCCTGTGTCTACTTTTTAAATATTGTAGTCAGTAACTAGCTACTGAGCTCTACTACAGGGGTAGGCAACCTTCGGTACTCCAGATGTGGACTACATCTCACCTGATGCTTTCCCAGCATTATGACTGTTAAAGCATTATGGGAGATGTTCTCCACAACATCTCAAGCGCCGAAGGATGCCGACTCCTGCTCTACTAGCTAACAGTAGCCACAGGCATTATAGCAAGTAGCAAATGGCCAATGGGAAAAAAAAAGCAACTACATTGTAAACAAGCCCTAAATCTTTTGATTTGATTCAATTACTTTTTTTCCCTTTAGGGGAACATGGATATCGAATAAGAATTGTGGGCTTCCAGGAATTAACTTTCCAACTTGAGACAAACCTGACAATGGAAAGGTCATGGAAGCAAGTCAACAATCAATTCCAAGGAGTAGAAGGCCAGGGATGTTCAGTTGTGGGAAACTTGGAAATGTACAATTTCAAATAAAAGAAAAACAAAACATCTAAACACTTACATGTATCAATAACCACAGTAAAGCAACATACACATGCAATGACTCCCACGCAAGTGTTTCCTGTGTTACGTGATTTTAATGATTGTTTTTTCCTTTTTCTGTGTCCCCCAGATGTTGTTTGAGTAGAACAATGACAAAAAAATATAATAACGTCCTGTAAGCCTTTGACAGGTAGAAACTCTTGGGAGCTTTAGTTCAACAAATTAAACACTGCTTCAGTTCACACCTGTTCTAATTGCCTTGGGCACATTCACAGGTAAAACAAAATGTGACTGTGATAGTTGTGAAACAACACTATTTAATATGTCTCTTCCACTACTAGTTTGCCACTAGTCAGAATGAACTGACAAAGAAATTGGCTTGTAGATGTAGAATAGTAGTTACCTTACTACCTGTGATGGATCTACAAGTCCATTGATGGTCAGAAATCATCAGAAAAAAAAGCAGTTATATGTTTGCTGGCTGAGCAAAACACAAAAGTTATAGTTCCACACATATTGGAGTGCTACATGTTGTTGGCCACTTATCTATAGAATATTCAATGATAACATTTAAACTAGTAGCTTGACTGCTAATTAAATTGTGGAAATTCTGATGGAGAAATTTCAAGCTACCAGTCACACCAAATTTGCATTGTTTCTCAACAGCCAAATATTAGTAATCACTCTCACATTCAGCCACTTTATATTTCCCCGGTAAATAGTAAAATTAGAATTGATTTCCAGACATTTGATGTCAGCCGTGACAGATGTTTTGCAGTCGTTGAAGGCCATTGTGACTAACTTTGTACAGGAATGACTAAAAGTGCTCCAGAAGATATATTTTGTTTAGCTATTTCACTTGCAAAAGACCACAGAACAAATGTCTTTCAATGAGAAAAAATCTACACCGTTATAGGAGAACACCTTTTAATGGGTTAAAAAATATCCCGAAATAGGATCTAGAGGACAGGGCTTGAGATATAAACCTTAAAGCGACTCTGTTAGAATGAAATACTGACATTCACTGTGTTGGAATTTCAGTAAAATTCAAATGCTAAAAAGCTATGTCAAGTTTTGTCAAGTATAGGAAAAATACAAAGCCCTACTTTGTCTTAGTACTTTTCCTATGTTTGACGAAACTACCACCATCGAGTTTTGTAATTTCCCTGTAGGTAAAAAGGTTTTGACTCTGGAGGATCCCGCAGTTTTGAGAGTGCACAAGAGTACACCAGAGAAGTGGGCTCCTGGCAGATGAAACCATGGTGGCTGCATTAAGGGATATGTTCAGTGAAGTACAATTCACCTTCTTATGGCTTCCAGATGCCCAGCAAAGCAGCCACCATTGGGGGATTTGCAAATTATGCAAAGACCCCATATGGTTACAGAACGACTTTAAGGACAGACTACACGGACATTCACTTCTTCTCAGAAGAGTATCAACCTGACCTTAATGCCCAAACTAGCCAGTATTGCACTTGCTGAATGGCATGGATAATATAGTAACATCATTACCAAGTAAGGTGTGGGGAGTTATTCCTCTTTAAAATATTCTACATATTCAAAACTGTGTCTAACAGCAACAAAGGCTATAGAGCAACCCTGTATGGCCCACTAGAATAACTAAAGTAAAGGAACAGGCTACATGTTAGCTCAGACCACTTTCACTTCCCATACATATTCAAAGGAGATACTGACCAGCATAGACACACAGATTGTATGTAGCAGACAATGAATTTTGTAAGTGCTGTTTTGTTGTTCACCTACTGTTCCAGTATATATAATGTTTTCTTAGAATTTAATGTTTGTTGTTTTTATCTATTGCACAACACTGCATAAAATGTTGGCACTATATAAATACTAATATATAGTATATAATATACTATATATTAGTATTTATATAGTGCCAACATTTTATGCAGTGTTGTGCAATAGATAAAAACAACAAACATTAAATTCTAAGAAAACATTATATATACTGGAACAGTAGGTGAACAACAAAACAGCACTTACAAAATTCATTGTCTGCTACATAAAATCTGTACCTTGGCAGAAGTTCGGGTCCTAAAAACCGAATGACCCCAGTGGGACCGAGCACCAACATACATGGAACTCTGGCTCAGCCATATCCTTACACCGATGTTTCGCCATATCTCCCAAACTGACAGGAGAGTACTATTTGGAGGGGCGAGATACTATGGGCAGAAAAGACTAAATACTCCAGGAGAGCCAGGGAAAGCCCCCTATTGTTTGGCCACAGGAGCTCCCGATATTTGACCAACAAAAGCCCTAATTGCGCTGGAACTATTTTGGGCATAGACCACGTGTGCGGCCGGCTAAAACTTTACCACGTTAGCGATTTGTCATCTCTTTATGGATCCAGGCAATATTTTGTCAATGTGGGCGCTTAGGCAAAAGCTATCCAGGAATGTATAATATGTGGGGTTCCTGTGTGTCTTTATTATGTTTTTGGGGTGTTTTGTGTTAGGCACTCTGTATACGGTATACAATTAGTTTAGAGAGCAGCAACTCAATTATCTCCCGAAAACAGAGGCGCATGAGCGGGCACTGTAAGTGTTGAATAGAGACCCCATGCTGGGGGTCTGTGCATAAAAGTCTACATTCGGCTCAATAAAAACAGCTGTACTCCCAGAACTAGGGAAAGGGTTATAATCACTGATCAGCGCTTCTTCCAGCTATGAGGAGAATGCAGCAGATATACCAGTCGGGGTATTGGAGCTCAGCTACAAGCAGTTTTGGTGTATAGATCATAAAATATGAAATTTATAATATTGTACTATTTCTATTTCTGCTACAAATATATATATATATATATATATATATATATATATATGTTTTTCCTCTGTGTGCCCTGTGCTTCTAACTTTTTTTCCTCTTCTACCACAATCCTTTTTACATTCTCTGTTCTTTAGATACAATTTTTTTATTTTTTTACTTAAATACATACAAGTTTTCATTGGAGGTATACCTACTAAATCACTGTTTAATAGATATACCTCCAATGAAAACATGTATGTATTTAATTATGCATTTTATCACCCCGCCATTTTATCATAGACTCCCAATGCAGCTCAATGAGAAGTCTGTGCAATTGCTGCCTCGTGAGTTTAGCTCCATACATAAAGCTTTTCAGCAAGCTAAAGTGCCTTAGGGTTCTGAAACGTCCCTTTTAGACTTATCTAGCTCAATGTTTACGGAACATCCTACTTGCAATTTAGAATAGTTTGTTATGAAATGCCAGGTACTTTTTTTTCTTGTAAGCATAGATATTTAATGTAATTACTACTTGAAGGTAATAATCCATGTCTCGTGTTATTTTTTCTTTTTTTTTCTGTATGTTGTTTTGATGCCTTTGACACAGGTATAAACAATATATATGGTGGGTGTAGTGAACATGCGGACATCAATGGATGCCAGCAATAGACCACTCCACACCAGTTTCAACATCATCTAAATGAAGTATATACGGTTACTCACAAATGACAGCCAGTGATAGGCTGAGAGCTGACCTTCCACATAGGAAGGGCAGAGCAGGCAGTGCTGACAGGCACTGGGGGAACAACTTTGGTGTTAAACCCTTCGAAAAACACTTTCACCTTGTAAAGTAAAAACTTGTCCAGAAACTCCAGCTCCCATAAGGACTTAACAGAGATCGTGTTGTTCTGGGGTTTGGAGTTCCACCACAGTGTGCCTTTAAGTGCAGCATTGCACAATTCATAGAACTTGTACATTTTAGCCAATGTAGCAAAACCTAAGGTTTACAGACTAAGCACTAGAAAGCAACTTTAATTTTTTTTTAAATATATATAAATGCTTATTGTTGCTTTTCCAATGACAAATTGCGCAACAGGGCACGGGAGCTAGCTCAGCAAGAAAAAGTACAAGTATGTTTCGGTTTTAATCATAGCCATAAAGTATAAAAACAAATAAAACTGTGCATTATATATAATCAACCTCTATAAATGCATTTTTTTTATATGATTTAATATCACAGATATAAAAGCTGTTCAAATGTGGGGCTCTTATAAAAGAGCTACATGATCTCATCAGATAAGATAAAAAAGAAGCCTAATAAGTTCCTCTGAAGAAGTCTCAAGTTTAGTATAACATTCAGTTCCACTGCTCAACTTAATTAGAGGTTGTAAAACGGTCGTCACACCAGTTTACTAACATGGCAGAACCTGCAGCACATATCCTAAAGGTTATTACTCAATTCCTTGGTAATGACTGTATTTGACTTGGGGACAGAGCTGTGAAACCTCTAGCAACCATTAAACTCTTTACTAAGTGTACAATGAGTTCACCTGTTTCAGTTGAATTCCTTATCTGTAGACAGTATTTAGTCAACTAGTTCTTTTATTTTGTTCTCCAATTCTTTTCCACCTCTCCACTTTGTATTACACGTGCTACATTTCCCTTTTCCCACCACTAACATCCAGTTTCTTTAGCGTTCACTGTTTTAACTGTGATTTGAAATAAGTGGTTACTTAATAACAAGATAAAATAAAAAAGGAATTATACCCAGATCAGCATAATCCAGAATGAGGGTTTGCCAAATGCCAGGCACCAGTAGGTTGTAATGAAATAATGCATATTTAAAGGCGCACTATAGGGTCAGGAACACAAACATGTATAACTGACCCTATAGGGTTAAAAAAACAATCTAGCCACCATGGTCCCCTCATGCCTCCCTAAATCTAGTAAAATCTTACTTGTATTCAAGTCTGGAGCTGATTGCTTTGTCCCCATTTCCTTTTGACATGCCCACTGCCTGCTGACATCAGCAGAAGTGGTAGCCTGATCCAATCACAATGCTTCCCCATAGGATTGGCTGAGACTGACAAAGAGGCAGATCAGGGGCAGAGCCAGCATGATTCAAACACATCCCTGGCCAATCAGCATCTCCTCATAGAGATTAATTGAATCAATGAATCAATGAAAAGAAAATAGCCTGATTTGTCATTGTTAATACAATATCAGATTATCACTGAGATAATCACAGAGTCTCTCATAGAACAGGTACACAATGAAACATCTGACAATAAAAAGTATTCTTTTTACAGTGTCTCTACTTGTACAATATCTACAAGAAGCCAAATTTCAATAATTGCAACATTTTGCTTGCAATCAGCGGAAAATGACAAATACGCCTCCATCGTATGAGTTAAACATTAGCACCGCTAAACAGAGGCGTAGCGTGGGGGGTGCAGGAGAGGCCGGCCGCACCAGGCGCAACATCTGGGGGGGCGCGCTCAGGGCTGGCCCCCCCATGCTGCAGCCGCCCGAGCGCTCTGTAGAGAGCCTCAGGCGGCTGCAGCTTTGCCCGGGCGGTGCGTCCATGAGGGCGGACCGCACCGCCCGGGCGCAACCTGAGGAGAGGGGCTGACAGGAGGGAAGCGCTCAGCGCTCCCTCCTGTCACTCCCTCTGTAGTAGCGTGGCCGAGCCCTGCAGCATGCTGGTCCGACGGGTACAGGGAGCATCTGTCTCCTGTACCCGGCCAGACTAACAGGAAGTGCACACTCAGTGTGCACTTCCTGTTAGTCCGGCCGGGTACAGGAAACAAAAGCAACCTGTACCCGCGGACCATCATGCTGCAGGGCTCGGCCACGCTACAACAAAGGTGGGGGGGAGGAGAAAGAAATTGGGAGGGAAGGGGGGAGAAGAAATGGGGAGGGTGGGAGAAGAAATTGTCAGTGGAGGGGGTAAGAAGAAATGGGATGGAGGGGGAGAAGAAATTTGATAGGGGAGAAGAAACTGTCAGTGGAGGGGGTAAGAAGAAATTGGGATGGGAGGGGGGAGAAGAAATTGGGATGGGGAGGGGGGGAGAAGAAATTGGGATGGAGGGGGGGAGAAGAAATTGTCAGGGAGGTAAGAAGAAATTGTGAGGGGACAGGGTAAGAAGAAATTGTGAGGGGACTTGGGGAGAAGAAATTGGGAGGAGGGGTAGAAGAAATTGGTAAGGGAGGGGGAGAAGAAATGGGGAGGGTGGGATAAAAAGAAATTGGTAGGGGAGGGGGGAGAAGAAATGGGGAGGGTGGGAGAAGAAGAAATTGGCAGGGGAGGGGGGAGAAGAAGAAATTGGTAGGGGAGGGGGGAGAAGAAGAAATGGGGAGGGGAGGGGGGGAGAAGAAGAAATTGGTAGGGGAGGGGGAGAAGAAGAAATTGGTAGGGGAGGGGGGAGAAGAAGAAATTGGTGGGGGGGAGAAGAAATTGACGGGGGGTGAGAGTTACAGGGGAGGAAGGGGCAATGAGAGTGGGAAGGGGGAGGGGAGAAGAGAGTGACAAGGGAGGGAGAGGGGGGAGAAGAGAGTAACAAGGGAGGGGGGAGAGATTGACATCCATCACACACACATGCAATGCACCCCTTGCACACAGAAAAACACACAATGCATTACACACACAGACACACACACACACACAAACAATGTAACCCTTACACACAATGCATCCCTTACACACACAGAAACACACAATGCATTCCTTACACACACTCAATGCACCCCTTACACACACTCAATGCACCCCTTACACACGCACACACTGCATCCTGTACATACACAGAAACACACCTTGCAGCCCTTACACATACAAACACAGATTCACACAATGCATTCCTTACACACATATCAGGACATCCCCTACACACTCCACCCCCTGTGAACAAACTCATTGGTGGAACATGAAGGTGGACCCTGGGACCCAGACCTTGAGCTGTGTAAAGGGCCCCCCAAAAATGGAGCTGCTTCCCGTTCTCCTAGTATATTGATTTTTGTGACCACAGTTACAAACAGCCTCCAGAGAGCCTGTTCTACACCAGACCAGTGGAGCCAGACTGCAGCTAGAGCCCATCATCATCCTCATCTCGTTGTAAGTAGGCAATCTAGTATATTATTTGTGGCACTAATCTCTAATTTACCTCACATTAAAGAAACACTATTCCGTTGTTGAAAAATTTGCGCTAATTAAAAGCAGGCGAATTTAAATTAATCTGTATATTATATACAGATTGATATCTTGCACTTCTATTAAAGAATTACAATTAGAGGTACAGGATTGAGGAAGTTGGCTCCATCTAGCCCAGTCTTGGATCATCTCCAGGGTATGGTTCCATTTTGATGTTTAGTTTTTGTTCTTGATATTTTTTGTCGTTTACGATGGTTGTGAGACGACATATAATAGCATGGCCCATGCTAGGTTACTACATTTGTATATTTGTATTCATAGACCTGCTGAAAATGTGGAGAATGTGTGTAATGCATGTTCGCACTCAATAAAGTGTTGGAAAATAAACTTGTATTTAGATGCATTTTACTTTAATTACATAAGTATTTTCATAACAAACAATACATGTGCTTGGGGGGTAAGGGTTTCTTTAACTAATCTAGTGGAAGAGACTCGAGTGCTAAAATCCACGGGTTAGGGGGCGCAAATTACTTGCCTTGCCCCGGGTGCTGACAACCCACGCTACGCCACTGCCGCTAAAACAAACATATGAATAATTATCCTATTAGATGTATAGAAGAAATTTAATATGTAGTCTATACTTTTTGTAGTAATTCTATAGGGCTCCCAATCTCTCCCATTCCAAAATTCCTCACTTCAGTTAGTAAATTCTATTCCACACCATAAATTAGATGATAGTGATGTATGTCCATACGGATTCCCCAGCATGGATTAATAATGACAATGTTTTTCATGTTTGTCACCCCTTACACTAATAGTGGTGTTTGTACTTCCTGGTTTTAGTATGCACTTTGGATTTAATGAAGGGTGGGGTTGTATTTTGGGAATTTTAATTTTTTATCTTTTGTGAGTATTTACAGGGAGCTTGACTGTTTCCCATGCTTAACTAAACAAAACAAAAACTAAAATAACTTAAGAGAAGGAATACAGCAATCAATTCAGTCTTAATCAACTGCTGGCACCTGCCATCTGACAGAGTGTCTTCCTAAACTATTTCAGTCCCATTCCGAGCCTCAGTCGTTATTACACTGCTTATATGTATTTACATATTCAAATAAGAAAAAAAGCCATCATGGCTTGTTTTTTGTTCTTTCTTGTGTCTTTTTCTTCTCATCGGTTTCATATTTTGTGCAAAAATGACATTAAGATACATGAAATTTTTGCTTGAAGATCAAAATTAGAACACAGGAAGAAAAATCAAATTAAAATTGACATGTTGTCTGTGGCGATAATCCTCGCTACTATGATGAAATAATAATTACTGTAGAATACCGTATTTTTCGCTCCATAAGACGCACTTTTTTCCCCCTCAAAAGTGAGGGGAAATGTCTGTGCGTCTTATGGAGCGAATGTGAAGATTTACTTACCTGTCTTGGAGCGTGGGCCGGCTTCACAGCGCGCTCCGCGGTCCAGGAACTTCTATTTCAGGTTCCGGTTTCCGGCGGGACTGAAAGGAAGTGCACACATAGTGTGCACACTAATGGACAAGGGTAGGAGGGGTTAACAATCACTATGGGACAGAGGAAAGGAGGGTTAAAGATCATTATGGGACAGGGGAGAAAAAAAAAATATTCTGAACAAACTGTCCCATAGTAGGAAACACTATGGAACAGTTTGTTCAAAATATTTATTTTTTCTGGGTTTCCTCCTCTAAAAACTAGGTGCGTCTTATGGTGAGGTGCGTCTTATGGAGCGAAAAATACGGTAGTTGGTGTTAAATCTGTGAACCTGGCAATGGAGGATAAACATAGCGAGTGGATGAGAACTGAAACACAGTTGCAATGCACGCAGTTGAGAAATAGTAGAAAAAATGATCTACAGACTTTCTTTGCACCAGAGGGGGAACATTGATTGTTGCATCAATCCATCAAGCTTTCATTTTCATTAACCTTTAGATGGGAAAGCAATGGTCCTTGTCAAAAATATTTAGCAGTAGAAAAAAAATTATATTTGTTGCTTTTTTTTTCTCAATATAAACAACCAAGAGAGTTTTTTATTTAAGCAAATTTGCTTAAAGTTTCTGTATATTTTGGAAAAAGCATGGCAATAAGATACTGTTAATCTTTCAGAGATCAAAAACCTTATGTGACCAGACAACTGGGCCCCCTATATGACCAAAGCCAGATTACAGCTGCCAGAGCCTCAAGACAGGTTACAAGATTGAGGTCCCCTCCGAGAGACCTGGGCTATGTCCTGTGTGTTGATGATCGATGTAGTGTCTGAATGTGTGTGTGGGCACGATTTACCAATGCCCTCTCCTGAGTACACAATTTTACAGGAGGGGGTATAATCTCTAGTGTTCCAGTAGAGGCCATTTGTTTTAAAAGATGCCTGTTGGTCCATTGTAGCACCTTCCCTGGTGGTTGACTGGGGAAATATCACTGTAAGAGCTCCCTGCACCTAATAGAGGTGCAGACCATAAAGCTCCCTTGAGCAGTTGAGGAGACACAGGGCCAAGCAGGGATAGCTTTTGTTCTCCCTGCCAGCTCAAGAAGGGCCCCTCACAGTCAGTGCCAGAGCTCCACGGTCTAGAGAGCAACCTATGCTGCCTTATGGGTAATCCAGCTCTTTGTATAATATTGATAGGTGGTCACTTAGGATAAAGTGCGTTGACAGCCCCTGGTCATACTGCATTTGTCATGTTGTCTGTATGAACATCAGAGGGGAGGGGGAATTCAGAATTGTATTATGTTAACATAAAGGTACCTGCACCTCCCCTTGGCCATTTTTTTTACCTTGTCTTCATCCGAGGTGCTTCTTCCCAGCATCATTTTATGTTGTCGCTAACCCCAGCGTCAATTTTGATGCACACTCACATGAGTCATACTTACCCTGTTATAGTTTATGTTTAATACACGATAGCATGTTCTTGTTTTGTCTAATTTTCTGACATTTTGACCTTGACTAGTTTCCTAACCTTATGTAATTCTATAATCCCAAACCTTGGCTAGCTTCTTGACCTTGTATGTCTGTAAGCCTAGATATATCTGTCACTCTATGTTGAGCCCTGCCAATCCTAAATACTGGCAACACGCTCTGACTATTCTTTCTTGCCTTAGTAGGTGTGCCCAACGTTCTGCTTGGTAATAAATTACCTCCATGTCAATGTCTCAGGAGTGGAGAAAACAAACAGTTACTTATATGACTTATACCTGGTATATTTAATGGGGTGGGAGAGAGGAAACATTTGTCAGCTCTCCCCTGACTACATTGGATCCTGGGGAATTTATATTTATATTAAATTGAAGTCATAATAATCAATAACCCAAATAGATTTCGTACTGTCCATATTATTACAGAAAAACACATGTAAATATCCCATACCTCAGGGCGTCCTTCGTAGTAGGTAAGCCTTGACTTTGTTAGCACAAAATTTCTTTCCTTGTAGTTTAGGGGAGAAGTCCTCTTTTTCTGCTGTGACCTTTTTATAAGAATCTGTTCAAGGATAATTTCTGAATTCATTTCCTTTTCCTGGTCACTTGTTTCCCTGCCATTGAATAATAAATCCTGGAAACTGAAAGAGAATCAATATTGCATTTAATCACAATATGAATGTGTATTCTTAATCAGCAATTATTTATGCTGTTGATCAAAGATTACCAGCATTTAAATTCCATTCATTTTCCAAAACACACAGAAACGTGACACAAGTCCACTCACCCCCGGCGGCTTTCAGCTTCAGAACTTTTAGATTCAGGAAGCGCAGAGTGCCGCCAGGTAGGTACGCTGCTGATTGACTGAGAACGAACAGCTGATGCTCCAAGCCAACCAGTGACTCCCCTTTTAAGAAACGTTCCTTGAGGTAACAGTGCCTACAGGGGCCTCCTGGTACCATAACAACTGCATTTAAAAAAAGTTATTTTGGTGCCTGGCGTGTCCTTTTAAATAAGTACATTTGAATTAGTTTCTTCAGGGAGATCAGACCAATGAGATATAGGGTGTCAGTTCTGCAAATTGGATGCCATTGAACCAATTTATCAGAGACTGCCTTTCTCGCAAAACAAATGACAGTGATCTTCATAAAACCATAAATGTCCATGGAATCGAGAGAAGGCAGAATTTGCCCTGGTATCCCCAGAAGAAGGACACTAGACAAAAACTCTGGATGACAGGACGTGTCCAAAATCTGAACGGTTCTGTTGATATTGGTACTGATGGCAAGTATGTACAAGGGCAAGGTGAATATTGAATGCATTGAAACATTATGGCCTCACTTAAATATTGTTTGATAAGCTTTCCAAATTATTTATTATTTTTCAATAAATTTTTAAAATTATTAAAAATATTTTAATTTTGTAATATTTAGATTTTTTTTATATATATATTGTATCTTTATATACAATATCTTTTTGATAACTTAATATTTTGAAAAAAAAATACTTTGAAAAGCTTGAAAAAAAAATGTATTTTAAAGTTTGTCCAAAAAATATAAAGTCATATAGAAAGTTAATGCAACAACATCAAATCAAGGCCAATACGGCTTATAGGAGTAAACAGGAATTTACACTGCAGCATTATTAAAGGACCACTATAGGCACCCAGACCACTTCAGCTTAATGAAGTGGTCTGGGTGCCTGGTCCAGCTAGGTTTAACCCTTTTTTCTATAAACATAGCAGTTTCAGAGAAACTGCTATGTTTATATTAGGGTTAATCCAGCCTCTAGTGGCTGTCTCATTGACAGTCGCTAGAGGGCTTCCGCATTTCTCACTGTGATTTTCACAGTGAGAAGACGCCAGAGTCCATAGGAAAGCATTGAGAATGCTTTCCTATGGACTGGCTGAATGCGCGCGCGGCTCCTGCCGCGCATGCGCATTCAGCCGAAGAGGAGGAGAGGAGGCGGAGAGGAGGAGAGCTCCCCACCCAGCGCTTGGGAAAGAGGTAAGTTTAACCCCTTCCTCCCCCCAGAGGCTGGTGAGAGGGGGACCCTGAGGGTGGGGGCACCCTCAGGGCACTATAGTTCCAGGAAAACAAGTATGTTTTCCTGGCACTATAGTGGTCCTTTAAGGTTAGTTTTGTCCAACCTGGATTGCATTGATAGACTGACAGCTTAAGTGTGTAGGAATTCATTTAAAAATACCCCTTTCTGTATTGTTACAGACTTTGCCTTTTAATTGAATACAGCAAAAGGTTTTCTTTGCCGCTGTAGGTGAACTTACACTTTTATGTCCATTACAGCATTACTAAAAACCTTGCTATTTAAATGTGCAAAAGGATTGGGGAGAGTCCACGGGTAACTTTTGTTCTATTTAGATGATTGATGCTATAGCTAGAGAAACCATATCCACTGTGTTTTCAGGGACACATATCACATATACATATTGATGGGCAACACATGAAAAGGGTTGCCTTGTAGTATGTAGAATTCCAAAGAAGGCATATAATTAGGCAATTAATACATGTATAGGCAATGAAGAATCCTGCAGAATATGTATTATGCATAAGGCAGGGCGACCCTTTTCATGCGTTTTCATGAATATGATAAAATTATATGTGACCCCGAAAACATAGTGGATCTGGTCCCCCTAACTATAGCCATTGCTGCCACAGGAGGAAAAAGTATCATTCAGGCGTCAGCTAATTTAAATTCTGCAATACTGCAATAATTGGATAATAGCGTTCAGCTGTTGGTCTCAACCAAAATATGGCCAGCAAGATCAGCATCATAGCCAACAAGCATGGACACTTAGTGACCAGCAGGACCAGATAAGAGGTCTCAAATCAGTTTGCCCCATTACTGGGTTGAGGGTTACAGAGGTAGACACAAGCATTAAAAATACAAAGAACAAATAAATTAGATGTCAGATAATCCAGAAGCATGGACACGTAAAAAACTTAAACAACCACTAATAACCACTAACTTTCTTGGGTAGGTAAGACCACAACAGGATACTTAGCAAATTGTGTCATGGTCATCAATATTGCCAAAAAGTACACCGTTGACTGGTGTTAATAATGATACCAAAATATAAGAGTGCATTAAATCACTAAAATGATGTGGACCGCTATGGCTCCAAAAAATGGCACAAGTCAGAGGAAGTATAAATTTAAAAAGGACTGGAATGGTCCGAGTCATTAATTATGCCAGGATGATGCACATCGTTATCATGTGTGCCAGGGCGGCATCCATACAGAGCAGAGTTTGTGACATAACCTATATCTAATGTGCACCATCCTATAATTCTTCTATAAATTTTTAACATCTAACTCTAGAAGAGAAAGAAACAAACGTGCCAAAGCACCCCTCCCCAAAAAATTTTTTCAAAAATGTCAGAAGAAATGTAGATATATATATATATATATTTTTTTTTTCTTTTTTTTTTTTTTCTTGATGGTGATTAAACATCATCTTTATCCTCACAATTAGCAACATCTACAATATGACAAGTTCACAGAGTCCCCGAGATGTTCGAAATGCTTGGTGGGAGCAAGGAGAAAACTAGTGCCAAAACTTTTAATTGTTCTTTAGGCAATGTTTACTAGAATCCATTGATTCAATTCCATATTTATTGGGATGCAACGGAAGGAGTGATTGCTTTATTTTTTGATTTGTGTGATTTGCTGCATTATTAACAAAAAAAAACAAAAAACACATGCATTCATGTTACAGGAAAATCCCTTAAGAATTCCCTACAATTTTACCCAAAAAGTTAAGATATTTATGTTAATATAACGGATTTTTTCCACGCCGCTGAAAAATTGTCCTACATGTATCTTTATTAATATGCTGAATAACATCATCTAATTAGGCATCATCCTGTATAATGAATTGCTTTCATTTTTAGAAAATGTGCTTTTAAATCACAAGCCTTCTGTCTGGTTTTGTTTGTTGAACATGATTGTTGTGATATTATTTTTATGTTTTTAAGGATTTAATCTAAGTTACTGCATTATTTAAATATAACTTAGCATAAGTGAAATTGTCTAATTTTAGCCGATATCTGCCCCAGCACTATCAGCCTAGTTTGTTTAAATCGCTCTTGATAATGAGCTGTAGTGGTTATGGTGCTTTCACCGTGTGGTTTAGAATTAAGGGACATCACAGTCCTGTTCCAAGGTGCATTCATAATCAACCTAACATACAGTGTACCTTGATACTTGGGACCCACTGCTCAAGGCAACATAGGACGTAAAACAACGTTTTTATAGAACGGCTTTTGGCGTGTATGTAAATATAAATTATATATATATACATGCATACACATCAGTATTAGGTATAAGTTTAATTGCTCCATGGCAAGTTGGCAACCATAACAAAACTGTCTTTCATATCTGGAAACGGGAAGTAATTTCTGTAAGAATTCAAGAAAAACATTTAAATAAAATATACAAGAAAAAAAAACAAGAAAAAGCTTAGAAAAAAAATATAGTTTACCACTTCTCAGATTGTACATCATTATTCATGAGCCGCAAAACACTGATTAAATAAGAGATCAACAGTGATAGTGTGGATGTGTAAGTTGCGCCTTGTCAGAACAGATAAAAAGGTGTCAAGCTATGGGTGCTATGAGAGCCCTATTTCTTTTCTCAAACTATTCCAGAGGCCTCTAAGTGGTCTCTTGGTTTCCAAAGTATACTTTTGCTTGATGTGAATGCATTATTTTAATAAACAATATTTTCTTTAACACCTCCCATATAGAGCTACACACCCCATAATTACTCACGGGCATTCATACCACACCACGGCTGAGAAACTATCTCTTGAGTTCACATGAGACTACAGTTTTACTCTTTCTAGTGCTCTTTTATGCACAGTAACCTATAAGCTTAAAGGACCACTATAGGCACGCAGACCACTTCAGCTTAATGAAGTGGTCTGGGTGCCAGGTCCCTCTAGGATTAACCCTTTCTGCTGTAAACATAGCAGTTTCAGAGAAACTGCTATGTTTACCTATGGGTTAATCCAGCCTCTAGTGGCTGTCTCATTGACAGCCGCTAGAGGCGCTTCTGCGCTTCTCACTGTGATTTTCACAGTGAAAAGACGCCACCGTCCATAGGAAAGCATTGAGAATGCTTTCCTATGAGACTGGCTGAATGCGCGCGCGGCTTATGCCGCACATGCGCATTCAGCCGATGACGGCAGAAGAAGGAGAAGACTCTCTAGCGCCGAGGGAGCCCGGCGCTGGAAAAAAGGTAAGGGATTAAGCCCTTCCTCCCCAGCAGGAGGGGGACCCAGAGGGTGAGGGGCCAGGAAAATGAGTATGTTTTGCTGGCACTATAGTGGTCCTTTAATTCTCATAAACTTCAATTATAATAAGTCTTTTGTTTGTTCACTATGATTTTTTACACTGCCCGCACATGTTTCAGAACTCTTTTTCCCGCATTGTCTCACATCTATCCCTTCTGTAAGAGTAAGCCTTACTTCAGTAGTGGGGAAAGTGATGGAAACCATGTTAAAGGATAGGATTGTTGAACATCTAAAAACACATGGATTTCAAGATCAGAGACAACATGGGTTTACTTCAGGGAGATCATGTCAAACTAATCTTATTGATTTTTTTGATTGGGTAACTAAAATTATAGATCAGGGTGGTGCAGTAGACATTGCTTACCTAGATTTCAGTAAGGCTTTTGACACTGTTGAACATAGAAGGCTTATAAATCTTTAAGTTTGGATTCCAATATTGTTGAATGGGTAAGGCAGTGGTTGAGTGACAGGCAACAGATGGTTGTAGTTAATGGAATATATTCGAAGCTTGGACTTGTCACCAGTGGGGTACCTCAGGAATCTGTACTTGGACCTATTCTCTTTTTATTAGTGATATTGCAGAAGGTCTTGATGGTAAGGTATGTCTTTTTGCTGATGATACTAAGATATGTAACAGGGTTGATGTTCCAGGAGGGATAAGTCAAATGACAAATGATTTAGGTAAACTAGAAAAATGGTCAGAATTGTGGCAACTGACATTTTAATGTGGATAAGTGCAAGATAATGCATCTTGGACGTAAAAACCCAAGGGCAGAGTACAGAATATTTGATAGAGTCCTAACCTCAACATCTGAGGAAAGGGATTTAGGGGTGATTATTTCTGATGACTTAAGGTAGGCAGACAATGTAATAGAGCAGCAGGAAATGCTAGCAGAATGCTTGGTTGTATAGGGAGAGGTATTAGCAGTAGAAAGAGGAAGTGCTCATGCCATTATACAGAACACTGGTGAGACCTCACTTGGAGTATTGTACACAGTACTGGAGACCGTATCTTCAGAAGGATATTGATTCCTTAGAGAGGGTTCAGAGAAGGGCTACTAAACTGGTTCATGGATTGCAGGATAAAACTTACCAGGAAAGGTTAAAGGATCTTAACATGTATAGCTTGGAGGAAAGACGAGACAGGGGGGATATGATAGAAACATTTAAATATATAAAGGGAATCAACACAGTAAAGGAGGAGACTATATTTAAAAGAATAAAAACTACCACAACAAGAGGACATAGTCTTAAATTAGAGGTGCAAAGGTTTAAAAATAATATCAGGAAGTATTACTTTACTGAGAGGGGAGTGGATGCATGGAATAGCCTTCCAGCTGAAGTGGTAGAGGTTAACACAGTAAAGGAGTTTAAGTATGCGTGGGATAGGCATAAGGCTATCCTAACTATAAGATAAGGCTAGGGACTAATGAAAGTATTTAGAAAATTGGGCAGACTAGATGGGCCGAATGGTTCTTATCTGCCGTCACATTCTATGTTTCTGAACCACATTTTTTTTTCTTTTTTTTTTACTACTCTTCTTACACATTACAACATTAATCAACCATTTCAAGTAAAGGTGTCTAAAATGCTGCTCATCAAGTTTTGGAATTAACCTGTAGCTTGCTTCTTGCCTGACTTCAGACTGCAGACCCACCAAAGGCATAACTAAAAACCAACACCCCCCATGCAAAAAAATATTCTGCCTCCTCCCACCCCCACATGTTTCATCATCCTCCATCTCATTCTCCACCCATCCCCTCCATGTGTCTCTTCATCTCTTCCAGCCCCTCCATGTGTCTCATTTTCCCCCCACCTCCTTCATGCGTCTCATCCCCCCAATCCCACCATGTGTCTCATTATACTCCCTAGTCCCTCTATGTGTATCGGTTGCAGGGGTCAACAGTGTGGCCAGACCCCCTGGAGTAACAGCCCGGTCGCAGCCAAGGTGGTTAAGCCACTGCCTACCAACTGCAGACAATTATGCTCCTGAACCGTTGAATTTTTATGGTCCAATTAAATAGGTCATACAAACCCTTGTGCAATTTCTATTCATTTGTACAAGTATCAGACACACACACACACAACTGAGTAATAAAACAAGAATCTGCTGACAAAACTAATGTAAGTGCTCTTGGTAACGGTTACGTTATAGTTAGAAAACCAGACAGATGACTGTGTATTAATTTTTCTGGAGTTTATAACAAATATAAAGTAACTCAAAAATGCCACTGGAGAAATTATTGAAGCAACTTTGTCACTTTGCAAGCTTTGCTGTCAAATTAAAGGATCACTATAGCGTCAGGAACACAAACATATTCCTGACCCTATAGTGTTAACACCACCATCTAGCCCCCCTGGGCCCCTCATGCCTCCATAAATATAGCAACATCTTACTGTATTCAAGCCAGAAGCTGTAACTCTGCATGCTGTTTGCCTAAAAAAAAAAAAAAAAAACAAGCAGTCTGCTGACATCATCAGAAGTGGTGGCCTGATCCAATCACAGTGCTTCCCCATAGGATTGGCTGAGACTGACAAGGAGGTAGATCAGGGGCAGAGCCAGCATGATTCAAACACAGCCCTGGCCAATCAGCATCTCCTCACAGAGATGAATTGAATCAATGTATCTCTATGAGGAAAGTTCAGTGTCTGCATGCAGAGGGAGGAGAGACTGAATGTTTGGATGCATTTTAGGCAGCCATGACCCAGGAAGGATCTCTAACAGCCATCTGAGGAGTGGCCAGTGAAGTTATCACTAGGCTGTAATGTAAACACTGCATATTCATTGTAAAGACAGTGTTTATAGCAAAAAGCCTGAAGGTAATGATTCTACACACCAGAACAAATTGAATAAACTGTAGTTGTCCTGGTGACTATAGTGTCCCTTTAATCCTAGTTTGTCCCTCTTTTTCTCTGTTTTTATTTTTTTCAAATATCAGTTTTTTTTAGTTCGACATAAGAAGCAGCCTGGGAGCGTGGGCTTTGGCAAATTTTGGCAATGGGTGGGCCTTAAAGTTGCCAAGCTAACTTAACCCCTTAAGGACCAAACTTCTGGAATAAAAGGGAATCATGACATGTCACACATGTCGTGTCCTTAAGGGGTTACACAAAACCCATCAGTCATGAGAACACAATAGTAGGGCAAATTGCAGACCTCAAGGACAGAGGAGAACAAAATGGAGGCGCACAGTTATTACAATCAGGTGCAAGGAAGAAAAGATAGCAAGTATAATGGCAAGTGACAAAGAGAGAAGTATAATAATTAAGATACAAGGAGCATAAAGAAAGAAAACTGAAAAAAAATGCAACTTTAAGGTTTTTGTTTTGTTTAGTTTTTTTGTGGTTTGCTTAGTTGCAGTTGCTGGCTATGTAGTGCAACTGTCACTGACAAATATCTCCCCTGACACAAATTTCCACAATGCAACCGTACAATGGAAATGTCATGAGACACACAGCTCCCATAACCCCTATTACATGTAATAAACTTTTCAATAGTAGGAGGGGGAGAACAAAGACTGCTCTATGAAATGCTTTAGTCATAAGGTTACTTCCCTTTTCTTTCAAAATACTTCTGAACAATTCCTTTTCCAATTCCATTTAACAAAAGCATCACCCTTAAGTACATTGCATAAAATTCTGTGTAAACTGACGTGGGCCAATATTATTCAAAAATAAATTCAAGGATGAATTTGCACCCAAAAGACAGAGTGCAGACTCTGATAACAGTAAAGGATTTCCTCTTCATATTTATTCTGAGATAAACTCCTTAAGTACAAAACGACACAAGTTCCTTTCTCTTGTTCCAGTAATTCTACTGGTAGTACATTGTCAGCTATAAAAACACAGAGCTCCCCTGCTTACATAGCAGTATAGAGCTGCCCACGCCTAATAGTGTATATTTAAATAGATGTGAAACACCTGAGGACAAAGAGATTACCACACGGTTACCAATAAAAAAAAAAGTTATAATATCCATTCAGAAAATACATTCTCATGCTCAAATACCATATTAGATACGGAATGTCTTACATATGGAATAAAAGTTGGTTTATGGCCATATAATAATATGCATGAATAATGTTTATTTAAAAGGAAAACAGAGTAAAAAAAGATATACATAGAATTCCGTCTGGGATTCCCTATACCTTCCGGAATCCAAAGGTGGGAGCTTGAAGATAAAGACGGAGTCTATGTAATACAATGAAGTGCTGTGTGAGTTCCTACTATTTCTGATATAAAACATATTTAAACAAGGAGCATTTAGGTAAAATGATATGAAATGTGTGCATCACACACACACATGTGGTGTTATAGACATAGGCGTGCGCAGCCTATTGCATTAGGGTGTGCACCCTAAAGCACAAACACCCGCCGTGTGTGTGTGTGTGTGTGTGTGTATCTATATATATATAGATACATACACACACACACATACACTGCTGTGTGTGCTGTTAGTGTGATGTGTGTGTGAGGGTGCTGTTAGTGTGATGTGAGGGTATTTGTGTGTGTGTGTGTGTGTGTGTGTGTTTGTGACTGTGCTGTTTGTGTGTGAGGGTGTTTGTGTGTGTATGTTTGTCCTGTGAGGGTGCTGTTTGTGTGAGTGTCGTGTATTTGTGAGGGTGCTGTTAGTGTGCTGTGTGTGACGGTGTTGTTTTTTTTAAAGGTGCTATGTGTGTTTGTGAGGGTGCGGTTAGTGTACTGTGTGTGTGTGAGCTGTATGTGTGTAGGTGCTGTATGTGTGTGTGCTGTATGTTTGGAGGGAGTTAACTCGCGCGAGATCTGAGCGTTGCCGCAGCAATGCTCAGATATCGCGAGAGGAACCTGGCAGAGCTTCTGTCTAGAGCTCCCTGGGTCCTCTCCTGCCTCCCTCCATGCTGCTGTGGGCCGGTGAGGTAGATCTTTGGTCTCCCCGCCGGCCCATGGAGGCTTAGAGCAGAGCCGGCACTCAGATAACGCCGGCTCTGTGTGTGTGTATATATATGCGTACACACACACACTCACAGACACACACACAAATACAGACACACACACACAGACACAAAGACACACACAGACACACTCACACACATTCACAGACACACTCACACACACAGACACACAGACAAACTCACACACACAGACACACACTCACACACACAAGAACAAATTATTATATTTTAATAAAAAGCAATGTCCATCCAGCCTCCTACCTGGAGTGCTGGTGGACTTGTCCCTGGGGTCCAGTGGGGGCGGGCGCCTTTCTCCAGCTCAGCTCTCTGCTCTCTGCTCCCATCAGCGCGCGGCGAGAGGGAGCAGACAGCAGACAGCAGACAGCAGAGAGCTCCCTTGCCGCGCGCTGAGCTGGAGCGGGGGGTAATCCATCACCATCACCTCTTGCCCCCCCCCATGACAGGGGCAAGAGGTGAGACGGGGGGCGCTGAGTGCCTGCAGGAACGGCGTTCCTGCTCAAACAAAGTGCAGGAACGCTGTTCCTGCAGGACTCAAACCATAGGCGTGCCACGGGGATTAGGGTGTGCCCAGGCACACCCGGCACACCCCGTGCGCACGCCTATGGTTATAGACATTGTTAAATAGCACAAACAGTGCTCGGATTTTGTGGTATGAATGACCCTGTATGCAGCCGGATGGTTTTGCTTCCATTCAAACCGCCAAATCCGAGCATTGGTCACGCTATTTAACAATGTCCGTATTTTGCATTTCATACTCTGAATTGTGCAAGTCCATGCACGAAATTAAAAACACTTGCAGCGCAGCCACTGCGCAATTAGTTAAAAGCCGTTGGCGGTGCAATTATGGGTTAATTATGCGGCGGCTGGCCAGTGCATACTAGCAAGCCACCACATTAAAAAAACGTTTAGAGCAAAAATAAAAAATAATGTGGGTGTCGAAAAGACACCTATATTACTAATATGGATGTATTCTACCTTGTCAGGGCATATCTACTTAACATTTAAAACTAGCGACTAGGCAGCCAGACAATTGCTACAAATTTGCTCGGTGAGATTGACTTCTGACCATATTTGGCTTTCCTGGCTAATCATGGCAGCATATACACATGGGTTAGCATCTCCCCTTACAGCCGATAGGACAGGAAAAACACCAAGGTTTTAAAAGGAGGCTCCATCCCTAAGGTCCTCAGTCTTTTTCCTGTCCTACAGCCCTTAGGATGTGAGCAATTTGCTCGCTTTACTTACGGACATGTATGGTTTTTTTATCTTCATTACTTTATTTGCCTGTTTTATGGTAGTACATTATGCAGTTGTGCTTTTATGCTGTGATGCATTTAAGCTTTGATATCTTTAAACTAGTGCATTATACAGCTGTACCTTATTTTTAAGATTGTGGTACATTATGCGTTTGTGCTTTTAATAGGAAGCATTTAAACTGTGTTGCTTTTAAGCTGTGTGGCATTTAAAACTGTTTCATTTAAATTTGCATTTAATACTGTTGCATGTAATACCGCAAGTCATTGGAAACTGCAGTACAGTGGAAGGAATCGGTTATGCACGGACTGCCTCCAGAAGGTTGTCGCTTCAGCATGACCTGTCACTGTGCAGCCACATGACATGCGGGCAGGGCTTACAAAGTAAGTTCCAGAGGCCTTAGGGGTAAGAAAAGAGGCCAGGCTTTACCCTGTGGAGGAAGTTATTTCCAAGCCCAGAACTACACCACCTAAGTTGCAAACTTATGGATCATAGGTGGACACAGACCTGTCCAAGATTTTACGCCTACCATTGCAGGAGGCCAGCCAGCTGTGACTTCCGCTTTTGTTTCTACAAACATGAAATATGTGATTAAAGATCTAAAGGTAACTATGGAGAGAGATATTAAAACTCAAGATTGAAGAGGCAGTCTGAAGTCTTCAGGTTACAACTGACTTCTTCACAGAAACTTCCCTAGATCTAACTCGGATATTCTTTGGATCAAATGGCTTTATCTATAGCAGCTAAGAAAGCATTATGTTTCTGTTTCTCGGATGGATGACTCATCCTCCAAGTCTTTCCTCTGTACCATCTATTTGAAGGGGTGGTGCTGTTTGGGAAAACTTTGGATAATTCCATTGAAAAGGCAAATGAGGGCTGCAAGATATTTGTACCTCAGGACGGAAGTTCCAAGGATCCCAGCTCCTCATAATCTGACCGGAGAACCTCCAGTGACCAGTATTTCTGAGATACATGGAGCTACTGACCCTGCAAGGAATACTCCAGAGGTAACTCATGGCAATTGGTAAACCTGCCTTTCAAGGTTCTAATGGAGCTATTAAGCAGACGTTTTGCTCTTCAGCACTGAACATGTCTCCTCCAGTACTAGGAGCCTAATTTTTCTGATCACACATACCTGGGCTCGTCATACTCTGGAGGCTTGAGTGGTATCCATAGTCCAGATTGATATAGACTGGAGTTTTTTCTTCAGGCACAGGAGTCTCCATACCAAGAGGAGTATTTAGACCAAGAATCAAAAGGTAAAGCACTGAAGGAAGAAGCCTTCTGGACGAAGAGGTGATTTTTTTTTAGGTCCCAGAACAAGAGCAGTTCCAGGGACAAGTTTCGCCTCTCTTCTGGTGCTAAGAGGAAAAGCACATGGAAGCCTACACTGGACCGAAGAGGGGCCAACAAGAGGCTGAATGTCAGAATCTTCGGGATGGAGTCAATCAGATCCATATCTCAAGCAATTTGGAAGGATAATTTCCTTACCTCTATATCTCTCAAGGATGCTTACTTTCAGTCCAATCTGCAGAGATCTTGGGCATTAGCTCAGAAGAGAACTTCCAAGTTAGTGCCCTATAGAATCTTTATATGTGAGGTCTGGAGCATCTACTTCTGATAGCCTTAGACCCTCAGAAGGCAGGCACACAGAGGTATATAGCTCTTTCATAACTCCTAAAGTTTGGCTGCTTGATGAATATGAAGAAAAGCAGTTTCACACCAGCTCAGTGGTTGACATTCCCGAGTGGAAAATTCTATGCTCTGCTATTCCCTATCTCAGGAACAGTTCCTCAGATTGTGAAGGTTTTCTCTCTCAGTTTCTTCATTTCTGCTTGGTAACAGCAAGAAAATAGATGCAACTACTAGGAATCCTGGCTTCCACCAGCAGACTTGTCATTTGGGCCCAATGGCATCTCTGGATTCCTCACAGACCCTTCCTATCTTGGTCTAACAAGAGAAAGATTATTGGAGCCAGCCACTGACTATGTCCCCATCAGTGGAGTTACACCTTACCTGATAGCTGAAAAGAGGGATTACATCTGTTTCCAGTGAACAGAACCTCATTGGTCAATTATTAGCTCGAATTACAGTTTTTATAACATTGGTTGCACAGTGTTTGAACCATGTTGCACAATATTTCCATTAATTTGTATGGAATTACGAGTCATTTTCAAGGCTCTTCTTCACTTCAGAGGCTTGCTGAAGAACGAGTGGGTCCAAATTTGCTCAAATATCAATGCAACTGTATCCTATATCTATCAAGATGGGTCTCACATATACGTATTGATGGAATTCCAGCCCATAATGATCAGGGCACAGAAGAACAACCAGGGGCTCAGAATACAATGGCTGTTTGCTTGAGCCGAATAACTGTGGACAAGATGGATTGGCAACCATGCTCCGACGTATCCTCGGGGTTGACGCAGATTTGTCTGATACCCTACATAGATCTGATGGCCATTTCTTGGAACTACCAGGTCCAGAAGTATTTTCTACATGCTAGGACCAGAATGCTCAGGTTCAGGATACACTGACTCAAATTTAGGATTTTAGTCTGATGTACATATTTTCCTGTTTTCGACTTTCCATAAAGGCAATGCAAAAGGTGACAGTGGAAGACCGTGTCGACTCTAATTCCTATGATGGATAAAATGATTCTGGAACCTCCAAAGGAAATTCCAGTACATCCAGACCTATTACAAGGCCCTTTGACACACCAGGATCCTCAAGTTCTGGTGTTGATGCGGGAGCCCATATTAGTTTAGGCATCCCTGAGACGGTCATTGAGATCCTTTCACAATTCTATACAGGCTTTACAAAGCTTGACATGCTTTTGTCTGTTGGAATTTCTCCTCGTTCAGGCCTTGAACGGTTCTGTGTTATAACACTCTAGAGGAGCACTTAGCTGCACTTTGCTTCATATAAGCATTGATTGAAATCATGCCTCCACTGAGTGTGGTGAAGCCAATATGTGACGTACCACTGGTCTCACGGGCCCTGACTAAACCATTATTAGAACCTCTAGAAGGAGCTTCCATGGTGGTAGCACAGAAAGTGCTGGTGGCTGGTACCCAAACAAGGAAAATGGGTGAACTCCAGGCTTGATCCTATGAACCCCCTTTCACTACTTTTCAACAGATATGGTCATTGCATTTGGCACCTGAAGATCCTGCCTATAGTGAATGCTGATCTATGTCATTTTCTACCTGTACTGAAGGGTACTCATTGAGCGTTGATGCCCCTGGTGCTTTGCTTCATGTAAGCAACAACTGAACTCAAGCCTCCACTGAGGGTGTTGAAACCAATATGTGACGTACCACTGGTCTCACGGGCTCAGATGTTGCTGTTGCTGGTGACCTCAGCAGGGTAAATGTGTGAACTCCAGGCTTGATCCTCTGTACTCCCATTCACTGGATTTCAACAGGATATGGTTGTCTTGCATGTAGCACCGGAGATCCTACCTAAAGTGAGAGCCTTTCAATGCCATTCTCTACCTGTACCAAAGGATTTTGGGGCATTCTCCACTAGTGCTGGTACAGCATCTCGTGGGCTTCCATGGCAATGGTCTCTGCTGAAACTTTGTAAAGTTGGCATTTGGACCTCTTTGAAGTAGTTTGTCCTGCACATTGAAGAAATGAATGAGGTACAATTTGGATGTCATGTCCGTTCTCTACCTGTGCTGGAGTGTATCAGGGCACTCTCCTCTCATGCGGTTGCAGCATTCTTCTATATTGAATTATTCTGATTATTTGATTGGCTATTCTGTCCCTCCCTTTGTAAGCTTGGGTATTCCCCATGTGTTTATGCTGCCATGATTAGCCAGGAAAGTGGAAAATGTATTCATACTTACCGTAATTTTCTTTTCCTGGCTATTATTCATGGCAGCATATACTTCCCACCCATTAATGTCTCTATTTATGTACTGTAGAGCTTGTAAACTGACTGAGGACCTTTGGGATGGAGCCTCCTTTTAAAACCTTGGTGGTTTTCCTGTCCTATCGGCTGTAGGGGAGGAGCTAACCCATGTGTATATGCTGCCATGAAGAATAGCCAGGAAAAGAAAATTACGGTAAGTATGAATACATTTTCCACTTTAATAAATATAAAGATTATTAATGCAGTCGAAATGTTCTCATTTTGCTCAAATCTGGTGTTTAGTGAATAACCCCAACTATTTTAACCTTTACATTAACATCTAACTGCTATCTTCTCTTTCCCATCACCAACAATGGAATGTGAGCTTCATTATCACTCAAATCTAGGCATATTGAGACCAATGGGGAATGAACATGTGGAGCAAGTGGGTAAACCCCAGACAGTGGCGTACATATAAGGGTCGCAGTGGGAACTCTGACTCCCATCAACCTGGGCCACCACTGGACCCCAAGGAAGGTCACCCTCCTGCACCTAAAAGGTAGGAAACAGGAGGGTGACAAACATTTTGTATATGTGTCTTTGTTTGTATGTGTATGTGTCTGTGTGCCTGTCTGTATGTATGTGTGTCTGTCTGTGTGTATGTGTGTGTGTCTGTGTGTCTTTGTATGTATGTGTGTCTTGTGTGGGTGTATGTATATGTCTGTGTGTATGTGTGTGTCCCTCTGTCTGTATGTGCCTGTGTGTGTCTGTATTATGTATGTCTGTATGTGTGGGTCTGTATGATGTGTGTGTGTCTGTCGGCGGAGGGGGCATAGATCAGTTTTGCACCGGGGCCCCATAGATTGTGTGGACAGAGGATCTAAAAGCATAGCTGATTTCTGAGCTTAAATTTTAAATTCACTTTTCATTCACTGTGAATTCTCACTCTATTGAATACTGGAGTGAAATTAAACACTGACCAGGAATATTTATTATGGTCTTCATCCTTTTCTTCATGTTATATTGTGGGAGCACAAAGTATAATCACTGCATTTTCAGGGATTACCCCTTGTTACAAGTGAGAAATAGAGATTTCACCAAAAAAAAAAAAAGGAAAATAAATAATAACTCAATAGAATTTTACGTCTTTCATGAAACTAAAGAGATGCTGGCACAGAAAGATGAGGACATCTAAAAAAAGAAACAAAAAAAAAAAAACAGAAAGCAAGCGCAGCAGATGTCTCAGGAACAAAATAGAAGAAAATTTAGTGCAGCAACTGAACAAACACAATTACGTTTAATATGTCACTTCTTATTTAATGGAATACTTCACAAGAAAATAGGTGCGAAATTATCCCTGACAATATTTATAAGCCTATCATGCCATCATTTTTAAAGGGACACTATAAGCACCAAAACAACTTTAGCTTAATGAAGCGGTTTTGGGGTATAGATCATGCCGCTGCAGTCTCACTGCTCAATTCTCTGCCACTTAGGAGTTAAATCACTTAGCTTATACAGCCCTAGTCACACCTCCCCTGCATGTGACTTGCACAGCCTTCCTTTACTGCACATCTGCTAATTTGAAAAAAAGATTGAAAAATTAAGAAATTTTATTTTCCAAGTTCTGCATGGCATTTTAACTGTGAATGTTATAATACCATTAGCCTTTACTGCAATAAAATACACATACTTGTATGCTGTAATGTCCCACGGGTACAACAGGCCCCCCATGTACAGGTTTTATGAGATTTTGGAAAGTTACAGTTCAAATAAACAGCTTACTCATATCAGTTTTTAGGGCCATTGGTTGCCTTTGAGACCGTATGGTGGCCCAGGAATGACACGTCCTAACAGCGTTGAGAGGTTAACACAGCAGAATGTGCACAACAAACATCTTCGCTAACTTTGCTTGCAATCCATACAACTTTAGCAAGGTCGAGAATATCGTCACTATATTTAAATATATATTTTAAATATTGCAAAATCTGCAGTAACAAAATAGTATTGTAAAAACATTAAACATAATTAAAGATAAAGTTTTTATTTTGTATAATTTCCCTTTTCTGGCTTTATGGCCCATATTGGAGTATAAACCACATACGTAACGGCACATTTTCACAGATCAAATAATAGAAATCGATAACCTTAATGTTGAGATCAATGCTGATGCAACAAAACAAAACAGGTTTTTTTTATATCATTCATCTCTATAAATAGCTAAAAAGTTCAAAAACGCCATTTAAATAGGAGAAAAAAAAAAAAAGGTCCAGGCACTTCCTAGGTCCTTTTAGTGGCAATTTTTATTGGAAACCAGTAACCCAGAACAACGTTTCGACCTGATAGTAAAATTGCCACTAAAAGAACCTTGGAAGTGCCTGGACCTTTTCGTTTTTTCCTATATTATTGAGATTTGGGTGCTGGGTCCTGGTCCAGCTGCACCCTGGCTCTGAAGAAAACTGTTTGGCTGAGTGCAGTTTCTTTCTCATGTAAAAAAAAAAAAGCCATTAAAGTCCAGTCAAACTTCACACAGTGTGATTCAAAAAAACATATGCATAGATAAGAACTCACCAGAAAACAGCACAGAGTTTTAAAATTAATTTGAGTTTCTCAAATTTCTACCTCTATATAAAAAGTAGCAATGCTCATCTGATCTATCAGCCACAAATAAAAAAGGAGATAAATACAAATTGCACACACTAACATGCTACTATAAAAATGCATTAAAAACTCTGGGAAGCCCATAGAGGCAGCAATCAAATAATTATGCATAATAAACAGACAGGAAACAGAGTATGGTCTGAAAAACACCGAAAGACAATACATTCTGGCCAAACAGCAACGTATCACAAACTCTGTTGATGCAGGCTCAAAGTATTTCTTCTTTGGATTTCCTCAAGAGTATATTCATTCAGAGAAAAATCAATGGGTAAAACAATCACAAGGAAATCTAATAATGAAAGTCTAAGTAACAAAACAGCTGTGGGACATGTCTTTATTAAAAAGGTAGAGCGGTGCTTTGCCTGCCTTCAGGTGTTCCCTTTTTTGACATATAAGGTGGAGAGGAGTGTTCCATTATTCAGTCTAGTCAAAGTACGTTGTACGAAACGTTTAGATTGATTGCTGATCGGAAGTGCAAGTCTCTGATTGCTGATTCAAGCCGCCTTACATGTGTTTTAATGCCTATACGTGTGGAATAAATTGCAAACTATAGATTTTATTATTTAGATCGGTCACTGTTTTCCTCTGCTTTGTTTATTATTTCGGAGTGTAGGAGGCACACTTTTAACAGTGAACAAGGAACTAAACAGAGACTTAAGCTACTAAGAAAACTCTTCCAGGCCCTTACATTTTTCACACTGATTGAATTTTGAGAAATGTGAGAAGGTCTCACAAGACGAACAGGTATATTTAATACAAGTGATTAGCAAAAAATGAACCTTTGTAAACAGTATAGAAGATAGATGGAGGTGGCAGAATGTTAAAGGGTTACTCCAAGCACCATGACCACTACACTGATTTGAAGTGGTCAGGGTACCTGGATTCTGTACGTGCAGTATTTATCTCCTCCCCTCAGCCCTCCCTCCTTGACATCAGTGTGGTAAATTGGGCTGAGGAAGAACTGAAATGGAAATGTAAGGTGAATAAGTGAATTTTTTTTTTTTTAGGAGGAGAGGGGACAGAAAAGCAGTGCAAAGGTTGTTCTAACCAAAAAGTGTTTCATAAAAAAGCAGTTTTTTTTTGTTTGTAATAACCCTATAAATTCTGTGCCTGTTCAACAAGGTGGACATTACAGAATTAGCACATCTTTTCAGAAGGGTATTCTCCCAACTGCTTTCACGTAAACAGGCAAAAATCTTGTTAAACACCAACACATTAGTTAAAGTTCAAACTAACAAGGATAAATTAAAGGTCTTTTATGTTGGCCAGTAAAGGGAAGTCTCTTTACAAATGTGATGAAAACAAATTAACCTTTTCCATCGTCTTTCCTGCAATACACAGCAAAGGCACAAGTCCCTCTGTCCAGTTAGACAAGTTAAAATACTAGTTGAGCACCCTGAAACGACTGTCCAAGGTCAGTAGCTGTCAGAGATGAACTCTCTATTTGAACTTCTTCATACACCAACTAACCATAAACCATGAATCAAACACTGACACAAATATTGGGCCACAGCAGGATCGAACTATTTATTCCCAGTGACCAGGCTCCACGTAAGCCTCAGTTACTTGAATGCGTATATGTGTATATAAAGCCTTAAAGGTGAAACGCGTTAAATGGTTTTATATTATGTATTTTAAAGCAATAAAAAATAATTTTTGGTTACCTTCTTTATAGGACCAATCTTTTATTTATTTTATATACACTTTTATTATTATTCTTCCTGGCATTTTATTGTATCCTGTTTCAAGAAATCCATAGGTGGGGATAATTCCACCAGCGCTATGGCAACAGAGCAGTATTTTCTGCTCTACCATTGTGAGTGTATTTTATTTTACCTATTTTATTTATTGTTCCTACTGAGAGCACTATTGCTGTTTCTTAAATTTTGTGGAGTACGACGGAACCAAAGATGGACGGACTCACTTTTCCAGTACACCCTTTAGTGGGGATCATACCACTAAGTGCCCTTCATCCTAGAGCTGGTCCTAGCTCCACCAAATGTGAGTGTACTATCCTCCTTTTTATTTATTCTACCTTTGGAGCTACTATATTTCACCATTGGCAGTTTTTCATGTTTTCTTATTTTCACATATACGGATTACCTACAACCCGGACGGATCAACTCCTGAGGATTGTACACATACCCTATCCATATATCAGTGATACGGTTTTATTGAATTTTATTGAACATTTTTTATTGAACACTTGGATGGACTCTGTTTTACTTACTTCTTTTAAGGTGTTGTAATAGAGACTGTAATAACCAGGTTTATTGTTTGCTGTTTATTTTGACCATTTGGTCTTATTTTTATGGTACTGTTCTCTGTCTAATAGCGCAGCCCTTAACTCCTCCTTTTTTAATTAAGCTGTAGTTGTCCAGGTCACAATTGTGTCCCTTTAAGGGAGTCCCTTTTCCAATATATGTATATAGACATATTGGGTATTATCACATATTTTTACTGTTTTTCCCATCCTGAGTACCTGCAAATATATATTTTCTTGTTTTATTCTTGTGGGGTTTTTTGTTGTTGTTATTGTTTTGACTTTAATTGGCAGCTACTTTAGAGGAAATCTATATAGTTCATCATTCACTCACGTCAGTTTTTTAAAAATAGCAACATTTACTTCAATTTGGCAAGAGCACCTATCGTTTTTTCTAACTTTTGCTTTCTCTATCTTGCACACGAGCCTATGTTGCATTCTAGATTGCTTTAAAAGGTGCTTTATAATAGAAATAAAATAACACTAACGGTGCAAATCGAAATACTGTTTACAATTCTTTACATAAGAACATCTCCATGCTGCAGAATTATTATTTAAGGCTTTAATTTAAAATAAATCTATGTGCAAAAGGCTGCATATTAAATATTGCGAGTTAAGAAAGATAATTACAAATAACCTTCTTTAATATTCAAACCCCTGTTTAAATCGAAATACCAGAACTCTTTGCACCCCTGTATATCTCATACACAATTCCTGACCTTGTTTTGAAGTTCCATGGTAAAAAACCATTCATTTTCTTCTGGTCCCAGATAAATATGGCTTGCTTTGCCTTTGAACCTTGCTGTCTCTGGCTTAGTCTGAGAGTTGTTTGAAAGTAAAATTAAAAATGCCATGCGTCTTGTTTTTTTCTGTGTTTGTAGGATACTATAACCCGACGAGAGACCGCTACAAACTGGAATAACAGGTTTTACATTAAATCCTGCATTCTTTCTGTTCTAACAACCTCACATCTCGAGGAGAGAGAATCTTTTTGACATTTTCTTGTTGCAGTCAATAGTGTGAATTAATGTCTGACCCCTTCCCCTCCCTCTCCCCCCCACCTCCGTGCACACACACAATACATGTTGTATATATTTTCTATACCTTATAGTCATTGTTAAAAATTTCCAGTAAAGGCTGGCCAATATTAGAAACGCTAAGGATCTCCAACAGTGAGGAACATTAAAAGAACACTCATATCCCATAACAATTGCAGCTTGTTAAATTTGTTATTAGGGCAGAAATGTCCAGGCACTGTGTTACCTTTGTTGTAAAATGTTTTTCCCTTGAACTTACCCTTAACCCATAACAGTATAAGAAATGGATTAGCAGGGTGGCTGGTGTAGGCTGAACTACAACTTTGGGGGTTTAATCATTGCAAAATAATTTAATCACTGTAAGTAAGACATCACCCAGAACCTCCTGCTCAATCACAATTTCAATGAGCTAAAAGGGACAGACATGGAGTCAAAATGGAGGCTGTAATGGGGGAAGTGGAGTTTTTCCAACTCCACCCCCTGGTGCAAGCACCTTATGAAAGCCCATTAGGCAGGCTTGTCTTTTAGGGCAGCTTAATTACTGCCCAAAAAGGAAACATTGGAATAATAGATGGTGTTTGTTAGCCAATGAGGGTGATTCACACAATTTTTCATCCGAATCAATCAGATTTTTGGGCAAAAGACCATAAATCTGGTTATGCTTTTTTTAACTCTCCCTATCTGCAGAGGATCATTATAACGGGGAGGTGAGGGAAACTGCAGTGCTAATAATTAAAAGGACAGCCAATAATCGCAACAAATGGGAAGGTGAGTACCAGGTAGACAGGGTGTATATAGTCAATTATAGCAGGCAGAATCAGACAGACAAGCAATAAAACCATAACATGAACTGGTGTGCTCATATCACAAAAATAAAAAATAAAAAATCCCAATCAACATAATGCATCATTGATCCACACGTGCAGAAATTATGCAGGCATACTCAGAGTACTACTTTGAAAAGCTTCAGGTTTTTCAATAAAATGTTACTTGCAGGCTACAATCAGTTTCTTGGCTATCTACCCCATAACCTGAAGTTTTGGCTCCAACTGGAAAAAATAGATCACTTAAGTTCTTAAAAACTCAATCTTTTATTAGCAAAATTTAAAATCGTAATAGAACACCCTAAAGTGAAAAAAAAGTTAATTTCTTCATGCTAATAGCATAATCTAAGCATTTCGTGCAACACATGCACTTTATGAAGACCATAATGATGCAGTCAACTTGTATGGTGCCTCTTTAGATCTTTCCACCATTCCTATGACAACATCCTGCCTTTCCTGTGCCTGCACTTGAGCCCCATATACATTGCATGTTGGGCCTTAATATTTTGCCAGCTGGCCTAACCTACATGCTGGACCTGACCACATGATATCTTCACTTACACCCAACAGCTCAGACACATCAGCTATCTAACATTGAATGCATTAATGTAATACTGTTTCCCAGCTGTTAGTTGGTCTGTGTTTTAGATTACTTTCACCAGGCCATCTTAATCCAGACCTTGTTTGTTTGCAATGTATGGAAGGTTGAGTATCTCCCTTCTCCTGGGATTCAGATCAGACATTAACCATCACAGGAGTGTGGACTGAATGGAAGGGAGAATTCTAACGGGGGGGGGGGGAATTAACTGGAGATATGAGAGATAAGATACATGTCAGATTTATCTATGCAACAGATGCTAGTGTGGAAAATGATAAGGTGAGACAGAAAAGGTAGTTTTGGTGAGATGACTTTCAGGAAATGGTGTAGTTCTTTACAGGGATGATAAATTATATGCTTCTCTGAATATGTGATTATTTTCAAGGAGTTTAAAAGTAACAGAGTTATTCAATGTGAATTTCAAATTTAAGGTCAAAATAGACGTATTCTAAACATTCTAAGCACCCAGTTCCTCTTCTCAGTCTTACATTTGATCTTCACTTTCAGTTCTCACTCGAATAACCCTGTAAGGAAGATGGAGATCTGTTTTCTGGAGTAAAACCGCTGAGGTCTCCAATGTGAATGTAAAATGGTGCACTAATTTAAACTTTCCTTAAAGTGAGAATTCAAGGTGCATTCAACGTTAATTTTAAATGTAGGGCCAAACTTAAAGAAAATCAGGTATGTGTTAGTAAATAACTCTGTTTATAACAGCGATAAGGAAGGGCATGCTTCATCTATTACTTTGCTAGAATCAACAAGAATTTACTTAGATCTGTGGTGGAGGTGCTATATTCTAGTCTAAAAGGTCCATATTTGCATATATTGAAAGTTTCATATATAAATACATTCTCACAGTAAAAGGTAAAAAAAAAAAAACATCTACTCTTCAAAAACAATATACATAGTGTTTGTTTTATGGTATTTCTCCCCAATTTCCCATTTTTTTTTAACTTTTCCATTCTATAACTTGTATTCTTTAAAGGGACACTCTAAGCACCAATATGACTTCATCTTAATAAAGTGATTTGTGAGCATGATTGCAGCCCCTGCAGAGTTGTTGCTGTAAACAGTGTCATTTTTTAGAAAAAAACACTGTTTATATTTTTAAGTTTCCATGTCTACTAATGGCTACCAGCCAACTAACACCTTCTTCAGTAAAGTGTGTTGATCACTGATTCTGTATAAGTCCAATAGATTTAGTTTATCTCCTATAAAAGCATTAGATTGGCTAATTGAAGGAGATTGCTGCATATACTCCATGTGGATCAGACTGCAGTGGGAAGTGTGTCCCCACTTTGGATTAGAAATACGTTTACATTATAGGAGAAGGGGGGAGTTCCACACTACCCAAAAAACATTTTAAAAATTCTATACGTTGTGCAAGCAGAAATGCAAACAAATTTATATTTTTAATTTAATGCTCTTTAATAATGTGGTGTTTACTCATCTGTCAGTCTATCCTGAGCATAGATCTCTGTATGCTGGAAGAATTGTAACAGGGTAGAGCTGGCAAACTGAGTGACAGGGAAGAGCAGGAGAACCCTCCAACAGGCATTACATTGCTACTCTCCAACAGGTAATGTAACATTAACAAATCAAATAACGGCTCCCAAAGTAACCAAGTGTAAAATGTATCTTTATAATAAATTATGCCGTTGCGTAAGATACTATTATACCTAAAGTTGAACCTGGCAAGTTAGGTCCAGTTTAAAGAGAAACTGCCACTGCTCTTTAATTGCATGAGTCTCTGTGTCAGTTTTTAACGGTGTGTAATAATATGGGTTTACATTTCTGTGTAACAGTGTGTGTTGTGTAGCAAAAAAGTGTTACTTGGAAAATGAAAACAACTTTTATTAGTTTGTTTGTAAAATAGTAAGCAGCAGATAAAATTAAAAAAAAACTACAATTTCTAAATGAATAGCACACACAGCTATCACAAGTGATTGCCAAACAGCTACATCAAATTGAGTGATAACCTCTTGCAACAAAGTATCAAAATTAAAAGTTATAGTAGCAATTACTCAAGATATAGTTGCTAACTAAATGAAAGTCAAGGAGGAATTGTTGCTGTGCTTACTATAGACAGCACAGTAGATAAACTAAGCTTCAAAAAAGGTGGAAAAAAAGTATATCAAAATAATGTAGTGCATAAAAAAAATCTTTTTTAAATGACTAAAGTAACAATGATATTTGAACAGCCTTAGAACATCTTTCTGTGCCTTCGAGGACATCTATTATTGAAATATTAAACCAAATAATAAGCTTTCTACTAAATATCCCTAGTCTCATCAGAGATTAGCCATGGAAGTATAAAAAGGTCAATAAACAAAATATAGTAATCAAAGATAAAGGAAGAAAGTACAAATCACAACCCAATCATATATTCTATTATCAAAAATCTTTAAAAAAAAAATTTTTAAAAACTGGGTGCCTAAACACCACTACGTATAAGAGGTATTTGAAATAGTACAAAGCCCAGACAGTCACAAGGTTTAGACACAAAAATAAGTGTCAATATTTAGGAGCAAAGATGAGATGTTAAATGGCATGTTAAAACCAAATGATTGGAACAGACAAATAATTTTAATTTAATAATAATATAAAGCAACCATCATTAAGAAGAGTACCTGGTTTCTATTATTGAACTTCAATACCTAAACTGCAAATCAGAAATGGATGAATTTCACAGGAAGGCTAAGCTGCGTTCTTCGTGCGAGGAGGGCAGCGTGACCATTTGCTACGGTCAGCGTACGTGGCCTGCTCAGAAGAAGTGATCGAGCCGTTCGGTTCGTGTGAAGGCAGGAGTGCTCAAGCCGCTTGAGCTAATGACCCCGGCCTGCTCTCCGATAAGGTATGTACCACCACAGGGGGTATGCTTAATTCTGGGTGTTGTGTAGTTAACAATGTGTGTTTGTATGTGTCACAGTGTGTATGATACAGTATCTCTGTGGCAGTGTGTGTGACTGTCAGTACAAATGTGTGCATGTGCGTTGGTGTGTACCAGCAAGTGTGTGTATGGAGCCAGATGTGGTTGACCTGTGAGTGGCAGATAAACCTATTTTGATGGGGCTCACCTTTTGGAGTTGGCCCTGGCACCACATGACCTTGCTATGCATCTGAAAGGTTATATTCACATATTATGATGCTAGGAGTACCTTGGACCAATTTCTATGTAACAGGACAAACCAGCTTCTGCTGAGCTTCATATTCAGACTCCAGGCACCATGAACACTTCAAATCACTGATGTGATCATTGTGCTTGGAGATACACTTTCTCACAATTAAAAGGGATTCTCACAAAGGCAAAGCTGCAACATAACCAAAGGCACAATAGGAAAGGATAGTCAGACGTATTACATGGCCTTATGATGGCCGGACTAATAGGAGAGACTAACGCTGGAAGTAAAAAAAAAAAAGCTAAATTAACAATAAATTCCAGTCAGAAATAAAATAAAATAATAATAATAGAGCCAAACTGATAAAACACACATTGGATATCAGGAGCAGAGGATAAAGGTGGAACTTAATTCATGTACCAAGTCAAAGGGGTGGGCTTTGGGTAGCCAGAGAATTCTACCAGTCTGGGGGATCTGCACCTGCACCTGCACAGTCTATTACAATAATAGGTAGCAGTTATATTACTTGCCTGCAATAGGTCTTTACTGTCAGTTGCACTGTCTACAAAAAATGTTGTAACATACATTACAAACCAGTGCAGATTATACAGGAAATGCTGTGTTAAATGTAATGTCTACACAACTGTCTGCAGTATAACAGCAAAGGATTTAGGAAAAGCATTAATTTGCCTATTGGTATTTATATCTACACATACATACATATTTATTTTAAAATATACTTGGCACTCACCCCTTGTAACATATCATTTAGAAAGCTTGCCTTGGTGCAACCCGCGTTTATGTATAGTTGAAGGAAGAAGGGTACACTCTCCAGGTCTTTTCAATGTGATTTATTCAAATTTGTCCCGTGACAAAATTTATGCAATAATTTGAATAAATCACATTGAAAAGACCCGTAGAGTGCACCTTTCTTCCTTCAAAAAAAATAAATGTGTATGTATATATATATATATATATATATATATATTAACCTTGAGAGTATATCTACACAGACATATTTGATATATTAACTTGAGCAACGTCTCTGCTGTATAATCCTTGCCTGGGTGTTTAAGCTCCGGCCAAACAATTTAGAGAACCAAGTGAAAAGAGCACAACACAGGTGTTTGTCTTTAATATAATGCTGCTTTATTGAAGCGGACTAAGTGTACATTTACAATAGAATCATCGTTTCAGTCCCACAATGGGGAAACCTTGATCCTACTGTAAATTTATCCTGATTCTGATTCAGTAAAGTGAATAATAACTTGTGTTGTCTTCATTTGGTTCTCTCCCGCTCTCTCCAAAAATAATCAAAAAAAAAAAAAGCCATTGGCAAGTGTAAAACTGAGCCATAACGAGTAGAAAATCAACCATGTTGAGTGTTAAATGAGTTCCTCAAGCTGGAGACGTGAGCAACTTTTAAGGTCCGGTTAGACCATAAAATGCAACTATGTTCCGGAGTATTTTATGTTGAGTAATGATTAACAAGCCAAATATGCAATAAATTATTGGGAAACAGCTTTGATTTGCATACAGTGAGCAAAGGTTCAGAAAAAATAGCTAGGAGACCATTGCATCACCAAAATTTTAAGTTAAATATTAATTCTATTTAAAAAAAAAAAAAAAATTAAAAAGGACAGAATGCTAAGTCCTCCAAACAGGAATGTAGTTGGCATCAGACGGTTTTTAAAACAGACTTTTTCCTAGGGATGTGTACACTAATTACATAGTGAAGGATATCATTACAGTAATACCACTCATATTGTATGTTTAACCCCTTAAGGACCAAACTTCTGGAATAAAAGGGAATCATGACATGTCACGCATGTCATGTGTCCTTAAGGGGTTAATAGATATTCCAAATTAATGGTGCTGTGGTGTGGTCCCCATGACTTTGGAGCTGCTATGGTTTACCAACACATATCTATTTGTATTAGCATGTATTTGCTACCTATCTTGCAGTCAACATGTGTCTATGATTTTCCAAAATATATTTAGAACAGGCAGCATATGTACTAAAGTAATTGGCAAAGAACTCCAGCTCGCAGTTTGAGACTATTTACTGAAAAGGGGCATCAACCTGTCCAGTTTCAGTGAATCTAATATTTACTAGTGGAGGAGAAAACGGAGTTGTAATTTTTCTTTGTCTCCACTATTTTGATTTAAACATTGCTAACTAACTTCAAACTATTGCTTTAAGTAAACTTTTACTAAGGGGTTCCCAATTAATTTTTACTGTGGAACCCTTTGACATAGTGTATCAACATCGTGGAAGCCCCCCTGCCCCCCCAGAAAATAATTAACAATTGCACCATTTTTTGTATGTGCCAGGGTGTGTATATCTGTGCTTGTATGTGCCAGTGTGTGTATCTTTGTGTGTGTATGACACACAGATACACACACACACTGGCACATAGTGGCACACAGATACACACACTGACACACAGATACACCTTGACACACAGTGTGTATCTGTGTTTGTATGTGCAAGTGTGTATGAATCTGGCACACAGATACACACACTGACAGATAGTGGCTCACAGATACACACACCTTGACACACAGTGTGCATCCATCTGTATCTGTGTGTCAAGGTGTGTGTATCTGTGTTTGTATGTGCCAAGGTGTGTTTGTATATCTCTGTATCAGATACATACACACACTGGCACATAGTGGCACACAGATACACACACATCATGACTCAAAAATACACACTCAGATACACACAGTGACATATACACACAGTCACATACAAACACACTGATATACACTGGCACACACACACTGACACACATACACTTACTGACAAACACATATACACTCTTACTGACAAGAACAGATACATTCTCACTGACAAACACATACACTCACACACTCACTGACAAGCACATATTCACTCTCACTGATAAACACACATATACACTTTGACGGAAACAAAAACACATACAAACTCCCTAACAGACAATTTTTTCTTTTTACATTTTACTCCATCCAGCCCCCCTACCTTTAGGAGTGCTGGCATGGAGTTCCTGTGGTCCAGTGGATGTGCTGGGCGGCTGGCGAGCAGTCCCTGGGGTCCAGTGGGGCTGCTGAGCAGCCGGTGTGCAGGCGCCGAGGGAGCAGTGATCTGCTCAGCTCCCTTGCGCGCCTCTTAGTGATGTCGGAATTACGTTATATTCCAGCTCCAGCATCACACCTGTGCGTGCGAGGGAGCTGAGCAGGGAGATCACTGCTCACTGCTCCCTCACCACCCACGCCCATTTTATTTTTCGAACTTTTGGCAGAACCCCAATTGGTGTTCTGTGGAATCCCAGAGTTTCTTAGAATACCAATTGGGAAACGCCGCTGTAGAATGTTCAGCGTGTCTTCCTGGTGTGTAAGATCAGCCTTTAATCAGTGCTGACATGACGGCCATTTTCCCGTGGAAGGTTCCACTGATGGGAGAAGTCTTACAGAACCTTTCAAAAAAGGACAATTTGTATCCTTGTGTATTAGTAAGAATACAGAATAGCTGTAACAACTGGCCAGGCTACCTAAAACAACAAATCAACCAACTGCTTTGGGCTAAATACCAGGGATTTTTAAACTTTTTTTCATTTTATTTCCTTTTATTTTCTGTATGCAAATTCAGTAAATTTCTAACTACCCACAGGTGTCATGATCATACTATGTGTGTGTGTGTGTGTGTATATATATATATATATATATATATATATATATACACACACACATACATACATACATACATACATACACACACACACAGTATTATTATTTCCAACATGCAATGGATTCATACGGGCAGGGTCCTCTACCTGTTGCATCAGTCTGTTCTTATTGTATTTGTCTTTTTCCCAATTGTACTGCGCTGCGGAATATGTTGGCGCTTTATAAATGCCAGTAATAAATACAAAAATTTAAAATAAAAAAAATCAATCAGACAATGGACAAATAACACAAATCTCTATAATTTAAGTATGAAGTGTGCTTCTTTGTTAGGGTATTCAGTCCACACAGGGTATTGTTGGTTACCCCTAGAGACACCTATTATGTATTGGTACATTTCCCATGATACTCAATCTCCTCCATAGAGTGCAACAGGTTTTTCTGCATTGCTTAGAAATTCATCAGGCCCACAAATGCTTTGGCATCAAAAGCCCAGAGGGTAATATTCTTTGATATATGTGTACAATCTTTTTAATACCATTTATATAATAATTTCAAGCCACATTGGATTAACATTTGATAAAATAAGGTCCTGCACAACCTCACACTTCTAAAGGATATACTGTACACCACTCACCATAAACATAATACAAGCATTCTACATCAGGGGCTATAAATGTGATACAAGACAAAATGAAAACCAGCAGAAAATAATAATAATGTTCTCAATACTTTGCAGTTTATGTTAAATTGTTGAAATAAAGTTTGTATTGTAGATTCTGTGAGAGGAGATAAGGAGATAATCTTTTTATTGAATAGCAATTTCCCCACAGAAGTTAATGTGATAACTGATATTCAATTACAAGAGATAAGTCTAGTCTTTGCAAGTCACATCTTCCTCTGAATTCCTCTACTAAATATCTCAAAACAGAAGCAGACACCACCCTCCTCTGATCTCATACACTATGTAGCAGGTTGGCAGACTAAATAAGCCTCTGTGACTCTAGTGTATGACTCCCCCCCCAGCAACAGGTAACTGGATAGTAATGTTTGGGGCTCTACACCCAAGGAGATGGAACCTTGTGAAACCGGTCTGTCAAATAAACAAGAACTCACACACACCGCAGGAAACATGCATCCCTTCCTCTGTTTGTATTCAACAAGTCAGTCTTAAACCCAGCCATACCAAGTGCAATCACACACACACACACACACACACACACACACACACTGAGTACAAACCCTGCATTGCCAGGGATCTCACTGTACCTTAGCCTGTGCTCCTGGAAAGCTGTGAGCCCGAATGCAGAATGCTCTACTCACACTCAGACACTGTCACCACTGCGGAAGTGTGAGTGTTAACAACAGAAACAGAGCATTGAGTGACGACACCATGCGTGACTCACACCCTCTAAGATCAAAGTAAGGCAGAACACAGGTTGAATAGAACCCCCTTTTTTTATTATTATTATTATTATTATTATATTTTTTTTGGGGGGTGGGGGGATTGTTTTTTGTTTGTTGTTATAGCCCCGAGGTAACCAATCTCTCTGGGATGGATGATGGGGAACACTTACATGCTATTAAAATGTGTGGTCTCATAGGATCAGGGAAAGACTATAAGTCTGCACTATGACACCCATGACGCCCAGCCAGTATGAATGACTTACCACGATTGAAGCTTTAGTCCAAATTTTCTGATGGAGTGCACATCCCTTACAATGAGAAGTTTTATGAAGTCAGCAATGCATGCATAGCACTCAGAATCTATTTTATTAGTACTAGTGATGATGAATGTACAACAATAGCGCCCTCTACCTGATATAAGAATGAGCGCACGTTTACTTGTTGGGTTTGTTTTTGGTTTAGTTTTACTGTGACCTAAACGAGAAGAGCAAAAACAGTCTTACCTCGATTGCCTCTGATTGGGTTGATAAGTGCTATATTGGTCTTCAACCTTTTACCACCACATTCCATCATTAGATTGCGCAAAAATCAACTGAATGAGGATGTCTGCCTTACAAGTATGACTAAAATACTAATAAACAAAACACACACAGATAACATGTAAAGGAATCTGGGTGCTGAGTTGCTGTTTGTTATTTATCTATACAGAAAATATTTCACAAAACCAACATGAGGGTCACTTAATACCTGATTGTAGACTATGTATTACATCTAAAATTAAATTGTACAATTTAAGGTAAAACAGACAAGCTCTGACTACAGCTGAGCCCCGTGTATTTTTTTCACATAATCATGTTTTAGTTACATTTTGCAATTCTCTACAATACAGTGTTTAATAAAAAATAAAAAAAAATAAAAAAATGTATATATAGTGTATAAGTATTTCAATTAAATATTTTAAATTAAACGTACATTCTGTAAAACATACAAAAGTTGTATTCACACATTGCGGAATAATTCTGAATTATCAAAGGAGAAACCATATCCTGGACCCAGCCATGGTTCCTCTTTCCAAGCTTCAGCACCATATGCCTCTATGTCCCATCATGATTAACTTTCTGCAGCACAATGTCTTGTCTGGCCATGCATGATCCCTCTGACTCATTAGTATATAAGGCAGATACAGCCACTCTGATCAAAACAATAACAGATTAGTAAAACTACCTGGCATCTGAAATAGTTATAACCGCAACAGGTGTCAAACACAAAAACCTTGGCCATGAACTCCTGATCTGCAAGAAAGGGAAAAGTCTAAAGGCAAACCTAAGCACTCCTCTATTCCCTTGGTTCCTTATTTTTCTCGTTCTCCTGGTACTTCCCAACATGATCCAGAACCCATGCAGTTAGGAGTAACTAAACTATCAGAGGCTGAGAGACAACACAGGAGAGGTGACGGATTGTGGAAAACAAAGTCATCTATGTTTATCATGCCCCATCTGTCCGGAAAACGTACGCACCAAGGACCATTAGGGGTCCGACCTTAGGTGTTGTGTACATGTCCCCTACTACGCCTCATAATAGATTCCTGCTTCCTATCTCTCTATCTTGGGGGTGGTACTGCTTTTACCACCAAAGCTCTTATAGATTCAGGAGTTGCTGAAAATGTTATTGATGTTGAATATACTCACTTGTATCAAGTACTACTAAGAAGCAGAAGAACACTTTTGGCCGTTGAAGCCACAGATGCTGGGTCCCTGAGGAATCCTTTGATTACCCAGGAAACATGTTCCATTAATCTACCCATAGGCGTTTTGCATAAGGAATCTATTGTTTTCCAGGTTATATCCTCCCTTTCCTGTTGTCTGAGGTTTCCCTTTGTTTTCTTTACACAACCCCCATATTGATTGGTTTCAGGGGGAAATATTGTCATGGTGAGATTTATGCAGATAAAAGTGTATACAACCTGTTAAACCTATCAATGCTATTAACGTGCCTACAGACACACCTTTGTCCCCACGGAAATCCCTTCCCAATACGTGTCCGTTAAAAAGGTGTTTAATAAGAGTCATGCAGAATCCTTGCCACTACACAGATCTTAGGACTGTGCCATTAATTTCTTGCCTGGTACTAGAGATCGTGTGTATCCATTGTCCCCGCAAGAAAGCATGATAATGGAGGAATACATACAGGAATCTCTCTAAGGGTTTCATACGCCGCTCCTCTTTTCTTGCTGGAGCGTGTTTTTTGCTTTATGTCTAAGAAGGAAGGTGACTTGAGATCCTGTAATGACTACTGAGGTCTAAATAAAATACCTATAAAGAATGTCTATCCTATACCCCTGTCGGAATTGTTCGATAGACCTAAATGGGTTACTGTTTTTACTAATATTAGATCTCTGTAGTGCTTATAATTTAGTAAGGATAAAGGAGGGGCATGAATGGAAAACCACATTTAATTACCAGGTGTGGGCACTATGAATACTTGGTCATGCCCTTTGGTCTGTGCAATGCACCCGCTGACTTCCAAGACTTGATTAATAATGTCTCGAGAGACTACATTCACTCAGAGGAGCGGAGTTAATCCAAATCCATCATTCAGAACTATGGCTGTCCCGGGCCCCAGGAGGGTTCCATATTATACTTAAAGGCAAGCAACTTCTCAAATTTCCCCAGGTCCAGGAAAATTAGATTTGGTTCAGGCAGGGCGGCCATCAGAAATTTTGGGGCCCCTGACAAAGCACCAGGTTTGGGCCCCCCCCTCCCTCCCTCCCTCCCTCCCGGGCCCGCACACGCCCTACCTGGTCCGCTGACATTGATGCAGGACTGAATGTGGTGTGTATAGTGGAAGTGAATTAGAATATGTGTAATGGATGTAGTGTTTGTGTGTATTAGATACTGTTTGTGCAGTGAATGCAGAGTGTGTGTTTGTGTAGCGGATGCAGTGTGTATAGTGAACGCAGAGTGTGTTTGAGTAGTGGATATAGTGTGTGTACAGTGATGTAGTGTGTGTTTGTGTAGTGGATGTAGTGTTTGTATGTACTAGATGAAATGTGTTTAGTGGATGCAGTGTCTGTAGTGGATGTAGTGTGTGTATTAGACGCAGTGTCTGTGTATAGTGAATGCAGAGTGTTTCAATGTGTGGTGGATGTAGTGTGTGTACTGTGAATACAGGATGTTTGTGTAGTGGATGCTGTGTGTACAGTTAATGCAGAGTGTATGTTAGTGTAGTGAATGCAGATTGTGTGTCAGTATAGTGAATCCATAGTGTATGCATAGTTTAGTGAATGCAGAGTGTGTGTTAGTGTGTAGTGAATGCAGAGTGTGTCAGTGTAATGAATGTAGTGTGTGTTAGTGCAGTGAATGCAGAGTGTGTGTAAATTTGTAGTGAATGCAGAGTGTGTGTTAATGTGTAGTGAATGCAGAGTGTGTGTTAGTGTAGTGAATGCAGAATGTGTTAATGTGTAGTGAATGCAGAGAGTTAGTGTAGTTGCAGTGTGTTAGTGTAGGATGCAGAGTGTGTGTGTTAGTGTAGTGAATGCAGAGTGTGTTAATGTGTAGTGAATGCAGAGAGTGGGTTAGTGTGTAGCAGATGCAGAGAGTGGGTTAGTGTGTAGCGGATGCAGAGTGTGTGTTAGTGTGTAGCGGATGCAGAGTGTGTGTTAGTGTAGTGAATGCAGAGAGTGTGTTAATGTGTAGTGAATGCAGAGAGTGTGTTAGTGTAGTGAATGCAGAGATTGTGTTAGTGTGTAGTGGATGCAGAGTGTGTGTGTTAGTGTAGTGAATGTAGAGTGTGTTAATGTGTAGTGAATGCAGAGAGTGTGTTAGTGTGTAGCGGATGCAGAGTGTGTGTTAGTGTGTAGCGGATGCAGAGTGTGTGTTAGTGTAGTGAATGCAGAGTGTATTAATGTGTAGCGAATGCAGAGTGTGTGTCAGTATAGTGGATGCAGTGAGTGTGTTAGTGTGTAGCGGATGCAGAGTGTGTGTTAGTGTGTAGCGGATGCAGTGTGTGTGTTGTGTTAGTGGATGCAGCATGTGTGTGTGTGTGTGTGTTGTGTTAGTGTATGCAGTGCGTGTGTGTGTTGTGTTAGTGTATGCAGTGTGTGTGTGTTGTGTTAGTGTATGCAGTGTGTGTGTGTGTTGTGTTAGTGTATGCAGTGTGTGTGTGTGTTGTGTGTTAGTGTATGCAGTGTGTGTG
>OW240917.1:72147751-72188841 GCA_933207985.1 Pelobates cultripes | reverse complement strand
ACTGCCCCCCATGCACACATACTGCCCTCATGCACACATACTGCCCTCATACACACATACTGCCCCCCATACACACACACTGCCCCATACACTGCCGCCCCATACACACACATTGCCCACATTCACACACACACTGCAACTGTTACACACACATACTGTCCCACACATACACTGCATCCCTGACATACACTGCCCCCCTACTCACACACTACAACCTTCACACACACACTGCTCACACACACACTGCACCCCTTACACATTGCACCACTCACACACACCACTGCTCCTATGCCCTACTACCGCCCCATTTCCCAGCAGACCTCGGGTAAGTTGTCAAACTGTTCTTAAACGGTTTGACTACTTACTCTAGGAGGGGGTCCCGGCACTATTGACACCATAACCACTACACTGAGCTGTAGTAGTTATTGTGTCTGGATTATTTCTTTAAATAATCTACAAGTGCCCCTCCCGAGATCAGTCTCTGGATCTGCCACTGGTGTTAGGGGGAGTGGCTATAGTGAGCACATTGAAGATAGGGTCTCTAGGAGGTGCAGGGGAGATAGGGGGTAAGTGGGGCTATAATAGGAGGTAATAAATACTTCTCTAGGACTTTGCCGTTTCAATAGAACTCACTTTCCTACTCCGTTAGACTCTAATCCAATCTCAGTTCTTTCAAAAGATCATTAAAAACTCACTTCTTTAGGAAAGCATATCAATTAAACTATTAATATCTTTCCCTCTCTGCACCTTGGTAACCCACCCTGCTTCCGCTCCTGCAACTGTATCATCAGGGGTCAAGTCCTGGGGGGGAAAAGTGTGGGAATTCGCCCAAGATCCACCCCCAACCAAAAGCATCTTCACCTGTGTACCTGTGTACCTCTTAACCTGCCTTTTATTTCTTATCCCTTTTTAAAATGTCTTACCCCCTTTAGTGTATCTTATCCCCTATTTTTCCCCATTGTGGGTCTTACACCTCCCTTGTGTATCTCTTACAATCCCCCTTTGTGTGTCTTACTCCCCCTAGCCCCTTTGTGTGTCTCCTTCTCCCCAAGCCCCTATGTGTCTTTTACTCTTACTAGCTCCTTTGTGTGTTTATCTTTTACCACCAGCCCGTCTATCTCCCCCTTTAGCCCCTCTGTGTCTCTTTTTTCTCTTCTCCAGCCCCTCTGTGTCTCTTTCACACCCAGCCCCTTTGTATTTCCACCCCTAGGCCCTTCTGTGTGTCGCTTTCATCTCCAGCCCCTCTGTGAACTTTCTCACCCCCAGGCCCATCTGTGTATCTTTCTCCCTCCTCATGTCCCTCTGTGTATCTTTCTCCCCACTCAGGCCACCCTATGTACCACTCTCCCCCTAGTGTTCCTCTCTCCTCCCCTCTATGTCCATTAGTGTTCTTCTCCCTCACATGTTCCATAGTGTTCTTTCCCCCAGCACTTGTCCCATAGTGTTCCTTTCCCCCTCCCCTGTCCCACATTATTCTTCCCCCCCCCTCCCCTTACCCATAGTGTTATTCCTCTCCTCACCTGGCTCATAGTGTTCTTCTACCCCCTCCCGTCCCATAGGTTCTCCTTACCACCTCTCTCCCCTGTCCCATAGTGTTCTTCCCCCTCCCCATAGTGTTCTTTCACCACCCCCATCTCATTTGTGTTCATACCACCCCAGATCCCATGGTGTTCCTGTCCACCCATGTCCCATAGTGTTTGCTTACCACTCCCTCCCCTGTCCCATAGTGTTCTCCCCCCACCTCCCCTGTCCCATGGTGTTCTTCCAGCCCCTCCTGTCCCATAGTGTTCTTCCACCCCCTTCCGTCCCATAGGGTTCTCATTACCACCCCTCTCCCCCTGTCCCATAGTGTTCTTCCTTATCACCCCTGTCCCATAGTGTTCGCCCCCCCTCCTTAGTGTTCTCCTTATGCCTCTCCCCTCCTCCCTGTCCCATGGTGTTCTTCCACCCCTCCTGTCCCGTAGTGTTCTTCCACCCCCTTCCATCCCATAGGGTTCTCCTTACCACCCCTGTCCCATGGGGTTCTTCCCCCCCCCCCTTGTCTTCCTTAGTGCCCCTCTCTCCCCCACCCCGGTCCCTACCGCTATATATAGCATGGTCACTCTGATCTAGCACTCCCCCCAGGCTGGTGTGCCCTAAGGTGGCCGCTTGTGCCACCTTATGGATGCCCGGGCCCTGCCTGGACCACTAATGCGTTCCTGCTGTGGAAAAAGTGCAGGAACGCCATTCCCACACATTCCTGCAGGACTCGAGCCCTGTGTATCTTCCCAAAAAACTAACCCTTCATCGTAAACTATTCTAGTTAACCTACCTTTCCTGTACATGCAATACATCCTGCCCTTACCTCCTATGCCACTTTTCCCCACTCCCTGTTACATAGACTATTACTGATAACTCCATTTTAAGGTTTATTCATAGCAAAACACAAAGAAGCACATGCTAAATAAACATCACCAACTAAGCCAAGCTTAATTTTTTGTTCAACAATGTGGCAGTTGTGACCTATATCTTACAATGCATTTTTCAACTTTCCACACCGTAATGGAAGAGTTGGTAAGTTGTGGCACAGCATGCGGGCTGACTTTGTGTGTCATGCAGTCAGGGCCGGTGCAAGGATTTTTGACTATACAGGTATAGATTGCATTTTGCGTCTCCCCCCCACCCCCAAAAAAACGTATCTGCACCTGTGTGTCTTGTAACCACCTTTTGAATTTATTACCCTCTTTAGTGTTTAATATCCGATTTTTTTTAATGTATCCCTTTACCCCTTTGTGTGTCTTACTCCCCTCTTCTGTATTTTATCCCTCTTGTGTTTCTTACAACCCCTCTTGTGTATCTTTTACTTCCCCTAGCACCTTTGTCTGTCTCTTTCTTTCCCCCAGCTCTTTTGTGTGTCTTTTGTCCCCCTGCCCCTTTCTGTGTCTCTTCCCCCATCTCCTTTGTGTGACTCTTTCTCGCCAACACATTTGTGCGTCTATTTAACTCTGCACCTTTGTGCATCTCTTTCTCCCCCTCAGCCCCATTGTGCTTCTTATTCCCCACAGCCCCTTCGTGCATCTCTTCCTCCCCCACCAGCCACTCTGTGTGTCTTTGTCCCCCTCAGTACCTCTGTGTGTATCTTTGTGCCCCCGCCCCTCTGTATGTCTTTGTGTCCCCTAGCCCACCTGCCTTTCAATAATGTTTTCATTGTTTCCACTCCTGTACTTTTTATTTTCTTTTCCTTCTCTCCTCAACCTTTCATAGTCCCCCCTCTCCTCCTGTTCCTTTTAATGTCCCCCTTGTGTCTTTTAATGTCCCCCTCCCCTCCTGTACCTTTTATTGTCCCACCTCCCCTCCTGTACCTTTTATTGTCCTCCCCTCCCCTCCTGTTTATTTCATAGTCCCCCCCTCCCCTCCTGTGCCTATTATTATTGTCCCTCTCCACTCCTGTACCTATTATTGTTCACCCATACCTTCCGGTACTTATCGTTGTTCCCCCTTCTCCCCTCCTGTATCTCCCCTTGTCCTCCCCTCCTGTACCTTTCCTTGTTTTTCCCTCCTCTTCTGTATCTTTCATAGTCCCCTCTCCCATCCTGTACCTTTCCTTGTTTTTCCCTCCTCTTCTGTATCTTTCATAGTCCCCCCTCCCCTCCTGTACCTTTCCTTGTCCTTCCCTTCTCTCCTGTATCTTTCATAGTCCCCTCTCCCCTCCTGTACCTTTCATTGTCCTTTCCTTCTCTCCCGTATCTTTCATGGTCCCCCCTCTCCTCCTGTACCTTTCCTTGTCCTCCCCTCCTGTATCTTTCATAGTTCCACCTTTCCGTGTACTCCCCTCCTGTATCTTTCATAGTTCCACCTTTCCGTGTACTCCCCTCCTATATCTTTCATAGTTCCACCTTTCCGTGTACTCCCCTCCTGTATCTTTCATAGTCCCACCTCCCCTCCTGTACCTTTCCTTGTCCTCCCCTTCCTGTATCTTTCATAGTCCCACCTCCCCTCCTGTACCTTTTCTTGTCCTTCCCTCCCCTCCTGTATCTTTCATAGTCCCACCTCCCCTCCTGTAGCTACTATTGTTCCCTCTCCCCTTCTGTGCCTTTTATTGCCCCCTCTCTCCTCCTGTACCTTTTTATTGTCCCCCCTCCCATACTTTTTATTGGCGTTCCTTGCACCTCTTATTGGTCCCCCCCCTCCCCACCCCTTTATCCATGTGGCTGAGTGGGCGGTTCGTGACGAAGGATCTGGTTTCCTGTCCCGGTCTGACAGGAAGCAGTTTGTCGCATTTCCTGTCGGACCGGGAAGTTCACGGACTGCCCACTCGGCCACGCTAATGCAGTGACCGACAGGAGGAGAGTACTACGAAGGGTGCTCTCATCCTGACGGTCACCTGAAAATCGTGCACCCAGGAGGCTGCCTTATGGTAGTGCCAACCCTGCACGCAGTGCTGCCAGAACCAGACTGAAGCACACATATATTAGTGCAAGGGAGCTTGTGATCTCCACAAGCTACTTTTTACTTCTAAACTGTTTCTCATGTTGTCTTTCATTCACACCTTTTTTAAACTTGCTATAGTTAGGATATAATACATGTATGTGTAAAGCTTTAAATAACTTATGTGACTTCCTGCTCAGCAACTAATTACAATAACTACATAGGAATTGGTAAATTGATATATATGTTGAATGTTTATATATATATATATATATATATATATATATATATATATATATATATATATATATATATATATATATATATATATATATATATATATATATATGTATATATATATATATATATATATATATATATATATATATATATATATAAAATCAGTTACTGTATTCCAAGTTATATTCTATCAATGGAGATTTGTTGCAGAGTTGTACATTAATGAGCTTATTTACTAGACAACAGGGAATTGAAATTGGAATATTTAGGAGAGAATATATGGGTTTGATCAATTCTCCAATTTGGCTAAATTTCGCAATTCAAGTTGCAGCCTACCACAATTCTTTGTTTAGTCAATAAACTCCTAATATTGCCTCTGTGGGATACATTGCTAAGGCAAAAGAGGAAGTTTTCTTGGTCTCAATCTCAAACACATTCAGGCCCCCTGGCAACTCGTTAGTCTGCTAACAACCCTCCATACAGGGCTACTATACTGGTTCATGGATTGCAGGATAAAACTTACCAGGAAAGGTTAAAGGATCTCAACATGTATAGCTTGGAGGAAAGACTAGACAGGGGGGATATGAGGGAAACATTTAAATACATAAAGGGAATCAACACAGTAAAGGAGGAGACTATATTTAAAATAAGAAAAACTACCACAACAAGAGGACATAGTCTTAAATTAGAGGGACAAAGGTTTAAAAATAATATCAGGAAGTATTACTTTACTGAGAGGGTAGTGGATGCATGGAATAGCCTTCCAGCTGAAGTGGTAGAGGTTAACACAGTAAAGGAGTTTAAGCATGCGTGGGATAGGTATGAGGCTATCCTAACTATAAGATAAGGCCAGGGACTAATGAAAGTATTTAGAAAATTGGACAGACTAGATGGGCCGAATGGTTCTTATCTGCCGTCACATGTTTCTATGTTTCTATAGTATGGGCAAGTTAAAAAAAGGGAAGTATTATTACTTAGATTACATAATAGATTGCGTGGTCCTTAAGACATACTTAAGGAACTAAAATGGAGCCGGGGACGTCTAAAATAGATCACATTCATCCTAAATATGTTGAATCATGGGTATTCAACCATTATTCTGTGTTGGCCCCAGATATGGAGATCCAACATTTTACTAACCTATAATACCGATAGTTATGCAGCAGCGGAATACGCAAGCTCACAGGTGTATTGTACACTGCCTTTTATGTATCATATTAATATCAAAATTCAAAATAAAATTATTGTGCAAAGACTGTAGTTTGCCTTATTAAAGTGCAAACAAACTTAAATAGCACTATTAAAGTGCAAACAGTGAACACTCAAGTACATGCAGGATTGTTGTTTTTTTGGCATTACTCTATTGCAACTTACATGATACCATCTTTATCTTATCTCTCAATGTAGTATCAAAATGAGGAGAACCTACAAGAGGGAAAAAAAAGAATATATTGATATGTACAATATTCGTGCTATGGTAATAAAAGTTTCCACTCACAAATATAGAGCAGATGAGTCTGCTCTAACTGTAACAGCTCCAAAATAAAGTGCAGGTGTCAGGTTATGTAGATGCAAAAATAGTCTTTATTGACAACTTTTAAAATCAGCTGGCAAGTCAGGACCCTCTTTTGTATTCCTCCAGTAAGGCTCTCCCCCTCAAGTTCAGAAGCCCGCCTCCCGGAAAGAACTGTTCGCAATTGGAACCCCAGACTTAGTGTTGTGGGCAAAACCGAGAACCTTACCGGAGGAATTCTAAAGAGGGTCTTGACTTGACACCTGATTTTAAAAGTTATCAATAAAGACTCATCTGCTCTCTATTTGTGAGTGGAAACTTTTGTTACCATAGCACTAATCTTGTACATATCGTAGGTTCTCCTCATTTTGATACTACATTGAGAGATAAGATAAAGATGGTGTCATGTAAGTTGCAATAGAATAATGCCAAAAAAGGACAATCTTGCATGTACTTGAATGTTCACTGCACTTTTTGCACAGGCACTTTAAAATGTGTATCATAGATATTAATAATAGCTCTATTGGTATATATAAAAAATAAAGTTAGTGCTCACGGTTTAACAGTTAAATTGAGTCAATTTGCAAATAGCCAACTGGCACAGAACAAGCAGATATAGTGTGCTTTAATATCAGATATTACTGTAGGTGAAAGTTTAGGATCCAGTGATCATCAGTCAGTATGGTTTAATATAAGAACAGTGACTGAGTCACACCACACAAAAACAAAAGTTTTAGACTTTAGAAAAACAGACTTTTCTAAAATTAGAATATGTGTAAAGGAGTCCTTGTCAGACTGTAGCAGTTTAAATGGAGTCCAGGAGAAATGGGATTATTTAAAAGTTGCACTGCTGAATGCAACAGAAAATTGCATTAGGCTTGTCAGTAAAAGCAAAAAAAAATTAAGAAACCACTGTGGTACTCCGCAGATGTGGCCAAAATGGTAAAAAACAGAAAGTTAGCATTTAGTAATAAGAAAAAAAAAAACAGAGTGGGGAAGATAGACAGATCTATAAGATTAGGCAGAAAGAGGCTAAGCAAGTTATAAGAGCCTCCAAAGCACACACAGACGAGAAAATAGCACAGTCAGTAAAAAAGGGGGATAAAATATTTTTAGATACATAAATGAGAAAAGGAAAGTAAAATAAGGATTCGTTAGATTAAAAACAAAAGAAGGAATGTACAGTTGCAAGAAAAAGTATGTGAACCCTTTGGAATGAAATGGATTTCTGCACAAATTGGTCATAAAATGTGATCTGATCATCATCTAAGTCACAACAATAGACAACCACAGTCTGCTTAAACTAATAACACACAAAGAATGAAATGTTGCCATGTTTTTATTGAACACACCATGTAAACATTCACAGTGCAGGTGGAAAAGTATGTGAACCCTTGGATTTAATAACTGGTTGAACCTCCTTTGGCAGCAATAACTTCAACCAAACGTTTCCTGTAGTTGCAGATCAGACGTGCACAACGGTCACGAGTAATTCTTGACCATTCCTCTTTACAGAACTGTTTCAGTTCCGCAATATTCTTTGGATGTCTGGTGTGAATCGCTTTCTTGAGGTCATGCCATAGCATCTCAATCGGGTTGAGGTCAGGACTCTGACTGGGCCACTTCAGAAGGTGTATTTTCTTCTGTTTAAGCCATTCTGTTGTTGATTTACTTCTATGCTTTGGGTCATTGTCCTGTTGCAACACCCATCTTCTGTTGAGCTTCAGCTGGTAGACAGATGGCCATTTTTCCTTTGATGATAGCAATCCATCCAAGCCCTGACGCAGCAAAGCAGCCCCAAACCATGATGCCCCCACCACCATACTTCACAGTTGGGATGAGGTTTTGATGTTGGTGTGCTGTGCCTTTTTTTTCGCCACACATAGTGTTGTGTGTTTCTTCCGAACAACTCAACTTTGGTTTCATCTGTCCACAGAATATTTTGCCAGTACTGCTGTGGAACATCCAGGTGCTCTTGTGCAAACTGTAAACAGCAATGTTTTGTTTGGACAGCAGTGGCTTCCTCTGTGGTATCCTCCCATGAAATCCATTCTTGTTTAGTGTTTTACGTATTATAGATTCGCTAACAGGGATGTTAGCATTTGCCAGTGACTTTTATAAGTCTTTAGCTGACACTATAGGATTCTTCTTCACCTCATTGAGCAGTCTGCGCTGTGCTCTTGCAGTCATCTTTACAGGACGGCCACTCCTAGGGAGAGTAGCAGCAGTGCTGAACTTTCTCCATTTATAGACAATTTGTCTTACCATGGACTGATGAACAGCAAGGCTTTTGGAGATACTTTTATAACCCTTTTAAGTCAACAATTCTTAATCGTAGGTCTTCTGAGAGCTCTTTTGTGCGAGGCATCATTCACATCAGGCAATGCTTCTTGTGAAAATCAAACCCAGAACTGGTATGTGTTTTTTATAGGGCAGGGCAGCTGTAACCAACACCTCCAATCTCATCTCATTGATTGGACTCCAGTTGGCTGACATCTCACTCCAATTAGTTCTTGGAGATGTCATTAGTCTAGGGGTTCACATACTTTTTCCTCCTGCACTGTGAATGTTTACATGGTGTGTTCAATAAAAACATGGCAACATTTCATTCTTTGTGTGTTATTAGTTTAAGCAGACTGTGATTGTCTATTGCTGTGACTTAGATGATGATCAGATCACATTTTATGACCAATTTGTGCAGAAATCCATATCATTCCAAAGGGTTCACATACCTTTTCTTGCAACTGTATGTATGTAGAAGAGGATAAAGGTCTAGCTGATTACCTCAATTAATATTTTTGTAAATGAAGGAAAGGGGCCTCGGTTAGGAAATAGGACAAATTAGTCATTTGTTACATGTTAGTTTACAGAGGAAGAGGTTCTATTTCAACAGTCAAAAGTAAAGACAAATAAGTAGATGGAGCCTGATGCGACACACCCAAAGTTATTAAAAGAACTTAGTGGTGTACTAACAAAACCATTAACTGATTTATTTAACCAATAATTGTTAACAGGAGCAGTCCCAGAAGATTGGAAATTAGCAAATGTTGTGCCCATTCACAAGAAAGGTAGTAGGGAGGAGTCAGGCAACTATAGGCCAGTAAGCCTTACTTCAGTAGTTGGGAAAGTGATGGAAACCTTGTTAAAGGATAGGATTGTTGGACATCTAAAATCACATGGATTTCAAGATCAGAGACAACATAAGTTTACTTCAGGTAGATCATGCCAAACTAAGCTAATTGATTTTTTTTGATTGGGCAACTAAAATAATAGATCAGGGTGGTGTAGTAGACATTGCTTACCTAGATTTCAGTAAGACTTTTGACACTGTTTCACATAGAAGGCTCATCAATAAACTGCAATCTTTAAGTTGGATTCCAATATTGTTGAATGGGTTAGGCAGTGGCTAAATGACAGGCAACATGTAGTCAACGAAGTATATTCGAAGCAAGGTCTAGTTACCAGTGGGGTACCTCAGGGATCTGTACTTGGACCCATTCTCTATAATATTTTTATTAGTGATATTGCAGAAGGTCTTGATGGTAAGGTACCGTATATACTCGAGAATAAGCCGAGTTTTTCAGCACATTTTTTGTGCTGAAAAAGCCCCCCTCGGCTTATACTCGAGTCACTGTCTGTATTATGGCAACTTACATTGCCATAATACAGACCAGGACCGCTGGGCTCATTATAAGCCCGGCGGTCCTGTTAGGGGCCGGAGCAAGCTGTTACTTACCTTTGTAGCAGCTCCGGTCAGCTCCGTTCAGCTCCCTGTTCAGCTCACAGTGTAAGTCTCGCGAGACCCGCGACCGTCAGAGCCTTGCCACGCTCTGCGCGGCATGCAGACCGCAAGACTTACACTGTGGCTGAGCTGAACGAGCTGACGGAGCTTACAAAGGTAGTAACAGCTTGCCCTGACCCCTGCACAGCCCATGCCACTGGACCACCAGGGAATGAGATAGCCCCCCTCCCTGGCCAGGTAACAAGCGGGAAGGGGGGACAAAAAAATAAAATGAAACAAATAAATAATAAAAATAATAAAATAATATTAAAATAATAATAATAATAAAATATTAAAAAAATATATATTAAAATAATAAAAATGCCCTCCCCAGTTTACACACACACACACACACACACACACACACTCTGCATTATATACACACACACACACTCTGCATTATATACACACAGATTGTGTGTGTATATAATGCAGAGTGTGTGTGTGTTTGAATAAGTGTGTGTATATAATGCAGAGTGTGTGTGTGTGTGTGTGTGTATATAATGCATACACACACAAACTCATACAAACACACACTCTGCATTATATACACCCTGCATTATATACACACACACACTGCATTATATACACACACTCTGCATTATACACAAACACTGCATTCATTATATACACACTGCATTCATTATATACACACACACACTGCATTCACGCAAACACACACATTCTGCATTCATTATATACACACACTACACACAAACACACACACACACACACACGCTGCATTCATTATATACACACACAGTAAATAAATATTCAATTAATGTAATTTTATTGGGATCTAATTTTATTTAGAAATTTACCAGTAGCTGCTGCTTTTCCCACCCTAGGCTTATACTCGAGTCAATAAGTTTTCCCAGTTTTTTTGTGCTTCGGCTTATATTCGGGTCGACTTATACTCGAGTATATACGGTGTGTCTTTTTGCTGATGATACTAAAATTTGCAACAGGGTTGATGTTCCAGGAGGGATAAGCCAAATGGCAAATGATTTAGAAAAATTTGAAAAATGGTCAGAGCTGTGGCAACTGACATTTAATGTGGATAAGTGCAAGATCGTGCACCTTGGACGTAAAAACCCAAGGACAGAGTACAGAATATTTGATAGTCCTAACCTCAACATCTGAGGAAAGGGATTTAGGGGTGATTATTTCAGATGACTTAAAGGAAGGATGACAATGTAATAGAGCAGCAGGAAATGCTAGGAGAATGCTTGGTTGTATAGGGAGAGGTATTAGCAGTAGTAAGATGGAAGTGCTCATGCCATTGTACAGAACACTGGTGAGACATCACTTGGAGTATTGTACACAGTACTGGAGACCGTATCTCCAGAAGGATATTGATACTTTGGAAAGAGTTCAGAGAAGGGCTACTAAACTGGTTCATGGATTGCAGGATATTACTTACCAAGAAAGGATAAAGGAACTTAACATGTATAGCTTGGAGGAAAGACGAGATAGGGGGGATATGATAGAAACATTTAAATACATAAAGGGAATCAACACAGTAAAGGAGGAGACTATGTTTAAAAGAAGAAAAACTACCACAACAAGAGGACATAGTCTTAAATTAGAGGGGCGAAGGTTTAAAAATAATATCAGGAAGTATTACTTTACTGAGAGGGTAGTGGATCCATGGAATAGCATTCCAGCTGAAGTGGTAGAGGTTAACACAGTGAAGGAGTTTAAGCATGTGTGGGATAAGCTAAGGCCAGGGACTAATGAAAGTATTTAGAAAATTGGGCAGACTAGATGGGCCGAATGGTTCTTATCTGCCGTCACATTCTATGTTTCTAGGTTTCTCTAGTTACATATAAGGGTCTGTGAGTCCTAAAAACCAGGTCTCAGCCATAAAAACCAGGTTAAGAAGAAGCATATTATGTAAATAAGAGAGCGTATGTGTCCGTATAATAAAGTCAATTTTTTTTTTGGTTTAAAGCAAAGTTAGAATTACTCCAATTTCAAACCATTTGCTTTCTACCATTTTGTAATGAATAAGTAATGGTCTCTGCAGTCAAAGCATTTAAAAAAAAAAAAAATCAGAATATATTTTTCCTGGCATCTCTGTTTAATTTACTGATCTTTCATATAACCATTCATACAAAAAGATATGGAAGGGCTGCGCCAAATAAGGGTAGATAGTCCAGTAAAGTATTGCTAGGGTGCCAATAGATGGTCTAGGATACTTGATAGAGTTCCTCTGTGGATGCGTCTGGTGTAGACCGTTCCGTATATGTAAATACAAGAGAGGTAGAGGCGACTAATGGTATAGTATGAAAGTTCAGGGTGTGATAGGTAACAAAAAGTAAAGAACTCACATTCAGGAGAGCTATGGCCAGCTCTGGTGTGGATTGCGTACAGCGGTATAATCCCCGCTTATGGGATATGTAGGGAGGGGTCTCCGTCAGCACCGTCTGGTAGTCCAGAGCTCGAAAAAGAAAGACAGAAAGCAACAATAGTGCTCTCAATTTTGATGTGGTTCAATGTGCAGATAAGAAGAGGTAAAAAACTCACATTCTGAAGAAGCCACTTATGGTGAAACGCGTTTATGGTTATTAATTCTGTATTTTACTGTGTATTTTAGATCAATAAAAGTTTTTTGGCTACTTTATTGTACCAATCCTCTTTTATTGCACTCTTTATGCACTTTAAACAACTTTTGTTTTTACCTATTCCTGGCATTTTAACCTTTCCTGGTTACTTTTACTTCCATTGGCAATTTTAAAGTTCCAGTACTCCAAGAAATCCTAGGTGGGGATCATACCACCGGCGCCTATCCATAGAGCAGTACCTCTGCTCTATCTTTGTGAGTATTATTTTATTTTCTCTACTACTCTCTTAACCTATCACAATTGAGAGCACTATTGCTGCTTTTTATTCTTCTATATTGGAGCCTTGGATCACCAGACGGTGCTGACGGACGTATCGCCGCTACATATCCTATAAGCGGGGATTATACCGCTGTACGCTATCCACACCAGAGCTGGCCATAGCTCCCTCAAATGTGAGTTTTGTACCTCTTCTTATCTGCACATTGAACCACATCAAAATTGAGAGCACTATTGTTGCTTTCTGTCTTTCTTTTTCGAGCTCTGGACTACCAGACGGTGTTGACGGAGACCCCTCCCTACATATCCCATAAGCGGGGATTATACCGCTGTACGCAATCCACACCAGAGCTGGCCATAGCTCTCTTGAATGTGAGTTCTTTACTTTTTGTTACCTATCACACCCTGAACTTTCATACTATACCATTAGTCGCCTCTACCTCTCTTGTATTTACATATACGGAACGGTCTACACCAGACGCATCCACAGAGGAACTCTATCAAGTATCCTAGACCATCTATTGGCACCCTAGCAATACTTTACTGGACTATCTACCCTTATTTGGCGCAGCCCTTCCATATCTTTTTGTATCTATCCACCGAAGGACCCGAGGGGTTTTCCTTCATTTGGGTTGCTGCCTACCTTGACTAATTTTGTGATTACTAGCGCTGAATTCTTTTTGTGTTTATATATAACCATTCATAACCTAATGTTTTACTATATTATTAATTATATCTATTAGTGGTATCTTATTGTAGCTATATAATAAAATGTGATAAAATAACAAAGAATATGATGTGTAACGCGCCAAGATACTCCTGGTGCCATTACCACGACAGTCAGCTGCAGTGGTTATGGTGCTTGGATTGTTCCTTTAACAGTAATATTTCATAATACTTTCAGTGCCAATTGAATTTCATTTTTTTCTTCTCATTTCTATGGATTACAAATGTTTAGATAGAGAATAAATTGTTTTCTGTTTCTTTTCTGTTATAATACTATCCTTACCTTTTTGTGTCATTTTACCCCACTCCCTCTACCATGTAAGCTCATTGAGCAGGGCCCTCAACCCCTCTGTTCCTGTGTGTCCAACTTGTCTGGTTACAAATACATGTCTGTTCGTCCACCCATTGTAAAGCGCTGCAGAATTTGACGGCGCTCTATAAATATCATAATAATAATAATAATAAATGACATAATTCTATCACTCGTTCTCCAGGTTGTCTATGATAACAGCACACTATACGTTTTTGCACCAACAGCCGAAATCAGGCAACAGTGGGTGAAAGTTCTAAAAGAAGGTAATGTATGACATGAATTGTATTTGTAATGTGCCATGGCTTTCTGCACTCTCAGTTATTGTAATTTCAAGGAAGCGAGGAATGTAGGATTATTCACTTAAGTAATAGTTCAAAATAAATTTCAATTTGAAGGCCAAAGTAGCCGAATGGGAAGCATAGCTAATGTGGAGAATTATTCCAGTTTTGCTATGAATTCTCACTTTTGACACTGCACGGAAGGCTTAGAGCCTAGGGAAAGCTAACTGAAAGAAACAGATGGGAGGAGGGGGAAGAGGGAAGATGGTTTCAGTGTTCTTTATAGCTGTGCGAAAGAGACTATGTGCAGTGGTGGGATTCAGACGGTTCGCACAAGCCTGTTACTAAGATAAAACAAGTTGCCGAACCCCTTCAGCAGCTTACCTTAATCCAGAGCCGAGCTCCCTCGGCGCTGGTGACCTCTCCTCCCTGTCCGACGTCAGCTCCCCCGTCCAATGTCAGAGGAGCCGAATTCATATGTGCAGCAAGTGCCGCGCGCGCATTCAAAGTGTCCATAAGAATGCATTTCTCAGTGCTTTCCTATAGACGCTCTGCGCGATGGATGCGAATTTCGCATTCACCGTCACAGATGCGCCTCTAGCGGCTGTCCGGAAGACAGCCACTAGAGGCTGGATTAACCCCAAATGTAAACATAGCAGTTTCTCTGAAACTGCTATGTTTACATCTGAAGGGTTTAAAACCTTAGGGGCCTGGCACCCAGACCACTTCATTCAGCTGAAGTGGTCTTGGTGACTATAGGGTCCCTTTAACTGCACAGTCTGCCTACCTGACGCTGCTCCTGGGAGGGAGGGGAGGTCTGCTCGGCTCCCATTTACCATAGAGAAGGGGCTTGTGTAGCCAGGCTTGAGGTCTGAACGCTAAATGAGGGGGCTGGAGATAAGATGGGATGAAAGGTAAACGTCACATCCCTTCCCCCGCACTCTGACAATGTCTGCCACGCTCCAGAGAGGGTGTGAGAAGGCTGGGCAGAAGAAATAAGTTAGTGACAGCAGCTTTTGCTGTGACATAATTTATTGCTCTAATCTTCCTTCTGAGACAGAAAGATCGACAGCTCACTGAGCTAACTAGTGATCTTTGCCAGAGACCAGACAGCAGATAAGTAAGTTCACAATTCATAAAGTCACAGACCAAAAATCACTAATGTTTTTCTGTCCAAGGGTGTATATGAGTGACTGCGTCGATGTGCTTGTGTGTGTGCGTGCATGACTGGGAGGGGTAGAGTCTTGGACCCAGGCAGCACAATGTCTTAGGCTGGCCCTGTGGGGTTGGAAACATGAAAAGTCAGAACTGGTTACTAAAATAACTATAAATATTCTTGCAGATTTGCATTTACCTATGAAGGAAGGCATCACACATTTCACAGGACCTTTTTGTTGTCTATGTGCACTGGACCATTTTTATGGTGGCATCCCACCCTGTCCAAGGCAGAAACTTCCCCTTGCAAAATTTGAAAATGGGTATTATTGAATTCTCACTTTAGTGAATAACCCTCATAGTCTGGAAATTATGTTTCCGAATGTGCGCACAAAGAAAACATTTTTCCAGCTCTGAATATTTCAGTTTAATTGTCAATTATATGTAACGCACTGGTGAATTAATAATATTATTATTGCATTAAAACCAATGTCCATTGCTTAATCTGTTGAAATGACAAAATTCTTGAGGCTAATGCTTTGTCTCAGTGTCAGATGAGAGTGATGTAAAATGAGTTGGGACTGAAAAATAAGATTGAGTTTGAAATGATCTTGTATATAAATTTTTTTTTGGTAAAAACAGTTTTACAATAAAACTACTGGGTTGTTGTAAATATTAGTTGTACTTCTACATTTGTACAATATCCTGCAATTTACATTTTTTCCCTTTCTTTTTATCTCTTTTCTTTTTTTTTTAGAAATAAAGAACAACACCTACATTTTAGCAAAATATCACCCTCAATTCTGGGCAGATGGAGTTTATCAGTGTTGTAGGCAAACAGACAAATTAGCTCCAGGATGTGAAGAATATAATCTTTTTGGAGATAGTAAGTTTTTTAATGAAAATATCTGTATAAACTCAATGTAACCTCCCTACTATAAGGATACATTATACTAGACATGTGCAATTAGTTTCGTTCCGAATGTACATGTAGACGAATTTCGTGCAATTCGGATGCTTATGAATGTCTGAAGTTCCAAATTGCCAAAGTCACGGATTGCCAAAGTTCCATAGTGCTTTGGATTTCTGAAAAGTGGCAAGACAAGTGGTTAGGGGTTAGGGTCCGAATTGCTGAAGTTCCGAAGTGCCGAAGCGAATGCCATTGGTCAGAATTGCCGAAGCAGACAAATTTTTTTACTTACCCGAATTTCCAAACCGAACCAAATTTTTGGCCCATGCACATCCCTACATTATACTGCTTCTCTACTACCAACAGAGATACCACTCCATCTTTGACCCACATTGGGTCCATATAGAAAATAAAAATAAAAAATTGAGTTGCCGGATCTTCTCCATATGGAAGAAGGAAGATGCTTTAATCCAAAGAGCAGAATAAATTATCTTTATTCAAATGAAAATGACATGTGACTAAGACAGTGATGGCTAACCTTGACACCATATATTTGTTTCTGGACTACATCTCCCATGATGCTCAGCTAGCTTTTAGAGTTTAAAAGCTGAGCACCATGGGAAATGTAGTCCAGAAACAATTTATGGTGTCAAGGTTAGCCATCACTGGACTAAGACATCCAGGGGGAGTAAAAGGACCACTTCTGATGCATTTTGTGCATACCTCAGATGAGTGCCAGTAGGCACAAAATGCATTAGCAGTGGTTCTTTTGCAATGTCAGGAAATATACAGCCTCAGTGTTTCTTGAGATTCAGTGCATCACAGCAAGTACACTGAATATATATATATGTATATATATATATATATATATATATATACACACACACTGCTCAAAAAAATAAAGGGAAAACTTAAACAACACAATGTAACTCCAAGTCAATCACACTTCTGTGAAATCAAACTGTCCACTTAGTGACAATTAATTTCACATGCTGTTGTGCAAATAGGATAGACAACAGGTGGAAATTATAGGCAATTAGCAAGACACCCCCAATAAAGGAGTGGTTCTGCAGGTGGTGACCACAGACCACTTCTCAGTTCCTATGCTTCCTCGCTGATGATTTGGTCACTTTTGAATGCTGGCGGTTCTTTCACTCTAGTGGTAGCATGAGATGGAGTCTACAACCCACACAAGTGGCTCAGGTAGTGCAGCTCATCCAGGATGGCACATCATTGCAAGCTGTGGCAAGAAGGTTTGCTGTGTCTGTCAGCATAGTGTCCAGAGCATGGAGACAGGCCAGTACATCAGGAGACGTGGAGGAGGCCTTAGGAGGGCAATAACCCAGCAGCAGGACCGCTACCTCCACCTTTGTGCAAGGAGGAACAGAAGGAGCACTGCTAGAGCCCTGCAAAATGACCTCCAACAGGCCACAAATGTTCATGTGTCTGCTCAAACGGTCAGAAACAAACTCCATGAGGGTGGTATGAGGGCCCGATGACCACAGGTGGGGGTTGTGCTTACAGCCCAACACCATGCAGGACGTTTGGCATTTGTCAGAGAACACCAAGATTGGCTCTTCACAGATGAAAGCAGGTTCACATGGTCGATTTTTAATATAATTCATTCAAAATGAGCAGCCATTCCTTTTTGCAATATATATATATATTAAATTAAACTGTATCTTGCACTCAGGCTTCAAACTTGCCAAACCGGGTGCATTACCAGGGCTTGAGTATCCATATAATCAGGTAATGTGGCTGCACTCACAGATTTTCAATAAAAATTAACTTTTATTCCAGTTTCTTTTAAAACAGATCAACGTTTCAGTCCATCTTGTGGACTTTCATCAGGATCAACTGAGAAACTGGAATAAAAGTTAATTTTTATTGAAAATCCGTGAGTGCAGCCACATTACCTGAATATATATATATATATATATATATATATATATACACAGCCAGATTTTTATTTTGAGCTAATAAAAGCTAAGTTTTATTCATTCTACTTGGAAGTCCTTGGAGTGCTATCTTGTAATTTTGGCTATATCTGTTTGCTGATAAGCACAGGGCAAGTACATCAAGGAAGGTAGAATGCATTTCTATTTTTGTTTTTTATATATATATTATATATATTCCATTCTATTTTAATCCATGTAGTTATTTACATGGAGTAGTATTGCTGTACTTGGATGCAGAAAATAAAATATATGTTAAAAACACAAATATATATATATATATATCCAGCAAGTTTGACAATGCATGGTGATAAAATGGTAGAAAGAAAAGTTTCAAAATGCTCTTGGCTAAGTACTTTGGGGGTTTATTTTATCTAAAAATATACTTTTGTGGAGTGGTATTGGATTATGGGAATGCTATTTGACTTGTAGTTGCAGCTGACAACATTTTGCAAAGGATTATCATAATAACAAATGAATGTATTTTTACTGGCATTAGTTGTGTAAAAATTGTTATAAGTGGAGGAAAGATAACATAAGCAAAACTTTGAATATATATATTTTTTAATTTGTTCCCCGACTTTAACAATGTATTCATGTTTAATGTTGTGTGACGTATACATATATGGTGTGAGACGTAAATCCTATCTGCCCTTTAAAAAAAATTAAAAAATTAGTAATTAACATATAGCAAAAATACCTAAAAAGATTCAGTAAAAAAATTACAGAATACAGAGAAGCCTTGGTCACAAAAAAATGTAATAAAAGCATTCATTTACATTTTCTCCCTTTTTTTTTTCTAGTTGCAAGAAAGCCTCTGCCTCCAACTCCAGATGCAATCATGGTGAGAACAAGTAGGATGTTTTATTTTATCATAGAAAAAAATAGCTCAGAATTCCCTAGTCTTTCACTTTTGAGGACTATTTATGTTTTTGGTAAGTGAAGGTCTTTGGAAATAGAAATAGAATAATGAGCTTAGATTAAAAAAATAAATAAAATGTAAAAAAATGAAAATAAATCTATATATGTGGCGGGACCGCTGCCTGTCCGTGAATTGCCTTTTTTACATTATGTGTGTTTTCCCCATCTTTTTGCATATTGTGCCCGCTCCCCGTTTGGGAGTGCCTCCACGAAGGGAATTAATTCGCCTCCCGAACAGGGGACCACCCTGATACCCCCATTTAGAATGTTGGTTTAAAACCTTCACACCTCGCAACATAAGTATCAAACCGCAAGGGAAGCAATTAATGGGCGCTCCCCTGGGCAGATGCCATTCATACAGACGAATACCAGACAGGGGGAGCGTACGTGGATTGTTTCCCGACTCGTTAGTATCCCGAATGAGGACCTCCCCAGTGTCCCATTAGAACGTTTGCACCAACTATTCAGAATGTTCTCACTTGCAATCTAAGTGTGAAACCGCAAGGGAAGTAATTAATGAGTGCTCCCCTGGGTGACCGCCATTTCGTATATACGAACACCATCCGGGGGGGCATTCATACTCTTAAAGGAGACGCTTCCCACCAGGACCTCGGGAAATATATATATATATATATATATATATATGTACACATATACACTCAGGGGTAGGCAACCTTCGGCACTCCAGTTGTTGTGGACTTCATCTTCCATAATGCTTTTGGTGTAGTCCAAAACATCTGGAGTGCCGAAGGTTGCCAGAAGATCTAGATCAGGCCTGCCACCCAGATGTTGCTGAACTACAACTCCCATAATTCTTTCAATAAAATAGCCGGGGAATCATGGAAATTGTCGTTTAGCAATATCTGGGGGACGCCAAGTTGGACAGCTCTGATCTAGATGTTCTCTACACACTGCTAGATGTTTAAATGGGGGCACTTTGTTAAACAAACCACCGATTTGTGCTGACACAAGTCCTTACCATAATGAATCAAGCATAACACTTAATAGCAGGTTTGGTAGTTACATTTTAGGTACCTTATAAACTCTCAAACTAATGTACACACATTTTTTTATAATATTAAATGCCAAACATTGAGTTAATGCTCACTGTCTTTAGATGATCTTTAGATCTAAAGATTTATCCAATGCATACAATGACTCAGTTTAGAATTCTCTGTACAGATATCCTTACCTGCAACTTTCATTACTACCCGTTGTAAAAATGCATAATTAAATCCACGCATGTTTTCATTTGGGCTATATCTACTAAACAGTGATTTTTATTTATTTTGTATTTGGGCACTGGAGTTTCCCTTTAATTATTTTAGAATATGTTTTGTTATGGAAGAAACGCCTTTACAGTTTTATTAGCTATGTTATAATATATATAACATATATAACATGTATTATATTCGTTATGTTCTATTGTTTTCAGTTCTATATAATGTTAGTGAGTAAGGGGGAAACATTGATAAATGTAGCTAATTTTAAATGTAATCATAATAAAATGCTGACTGACTATCATTTGTATTTTTACTGGCCAAACAGACAAATAACGGAGTTATAAAGACGTTTTCATAACATAAATGAAAATATTTAATAGTGCCTTAAAAATCTCGTTTTATTTTATCTAGTCACGGCCTCCACCCCCTCTCCCTCCAGAAGAAAAAACAGATGGAGAGAAGGGAGAAAGAGACGAAATGGTTATCGCAATGTTTGATTTCTTTCCAGCTGAATCGCACGATCTCGCTCTAGTCACTGGAGAAGAATATGTCATAGTTGAAAAAAAGGATGCCCATTGGTGGAAAGCAAGGGATAAATATGGGTGGGTATGAGAACACATCGGGCAGTTTTCTGGAATGTATGCAAATTGTTAGATGATCTCCAAAGAACCAGAAACAAACTCTAATGGCTGAAGTTGGTTTCCCATTAAAACTAAAACAACATTAATCACAAATAATGATATTCTCAGTGGTATGCTCCTATTAATACAAAAAGGATCTGAATTCACTTTTTCATCCTTTTTTAGTATCTTTAATTAAACCATTAAACAACTTTTTTAAAGTCTCTTCCCCTCTGTTTTACTCAATACCTTTTTAAAAATAGTATAAACTTACCTGGAATCCAGTGCTGGGCCAAGTTCTCCGCCATCACTTCAATGCCTCTTCTTTCCTAGAGCTGCATTATCTTCTTCCTTGTTGAGGTCCAAGCATTTGCTTCTCATAGAGAAGCATTGATGGACATGCAGTGAATGCGCGGCGAGCAATGCAAATACGACAATCATCTTCTTCACATAGAAAAGCATTGAATCCAATGCTTTGTTTCCTGAAAGAAAGGAACCCATCTGGGCATGTAAATGAGTGGACAAGGGGAGGGAAGTCAGTTTATTACTGGCTCACACTGATCACACTGGAAGGAGGGTGTAACCTATTGGAGAGGGCAGTCAGTGTTGCAGAAAAGTGCACATATCTCTGTATATGCAGTGTTTCAAGCTGAAATGCTGCACACACAGATTGCTTGCTCCATGACCACTTCTAAAAGCAGAAGAAGTCAAAGAGGTTGAAGAAACCTTAGAGAAACATTGCATTGTCAGTGTGCCGTACTCGGTGCTTGCAGGCGCTGTATTTTTCAGTGTAGACATGAATAAATGGTTGCCAACTTAAAAAATTACTTTTGACATTCTATAGAGTATTTTATTTATTTTCAAAGTGTACCATATTTGTACTTACACACTCTGTGATTGTTGGATCTACCTGAATATTTAAACATTGCTACAGAGACAAGGCGACTGTTGCAATGCTGTTCACCAGCATATTAAAGGTATTTTATTTTGTTTGTCTTTCCTAGGAAAGAGGGATACATTCCAAGCAATTACGTCACAGAGAAGAAACTAGACAATCTAGACCAGTATGAGTAAGTATTAATACAAGGGTCCGATGGGAGCCAAACACCCATCTATAATAATGCAATTTAACTGTGTGTTAACTAAATTACAAAAATGTAACCATTGTCTGGCTGTCTTTATTTTATGCACAAACCTTAAGTCTCAAGTCTTCCTTACTTAATCAGTAACAGTAGAATCAACGATTGCTATCTCACTTGTTAGGACCAATAAAACTTAAGTTTCTAAACTTTTTTTTCCCTAGGTGGTATAGCAAAAGTATGAACCGAAGTAAAGCAGAACAGCTCCTTAAAAATGCAGTAAGTAGTGCAGTTCTGTAAAATCAAAAAAAAAAAATATTGCAGTAAGTATTATAAATGTAGAACATGGACATTGGCCTATTATTTCCTCTAATATATTTTTATTTTAGTCCTTAAGTCCGTGCCAGTTTTTGACAATGTTGCTACAAACCTAAACCACCCTATGTCTATGGCTTTTTTTTATGCAGCTGAACTTTCACATTAATTCCCACCTATTTCTAATCTGAATAGTATTTCTACTTTATATTGTGCAGAAATTTGTGTTTAAAATTAAATGTGCACCTGTGCCCTCACTCAGCCTCCTTGTGAATCAGTCCGAAATACAAAGTAAATTAGAGAGGATGCTGTACACAAGATCCAGCGCACTCACCTATCCACTAAACAGCAACTTCAATGTTGAAAGATTTTATTTGTTTTTTTAAAAACCCCTAATCTAGGCAAAAATAATGGGGGTTTAGTTACATTATATGATCATACATTGCATAAGCCTGCCACAACGTCAATGTACCCCATCTTTGGCAGGTCCTACACTAACAGCCTAATGTCTGCTCTTATGAGATTAACCTACTTGGGGAAAGAAATTCCATCTGGGGCTCTCTGCAGTACAAGGCTAAATAGGGCCCTGGGATGAGGCACCTGTGACAGGGAGGGGTGCAAAACCAAGGAGTTGGCTAGACTCCCAAATATATATAAAACAAGAGGGGGTTGGCTGCACTCACCTTAACATGCATAAATGGGGGTGCTGCTGGGGGCCAAATAATACAATACACAAGATCCAGCGCACTCACCTATCCACTAAACAGCAACTTCAATGTTGAAAGATTTTGTTTTTTTAAAAACACCTAATCTAGGCAAAAATAATGTTTTTTATATATATTTGGGAGTCTAGCCAACTCCTTGGTTTGGGAGTCTAGCCAACTCCATAGGCGGGTGTCAAAGGTCACTCTATGGCTAATGCTTCTTTGTTTTTATTAATTATAAATGGTCAATTTGTTTTGCAGTGCTGTGGACAATGAGATACAAAGCCATATGTTCTCACTATTTTATGCATTGATATATTAAAACATGTTAAAGAAAAAAATAAATGTGCTTTTTTAATATGCCAATACTTTGGAATTGAATGCGAAATGTTGGGTTTGCCATGCATTTGACTGCAAAATGCCATAAACTATATTGTGTAAATTGCTTAATTTACTGTGTGTGAAACACCTGTATTGGCATATTTAGCATTATCGTGTACCTGTTGTGTCGTTTTTAGGATAAAGAAGGAGGTTTTATCGTTAGGAATTCAAGCCAAGCTGGCTTATACACTGTGTCACTTTATACTAAATATGGAGGGTAAGTTCGTACATTCCGATTTACAAATCATTCTCCTACTGTGTAGACAAGCAATTTATTATCTACAGTTTCATGTGTAAAGTGTCTTAACACCTTGTAAAGTGTACCTGACCTGTACATGTAGTTTGCTGGGTAATGGTTTTCTTTTAGCCAAATATTTTTTAAAAAGGTAGAAATATAAGATTAAAGCTTATATTTTTAGGGCCTTAGGTGTACAGCTGTAGAATAAGGTTCTAATTTAGTCTCCTGGGTCTGGAGGTTTGGAGGTACTTTTGCAGGTCTTCACCCATCAATGCCCTGCACCCCCAGGGTCTTGTGGCCGATGGAAACAGATAGAATTTAGTAATAGCTAGTTTCGGGTGCCTATGGATTCACGTAACTAACAGTGAATCAGTTAGTCTGGTAATAAATATCAGGAACTCGTAACAAAGTACAAATAGATAAGATAGGAACTAAGGTGTGAAGGGACTAAGGCACAAAATGACACTTCATAGACCAACAAAACTTAGGTATAGGTATACTCTGAGTACGTACTCAGCTCAGCCAATGAGAGATCAGTGTGAGGCGAGCTGCTGACATCACTCAACATTGCCCCAGCACCCCTATTATGTGCTTCTATTGTTCCTTTAAACAATACATTTGGAGTTCTGCTTCTCATTGACACTCTTGCAGCAAAATCCCAGAATATATGAGTAGGATTCTGGGGTTGAACTACAAACATTTTGGGATATCCAAAAATTACCCTAATAGTACAAGCTTCAAGGTAATTAAGCTATACAATAGCATCTACATTCGTAAAACAATGAAGATTAAGCTACTTAAAATGTCCATGTAAATAGTTAACCTGTCACTGTGACAGTGCTCCCTACTTTTTTTAGAAAAGTTTACTTAATAATACGGCTCTAACTGAGACCTTATTCCTCCCTTCGTGTAACACTTACTGAGAATCTCTTGCAGAGTATGGTCCAATAATAATAAATAGAGAAAAGCTAGGAATTATATGGCTCTTTTTGATATGATTAATTGGTAATTGTAATTCACCGTTTCATCTAAGTGTTTTATATAGCCTTATTAGCTCTTATCTGTTGTTTGATTGTTTTATGGAGCATTCAAATGTCCATTTGAGTATATTTTTCTGAAACAAAGACCAGAACAAAATAAAAACCTTCAGGAAATTCTGTAGATTTTATGATATTTTTTTAGAATGTGTGATATGTTCTGTAACCTTTTCACCACATTCTGTACATAATATCAATCTGTACTGACAGCGGTATTTCTAAAACTTTCGTTTCAGGGAAGGCACCTCATCAATAAGGCACTACCACATTAAAGAGACTGCATTTCCAAAGCAGTACTACCTTGCAGAGAAACACATCTTCAGTGCAATCCCAGAAATGATTGAGTATCACAAACACAATGCAGCTGGTAAATACATCACATCTCACAGTTCTAATCGGAAACTATGGGTTAACACAGCTGCTAGTCAGGTTTCTTGGAAACAGACAGATTAGAATCAGATTGCACAGAAAGCCAAGTAGGATGTAGAAAAGAGCAGCTACAAAGGTATAACTCAGATACAATCAAGAATGCATGTCTCTCAGGAAGAGGCACAACTTGACAGTTCAGCAAAAGGATTGGTATGATCTAGAACAGGCCTGTCCAACCTGTGGCCCCCCCAGATGTTGCTGAACTACAACTCCCATGATTCTTTCAATTAAACAGATAGACAGGGAATCATGGGAGTTGTAGCTCAGCAACGTCTGGGGGGCCGCAGGTTGGACAGCCCTGATCTAGAACAACCTTCAGCACTCCAGATTTTGTGGACTTCATCTTCCATCATGCTTGGCCAGCATCATGACTGTAAGAGCATTATGGGAGATGTAGTTGCCAATATCTGGAGCGTCGAATGTTGTTCTAGAAACAACTGCTGCAACAGGTCTACGAATTAGGATGATAAGCACCCAACTCAGAGCAAGCAGGTGGAAAGGCTTGTATAAAGAACAACAGGGAAGGGACATCAGATAAGCCTCGGTAATTCAGCTCAATATAGCCTTGTACTAAATCAGATAATTTTAGGTAACAAAAAGTGTCAGGTCCTCTTTTTAAAATGTAATAGATAAACAGATTTACCAACATGTTTAAACTGGGGATATTCCGTGACACAGTGCCAAATTCAAAGCAACTGATTTAGGAATTGGATTTTAGTCTAGTGCATTAGGAACGTGATTGAAATTTAGCAGTTTAACAGAGAACTGCTCCGATTATGCCTTGCTAAATGTGACCAATTTTCCTTAAAATGTCAAAAAGGCTGAAATAAAGAATTAATATGATACTAGCAAATGTCCCTGTATTCACTGTTTGTCTCTATTCACTGTTTGGCAGTTTTTAAAGGAACGTCTTACAGTCTTCAAAAACATATTCTATTGTTAAATGGTGTTGTGCTATAGTGTTCCATTAGCTGTCAGTAATATTTAACAGAATAAGTATTTTGCATGATAAAATGCCTTTTTTTTTTTTTTTTAGAATCTCTGTCACGAACATGTCCATTGTTTATGAAGCATGGTAGCTCATTGCATCAAAAAGAACTGCCTCTCAATATGATGATCTTGTTTGTTTCATTTTCTAGGCCTCGTTACCAGACTGCGATATCCTGTATGCTCCAAAACAAAGTCGGCTCCCACAACAGCGGGTTTCAGTTATGGTATGATTGCTCACTAGTATGATGCATGTAAAGTGGCAGAAATTCCCATCTGTCATGTCTCCTAAACAAAGCATTGCTTGGTGCTAGACCTGGCCTCTGATCCAAATTCAACAGTTTCTTTCAATTACTCAGCTTTCTGTGGGAGCTATTGACATTTTTTAGAGTTCATCAATGAACTCTGAAAAATGTTTGTAGATCAAGTAATAAACGTTTTCACATAGGTCAGACAGGATGCCCTTCTGTTGCGGTCAGACTAAAACACCCATGTTGCTGAACCTGCTTATTTCATACTGAAGCAGTGAAAGTAGAGAATGCTATCTGTAAAAACAAATAGAACCATTTTGTATTCATGTAATTGACTAGTTTATATTCCGTTGGTATGACTCCCTTATTAGGCACTGATGAATAGCATAACACGTGGTAAACTTACAACAGAAATAGGTTTCCGTTTTCTTTTTTCTGTGGAATTTCAATGTTTCTATATTTTCATGTTTGCCAGTTTAGACAAAATTCTGTCATTTCCAATATCCCCTTTTTCATGTGTTCAGTTCCATCATTTGGTCCTAAGTCAAGAAGGCTAGAGAGTCCCAACCTGTTTAATCCTAACGCAAACCCTCACTCCCTCCCATCCTCAAATATCGCACTAAGTGTTGCTTTGTCCCCTAGTCCCAAAATAAAAATAATCCCTGTCCCCTCCCCCTGTCATTCCCCTGGGATTGTGGTAATTAAATGTCAAACTTAAAATGAATTGGCAGTATACAAAATAAAAGTTACTGCATGATTTGCTGCGTTTAGTCTAATATTTCCCCAGGAGTTATTTACCAAGGTGTATTAGACGTTGTGGATTCATGCACCCACTGCACAAGACTGTCAGGTTACAAAATATCACTTAAATAAACAGTGCGTGTTTTGTTCCAAGTGTATATGATGTTGATTTTCCTAAATGTATTGGTGGTAATTTTATAGTATTAATAACCACCTTATTTTATCTTAATGCTAGAGTGTTCCTTATTTGGCATACATGCCTCTGAATTCAATACTACTCTGTGAGAAGCATTGTGACTCTGAATGTGAACACTCAGTTTTTGAAAGTTTTCACTGGGTACTGCAGGTAAAGTCGGTCTGATAGCCTCTGGAGACATCCTGATTGAAAAATGTCAACTTTGCGATATTTCGCAAAGAGCAATGCTTACATTTACCAGACTGCAGAAACAGGGAGTAAGCTGTAAAAATGTAAGAATCTAATTTATATAATTTAATATTTTGTGTACTTAATGAATCATGAGAACAAAGCATTTATTTCCTGTCCTAATGTGTTTTATACCCCACATCCTATAGACTTTAAGCTCGTTTGAGCAGGGTCCTCTTCAACCTATCGTTCCTGTAAGTTTTCTTGTAATTGTCCTATTTATAGTTAAATCCCCCCTCTCATAATATTGTAAAGCGCTTTAGAATCTGTGGGTGCTATATAAATGGCAATAATAAAAATAATTTAATATAAATTCACATCCACTCCCTTAGTGTCCAGCCCATCAAATTATGCTTACATATTTTATAATTGCCATTCTGTCAGGATGAGGTAAACCATACACGTGTAAACCTTCTAGTTTCTAAAGATTTCAAGATATTTTGTATATTTGCATAAAGAGATGTATTTTATTACTTTTAGATAAATGGGAAATAAATCCATCAGAGCTTACGTTTATGAAAGAATTGGGAAGTGGTGTATTTGGTGTGGTACGTCTAGGAAAATGGCGGGCCCAATACAAAGTTGCCATTAAAGCAATTCGAGAAGGGGCGATGTCTGAAGAAGATTTCATAGAGGAAGCTAAAGTTATGATGTGAGTTTAAACAACAATGAAGTCATTTAAAGATATTTTCTCTGATGCCTATGCTCAGCCAATTACAGTGTTTTTGAATATCACAGAATTTGCCTTACCCCTTGTCCTGATGAGGTTAACCAGCTTTATATAAATAATATAAGAGTATTAAATTACATGTGTTATATTATTTACTTAATATATATTTATATTTTTCTATAGGAAATTTACACACCCCAAGCTAGTTCAATTGTACGGTGTTTGTACACAGCAACGGCCGATCTACATTGTAACTGAATTTATGGAACAGGGTTGCCTCCTGAATTACCTCCGACAAAAGAATGGCCAGTTCTCCAGAGACCTTTTACTGAGCATGTGTCAGGATGTGTGTGAAGGAATGACTTACCTGGAGGAGAACAATTTCATACATCGTGACCTGGTAATAAATACAGACCGTCTTTATCAGGCTTTCTCTTAATGAACATAACTAACCCTTTCACTACCGAGTACTTTGATAGAAAAAATATTAGCATAACATATATTAGAAGCAAGGGATGCAAAACTGGCATATAAATGTATCATATCACAACTGTTTTATGTATAGATTGCTTGGCAGGCAAACAAACATTTTAATTATGTAAATTTACAGAATTTTTTTTTTCACTTATTTGTTCATCCTTTATAATAAATATTTGGGAAATTAAAAGGATTAGACAGTATACAGTGTCCTTTATCTTTTTCCTCACATACACTAGGTGTGATCAAAATAAATTGGCCAAATCCCTTGCTAACAAATATTACAGTGGATCGCTAGCAGCACAGCATCCTAAAAATTACAACAGAATTTAAAAAGAATGTCTGCATTTGAGCATAATGCCCAGATGCAGTGAATACAGTTAAATCATAATTTCTAAAATAAAGCTATTTAAAACTGCTGTAGCAATATTTGTTAATCTATGGAATGCTAATGTAATGCACACAGTGAAATGGTAGAGTCAATTCACTCCTCCCCCTCACTGACTGTAGGAATGATATGACCCATAGAAACTTGCTTTACTGTTTGGATGTAGAAGGTGATCTTACATTTTCAGTAAATGTACAGTCATTATTTAATTGACTTGGCTTTAGCAAAGAAATTCATTCCTCTACAGGCTGGTAATCATACCTAGAGTATAAACGAGGGTGAGTGAGGCTTTACGGACTAAATTTCATACAGCAAAATACATAAAACCGTTTATACTCGATTTGGGTATTGAAGGGGTTAAAAGGTAAAGTTCTTTAAAAACATCTAGGCCACTTAAAACACATTTGCAGCTGTTCACGAAGATATACATTTGCAAAGGCAATTTGTCTGAAAATCATTTGGGGAAAAAAGAGGTGATTGTAGTAGGTTGGAGTCAACATCTCAGAAGTGGTTTACTCCATTTACCACCTTTCCAAATTTACCAAACTCTTTCCTGATTTCCCAAATGCCTTTAAAAGAATATTGAACGTTTCAAGGATTGCTTGGGAGAGTTATGCAATGCCTGCTAACTGATCAAACACCCAGCAGGCTGGCAGGTAAAACATAGCATGCTCCCCTGAGTTCGATAAAGAAATCTTCAAATTAGCTGGAGCAGAGGGGAAAGCAAGTGAAGTTAAAGGGTTAAAAGGAATTCAGTGCTTTCATAATGTTTCACAACCTAACACATGACAAGTGTTCCCCAGTGCCACGATACATTTAGAATTTATTCAAATGACTTCCTTATTCTGCCGTAAAAAGAAAATTCTGAAATAGCCACTGATATTAGAAATTATTTGAGATGTGAGGCTCATTCTCTAAGCCAGGAGTTGGGAGAAATTGTCATAGTAATGGCAATTCTCAAGTCTAAATAACTGAATTAGAAACATTTTACATTCATAATTGTAATTCTCTAGCAATTATCTACTAGTTGTATTTTAGTGAATAATATGTTTTATTGATTTATTCTATTCTAATTCATTGAATGTTGCCTGGGAACTGTATAGAAAGCTTACTAATAACCTGGACAAAAAAAAACCTCAGCATTTGTAATGGAGAGCAAATACTTTATATACAAATTATAATTGTTAGCAACCTGGTTTCATAGCAGCAAACATGTTTCCTGGACCAGATATATATCTATAAAAATAAAATCCCTTAGGGCAATACAATACTAGTATAAATGGCAAAATATTCTCTTGGGAAAAGTCTGTGCCTACAGAGTAATGAGCTTAATGCAGTGTGCCAACTATATTATTTTTTTTTTTGCTCCTTTTTTCGTGATTGTATAATCTTTAATTAAATTCATAAACTAGAAATGAGAAATATTACTAGGAAAATATTACTAGAAAAAAAAAGACACATTTACAATTTTGTGAAGTTGTGGAAAAAAAAAACATGGGGAAAAAAGGCACACTTTTTTGTATTATTATTTTTCTTAATTTTTTTGCACTAGAAGCAACACATTTATGAACCAATAAAAGAATCAAAATGTAACAGGAAAATTAAATGGTCAAAAGATACAGTAGGAAATATTTTGGTGCAAAGATGGAGAGTACCAGAAAAACCCCTTAAAAAGTGAACCCAAGGTATTTTAGAGAGCTCACGTGTGTGACGGTAGTATAGGGTATCACCGTCAAGCATTCCCTTCTTCCCATAAAAGAAAATCACCCAATATTCCACAAGTAGAAATATACCTGGAATCGCCGAATAGTCCACACATGAGCCAATGCTTAATGCTGGAACAAGACTTTACTGGAAGTAACAAGAACAGGTATTCAAGCTACAGTTTCTTTTATGCCCTTCTCCCATACAGGGGAGGGACACACACGTTATCTACAGTAACCAATAAAACAGAGGTTACAGCCCACACAAAATCCTCCCCTCTGCCTGTGATTCAATTATCTTATACAATAGAAGATGCAGTTATCACAGGCAGGAAAAATACAGTTTTTACAGCATATTCATAACTTCTAAAATATACATCACATTCACATAAAAATTATATATTCACAATCAATCCATTCAGGGAAACAACATATCAAAAAATGGCATGAATCAGACCAGGGGTTCAGAAGTTAGTAAAGTATCTTTTGGGGCCTGGCTGGCAGCATGGCTATCTGGCCCAAACCGGTTTTACAGAGCCCTCTATCCTGGAGACAATGGGGAACATAATCCAATTATATCCAGGGATAGAGGAAGACTCCATTGAGCACATGTTCCCAGTAAAACACAAAAGGATACAAAAATACATAACTCCTATCATACTGAATTGAACGGGCCAAATCTCCCAGGGTCCATAGTCACAGTGCAAGAGGCGGGCAAGCAGTCCTCTCCAGGCACAAGTGGCGAAGGGCACTTTGTCACAGTAATAAATCCATGAATAAAGTAGCAGGGAGGGAAAGTACCGAATGAATGGAGGGGGATTCTTCACAACGTGGTTATTCAATAAAACCATGAATTATACATACTTGGCCAAAGTAGCTGACAGGTGAGAATTGTCATGAATTCAAAGTGAGATCAAATTGAATTCAAAATTTAAGTCCAAAATAGCCAAACAGTAATCATTCTCCGTCAGTCACCTATGCTTCCAGTTCTGCTACTTTGGCCTTAAATTCGAATTTCACGTTGAATTCACTTTAAATTCCTGTCATTTCACACTTTAGTGAACAATCGTTTGGGTCAGAAATATTCTCAAGCTTAGCAATTTCTTAAAATTTCTCAATTTTTGCCTTTTTATTTGTAATTGCTGGGTTAGTTCTCATTGATCCACAGAACACCTGCCTTAAAAGGATACCTTGGCAATTCTAAACGTTCTATATCATGTTTTGTTTTCAGGCTGCCAGGAACTGTTTGGTAAATGATGGAGTAGTAAAGGTGTCTGATTTTGGAATGACGCGGTAAGAATTTATTTATAACATTTGTGAATTTCCAAGTTTTGGTGTAATGTAAATATGACCGCGATGCTAGTTCCACAAAGCACAAGAAGGAGGGTGTTTTATATCTTACATATATGAAAATAGTTTTGTGCACTAAGTGTTGGGCAGCAAATTTCAAATGGATTTTACTTGGCAAGTTCAGAAATTGGCAGATTTTAGATGCACAATGTTACAATGAAAAAAATGATATAGGAACAACATGCCTTTTTATTACGTAAAGAACGACTATCCATCTTTTGTACATTGGTGACTTTTCTTTCTGTACTATGCCCAGCACCGACCCATGTGTTAAAGGGACACTCTAAGAAACAAAACCACTAAATCTTAATATAGTGGTTATGGTGCAAAGAGACTATCTTAGTATCGTTAATGGGCACACTACCTTTGCTTAGAAAGGTTCTGCTTCCAACAGAAACTGTCTTTATTGTCACTTAGACAGCCATTAGAGATGCTTTTTGTTGCCTTCCTGCATTAAGATGAAGATCGCATCCAATAGAGCTGCATTGAGCTCAGGGCCGGCGCGTCCATAAGGCAGCACAGGCGGCTGCCTTAGGGCGCACTGGCTCTGGGGGCGCAATATTTCAGTGACCGGCAGGAGGGAAGCTCTCCCTCCTGCCAGGCCACCATCTGGACCCCTGGCGCGGCAGTGGTGTGATCAGAGGCGGCGAGGGAGCTCTAATCTCCCCTCACTGCCCCCTCGCGTGCCTTTTGGTAATGCCGCGGGAGCCGGAATAGGACTTCATATTCCAGCTCCCAGCATCAGTAGGCAGCCCACGAGGGAACAGAGCAGGAAGATTAGAGCTCCCTCGCCGCCTCTGATCACACCACTGCCGCACGCCGCCCAGCAGCCCCAGGGAGTGATCCATCATCCACACCAACTCTCCAGGTAGGGAGGCTGGGTGGAAAATGCTTATTTATAAAATAATAATTAGTGAATGTATGTGATGTGTATCTGTGAGTGACAGAGTTTGTGTATCTGTGAGTGACAGAGTTTGTGTATCTGTGAGTGACGGTGTGTGTGAGTGACAGTGTGTGTGAGTGTGTGCGTCTGTGTGTCTGTGAGTGATTGTATGAGTGTGTGTGCATGTGAGTGGATGAGTGTGTCTGTCAGTGGATGAGTGTGTCTGTCAGTGGATGAGTGTGTCTGTCAGTGTATGAGTGTGTGTCTGTCAAATCAGTGAGAGTATGTTTGTCATTGAGTCTGTGTGTGACTGTCAGTGTGTCAATCAGTGTGTGTCAGATCAATGAGTCTGTGTCTGTCAGTGACGTCTGTGTGTTTGTCATTGAATGTGTGACTGTCAGTGTGTATACACCACTGAGTGTCGCGTTGCGGAGCGGAGCGCGGTACAGGAGCTTCTGTTTCCTGCTGACAGGAGGTTCTCACTGAGAGAGCACTCCCAGTCAGTCTGGCCGGATACAGAAAACTGAAGCTCCTGTATGGGATCTGCTCCGCTCGGCAATGCAACAATAGAGGTAGGAGGCACACGAGGAAGGGGAGTGTGACCACTAAAGGGGTATGGGGTGCACCAAGGGACAGGGAGGGAATGGGAGAGAAACACCAAGGGACAGGGAAAAGAGGGGGAAGGGGAGAAGAACACTAAGGGACAGGGAAGGGAGGGGACCACTAATGGTCGGGGTGGGGAGAGGGGCTGGTTAAGAGGCACATAGGTGAAGATGTTTTTTTGGGGGGGGGAGGGGTAGGGGGCGGAAAAATGCATCTTCGTCTATGTAACCAAAAATCCTTGCATCGGCCCTGATTGAGCTATTGCATCTTTATGAGAAGGTGCTGATTGGTGCAGTACAGTGATTGCCATGCATGAGCCGTAGTCCCCAATTCTTCACTATGGGGAAACATTAAATCGGCAGACATCATCATCACAGATTATCTCTGGGAGTGCGTGTGGGAATGCGGTGGGGTCCACTGTGAGACCAACACACTATGGAACATAAGAGGAGTAGAAATAATTTTTTTAAAAAAGTTTTACAAGAGGACCCAATAATCTAACTAAACAGGAAAACATGCTAACTCTATAGATAAGTCTTTAACGTTAGTGTTCCTCTTAGTGTCCATGAGAGTTTTTGACTGCCAGTTTATATCCCCTTGTCATTTTTTACCCACAACTCCATATGTAATTTAATGAGGAACTGTCACTTCCTCAATTTCAACACTACCTAATTGCTAACTAAATGTTAGCTATTGGTTCTGCAAATTTTTTATTTTTTTTATAATTTAATTATCAACTTATATTTTACTTGATATGCTTTCTTGGGAAAAGCCTGGACATGTATGTAAATTAGTTAATTCTTGCAATGCCATACACATGTGACACATGCATGTGTAAGGCAGGGCTGTAGAAAATAGAAGCATTACATGCATGCAACTTCATTTCCCCATTGGATGACTGAGAGCGCACATACCCACTCAAGGCACCATGGGAGGGCAAAGCTGCCATAATGCCGAACTGTGAAAACATAACTGATTAGCAATTAAACTGACCAAACACGTCAGTTGGTGTTTATGAAAGGTACTTTCAGGTGGGATGAGGTTAACACAAGGAAAGCTGTAAAAAAAATAATTGTGATGCTTTGATAATTTAACCCCTTAAGGACACATGACATGTGTGACATGTCATGATTCCCTTTTATTCCAGAAGTTTGGTCCTTAGGGGGTTAAAGTATCAGTGACTCCTGAAAATTTATTTCCAGAAATATTTTTGAAAAAAATAATTCAAATAAGTTAATATTATTTTAATCTGTCCAAGCTATAGTTAGTGCGGCTGGGATCATCCCTTCATTGTAGAGGTGACTTTTTTGGAATTACATCATTATTTTCAAGCCCTCATCGACCGTTATTGATAAAAAATAAAAAATAAACAAAACAAGTCTGGAGAAAACATGCGCCGCTCAGAGACTGGGATTTGCAGAGTAACTCACAGCTTCGCACTTCACAGGAAACAGGAAATGGCTGTTTGTACACTGCGAATTGTCCTTGGTTACTGGTTAATTGTTTAAAAACTGCGAACTAATCTGTCAATTTCAATATTATGGCCAAAATGAATAAACTTCAATTTATTTGTGTGATTGAATTTTTTTCTTGCATCATTTAATTCATGGAAATATGAATCTAAGATTTTTTTTCTAACAGTTATGTACTGGATGACCAGTATACGAGTTCCTGCGGAGCTAAATTTCCAGTAAAATGGTCTCCACCTGAAGTTTTCAATTACAGCAAGTTCAGCAGTAAATCAGATGTCTGGTCATTTGGTAAGACTGTTTTTGTTATTATAATAAAATAATTATTAGCATTTTAATAATAAAAAAAGAGGATGGAGCATCTGGATAAATGATGGATTGTTGGTTATTGTTTTTAATTAAAATAATATTTTTCACTAAACACTGAATTGCAGTGAACTGAACCCCCCTCCCCCCCAACTAATTGTAAATTCAGTTTAAATAGCCAAGCAGTGGGACTGAGAAAAGTTTGAGAGTTTTTCCAAATCAGTTATTCTGACCTATTTAACGCGCTACAATTTAGCTTTTCATGTATATGCCATTGTACAGCCCATCAAGTTAAAGGGTTACTCCATTCCTCATAACCGCTACAGCCTGTATTCTTGTGCCATACAATCATTTTTCAAAAGTTTGCCACTTAACCGGAGTCCCGCGGGGCACTCAGCCTCTAAGAATGGCAGCTAAACTTCTGAAGCTGGATGCCAATACTGGCTGCCAATGATATCACCTATTGAATGAGTGCCTGTGCATAAAACATGCACAGAATTATAGGAACATTCCAAGTACCATAACCACTAAAGTTTACTGTAGAGGTTATAGTGCCAGGAATACCCTGGTACTACACCAATTGTAGGGAGTCAAACTATTTATGAACCATTTAACATCCACTTTGGGTTCTCTGTACGCCACTTCCCACTTCAACTACCATCTTCTGACAGAAGAAAGTCTCTCAGCAGGAACTTTTGTTACCTCATTCCTTGAAAGAGATCATTAGGCACTGTTAGCCTGCATTGCAGGACTTTTCATGGGAGCTAATAGAGATGGTAGTGCAGGCAGGGAGAGGCAGCTGGAAGTAATCAGTAATAAGAACTATTGAAAGCTGATGGAGGGCGAGTTTATAAAATATTTTTTCCCCATGACTACTTCAAAATACTGAAGTGGTCATGGTGCTTGGAGTAACCCTTTAAAATAATGCTCCAATATTAAAAAATAAAAAAAAGTTATCTTTAACATTGGTAGTGTCCATTTCTTTATTTTAGATTTTGCCCCCCCCCCCCTAAATAAAAAAAATACAAAAACATTAAACTCTTTTTTTCCCCCCCAGCTCTGAGACAGTTTCCACTCTCCAGCACACTCCTCAATACTGCTACTCTGTGTCCACTCCTGTGCTTTTTACAGAGAGGCATTGGATGATGTATGGCCCATCCAAAGCCACATTCTCTATGAGAAGCAGTCACTTCCACTTTGAACAGTAGTTCACAGCTGTCTGGTTGACAGTAATTTATAAGAATGGCAATTTCTCATCTTTAATCAGCTGTTTTATAACTTATGTCTTTAGGGGACTTGCATATTGCTTTAAAATTTCAGATGCTTCGGTAGTATATATTTGTGTCTTCTATTAGCCAAGTTGGATCTCTAAGAAGTAATTCGTAAATATGTGAGCAAGAGACATTCCACAATAAGAGACAAAATGTTAGATGTCTTAGCTGTTCTATTATGATAGAAATGATACGTGCATGCCAACCGCTAGTAATAACAAAATGTATTATATTTGCACCAAATGGATTCTAGTTGTATGCTGCTTTTCATTTTAGGTGTGTTAATGTGGGAAGTATTCACGGAGGGGAAGATGCCCTTTGAGACATATTCAAACGTTGAAGTGGTGGATATGGTGACAAGAGGAGAGAGACTGTATCGACCGAAGTTGGCAACAAAAAGAATATTTACGGTTATGATGGCTTGTTGGCATGAGGTATAGTAAACCTGATGAACACATTACCAATAGATTTTCATTTCACGACTACAGCAAACTCATCCAGATATAGCCCATTTGAGCAATCCTGTGCTTGAGTACCTTTCATGGCAAAGCATTTTGGATTGTTACGGTGTCCAAAGTTGGGAACATTTTTAGCTCTCTCCAGTCACAATATATTGTTTGGCACTTTTATTAGAGTTATACATTGTAGCGTCCAGGGTGAAGACAATCATGCTATTAAAATAACCCATCATATATACAGATTACCACAGTACATACATCATTGATTAAGATACTGGCAGTAAAGCCGGGGAGTTATTTACTTTACCACTAACAATAGCATTGCTCATTAAATTATTTGCGGTTTTATTCACATGTTGTTCAGATTGGAAGAATATGTATAAAGTATGTTTTTAGTTGAACGGTAAGAATATTGTTTTTGACATATTGTAGCTTGTTTAGCACAATGGCATTGATTTTCTATGAATTAAATAAAATATTTTTCATGTACCCGTGCTGATTGGACCATGTAGTGAGCACTTTCACTTTGATTGTGCAAACGATTCCTCTGTTTCTTTGAAATTGTGCCACTACCGTCATTGACTCTATATGCAACACCATCAGGATGTTTGCGTTTTGCAGTGTAGTGATGGGTTTTGATGCATATTGGTACTTTTTTATGCAGTGCCCTGGGCGCTGCTATTAAAGTGGCAGTGTATCCTTATGTGGTTACACACTGTAGAATTGTGACACTGATTCATGCACAATGCATATAAAGAGATTATGCCACAAATCCTAAAACATCAAAAGTGCTTTTTTTATATTTAGTAGTTTACCAGATAGAAAAATAAAATACTTTAAACCTGTTTAATAAATGTTAACACTAAAAATCAAAGATAATCTTGATGGTTTCATTTTTATGCAATTCTAGAAACCAGAAGGAAGACCCGGATTTTTTGATCTGATGCTCGCCATCGGTCAGATACTAGAAGAAGACTTTTAGGATGCTTCTGTGACAACCATCCACATTGATGAGGAAGATACATTTTGTGGAGAGTGTTTATGTAATCAGAAGGATTTAAATATTCAAAACATCCGTTTTATTTTGATGGACAGAGTATGCATTTTTTATTTTATTTTAGTTTGTCACACTAAGGAGAAATTGCTGATAGTTGCCCAACGCACATAATGTTGATTAAAAATGGTATGAAGTTTTTTGATAATTTTATCACTGTATTTTTTTTTGTCCATGTGAACCTGTGATCCTACTGATCCTGATCAATTATTTTTAACTGTTGTGATATACTTTGCTGACGTGTACCTAACAAGTTTGAGCTGTACAGTGTACATATTTAAATATATATTTATATTAAATAACAGGTTTTACTCCGTGTTATTTTCTACCGAAAAACTGTGAGAAGGAGGTCTTTGCATTAGGAAATCAGCATTTGGTGTGCTTGGAATAATGAATGTTCCTTACAAAACATACTATTTATTTTTCTTTACAGAGGTCCAGACAGGACACAGTACCAATTAAGTAATGTATTTTTGATCTGTAATCACCAGGGGACCCCACCATTTACATACAGTTAATAGCTGGTATTAAAATCAACAGACTCTACTCTACTAAGCTTTTAGAAGCGCTCCAATTTTTGGACAAACATGAGATGTACTGATTAAAGCAACCAGCTTCAACATGGATTCAGGCTCAAACCTTAGTCCCAGTGTGTGACCATGTGCATCTATTATTTGTCCTGTATTCTTTATACACAGTAATAGTAGATTAGCATTGAGCTGTATATTTGAATGATACATTAACTTTGAACTATGGAACTCCTGTATACATGAATCCATAGATCGTCAGCACTCAATCGTCCCTTCTGATAAAACTTAGCTTTTATTTCAATGTCAACATTTCAGTTTAAAATCATAAACTTTCATCAGGACCATAAATGTACATAGACATATATATCTGGAAAACATTTTTCCAATTTTTTCTTAATTTAACATCTCTACATGTATGGCAGCCATTCCATCCCGGTGTCTGTTTAATTTCAACTACTTCTTGAGGGATTAATTAGGTGATCGCCTGAACCAAATCTTATTTAATGAGGAAAAGGATAAAAACCATTGCAGTGGTCAGCACTATCCTCTTGCATTAAGACCAGCTGGATGGCAAAAACAGTGCTAGGAGCACCCCTTAAAAGTAACTAGCTCAAAGACGCTGGCTACAAAACCGATCTGGGGCTGGAGAGGTGCCCGGCTACATGCCTGAACTACTGCTATTCCCAACACTCCTAGGAAGCGCAACACGAATACTCCTGATCAAGGCATCGTTTAAACTGATGCTTGCAACTGAGGACGGACTTCTGAATTACATGCTTGCCATGTACCTTGCCGATACCTCAGAGATCTTTATAATTTCTGTACCATTTATTTGCATTTCTCCCTTATTTTTTTTTTGTTCTCCTTGCCTTAATAAGGGTTTGTGCCAATGTAGAGAAGTCTGACCCAGTGGTTCCCTGAGTGAATATTCCTCATACCTATATGCCACTCTTGTTTAAGCTAACATCCATCTATTATACATTAGCTTGCATATACACCCTGGATACTCCTCTTTACTAATCACTCTCATACTGTCAGTTAGAGTACTTAGAGCACAGCCTGTTATTTCATTATTGTTTACTGACATATATTTATTGTGTTCTCTCTTCACTATATACCTAAAAAAAAATTGTGGCGATATCTCCATTGCCACACTGTTCAGAATCTAATATATATTTTATCGATCTTTCTTCTGCTGTTGGGGCAAAGCAGGCTTGTTTGTTACCTGTGCACAACACAAATAAAGATCTAAAAAAAAAAAAGTAACTGGACTCAAAATAATAACGAATGACCATACCAAAATAGTTGAACAGAGGTTTTGAGTGAGGAAATGAAGAGTTAAATTCTGGCTTTAATAGCAGAGGGATATAGTGGGCGTCTGATTGCTTCAGTCCTTAAAATTTAATGACAACGGTTCATAACAACAAGGTCAAGTATCAGACAAGGTTACAGACTGGCACATGGTGAAAACGACTCTACACTGACCAGGATAACCACCTGACAACAAGCCTGATAACAAGCATGACCTGATGGCATCATGTGAGTTACAAAAATAATGGCTAATGGCAGCTGGGGGGAAGTGCATGGCAAGAATGGCTGGAAACAAGCTCCTAGGGGCAGTGCTGAAGTAGTGCAAAGCTAAAAAAAAAAACACCTTCATCATTGAGAAGCAATGAATAGTCATGCTGATGTCTGCAAAAGACCATAGGGATTGTACCATAGACGACTGGAGTAAGGTTATGTTCTCTGATGAGTCCAACACCTGGTCATCTGATGGTTAGATAGATACCTGGAGAGGCCTATAGTCCAGTGTCTTGTAACCACTGTGAAATTAGGTGGAGGATCAGTAATGAACTGGGGTGCTTCAGCAAGGCTGAATTGGGCAGATGCATCTTTCTGAAGGACACATGAATCAAGCCACAAACATGGTTATCTTGGAAGAAAACCTGGTTCCTCCTGATCTGACAATGTTCCCCAACTCTGAGGATTGTTTTTTTTTCCCCAATAGGACAATGCTCCACACCACACACCCAGGGGTCAATCAATGTGTGGATGGCGGACTTCAAGATTATTATTATGATATTTATATAGCGCCATCAAATTCCGCAGCGCTTTACAATGGGTGGACGAATATACATGTAGTTGTAACCAGACAAGTTGGACACACAGGAACAGAGGGGTTGAGGGCCCTGCTCAATTAACTTACATGCTAGAGGGAATGGGATAAAATGACACAAAAAGGTAAGGATAGTATTAGACTAGTGACAGTTGCAGAAGAGGAATCAGTCAGGAGCTATTAACAGTTTAATTGACACGCTTTTATGAAGAAGTGGGTTTTTAACGATTTTTTTAAAGAGTGGAGACTGGTTGAGCATCTAACGGAGGAGGGAAGAGAGTTCCACAGGAATGGTGCAGCCCTCGAGAAATCTTGAAGGCGAGCATCAGAGGTGGGAGTAC
>OW240917.1:71982538-72141324 GCA_933207985.1 Pelobates cultripes | reverse complement strand
TGTCTAGGGTGACCAGATTTTGAAAATATCAAAATTGGACACCCATTAGCGATACAAAAATCGCTAAAAAAAACCAAAAAAAAAACCAGAGAAATACATAAGATTTAATCTCTTTTTGGCCAGAAGTGGCTGTTACTGTTCATCCCCTTCCTGGTACTCAAATGAGTGTCTTTTCATTTACATTTTGTAGGAGCATGATCATCAGAGCACACACATACCCTAGACCGTGGCCATCGTAACAGCATAATAGTCCACTGGGCAAACCAATGCACTGGGGCCCTGACTATGCAACCACTCAAAGAAATAAAAATATAAATTATCAATAAAATTAGGCTTATATTTATTGGTACCTCCAACAAATACAATACTTACACACAGAGACAGACTGCTAAATACACACAAACTGCAAAAAACACACACAGACTGCTGAATATATACACTGGCTGCTGAATACACACATATAGAGACTGCGGAATATACACACAGATTGGTGATTACACGCGCACAGACTGGTGAACGTGCACAGACTGGTGAATACACGCACACACACAGACTACAGTGAGGGGTGCAGTGTGTGTGTTCAGTGTGTGGGGAGTGCAGTGTGTGTAGGGGTTCAGTGTGTGGGGGGGTGCAGTGTGTATTTGGAGGGGCTGCAGTGTGTGTAGCGGTTTAGTGTGTGTGTGGAGAGAGTGCCATTTGTGTGTGGAGGAGTTCTGTGTGCGTGGAGGGGTTCTGTGTGCGTGGAGGGATTCTGTGTGTATGTGGAGGGGTTCTGTGAGCGTGGAGGGGTTCTGTGTGCGTGGAGGGGTTCTGTGTCGCGTGGAGGGTTCTGTAGGCGTGGAGGGGTTCTGTGGTCGTGCGGAGGTTCTGTGAGCATGGAGGGGTTCTGTGTGCGTGGAGGGTCTGTGAGCGTGGAGGGGTTCTTTGTGCTTGAGGGTTCTGTGTGCGCGAAGGGGTTCTGTGTGTGCGGGAGGGTTCTGTGTGCATGGAGGGGTTCTGAGGAAGTTCGTGGCGGGAGGGTTCTGTTCGGAAAGAGGGTTCTGTTGGTGGGGGGGGTGCTGCTATTGGTGGGGGAAGGGTGCTATTAATGGGAAGGGTGCTGTTGTGGAGGGAGGGGGTGCTGTTGTGGGGAGGGTGCTGTTGGTGGGGGGATGGTGCTGCTGGTGGGGGAGGGGTGCTGCTGGGTGTGGGGGGTGCTGCTGGTGGGGGGAGGGTGCTGTTGGTGGGGGGGGTGCTGCTGGTGGGGGAGCTGGGTGGGGTGCTGTTGGTGGGGGGGGGGGTGCTGTGGGGGAGGGTGCTGTTGGTGGGGAGCTGTTGGTGGGGGGGTGCGGTGCTGTTGGTGGGGGGGTGCTGTTGGTGGAGGGGATATGTAGTGTGTGTATGGGCATTGATATATATTTTTAAAAAGCTTCATTTTATCCACCTCCCACCTTACCTTTGGTCAGGGGAGAGGGGGGACAGCTACTCTTCGATCCCTGGTGGTCCAGTGGTGAAGCATGCTGTTCAGCCTGTAGCTCCTCTGGCTGCAGGCTGACTTCGCTCTCCTCCCGCGAGAACGCACTGCAACGCGCCAACCTTCCTGCTTCCTGCTTCCTGTCAGACCAGGTAGGGTAACAGAAGCTCCCCTACCGCGGTCTGCCTGCTCGGCCACGCTACATTCTTTGACCGGCAGGAGGGGAGCGCATTCCCTCCTGCCGGTCACCCTGTAATTGCAGCCCGGGCTGGTGCACACTAGGCGGCCGCTCACAGGCCCCCTAGTGTGCCGTCCCACCAGGTAATTTCCCGGTATCCCAGTGGGCCAGTCCGGCCCTGTATATAATACAGTATCACTTCTATTAGTTGGGAATACACTGATGTTATATTGTAGCAAACAGTATTTCTTCAGCATTAGTGCTATTATGTATACACTTTTACAGTTTATATAAGTAGTCACAGAGTTTTACTCGCTGTATAGTCTCCACTCACTCCTGCTGTTCATATTATTTTTCATTTTTATTCTAGATTTATTTATTAAAAGTTACTTTTTAAGCCTATAATCTTCTCAGCAAATCATACACAGGTAGAATGGCATTTTCTTTCTTTTTTTGTTTATTCTCTATGATATTCACCATTTAGGGGTTACCCACCTTTTTTGTGCCCTCTACCTTGTGATATCTAAAATTTTGGTCCTAGGTTATTTTTTTTTTCATTTTCTTTGTATGCCATATTTAAGGATAGCAAATAAAGTGCTATCTGCTAAACAGCACCCTCATTTGGTATCTTTAAATATGCAAATCTCACATACGGGCACCAATTCAGGGAATGATCTACTAAACAGCTAAAAGATCAAGATTAAAAAAAGCCATTTTCTTATTTTCAGTTGTTTCAGTAGATAAATCCCTTATTTGTTATCCTTGTGTGGGATTGCAATATTTAAGGACAGGAAATAAGGGAGCTATCTACTAAACACATACACAGAGATACACATAATCACAGATATACACAAACACGATCACTGACCCACACACGCACAATCACAGACACACAATCACGTACACACAAACATTACATACATACACACATTTAATAATTAAGAGGTCCACCCAGCCTCCATACCTTGCTCTAGAGAAGCTGGGGTGGATCCTCAGTCCCTGGTGGTCAGTGGTTGCTGCTGGGATCTCTGTGCTCTTCCTGCATAGGTCCATCGCACGCCCTGTAATGATGCAGAGGCCGCGATGATGTCATATCCTGGCTGCCGTCTCACTGCAGGGCGAAGACTGCCAGACACAGTCAGATGCACACAGTCACTCACACATAGTTACAGGCAGACAGCCAAACATGCAGGCAATCACACAGGCAGACAGTCACACATACACACACAGATTCACAGACAGTCACACACAATCACAGGCAGACAGTCACACATACACACAACACAGTCACACACACAATCACAGACAGACAGTCACACACACACACACACACACACAATCACTGACAGACAGTCACACACACACACACAGGCAGACAGTCACACACACACAGGCAGACAATCACACACACAGAGTCACACAGACAATCACAGGCAGTCACACACACACACAGGCAGACAATCACACACACAGTCAAAGACAATCACAGTTACACACAGAACACACTCTCTCTCACTTACAGTAAGCTTGGGTTGGAGGAGGAGTGGATTCAGTCCCTCCTGTGCTGTAGTTGGGGAAGTAGGGACTCCTTCCTGCTTCCCCTCTGTGTGCAGCAGTATGAGGCTGCATCTAGCTCCGCCCCCACATCTGGCTTGGCTCTGCCCCCACAGCCGATCTGGCTCCACCCCCAAATGTCTCCTGCTCCCAGCCCCTGTGTGTGTGTGAGCTGTGTCGGCTGCCCGGCGACCCTGCTGCTATGGCAACCAGTGCAGCCACACAGCTCACTGAACTCCAAGCCTGGCCAGCCCTGGTGGCACCCCCCTACCTGATGGCACCCGCAGCGGACTACCCCAGCCTCTCCCTAGTACGCCACTGATGACAAAATACACCCTCTCTGGCCCCGCCCCTCTTAGGGGGCCGCTCTGATTGAAAAATGCCCAGGCCTAATTTTTTTCCCAGTCCGGCCCTGCAGTGAGCATATCTACATTTCTGGGTGCTCTATGCATTCTGTATACAATGTTTTGAAAAATGTACCCATGTTGGTTAAAAAAACAAGATAAGATGCAGTGGCAGGTTGTTAGTGTGACTAGGTCATTTTGTAGGTACATTATGCTTGTAAAGACTATTTGCATCAATTTTGTTTTAAGGCTGACGCATGTGTATAAGAGAATACTGTAATGTTTTGCATATGCAGGTCAAAAATAGATCGGGACGAAAGAAAAGAAAATGCCTGAGTATTTGATGCTGCTGGGCAGAGGGATACACCTGATGTTTACGCACTTTTGACCCGACACTGCTCGGTATAGACACGGTTTTCCTTTGACACATTTATATTTTCTTTCATGTTTTTACCCAAATATTTATTATGTGTCCGGTGAGTTTAGGGAACATATTCTTACATCTGTCAATCGAAGTAGTTAAATTGAGTTTGACTGAAAATACAGTTCAACTGATTTTATACACATCATAGGTTGTAAGCCTGTTAACTGAATACAATTTTACTTTGGAGTTGTGTGGATGTTTACTTTGTCTTGATATTATTATTATTATTTATAAAGTGCCAACAAATTCCACAGAGCTGTACAATGGGTGGACTAACAGACACCTATTTGTAACCAGACAAGTTGGACACAGGTATAAAGGGATTGGGGGCCCTGCTCAATGAGCTTACATGCTCGAGGGAGTGGGGTAAAGTGACACAAAAGGTAAGGGTAGGGTAGAAAAGTAGGTTTCTAGGATAGTATTCATTGAGGGCTTAGTGTTTTGTTTGATGACAGTTGCAGGAGAGGAATCATTGTGCGGGGAGAGAAAGCTGTTGAGTGTTGACAGTTTAATTGATATGCTTTCCTAAAGAAGTAAGTTTTCAAAAAATGTTGAAGGCATGGAGACAGAAAGTCAAATAGAGAGGGAAATGGCATTCCATATAAATGGAGCCCTAGAGAAGTCTTTAACCCCTTAAGGACCAAACTTCTGGAATAAAAGGTAATCATGACATGTCACACATGTCGTGTGTCCTTAAGGGGTTAAGGTGAGCATCAGAGGTAGGAGTACGAACAGAGGTTAGACGTAGGTCTCCGCCGTAGGGGCCTAGATGGGGCATATTTGTGTATAAATGAGGATAAGAAGTTCTGAGCTGCATTGTGTAGAGATTTTTAAGCAAGTATCAGGATCTTAAATTGAGTCCTATATCTTACGGGAAGCCAATGTAGGGACTGACAAAGGGGGAGGGGCGCATGGGAGGTGTGGGCAGACAGGAAGATGAGCCTTGCCGTCGCATTCATTATAGTCTGTAACGGGGCCAGCTGGGAACACGTAAGACCACTGAGAAGCGGATTACAGTAGTCAAGGCAAGAGAGGACAGCAGCATGGACCTTAGCCGTATCAGGCGTTAAAGATATGTACTTACTTCATATGTACTTGACTTGCTATTGTACATAGGAAGGATTATGTTCGGGCTTCCATACTGATCAGATGGATGTACTTTTTTTTTGGGTGAAGGGGAAGAGATAAGATTTTGTGGATTTGAATTAAATATGCTATTGTGGATTATTGTCCAACTATAAAACCTATAGAATCACTAAGTAAAATAAATGGGGCTCATGCCTTCAAGAGATCTCTCTCTCAGCTATTGCAAAAGCAAGTAGTGGTTCATAAGGCACTATTTAAGATTACTTTAAGGGTGAACACGTTGCCTGCTAGTTTTATGCTGCAGCCTGTGGTACATCATGATACCTGACGCATAATGGCCTGATTCACCCAACCTGATGCATAATGGCTGTTGGGTGAATGAGTTTAACGGAACTATGTAGTGATACATATGAATTTGTTGCCTGGTAGGCTAGCAATGAAAAGGCCTTAAAAAACTGGAAAAGCATACACTACTTATGGGTTCTGCATATATTGTCTTAGCACAGTGTCGTTAAAATTAAAGAAAGTGCAAAGGGGCCCAAGCCCTAACACTGAAGGTTATCAAACGGGCGCAATACCTACCCTGCAAACCACAAAGTCCAGGACCAGCCCACGCAAGCCTAGGACAACAGGGGTGCATACCCCGCAACGAACACCACGAGGGTGAAAAAAAATCCGATGCAAACGACGAACACGCAACACAACCCTCCACCACCCACGTGGCAAACAGGACTTGGACCTTCTGAGACATAGGGCCTGGAGCCGGAAGTCGTCAGTCCTTGACCCGGCCCGAAGTCAACAAGAGGGTGAGTGCTGCCCTTACCGCACCTCAACCCTGGAGAAGCCAAAAGCCCGCAGCAAAAGCATACCTGAAATGGGTATCGGCTAAAGCAAACACCAGATTGCTTACTTGGGGCGGATGGCCGCCGGCTGGACTGGACACTGAGAGCCAAACCGCGCATATAGAACTCAGTGATCGCCCCACCTGTTGCCTCCTATGTGCTGTGCAGTATGCCAGCAACCCTTTACTGTCTTGCTTAAATGTGTATTAACGGTTAGTCAGCCACACTGCAACCCTAGGCATCTTCCCACGTATTGATGCAGCCTTAGAATATACGCCTAGGCCTACTGTTTAGCATAAGTACTATGCCTTTGTAAATAAGCACTTGCCTCTTATAACAGATACCCTAGCAAACGTATCCTAGCATTGTTAGACATCGACTGTATAAATACACTCTGACAACAAAGCTATCTGATATAGCTTGCTATATAAATAATGAAAAATGTACCCTCCTAGCCTGTTAATTTGATAGGAAGATGTACCAACCCAGCATGTTACCAGTCATGTCAATTCACTCATTGTACTCAAGATTCTTGCTATTGTGTATCGCTTAATTAACAACCTGACATAATCTACATTACTTAACGTATAAAAATGTGCCGACAATCCTACTGCTTCAATTGTTACACTTAAAAATGTGCTTGAGGAATGCTGTTCTGTTTATATTTTCTCTTACAAAACTAAAAATGTGCTGTATACTCATATACCACGTTATGTTTCAACTGTTCATTACATTACTGCTTGTGACTGCTATTGTGGCTGAACAAGCCTATTGTTATACCATGCACATCAAAAATAAAGATAAAAAAAAAAAAAATGAAAGAAAGAAAGAAAGTGAATTAGGTTATGGTAGAGTGATCTATTTTGGTGGTAAGCCACATGCTTTCAGCAACAACTTTTTTGAAGTCGCTTTTTCCTCTCTGATTTTGAGATGTGTAGTGAGTGGCGGTTGAGATGATCAATGTGTAGATCAATATTTGCTCCGTATTATTATTTTTGTTATTGGTGATAAGGCACAGACACATTGTAAAAAGCTACACAATGTGGACATTCACATAGTTGCAGCAAGACAAGTTGGACCTACTGGAATAGACCATTGTGAGGGCCCTACTCAAACAAGTTTATATTCTAAGGGTAAAATTGCACAAAAGATAAGTGTACAATTTATTTCATACATAGAAAATGTTACAAGTAGAGTTTACAATAAAGTGTATCTTAATTTTTAGATGACACAGAAGTAGAAGAGGATGTGAAGTCAGTTGTGAGTTGTGGGGAGGAAAGGAAAATACGATAACAGATTAAACACCTTCCTGAATAAGTAAGCTTTACTTCAAGTTGTAGAGACTGAAGGAGAGTTAAAGTGGAGAAGAGGGTTCCACATGAACAATGCAGTGCTAGACATGTCTTGAAGGTGAGTCACAGGTGAGAGTTAGAGCACACACAGGTTTCTGGCAAAGTGAGGGGTCTGCATGGGACTTGCATTATGGTGTCAATCTGCATCTGATTAGGAAGGGTTTAATGGGATTCTCTGAGAAAAATAACCAATACAGTTCTGTAGCGGTTATTCTATGTTGTCTTGAATTTCACTGTGCCATCATTTAATTTCATGTCAAAACATGTAAATGTGGTTTGGGTGCACTGGGCTCTCCACAGCGTTCAGATACTGACCCTCTTCGACCTCATTGATAATGTGGAGTTAACACATCTGCATTTTCAGTGTCAGTTTTATCCAACCTGGACTGCAGTGATTGGGTAACAAAATACTAGGCTCAGCCACCAGAAACATGTTGATTAGAACAGCGGTTCCCAAACTATGTGACGCCACAATGGGCACACAGGGGCGCCGCAAAATGTTTCCTGGTTACTATTATTATAGCACCGGGAACCATGGAAAAATATTGAAATATTAAGGGTGCCTTGCACCTAAAAAGTTTGGGAACCGCTGGATTAGAGCATCACTTTAAGTATGGTCTCAATATATTATATTTGGTTTGCTATTAAAAATGAAAAAAAAAAAACACTTAATAGAAATCATGCAGGTTTTATCCAAATAATGTTTATTGTACTTGCATAGTAAAATTATATCAGCACATTTGTTTCTTATATATTTTTAAATGATAGAAGGCACTGCTATGAATAATTTTACAAAAATGCAATGATAGCAGCAAATTACCATTTCACAGTCTGATTATTTACTATGGACTCTTTGTATATAAAACATTGCATATTCCCAGAAGATCTTCATTAATCAATGCAAGACTGGCATTGCTGGTTGCAGGGATACTTTGTTCTCATCAAAGGAAATACAAAAATAAATGTAAAAAAAAAAACTGTACAATAATACACAATTTAAAGAAATCTATGGTGTAAACGGTTTCCTGTTTTGGCACTGGAATATTTTCTAAATTAAAAATGAAAAAGCATTCTACTAAGAAAATAATTTACAAACACATCATTGGATCAAGGTAGTGGTGGCCGATGTTCTAAATATATTTCAGTGTCCTTTATTACTAACCTATCCTGTCCTCCCAAAACAACTTCAGGTGATCTATTTTAAGGGAACATCGTCATAGAGCTTTTTTCCACTTGTGATTCATAATAGCCTGCCTTGGTCAGTCTAAACAAGTATGGACCAGTGACAGAGCAGGTTGAGAGCTATCTGACAATGGCAAAACAAAAGTTGAATTTCAAAGCAATGATTTTAAACAATGTAAAAATGTGTAAAATCAGTTATGAACGTATACATATTTGTTTAAATATGATGTATATTGCAAGCAATCTTTCATTTTCAGCGATAACCTTTTATTGCCAGCGATAATAAAAGATGACAGCTTTCCATTAACAATTAAAATAGACAATACTAATCATTTTTCATATTTTGCCACTGTCCTCCATCGACATCTTCCAAATCTGCTCTCTAAGAGATAATTATATGAAACATTGTCGCTATCTGTACCACAGACAAACTACTATCTACAGAAAACAAAGTAAAAGTCTGTGTCAATTTCTTAGTGTTTTGTCCAAACAATGAACCTATATATATAAAAAAATCTACTACAATAACGGTCACAATTAATAGCAAAGAAATCAATACAATCCATTAATAACAATAAGTTGCGCATACATTATTTTTAATATATAAAAAATGTTAGAAGAGTCATGATTTGTTTTTATTCACAAAATTCCTGCCAAATTTTATAAATAAAAAAGTAACAAAAATGTGTCAGACAGAAATAAAAATTTCAAATACACCAATGGGCTAAGTGTCTCTGAGGTAGATATTTAGACATGATAAAATGAATTGGAGGCAAAGCAATTACGTCACTAAGGTTGTTGTCACCCGGTGCGGTAACTAATGGTGTCACCCCAGCCTCTTAGTAATGTGTTGTTGTTTTTTTTGTTTTATTAATGCTAGTTGTAAATCAAACACCCTTTTCAAACTTGTTCCTATGGGGTATGCGAGACAAAAGTAAAAAAAAAATCCCATTACATTAAGTATGAGAAAAGTAAAGTGTTTATCACAAAGCTCCACACCAATAAAACTCAGAGATTTGCAGAGTAAATTAGCGTATCACGGAGCTCCTCTGTATTTTGAGTGTGATATGTATGAGAAAAGTGCATTTAGCTGAATGTGTAGGAGTTGATGAGTGTGATGTGCATGCTTTGTATGATACACATATAACATGTTATAACATGATTAAGTAAAATACACAGTCGATTAACATCCCAGGGATTCTTTGCCACCTTGGATCTCGGTAATTTAAACTCAAATTACATTCATGGAAACCCTGATTTGCTGGTCATGGAGCAAAATGCACAGCTTACCCTGGTTTTGTTAATTTTACCCACCTCCTCTAAAGTCAACAGGGATTCAAAAAACAAAAACAAAACATGAAAAAGGTAAGTGGTGGCAAAAAAATGACAGAAGGTGAGAATGAGTGTGTCAGACTTTACCTAGAAACTAAGGGTTGGGTCCTTTACGTCATATCTGCTAATATCTAAACGTAGCTTTTGAAGCATGTCTGTGTTAGCCCTGGGGTGTGTCATTAAATAGTTATGCTGTTAGAAGAAACTTTAGTGAACAAATTCAGAATGTGGAGGACATGACAATAACCTTCAATTTTGTTAAATCCACAATCTGTACACTCACACCTTTTGCCCTTCTGCAGTTCCAGAACATTATGTTAATTAGTCAAAAGGACAACATTTCCAAGCTGGATAGTATTCACCTGTGTAACAAGGCTTCCCCTTAGAGTGAATCGTGTTAATAGGTAAAGTGCACAGTACATATATTCCACACATGGAAAATGCCACTACTCATCAGAAAATGCCACAAACCTGGTTTCTCATCCAATGACACAAATAAAAGTACGGATTTAGAGTTTCCTGAGTAATCATGAGAGAGGTGCATATTACTCAATATAAAGGATCAATTAATAAATATTTCAGCTACACAAAACAATTCACAGAAAAGAGTTTTACGAGATGAAAAAAAATGCATTGCTGTGATATGATATGTATGAGATATACTGTATATATATATATATATATATATGGAATCTGTTGGTGCCATATAAATAACTGGTGTAATATATATATATATATATACACACACATATATACATATATATATATATATATATATATATATATATATATATATATATATATTACAACTATTTATAAAGTGCCATATATACTGCATATATGTATTGCTGCCAGAGGTTTAATGGACCACTCTAAATACCTAAAACTAAAGGTTGGTTCACTGAAGTGCTTTAGGGGTTAACTATTACTTCATAATAGTGGTTATTTCAAGAAAAATCAGTACATCCTCCTTCCTCTTGGACAGCTGGAAGGGTTCTCTACCTTATTGTTTTGAGCGCTCAAAGCAATGTGAGACTTCTCAAAAAGTAGCTTTGTATTCAATGCTTCTCTATGAGAAGCATTGGTAGAGGTTTGAACCTATTGCCTTTCATGTTCCCCGTCTACCAATTCAATGGATTGGCTGGGAAATCATCACTAGTAATTATGTCCATGTAAGTAACAGATTTATTTTACAGTAAAGTTAGGGAGAGGGTGGGCTCAGTAATCTGAAATAGTTCACAACACAACAGCCCTATAAATATATGTATTTATAATGCTGAAGCCATAATTAGCCAATGCAAAAAAACTATAAAATTGCACACAAACAACTACCAGTGCTCAACTTTGTGGTCCTGAGGAGTAAATTGGGATATCTCTTGCTTAGTGGAGCTGCAGTAGAGCTTTGCACTAGAAAGGACAGATCTCTCTCCTACATTAGGTCAAACTCTACTTTCACAGGCCTGGACAGCAGGCGCATGACATCACGTGCTAGGCCCTGCTGTCTGTGACACCACTGAAAGTCGATCTGTGCAGGAAAGAGATCTGTGCATGGGTCTCTAGGTACAATTTTTATACTTTTTTGGGTAAAAACGGCAGCGGTGATTCAGGTCTGAAACAGGTTTTAGCACTTGTACAAGATGCATGTTTTTCAATCATTGTTGGATTGCTTTTGTCTTTGGAGCTTAATATTAAGAGTATTTGATTAAGCTCTGCAATCACAATACTGATAATGGCGCCTTATCATATACATTAAGATATAAATATGGATTAGATCTCTATAAATCCCAAATAGCGTGCACTGCCAGACTCATTGTACATTTGCAGCTGGTGTTTCATTTGACCACTACCAATATGGTAGAACTATAAAAATAATCTATAAATATTGTAACCACAAAGCAACAAATATATGAATCCAACTCTGTGGTTTAAAGAACCCATGAAAATCTCTAGAAAGCAATGCAAGATCTGGTAGCCTATATGACGTCCTCAATAAAGCTAACTTATATAATGAATAGGTTACCTAATGAGAATGGGAATAAGGTGCAGTGAAAATGATTATTAAAGTAAAAAAGACATACATAGCTGTGCAGATTTTCTCAAAAATAATAAATATTTTCATTGCTCTTTTGTCTATGCACAACAAACATCGGTCACACGTTAGGACAGATCAATTGTTGCAGTATTAACAAAATTGTCTGGTCAGCTACCCAGATTGATATGTACATGTAATATGCTAGCAATGGCAGCTCTGTACTCATCAAAGGGTCCCTTATACATTTATAATATTTGATAACGTTACCCAGAATTGCAACACCTCTCGACGTGTACACAGAACGAAGTGCGTCCACAAAATATGATGAAACTATTGACTATATACAATATTTATATACATTGATAAACATTTTAACTGGTTGAAGTCCAATACTCTGTACAAGAACCAAATAAAGCACAAACAGGCAAGAGATGAGGACACCTCTTGGCATTTAGCTATATCCTGGATTAGTAGCGTTCATCTTGTCTTTCATCTTCAAACGCCAATAGTGAACTTTCTGAGCTCCCGAGCAAGCTGTGTTGATCTTCATGCTCATCAGCAAGCTTTTGTTTTTCTTTCCTTACATTGGACGTGATCTGGCTCCAAGTAATGTTGGTGTTCTTAAAAGCATGTAGCAAGAAAATACCAATAATAATGGTGAGGAATCCACTTAGTGTTCCGATGATATCACTGACATTCATACTGTTCCATTCTTTAAATAATATCACAGAACAGGTAACCACCATGGTGGTAAAGAAGACATAGTAAATTGGGGTCACAATAGATGTATTGAAGACATCTAGTGCTTTGTTGAGATAATTTATCTGTGTGCTCACGGAGATCACTAGGATGATCAATAAGATGTAGAACAGGGGATCCTTGTAGACAGGTTTCCTTTCTATGAATTCCGTAATTGCTATTCCAATTCCCTTCACAGATGACACAGAGAATGCTCCTATGATAGAACATATGGCGATGTATACCAAAATGTTGGTTTGTCCATTCTTTGGGGCAACTATAAATATAAGCACCAAGGATGCCACAACTGCAAGTGTAGCAAATGTGATGAACCCTGTTGGAAGAGAAGGTAGAATTTCATGTGTTAGGAATTAGGAAAAAAATCAACTTATAAATTCATTCTTGTTTCAAGTGTTCACTGGCTAAACAAAAAGACAACTGTTCAGATAAAATATGACGACAGGACAGCACTGTTGAGACATAAAACATAGTTTGATCCTTTGCTGTGGTAATGGACTTACTTCATATTTTAAGATAAGCTTTCAAATGATTTCAAATTTTTGGATAACTTTAAAATTATTTTTACAAAATAATAATATATAGATATATATACATACATACATCAATATATAACAAATATTAAACCATTTGAAAAGCTTATGCAAAAATATTAAACATGAACAATGTGTTTCTACAGAGCGTTTACACTAAATCCTTCTTTTACCATTGCAGGGTTAAGGGGACTGAGACAGTGCACCCAGACCACTTCAATTGGGCTAAAATGGTCTGGGTGCCTAAAGTGTTCCTTTAAACTCATGGCTACCTAGAACCAAAAATAATCCAGCACAAACTTCTCAAATTATATTTTCCTATATTAGGTGCCATAAAAAAGGCCTTATTGCTTGTTCTGTATAGGCACCTAATAAACATTTAATTTGAGAGGTTTGTGATGGACCATTTTCGTTTTTTTTTCCTTCTGTTGTATTACTAGTTTTGGTGGGACCATGTACCATCTATTAGCTTCTTCACCCATTTTTATATTTTGTAAATGGCTGCCTTGTCATTTTTAAAGACATTTATAGTCAAAACAAAGGATGTGGCAAAGTAATACAGAAACGTTTCAGATGATAACTCCTGCTAATATATCTAAAGGTTTCAACATTTTCACTATTTAAGTGGAAAGCTGCACAATGGAAACCTCACCGCACTCAACACTATTTGAAAAGAAGCCTGACTTAGTCAGTCTAAACAAGTATGGACCAGTGACAGAGCAGGTTGAGAGCTATCTGACAATGGCAAAACAAAAGTAACATTTCAAAGCAAGGATTTTAAACAATGTCAAAATGTGTAAAATCAGTTATGAACATATACATATTTGTTACAATATGATGTATATTGCAAGCAATCTTTCATTTTCAGCGATAACCTTTTATTGCCAGCGATAATAAAAGATGACAGCTTTCCATTAACAATTAAAATAGAAAATACTAATGATTTTTAATATTTTGCCACTGTCCTCCATCGACATCTTCGAAATCTTCTCTTTAAGAGATAATTATATGAAACATTGTCGCTTTCTGCACCACAGATAAACAGAAAACACTACTACAATAACAGTCACAATCGATAGCAAAGAAATCAATACAATCCATTAATAAGAGAAGGGGAAGAGAAGGTAGAATTTCATGTGTTAGGGATTCGGAAAAAAATCAACTTATAAATTCATTCTTGTTTCAAGTGTTCACTGGCTAAACAAAAAGACAACTGTTCAGATAAAATATGACGACAGGACAGCACTGTTGAGACATAAAACATGGTTTAATCCTTTGCTGTGGTAATGGACATACTTCATATTTTAAGATAAGCTTTCAAATGATTTCAAATTTTTGGATAACTTTAAAATTATTTTTCAAAATAACTTTAAACCAACTTCATCTTCATCATTTCTGATAAGAGGAATATAAAAAGACCAATGGTACCCAATTTGTGACTGTAATCAATATATAGAGCATCAAAAGACAGTGTACACATTACATATTATTGCATCTACCAATGGAATCTTTCTTTAAATTAACTAATTTATTTAGGACTCAAGATTCTTAAAATTACTAACCAGGATCTCTTAATTTAATTTCCATTTCATGCAAGGAAGTAACTTCTTCTTCTTGAGGTGCATGAATGACCATCATTGTAGAGCCCAGAATGCACAGGAAGCAGCCCAGCTTTCCATGAATGTTCAGTGTCTCGTTCAGATAATATGACGACAGGACAGCACTGTTGAGACATAAAACATGTTTTGATCCTTTGCTGTGGTAATGGACTTACTTCATATTTTAAGATAACCTTTAAATGATTTCATATTTTGGATAACTGTTTAAAATAATTTTTTTCAAAATAATAACATATAATATATATAAAAAAAATACATCAATATATATAAAATATAAAAATATTAAACCATTTGAAAAGCTTGTGCAAAAATATTAATCATGAACAATGTGTTTGTACAGAGCGTTTACACTAAATCCTCCTTTTTTGGAAAAACTGCAATAATTACCATTGCAGGATTAAGGGGACTGAGACAGTGCACCCAGACCACTTCAATTGAGCTAAAGTGGTCTGGGTGCCTATGGTGTTCCTTTAAACTCAATAAATGTGTTTAGGAATCAGTCTGCTTTAACAAGATACATTGATAATGTTCTAAATTACATTTTAGCTGCATAAATCCATTCACACCCCTAAAATGAAAGTGTCCCTCTTCGTCCATTTGACTTGTTGGGAGATATGCATTTTGGTGTGGACATTGTAATATCATTTATATAAGGCTGGCTATTTCAGGATTTGAACAGTCTGTGATACTTTGACAATACAGTACTACACGGGGACCATAATCACATGAACCTTTCATTATATGTTTTAGTTTTGCATTTTTTCATGTTATAAATATTATATTCTGTTGTTGCACATAACTGCAGAGTTGCAAAAAAAAAAAAAAAAAAATTGAATATTTATTGATTCAGAATTTTTTTTGTTGCACATTATTTAGGCTTGTATGTCTTACATACCATATAAGGACACTCAGTGCACCAAGTGGCGTCACCAACGTTGCTGGGGCAAATGCATATGCAGCAAAGTTTGCACCTTCTCCTGCAGCCACTATAAAAATAATAAAATAATTGCAAATAAATTCCAAAGAACAATTTAAATTTAAAAGTTCAACTGAATAAGAAAAAAAATAAAATAAAATAAAACAAAAACAACAGTATGAGTATTTTTCAGTGATTGAATGGATTCACAAAATACTCATCTGTTACGATGCATTGCCGTACAATTTGTAAGCAATGGGGATGAAGCTATTTCGGTTATTTGAGTCAATTGGGGTGGTCACGCTGCTGACATAAGGGATGGTTATAAAAAATATCTGGGCTGCAACTGGGTAAATTAATATAGCATACTAGCATTTGATTTATGGTATGAATTATGCAATTTTATTTGTCTCCCTATAGTTGGAAGCGTTTGTTGCTTTCTGTAGGACTTGTTATTTTACTTACAGCAAGGTGATCACACAGCTGATATGACCTAAGTCACACAGACAGATAAAATGGCAGCATACGGCAAAGAATCAACAACATTGAGGTTTAGGTTTCTATAACCAACAAGCAAATGTACTCATTATTTAAAATGATGGAATGTTGTTTATATGCTTTCAAAGGTTCCCATTCTGACACTTGCACACACTGACTCAGAGCAGGCTTGGGGAGAAGACAATTAGTAGTGTTGCACAGGCTAACCAAGAGCATACCTCCCAAGTGTCCCTGTTTAGGAGGAACAATCCCTGTCTTGTGTCCAAATGCCTCTGCACCTCTTTTCTATCCAAATGCCCAAGATCCCAATATTCTCAGTATGTGTTAATTTATTATAATAGAGCTTAACAGCAATAATACTCCCAGTAATGTGTCTTTAACCCCTTAAGGACCAAACCTCTGGAATAAAAGGGAATCATGACATGTCACACATGTCATGTGTCCTTAAGGGGTTAAACTACAATAAGTGAGTTTAGAAATCAGTCTGTGTAAACACGATTTGTTGTCCTTGTTCTAAATTAAGCTTTTGTTGCATAAATTATTATTAGTAAGTCACCTACAATTTCTCAAAAAAGCCCAATATTTTGCGGCAATCCTATATATATGTAGAGGAGTCTGATGACATTACATGGCCCTTTCTGATGTAGTGCCAATTTTGTCGACTATTTTAGACTAATTTTAGTCGACTATTTTTGAGATTTAGTCGACTAAAACTAGACTAAAACTAAAATGGAATTCTAGTCAAAAGACTATGACTAAAACTAAATTGAAATTAGCCGCCAAAATTAACACTGCACAAAGGGGCTGAGGAAGGGGCAAAAGAGACAGACCGAGACTTGGGGAAAGACTTTCAGAAGGGCTTGGGGGACACAAAGAGACACAGAGGGGTGGGTGAAAGGTCAAAAGAGACAGGTAGAAGCTTTAACTAAACCCATTAGGTTTTAGTTGTGTCGACTAAAATCTACTGGAGATTTAATCAAATAAAACTAGACTAAAACTGAATGGAAATTTGCTGCCAAAATTAACACTGCTTTCATGGCCTCTACACAGCATGGAATGGTTGAGTACTGTATTTTGGTGCCATGCTTTAAATCCTGTTTGTTATAGCACTGTGCACATATAGCACACACATATGTACTGTTGGTGTGTCAATCCCAATCAATATAATAATAAAACTTAAAAAAACATCTCTCTGAAATTAACGTCACATTAACATTTATTTTTATTCTGAAGTGAGCTCACTATAGAAAGTCCTGCCCATTGACATACAAAAGTAAGATTTGCAGAGTTATTTGCACTGATAAGACTTCTTTTCTTTCTACATTCAGGCCTAGGGTGCGTCCAGTGTGGACGGGGAGAGTGTTACTTATTTCTAACATGTTCATTACAGTTACTAAGTAACCAAGGAGTGTTGGTGTGCCCTGACATGTCCATCCGTACTGTAACTATAATGATCAATACAGTCCCCATAATAATGTATGCTGTCCCAATCCCTCCAAGTGGGAAGATTGCATTCAATTAAATCCCTGCTGGTACCAAGACCCCCAAATATCATTTGTTAGTGGTTAGTGAGTGTTAGGGTTAGGGTTATATTCGTGTCATCATTTCCTTGATTTTACCTCCCTCTCCAGTTTTGCCACTTTTTAGAAATCCGATGCACTTTGGCACTTCAGCAATTCGGTTCGGTTTGGCACTTCGGCAATTCGTGACTTCCGAAATTCGGAAATTCAGCACTTTGGCAATTCGGACATTCGGAAGCATCCGAATGTCCGAATTGCTGAAATTCGTCCGAATTTAAATTCAGACCGAAACGAATTGCACATGTCTAGAAATGAGTTCACCTTTGTTGGCAGACTAATTCAAAGGTATAAACTTCTACTTTAACATAACAGTTCAGATCACAAGTGCTATAGGGGCCCGACAGAGCCAGCTAAATGACACACCATTCGTAACTGGTTCCACAGCTTATCATGGGATGGTGCCCAGAAACACTTGACACCATAACTACTACAACACTTTAAAGTGGTTATGTTGCTTAGCATATACCTGCCAAGCAGGACCATGACAGTTACCCAGATCCAGCGTAGAATGGTGTGAATTTTTAACATTTAATTACATTATTTATACTTTACAACCACATATGCTAAGTATTGCTAACAAGTGACCATAACATTAAAAATCTTGAGAAATAACAGTTTAAGACTGCTATAAATGTCACACAGATACATTATTTATGATTATTTTAGAATATTTCATTTGTCACAGCTCACGATACAGGGCATGAACATGATTAATGAGACGAAAAGGAAAGAATGCTACTTGTTATTTCCTTAGAACATGGGGGTAGATTGGCATTTAACAGACAATCTTTGGTGACTTAACTTTTACAATGAACAATGGCCATTATTAATGACACTCAGCATATAGCATACCAGAATACTTTAAATAGTTGCCACCTCTGTAACAACAGCAATAAAAATTCCGTAATGAAACTCAATTACGGCAAACGATCTGTTATAAACTTACTTGAAATGAGTCCAGCCCACCAAAGCCATTCCTTCAGGTAAGAGAATCCACCCTGTCCTGTAAAACAAAAGTTTTCTTGTTACATAAAACAAACGTTTAACAAACCCAGTAACAATGCGCCCCAGCCAGTGTCTATTGTACATGTAGCATGAAAATACTAGAATAATTGGACAGAACATGAGAACAATAATGTAAGAAAAACTGTGGATTAGAATCTCATGATATGCCAATTAGGTCATACTGCACAATATCAGGGTTATTCACTAGAGTGAATCGTCAGGCATTCAAAATAAAGTTCAAATTTAAGGCTAAAAATTGGCACCCCTCCTTTATATTCTCTCTATCGAGCCACTAGCTGCATATATCAGACAAACTCATAATATAACTGGGGTGCCTTTAGGCGACCAAAAACAAAAAATAACTATGTTCACAGACAATATAATTATGACACTAACATATCCAGAGGTCTCTATACCAGCCACACTACAATGAATAGAAGAATATAGTAGATTTTCCAATTATATAATCAATATGAAAAAAAAACGCAAGTTCTACATTGTAATCTCTCATACCCTCAAGTAGAAAATCTGAACAATGACCATAAATTTAACTGGTCTTCTAATTCCATTTGTTACTTGGGAACAATTATTATTTTTAATATTGATGTGTGGATCACTGACAACTATAATGCACTTCTTAAAGAATTTAGAAATACTATCTCAAAATGGTCCAAACTACAAATATCATGGCTGGGAAGAATAAATACTATTAGAGCATATTTACTTCAAAAATTGGAATATCTTTTTCGCACAATTCCCCTTACAGTTCCTAAGAAGACACTACATTTATTCCATTGCTTATTTATATCATATGTTTTGTGCAGTAAGAAACCATGGATTGCATTTAAAAAGTTATGTCGACAAGATTAGCAGATGGAGGATTATCGTTCCCGAATATATTTTATACTCATGATACTGTGACGTTTTCCCATTTTTTGGAACTGGGAAACGGAAATTCAACAATGAAATCATGGTATATATATATATATATTTATATATATATATATATATATATATATATGAAAAAGATTATGTGGTACTTTTGACCCTTTTGGTTTTTTTTGGGGGGCAGATAAGAAGTTATTCAGAAACTTGAATATTGACAACTTACTTATTTCTCATGTTTTCCAATCTATAGAGCCGATAAATAAATATTTCCAAAATCAAATCTCTAGAAATGCTCTTTTAGAAGGCTTGAAAATTTTTATCCAGGATTTTAATTTGTCTGGTTGATTAGAAATAGAGTTGGTAAAAATTCAAGACTTATATGGTACCTCTGGGATTAGTAAATTTTCGTACTTACAGGAAAGATCAGGTTTATCGAATAAAGAATATTTTACTTATCTAAGAATAATAGATTTTCTACATAAAACATCTTTAATTAGGGGCTCACCCTTTGATAAGATTCTCTATGGGGAGGGCACTAATAAACCTTCAAGAATTAGAAGAGTCTTGGATACACTTAATCAAGAAGTTAAATTGAATACTGTCATTAAGTGGAAAATCGATCTGGATAAGTCCTTCTCTTGTCAAGCCTGGTCAAATTAATTTGAGTTAATAAAGAAAACGATTCATTGAATAAATATACAAGAAACCTTCCTTAAGCGTATTCACAGATGGTATATGGTTCCCATTAAACTATGTAAGTTTCAAATAAATTCCTCCAATTACTGCTGGAGATGTAATAGAGAACTTGGTTCACTTAAACATATCTGGTGAGACTGTGTTGGCTTGGATATTCTTAAACTGGGAGTATCTAAACTTCTTACTGATCTAAAATTAAATATCACTTTGACCCCAGAAAGATTCGTATTTCACAAAGATATGCCAAAAATGGCTAAACCATCTTCATATTTAACCATTCATGTTTTAATGGCTGTCAAACTATGTATTGCTAGGAACCTTAATAGATATCGAAGCCCAAATCCAATATCAAAGTATAATGGAACTTAATTCAAGACTATATTAATTTCCCAGATATTCTTACCTAATAACCATCTATCTAAGATTGGATTTGGATGGAAATACACTGGAATAATATAGTTTACTAAAATGCTGTTAAATATATATATATATATATATATATATATATATATATTTAATCTTTCTAAAATCATAATAAAAAAATAAAAATAAGGCTAAAAAAGTATGGGAAAAATCCTCAAGTTAGCTATGCTTCCAGTTTGATTATAAATTTGAAATTAATTTTGAATCCCTGGAAATTCCTTAATATATGTGTGTGTGTATATCTCGCAGGACTTTGCCAAAAATAATGTGATTTATTTAAGTGATGTGCAAAAACCGACGTTTCGACTCCTGCGGGTCTTTTTCAAGGTTGAAAAAGATCCGCAGGGGTCGAAACGTAGTTTTTTGTTTGCTGTATGCACATCACTTAAATAAATCACATTATTTTTGGCAAAGTCCTGCGAGTGCATCCTGGATCTTTCTTTGTTTATATATTGGACGCACTGTGGATGGCACCCAGGCAGATATATTCATAATACCGGTAAGGAGAGTGCCAAGCTATTTATTTATTTTATATATATATAAATATATATATATATATATATATATATATATATATATATATAAATATATATATATATACACACAGACACACACATACATACATATACACACACATACATGCATGCTAAAGATCATCTCCTCACAATACAAAGCAAAATATTATATTTTAAAATCTACAATGATCTTCTTATAAGTCAATAAAATTAGATTTAAATAACATCTAAACTCTGTCTAGGACATACGTGAAAATTAGTAAAATGTATAGTTCCTGTTTAATTAATTTGTATTATTCTTTTAAAAGGGACAATTCAAAGCTGTATTGACTCCTAACATCCCTGGTGTGCAGATTGCACAGCGTCACTGAGATAGTTATAAATAATATAATCTGGAAATCTTGGATTGGTACTGTTATGTTTTCAAACAATGGAATAAGCTTATACAAAACTCACAAAATAAATAAAAATATATATCCTGTACAGTATAAGCTTCTAAAATGGAAAGGAAAATATGACAGTCCATTTATTTAACTTCTTAAAGAAACACTATAATGTTAGGAATACACGGGGTCCACCGTCCCCCTCAGAGTGGAGTTAAAAGGTAGTAAATTCACCTTTTCTACATCACCACGCCTGTCTTGTTGTGGCTTGTCACCCCTCATTGGGTGAGATTATAAATCTTAATGATCTTAGCCAATCCAAAGCATTGGGACGCTATTAAGCAATCGTGGCAAAACAAAGTGATGTGCCAATCAGCATTTCCTCATAGATATGCATTGATTTAATGCATGTCTATGGAGAGCCTTCAGCATCTGTATGCATAGCGTGGAGACGCAGAATGTAGTTGCTGCACATAGTGCAGCACTGGAGTAGGAAGCACCTCTAGTGGCTGTCTGAGTGACTGCCACTAGAGGTGTTACAAGGCAGTAATGTAAACACTGATTTTTTTCTGAAAAGGCAGAGTTTACATTTGAAATCCTGAAAGACAGGAGACAGAACAAGTACATTAAGCTGTAGTGATTCTGGTGACTACAGAATCCCTTTAAAGGATGAAGTCAATGAAGTGGTCTGGGTGCCAGGTCCATCTAGGGTTAACTCTGAAGCTGTAAACATAGCAGCTTCAGAGAAACTGCTAAGTTTACATATGGGTTAATCCAGACACTTCCGCGCTTCTCACTGTGATTTCCTATGGACTGATTGAATGCGCGCGCGGCTCTTGCCGCGCATGCGCATTCAGCCGATGACATCGGAAGTGGGAGGAGAGTCCCCAGCGCGCCGAGGGAGCCCGGCGCTGGAGAAAGGTAAGTGTTTAACCCATGCTGTGTGATTGGTGCTGTGCAGCACTGGGGTGGTCACAGAAGGCAGGGGACAAGCAGAGATACCCTGCCCAGTGACCCTGTCACTTTGAGCACTACATACACCTAATTGGTCAGTCTGAGACCACTAAATATGGCCCAAGCTGAATGAGTGGATCCCCAGGTATCAATTGATACCTGCGTCTCCATAGTGTGAGCAGGGATTTAATCTTGCTCACACCAAACCTTTAGGACATTTTATGCCGTGTTAAAGAACAGACCAGTCTGTGAAAGACGGCATGGAATATCCTACCAGCCCTAAGGGGTTAATTTCTAAAGGTGTGTCTTACTTGGAATTTTACATTTTATTTGAATGGGAGTAACTGGAACATGTACAGCTTCATGGTGAAATTATCTCAATCAAACATCTTGCTTAACAATGGTGCAAATTATAAACTATGTGGAAGACAAAATGCAATTATACATCTCTCTCTATATATAGATATTCACCAAATCCATCATGTCTATATTTATTCTCAGATCAGTGTATACTATTTACACAACTGTTGAATGACAGATCAGTGTACAGATATATAAATTCAGGTTTAGTTTGTTTCTGCACACCTAAATTGGGTTGCAGAAATGTACTTATTTGAGATGTCTGCTTTAACAATGTACACAAACAAGGTTATTCACTGAAGAGAGAAATGCTGGAAATTCAAAGTGAATCTAAAATTTAAGGCCAAAACAGTCGTACTGAAAACAGAACTGACTTGGAGAAATATTCTAATTTTATTGATTCTTCCCCCCCCCCCCCCCTTCCTCCGACATTTGGAAATTCCCATTGAATTCCAAAAATTGAAATCCTAGCTTTAGTGAATATCTCTTTAAGTGTTTTTAATTTTAAATTATGTCTCGTGCCTCAGTGCTGGCAGATGTCTACAATGTAGTCTGCCACATTCCGCTTTGTACATTAGAGTGTCCATCAGTGTGTTTCACTTTGGCAGTCAATGAAGCTTAAGATTCTCAGTCAGATTCAATAGGATATCTGTGCGTACCTGGCCAAAGCCTGTGACAAAGGCACTCGGCATTCAAAGGACACATGAGATCACCCAAAAAGAAAATCCCAAACAGAAATCTAGGAGTGTGGGCTTCTTGCAGTGTGTGGCCTGGAGCTTCAACACCAACAGCCCCTACATTAATTTGGCTCTCATGCCAACAGAGAATATTTTTTTTTTTATTGAACTCTTATTTTAACCTTTGTTTAACAAACACGGTTTTGCATGTTGAACTTAGTGAAACACGTGTGTTTACGCAGATAGGTATCATTTTACAATGACTGCTGTTTCGTGCCACCTTGCAGTACATAGACTGGAGGCACACACTTAAAGCATTAGCGTGCAGCTCTGCAAATGGGCAGCAGAGAATAGAGTCACTGCTACTGCAATAGAAAATGTAATCTGTATAAAAACTAGATACAGGCAGTATGTGGTATGGTTTGGGAGCAGTATGGATTACAGGAGAGCTGCAGTATGTGGTATGGTTTGGGAGCAGTATGGATTACAGGAGAGCTGCAGTATGTGGTATGGTTTGGAAGCAGTATGGATTACAGGAGAGCTGCAGTATGTGGTATGGTTTGGGAGCAGTATGGATTACAAGAGAGCTGCAGTGTGTGGTATGGTTTGGGAGCAGTATAACTTACAGGAGAGCTGCAGTATGTGGTATGGTTTGGGAGCAGTATGGATTACAGGAGAGCTGCAGTATGTGGTATGGTTTGGGAGCAGTATGGATTACAAGAGAGCTGCAGTATGTGGTATGGTTTGGGAGCAGTATGGATTACAAGAGAGCTGCAGTATGTGGTATGGTTTGGGAGCAGTATGGATTACAAGAGAGCTGCAGTGTGTGGTATGGTTTGGGAGCAGTATAACTTACAGGAGAGCTGCAGTATGTGGTATGGTTTGGGAGCAGTATGGATTACAGGAGAGCTGCAGTATGTGGTATGGTTTGGGAGCAGTATATATTAGAGGGGAACTGCAGTGTGTGGGATGGTTTGGGAGCAGTATATATTAGAGGGGAGCTGCAGTGTGTGGTATGGTTTTGGAGCAGTATGGATTACAGGAGAGCTACAGTGTGTGGTATGGTTTTGGAGCAGTATGGATTACAGGAGAGCTACAGTGTGTGGTATGGTTTTGGAGCAGTATGGATTACAGGAGAGCTACAGTGTGTGGTATGGTTTTGGAGCAGTATGGATTACAGGAGAGCTACAGTGTGTGGTATGGTTTTGGAGCAGTATGGATTACAGGAGCGTTGAGAACTGTGAGGTGGTATGGATTAATAAGGATTAAAAGAGAGCTGCTATTTAGCATGAAAGCAATGCATTTAAGGTACACTCAAGACTCCAGCTTGCTGAAGAACTTTATGTGTGTAGAGTGTTTTCATTTTAAAAATGTGAGATTTAAATAGAAATGTTCTTTTATATAAATTTACCTTTTTACACTCTCCAGGCTGTCAATCAGACAACTAGTCGCTTACTACCTGGTTTGGTGATCTCAATGCAGCTAAACTCAAGAGGCAGCAATTTCTCGGGCATCTGCCTTGCAAATACTTCTCATTGAGCTGCATTAGGAAGCCTGTGATTGGACAGCCACAGAGAGTCTGGGTGGGGTTAGAAAGGGAAGGCTTGCAAAGGCTGCAGATCTTTTGCAAGTGGTTTTTAGATATACCCTAATGAAAAAAATTATATTTGAATAAAGGTATGTTTAGTATAGCTACTAAACAGTGTTTTTATTTAATTTTTTTAATTTGGGCAGTGGAGTGTTCTTTTGACGATAAAAAAGTGATACAGTGTCTGGGATGGTATGTAGTGGTATGAATTGAGCAGATCAGCCTATGACAAAATCATGTGATTCACAGGGATGGCATAGGAACGAGTATTGCATTAAGTGCAGGAGTGGTACGCTATATAAAAGTGCACTATGAAATATTACTGTGTGCCCTTGATAAACAAGGGTTCCAAATTAAGTCTGTCCAAAGAGAGTTTTTCATACCCATTGTCCAAGTTCTATGTGGTCAGATGCCTATATGTCGAATTTTTACAAGATTAAACTGAAACCAAACAAAATTAAATGCATGTAACAGCTATATTAAGAATAGGTTCTTCTAGCTGGTTTACAACTAATGTCATTGTAAGTACAAGAAACCAAAATTACTTGTAACACAGAGACAGAACAATGTAAAACTCGTCACCCCAAAGACATGACTACTCCAGCAATTCTCAAACAGAAAGACACATTTATTATACCTTGCAACATTCAAAGGGAGCTGAACATAACTCTCTTGGAAATACTAACCGGTGAACTTTGGAAAAAGTGAACATTGGTCTAGGTAAAATCTGCTTTTAATTCATAAAATGGTCAGTGTAAGCCCAGACACAGAAATGTTTTACAGAGTCTGAAAAAGGGATTAACTTCTATGCAGCAAAACTGATCTAACTGTAATCTAATTTATCTAATGCATCTAATATTTGGGTGCTGGACGTTAACCTTCAAACAGTACAAAAATCCCACCTTCGGGTAATACCGTCACTGCAGGTTCCAATACACATTCTAGTAACGTTTCCTGGTGTAAATAAATACAGCAAAATAAATCCAATATCACATACAGTTCAAGGCTGGTAGTCCCACAGCCTACCAGATGTTAGGTAAATGGGAACCTTTACAGACAGATGATCCATTATCACGTGCTGTGATCAATAATGCTTAACCCCTTACGGACACATTACGTGTGTGACATGTCATGATTCCCTTTTATTCTAGAAGTTTGGTCCTTAAGGGCTTAAAGGAAATCTCGAAATTCTCATTCATTGAGGATGTCAGCATTTATAACCTTTGATTTTTAGCTCAATGCCCACATAAAAATAGAAATATAATTATTGTATTAGTGTCACCTTTCTCTTGCACAAGAGTGAATGGCTCAAACGTTTATCTTATCACGAACAAACATGTTTTTCTGCTTACCTGCTCTGGTGACTCCTTTTTCAGCCAATCGCAAAAGGCCTTTTTTTTTCATTATGAAACTGGAGCCAATGAACAGACTGGAACTGATTCCCAATAAAAGCCCTATGTAGATATTGTATTTATTTCCAAAGGATTCTGCAAGATCCAAACTTGTTTCATTTGTTGTTTGGGTTGAATTCCTTAAAGTGAACGAAGACAGATCCTGTGAGTCGTTCATTATCTGGCACCATGCCGGACTAATGCTGGACAGGCAAAGTAATGATATGACAGTCACTGCAGAGGGAATAAAAACAGATATTTGTAATAAACCTACACACAGGCACCCACTCACATACCACAACTTTACCTTAATGGAGCTGTCACAGTGTATAGATCATGCCCCTGCAGTCTCACTCCTCAATTATCTGCCTTTTAGCAGTTAAAGCGGCAGTGTCCCCTAATGGTGACATAGACACTGGTGGATCAGAAGCTGAAGGGGGAGCAGGGAAATGTGTGATTTACTTACTGTAACCTATCCCTCATAGGCACCGCTATCTTCTTCTGGCAGGTCCTCGATTGCATCACTGCTGCTGTACGCTCGCGCATGCATTAAATTCTATGGAGAGAGCTAGTATCTCTGCAGCTGTCACTAGTGACGGCTGGTAGATTGCACTTCTAGGCTCCGCCCAGTGTCTAGAAATGTCAGACATAGGAAATATACTGAGACAAAATAGACTCTACAGAATCTTTTGATTTGGTTAAAATTTCAGTGAATTGCTAACACAGTTAGTATGAGTATTTCAGAAAGATTGTATCTTTATGAAATACTATATTTGCAGGGGGGGTGGGGGTGACAGTGCCGCTGTAAATTCGTTTGTTTATACATTCCTAGACATATCTCCAAACTCACACAGACCCTGCTGTCAAGGTTTGGTTTACGCTCAGTCTTGTGCAGTACCTCATAGTGCCACTACCTGTCTGTGGTGCTATTTCAGGCTGCTGCACCCAGACTGAGAACGTTCTCTGTTCCCAGCTGATATTACTTTGTAATTATCTTTTCCCTGTTTAGTTGAGCCTCACCTCTTCTTGTTTGCCAGTTCATTATTGCTAATAATGTTGTTGATCTGGTCCTTTTGTTCTGTATAGCTGAGCTAGCTGCCTGCCAATCCTGCATTCATGTGCTAGCTGCTTGCCCATCCCACGTTCTTGTGATAACTGCCCGCCTATCCTGCGTTCCTGTGATAACTGCCTATCCTGCATTCTTGTTATAACGGCCCGCCTGTCCCGCGTTCTTGTGATAACTGCCCGCCTATCCTGCGTTCTTGTGATAACTGCCCGCCTATCCTGCATTTCTGTGATTACTGCCCGCCTGTCCTGTATTCTTGTGATAACTGTCCGCCTATCCTGCGTTCCTGTGATAACTGCCTATCCTGCGTTCTTGTGATAACTGCCTATCCTGCGTTCTTGTGATAACTGCCTATCCTGCATTCCTGGGATAACTGCCCGCCTATCCTGCGTTCCTGTGATAACAGCCTGCCTATCCTGCGTTCTTGTGATAACTGCCCATCCCACGTTCTTGTGATAACTGCCCGCCTATCCTGTGATATCTGCCCCGTGTATCCTGTGTTCCTGTGATATCTGCCCAGCCTATCACGCGTTCTTGTGATAGTTTCCCCATCTATCCTGCGTTCCTGTGATGGCTGCCATGCCTATCCTGCATTCCTGTGATGGCTGCCATGCCTATCCTGCGTTCCCTTGATGGCTGCCCTGCCTATCCTGCGTTCCCTTGATGGCTGCCCCGCCTATCCTGCGTTCCTGTGCTGGCTGCCCCACCTATCCTGCATTCCCTTGATGGCTGCCCCACCTATCCTGCATTCCCTTGATGGCTGCCCCACCTATCCTGCGTTCCCTTGATGGCTGCCCCACCCATCCTGCGTTCCCTTGATGGCTGCCCCACCTATCCTGCATTCACTTGATGGCTGCCCCACCTATCCTGCATTCCTGTGCTGGCTGCCCCGCCTATGCTTCCCTGTATCCAGAGGCCCTTCTCTTACATTCTGTTATGTGTTCTTATATTTCATTTTATTGTCTTCCTTGTAAATATAAATACACTTGTTTTTTACCTTAATTTGTGTGTATATTGGTTTCTTTGTATTCTGGGTTCCAACCTATAGACTGGTCAGCACCCCTTCCTGACCAGACCCCTGACACCTACATACTAACTAAAAATGTAATCTTCCCTCATTGCACAGTGTGTTTAATTTAGAAATTCTGCTATTAATGATCTACAACAGCCTCAGGTATGCAATTAGCTTTCAATTAACAGAGCATGAGACAAGAACTAACGTAAATACACCGTACTGTAAGATCTGATTGCAAAAAAAACCACATCTAAACCAGAGGTAGTCAACCTTTTTATACTTACCACCCACTTAAATGTGTCTTTTTTCATGGTAACATTTCCTTACCACCCAACTGTGCCACATTACCTAAAACATTTTAGCGCAAGTTTGCAAAATTTGTAGAAAGGAGGGTTATTTAAAATATATGTGCATAAATGTATCTTTTTATTTCTACTTTATGCATATATATACATATATAATTTAAATGTAATGAGTCTCTGCATCGTCATCAATGCAGCGCCTACTAGCATTGGAGCTGCTTAAATTGAAGAAAAAGATAAAGTTAAATGTGAAAACTGGATATATTTTCATTTTCTTTTCTTTTTTTTACATTTTCTTCTTTTCTTTCTTCTACTCTTTTCTCCTTTCTTATTGTAATCACTGGCAGGAAGGTATCCTACTTTATTATTAACAAACAACAAAACAACTGAAAAAAGGAATATCTTTATATCAGGAGTCTCCGTTTTCCTATCTTTTTATTCTCTCCATCCTTTTTTTTTAATGTTAAGTAAACCAAGTAAACAGAAAATAACACTACTTGCTTGCCAAAGTTTAATATCAGCTACTTTAAACATCACATTTCTTTCAGTTCTTGCTTTTACATTGGAGTGCATCAGCTCCTCTCCTCTTCCCGCGTGTTACATCGTCCTGATCAAGAATGCAGTCGCACAAGCGCTTCCTTTTAGTCATCGAGAGAGAGATTTATCAAACAGAAGCGTTAACGCAAAGCGTGTTTGTCGTTTTTATGAGGTCAATGACTGGGCGCACGTTTTGGGGGACCATGTGGTTGTGCTGGACAACCAAGGGTAGCGGATAAAACCAACCTCCACTGCTCACCATGAAAGCTTGAAAAACCCACTAGTGGGCGATAGGCACCAGGGTGACTACCGCTGATCTAAACTGTGTGAATCACAGACAGGGTCGGTGGCTTTAGTGGCATAAACAAACAAAAGTAATTTAACTCCTAAATGGCAGAGAATTGAGCAGTGGGACTTCAGAAGCATGATCTATAGACCAAAACTACTTTATTAAACTAAGGTTGTTTTGGTAATTAGAGTATCCCTTTACTATTATGGTGTATTGTCCACAAGTATTATCGTAGTCACAGCCTCTTTTAGTAAATCTAAGACATGCCAAGTTTCACACAGAATCTTCAGATTTGGAAATCAAGTGCTGCTGGCCCTCTGGTTCAAATCTCCTTATTTTCCTGGTGTGAGGGTGAAGCATGCACCTCCACCCACTACATGTCTGTCTGTCCACTAAGAAAATATGTCTATTGGCCCTAAATAAATACAAATATTATAATAAATCCAATTCTCAAATAAGAACTGTTGTTTATGATGGGGAAATATTTTATACATGTATATATTTGAATCAGGCCCACCATTTATTGGACACTCTATGAGTGTTTGTGGTATTTTATACATACATAGTTAGGAACAGCTGATACCCTAAAAGGTAAATCAGCCGAATGTGTGTCCAGGGCAACCTGACTTGGGGGGTAACCCTCACATACGTATTGATGAAGAAAAAAGAAAAAGGAAGTATCGGGGTAGGAGGGGTGTGGTTTTCTTTCTTCCCCCTCTCCCCTTTTCCCCTTTTCCCCTAGGTCTTCCTTTTTCTTTTTTCTTGGTATTTTATACATACTATGTGATCACCACCTGCAATGAAAAACGATAGAGTAAAAAAAATGGACTCGTGTTTGAATTATTCCACATGATGTGCTATCTCTCTAAATGCACGTTTCCGAATGATAAACTTTGCTCCTATGTCTGCACAGATTTCCATTACCTTTGATGTCTTACGCGTCGACCTTTCTTTACAACCTCACATGACTGATCTCACAATCCAATAATTCACCTGATTGTGTCAAAGTGGACTTGTGTTCTTAAAACTATAATGCTGAATGTAAATGAGATCATAAGTGATTACGACTTTCAGAAGGTATTTCTTGAAATTGCAAAGTGACATTAACATTTTATTAGATTCAACACATGGCCTCCTGGGTAATCCCTAGTTTATCCCTGACAAAACACAGATATACACTTCATGCTAGTTATCTCACAAGTTCTAGTCATTTATCCCTCCCTCCTACAAAACCTTTAAAAGGCATAGCTATTACCTTAAACACTGCTTTACATGAATTCTCTGTTTTATGATTAAACCCAAGCCATACATTTACTGCTAGATGCCCATTAGTGGTGGATCTGGGGCAGATGGGGAAGGTCAAATCACTAACCGTTTCTGGCCATTCACCTTCTGTACCCCTCTGAAAATTAGACTCTGGATCCTGAGTTTGACATTCTAAAATCTCTTTTCTCCATACAGGTGCTGTTTTTGGAAGACTTTTGGTTTAACTCTGAATCACTCATAGATGATCATTTAGACCGCAGGCTTCTCCAAACTACGGCCCTCCAGATGTTGCTAAACTAAAACTCCCATGATTCTCAGCCTATCTATTTCATTCATAGAATCATGGGAGTTGTAGTTCAGCAACATCTGGAGGGCCGGAGTTTGGGAAAGCCTGAGTTAGAGGCATTTAACCTTTAGTCAGCAATAACTACCAGAGACGTGTGATATGCTTGTTTTATATGCCTATTTAAACCCACTCCTTTAAGAATTGCTATCATCTACCGCCCCCCCGGTTATCCTAGACTATTCATTAAGCACTTTTCTTCCTGGCTTCCCCACTTCCTCTCATCTAGCACTCCTTCCCTTATACTTGGGGATTTCAATATCCCAATCAATAACCCCAATTGCACTGATGCCTCTCGTCTGTTCTCTGTAACCTCCTCCTTTGGCCTTACGCAATGGTCCAATCTAGCAACCCATACAGCAGGAAACACTCTTGATCTTGCCTTCACCAACCTCTGTACTGCCTCTAATCTCTCCAATATTCCTTTTCCTCTATCTGACCACCATCTGCTGACTTTTGACATTGGCATACCTAAGACCCAATTGACACCACCGTCTGAACATCACTCTCACAGAAACCTCCAATGTCTTGACCTAGAGCATTTCTCCACTAATCTCCAAACTCTCCTTTTACCTATCTCAAACCTCACCTGTCCTAGTTCTGCAACCTCCTTCTACAATTCCACCCTCTCCTCTCAACTAGACATCATGGCACCTTGTACATTTAAACACCGCAGGCCCCCCCAACAACAACCCTGGCACACCAAGCTCACTCGATACCTCCAAAAATGCTCCAGAACTGCTGAACGCTGTTGGAGAAAGTCTCACTGTGCATCTGACTTTCTCCACTATAAATTTATGCTGAGCTCATACAGCTTGGCTCTTTCCTCTGCAAAAGTTAATTACTTCAATACCCTCATAACCACACTCTCCCGCGAACCCAAACGACTATTTCACACATTTAACTCTCTTCTTCGCCCTGCTGTTCCTCCTCGACCTACTAACTTGACCGCCTCAGACTTTGCAACTCACTTCACTGACAAGATCTCTACAATCAGAGAAGAGATATATCATCTTTCTTCTTCCCCTTACAATACTTCCCCTAACTTCACTCCCTCTGCTGTTCTATGTTCATTCGCACCCGCCACATTGGAAGAGGTTTCTGCTCTGCTCCAGTCCTCCCACCCCACCACCTGCTCCCTAGATCCAATTCCCTCGCATCTCATCCCTACTCTGTCTTCTTCTCTTTCTCCACCTCTCACTAAAATTCTCAATCTCTCTCTCTCCTCTGGTATATTTCCATTACCCTTCAAAAATGCAACTGTAACCCCAATTCTAAAGAAGCCCAATCTTGACCCTAACTCCCCATCCAACTGTCGTCCTATCTCGCTACTGCCTTTTGCATCCAAGATCCTGGAAAAAATTGTGTATGCGAGATTGACAGACTTCCTCAAGTCCAACTCTCTGCTAGACCCACTTCAGTCTGGTTTCCGCGCTAAGCACTGAAACGGCACTGACCAAAGTATCCAATGATCTACTCGCTGCAAAATCTCGTGGTCACTACTCTATCCTAATTCTCCTTGACCTGTCTGCGGCTTTTGACATTGTTGATCATCAACAGCTTCTTCTCATCCTCCGCAATATTGGTCTACAAGATATTGCTCTCTCCTGGTGCTCCTCCTACCTCTCCCAGCGCTCTTTCAGTGTTTCTTTCTCTGGCTCTGCTTCTTCTCCCCAACTCCTCTCTGTTGGTGTCCCCCAAGGTTCAGTCCTTGGTCCCCTACTGTTCTCCATCTATACTGCCTCCCTTGGTAAACTCATTAGCTCCTTTGGCTTCCAATATCATTTCTATGCAGATGACACGCAAATCTACCTGTCCTCTCCTGATCTCTCCCCGTCCCTCTTGACTAGTGTCTCTGACTGCCTCTCTGCTGTTTCTAACTGGATGGCTGCCCACTTCCTTAAACTAAACTTGACCAAAACTGAAATTCTGGTCTTTCCTCCCTCAAGTGTTGTTACTCCTGTGTCTGTCTCCCTCCAAGTCAACGGTGCTACCATCAGCTCCACCACGCAGGCTCGCTGCCTAGGTGTTCTCTTTGACTCCGACCTCTCCTTCAAGCCTCATGTTCAATCTATCGCCAAATCCTGTCATTTCCATCTCAAAAACATTGCGCGCATCCGCCCCTACTTAACGCCAGATACGACTAAGGTGTTGGTCTATTCCACTGTCCTTTCTCGCCTTGACTACTGTAATCCGCTTCTCAGTGGTCTTACGTGCTCCCAACTAGCGACGTTACAGTCCATAATGAATGCGGCGGCGAGGCTCATCTTCCTGTCCGCCCGCACCTCCCATGCATCACCCTTCTGTCAGTCCCTACATTGGCTTCCTATAACATATAGAGCTCAATTTAAAATTCTGGTTCTTGCTTTCAAATCTCTACATAATGCTGCTCCCACCTATCTATCCTCCCTTATACACAAGTATGTCCCATCTAGGCCCTTACGATCTGCTGAAGACTTACGTCTATCTTCTGTCCATACTCCCACCTCTGATGCTCGCCTTCAAGATTTCTCAAGGGCTGCACCGTTCCTGTGGAACTCGCTTCCCTCCTCCGTTAGATGCTCACCCAGTCTCCACTCCTTCAAAAAATCGTTAAAAACCCACTTCTTCATAAAAGCGTATCAATTAAACTGTTAATAGCTCCTGACTGATTCCTCTTCTGCAACTGTCACTAGTCTAATACTATCCTTACCTTTTTGTGTCATTTTACCCCACTCCCTCGAGCATGTAAGCTCATTGAGCAGGGCCCTCAACCCCTCTGTTCCTGTGTGTCCAACTTGTCTGGTTACAACTACATGTCTGTTCGTCCACCCATTGTAAAGCGCTGCAGAATCTGACGGTGCTCTATAAATATCATAATAATAATGATAATAATATAAACAAAATATATTGTCTAATGATTTAAAGGACACAAATAATTGAGCTATTATATTTGAAGGTCACTTGTATATATCTGAGTTGGTCTGATTTATCATACCACAAATGCAACTGGTTTATGTAAATTACATTTAATTTCTTGGAAATCAAAAAACACATTTTCTACATATAGGGGGTAAACAAACTTAATATGAAAAATCCTGAGAAGGGACAGTTTCCCTTTAAATGTGCAACACGATTTTTTTCAATTAATCATTGCAAAAGCTTGCACAACTTATATTTGGAAAGAAACATATTAAAGGGTGTGACTAATCATCATCTTAAAGTCAATTAAATATACCTTATGTTACATAACATGACTCGAATAAGCTACAAGTTAATCATCACCCACAAATATATAATTGAAAATAAATGTTACTTCTAACATCATAACGTCTAGTTTGATGTATTGGTTATAATGTGAGAAGTATCCAGGGCCGGCTCCCTGATAATGGGACAAATTGTTTAGCAACTGTTTGCCCTCGTTCCTGGGTCCCCGTGGGACCCGATGCTCCCAGGCGGTCCAGTAATGGCGGTCCAGTAATGGTTCCGGTTTCTGCAGAGCTGCACAGTGTCGACATTCACTGGCTGAGAGCATCAGCTGAATGAAAGTTGCACAGAACTGACATTAGCTGGCTGATGACACCCCAGTGATGCTGCAGGTGGTAAAATTAATATTATTAAGTAAATGTATACATTGGAGAATGGAGGCTATTGTTCTCTTCTGAACCAAAATAAAACCTAAAAATGTGTCTAGAATCTAAATTAATTTTTTTAGTTAACACTAACCCTGTACCAGCCCTATCCCTAACCCTATACTTACAATAACTCTAACCATACACCTACCCTGACCCTACACTAACCCTAACTCTAACCCAGCAGAAAACCTTACTTTACAACGGCATCCTAATCTAACACTAATCCCTACCCTATATCCCTACCTTAATGCTAACTGTAAACTTAACACTAACGTGTAGTAATGTCAGAAGAGGGACTTCCCTGCTCACAGTACGGAGTGCTCTATGAGAGCTCTCTATGGTGTGATTGCAGCACAAGAGAAGGACCTCCCTTGGGTGCTGCAGCTCCTGCATCATATCTCTGCTGATCACGCAGTGATTGGTGCAGACAGTGGCGTACACACAATCCATGGGGCCCTTGTGCGAAACTGATCATTATATGCTGGGAGGAGTGACGTGAGCATGGGCCACCCGATAGATCCCTTGGACAGCGGCCCCGGCGGTTTGCTGCGCGGGCTATGGTCGCAAAAGATGGCAGCGGGTACCGGTCGCAGGGTTCCTCAGGCTGGCCGGGCCCCTTGGAGTGACAGGCCTGGTCGCAACTGCGACCCCTGTGACCGCGGTATGTACGCTAGTGGGTGCAGAGCAGCTTGGAAAGACCAGCGCGAATCACTATTGGTGGGGGGAGGGGAAGACACTAATAAAGTTTTTTTCAGACCCTTATAGTCTCTCCCTCCATTTAGGGGCAAGCTAAGAAAAACAGTGGCTGTGCACATTTGCCTTTTAGCAGTGATTAAAGGGATTTAAAGGCTATATGCAGGATATACTTTAAATGCTGCATTCAGTTCATTTGTCTGTCTGGGATCAGTAAACACGAGGAGACCCAGGTATCACACCAAAATGCAAGGACGTTCCATGCCATCCTAATGGCTTTATAGTGCACTATTTTTAGGACAGCATGGAATGTCCTACCATTGTCAGAGTTAAAGGGGAATCATCACTTCTCTTAAAGGGGAATCTTCACTGGAACTTAACCACTAAATAACACTATATAATGTGAGATAACTATTTTTATGTGATACTCAGTTTTCTTTTAAATTTTACATTTAGTAATTAAGAATGTAAGCTCTTTTGAGCATGGTCCTCAACACCCTTTGTTCCTGTGCATCCAGCTCGTCTTGTTGCAAATACATATCGGTTAGTCCACCTATATACAGCGCTACAGAACTTGTTGGCGCTTTATAAATAATATATATAAGTAATAATTATATAAATAATACTAAATATAATAATGTAAATAATAACAACAACATCACAATATGGGTGGCACAATATACTAGATTTGAAAAATGTAATCTATGTAGTTTATTTTGTACAATCTACAATGTCTACCTGTTTTAACAACACAGGTGCACTGCACAGTTACTTTGCATGTGAAATATATTTGTTGTTTTTATTTTACTGGTTTGGTCTAGCAGACCATATTCATGAATATATTTGTAGGACTCTGAACAGAATAGAAGTTCAGTAGCGAACAATATATTATGCTATCTCAAGGTACATTTCTGGATCAACTTTGAAATCCACTAGAAAAATGGCCTGTGTTGTGGCAACTAACATTTAATGTGGAAAAGTGCAGGATAATGCATCTTGGCCGTAAAAACCCAAGGGCAGAGTACAGAATATTTGATAGAGTCCTAACCTCAACATCTGAGGAAAGGGATTTAGGGGTGATTATTTCTGATGACTTAAAGGTAGGCAGACAATGTAATAGAGCAGCAGAAAATGCTAGCAGAATGCCTGGTTGTATAGGGAGAGGTATTAGCAGTAGAAAGAGGGAAGTGCTCATGCCATTGTACAAAACCCTGGTGAGACCTCACTTGGAGTATTGTACACAGTACTGGAGACCGTATCGCCAGAAGGATATTGATACTTTAGAGAGAGTTCAGAGAAGGGCTACTAAACTGGTTCATGGATTGCAGGATAAAACTTACCAGGAAAGGTTAAAGGAACTTAAAGGAAAGACGACACAAGGGGGATATGATAGAAACATTTAAATACATAAAGGGAATTAACACAGTAAAGGAGGAGACTATGTTTAAAAGAAGAACAACTGCCACAACAAGAGGACATAGTCTTAAATTAGAGGGGCAAAGGTTTAAAAATAATATCAGGAAGTATTACTTTACTGAGAGGCAGTGGCAGATCCAGAGACTGATCTCGGGAGGGGCACTTTTATATTATTTAAAAAAAATAATCCATGCACAATAACCACTACAGCTCTGTGTAGTGGTTATGGTGCCAGGAGTGCCAGGACCCCCTCCCAGAATAAGTAGTCAAACCATTTAAGAACAGTTTGACAACTTACCTGGGATCTGCTGGGATATGGGGCTGTAGTAGGGCATAGGAGCAGTGGTGTAATGTGAGGGGTGCAGTGTGTGGGGGGGCAGTTTATGTGTGTGTGGGGGCAGTGTGTGTATGGGGGGCAGTGTATGTGTGTGTGGGGGGCAGTGTGTGTATGGGGGTGTGTGTGTGGGGGGCAGTGTATGTGTGTGTGGGGGCAGTGCATCTATGGGGGACAGTGTATGTGTGTGGGGGCAGTGTGTGTATGTGTGTGTGGGGGCAGTGTATGTGTGTGTGTGGGGGCAGTGTGTGTATGGGGGGACAGTGTATGTGTGTATGGGGGACAGTGTATGTGTGTGTGGGAGGACAGTGTATGTGTGTGTGGGGGCAGTGTATGTGTGTGGGCAGTTTATGGGGGGCAATGTGTGAGTGTGTGGTGAGGAGGGTAGGGGGGCTTTTTGATAATAAATAAAGAATGTATTAAATTAATGTATAAATTAAATAAATGTATGTCCCTGGTGGTCCGGTGGGGAGTCCCTGGTGGTTCCAGTGTTTAGAGTGAACTCTAGCCTGTAGCTCCGGGGCTAGAGTTCACTCTAGCGAGATTTGGTGCGTTGCCGTGGTAACCGCGGCAAAGCTCCCTGCTCACGAGAGTAGGACCCGGAGGAGCTGCGGGCGGAGCTCCCAGGTCCTCTCTCCCTCCCTCCCCTGCCGGCTGTCAGCATAGTGTCTGCAGACCGGGGAGGGAGGTCTCTGATTGCCCCGTTACCCTCCCCTCCCCCCCCGGATCAGCCAGTGCTGAGAGGGTAGTGGATGCATGGAATAGCCTTCCAGCTGAAGTGATAGAGGTTAAGCATGTGTGGGATAGGCATAAGGCTATCCTAACTATAAGATAAGGCCAGGGACTAATGAAAGTATTTAGAAAAATAGGCAGACTACATGGGCCAAATGGTTCTTATCTGTCATCACATTCTATGTTTCCATGTTTCTATGTCAATATTGTAGAGCTACAGAAATAGTTTTTAGTAGCTTCTAAAATTCGACCTGTAAAAAAAAAAAAAAGTATATCATTGTCTGCTAGTTAAATAAAGTGTCACCTACTTTACTATAATCATGATTCAATATATTACTATGCAATATAACAGATTAAAACCATGCCTCCCAACATTAAGGTTTTATCTTTTTAGCTTACTGAAACGGTTTATGTGGAAAGTGTATCCTTTTTTAAATTTTACTAAAATTGCAGATTTCAATAGATATTGGAACTTTTATAAATTAACCTAGTTTCACCTGGTTTGGTTAACTCAGTGTAGCTAAACTCAAGAGGCAGAAATTGCTCAGGGCACCTGCCTTGTAACAACCTCTCATTGAGCTGCATTGGAAAGTCTGTGTTTGGACAGCTACCTAAAGTCTGGGCCTGGATAGAAGGGGAGGGCTTGCAAAGGCTGCAGACAAGAGAACTTGTGTTTTTTAGATAGACCACGATTAAAAAGATTTCATTGAAATGCATGTGTGTTTTCATTTGGATTATATCTACTAAACTGTAATTTAAAAAAAAAATGTATTTGAGCAGTGGGTTGTCCCTTTAAAGTGTCTCAGATTACTATTTAAACAGAAATTAGTTGGTTTAGATAAAATATCCGATTCTTGGATAGAACACTGTCTTAATGATAGAGTGCAGAGATAAATTATAAATAGAACATTATCAGCTTGAACGAAAGTGGTAATTGAAATGCATCAGAATTCTGTCCTACATCTACTTCTGTCTAATCTGGTTATAAATGAGCTTGAAGTAGGCATTGCAAGCCACGTGTCAGTGTTTGCACTGTCAGTGTAAGGTAATACAATTGAACATGATATAACTAGACTATAGAAGAATTTGGATAAATTGGGGGACTGGGCAGACAAGTGGCAGAAGAGATTAAATACAGATAATTGCAATTCCATGCATTTTGGAATAAAGAACCCACGAAAAAAAAAAATATTGATTAAATGTGGTTAACTTAGGGATAACATTAACTGAAAAGGTCTTGGAAACAATTATAGATAAAAAAAAATACACAAAAATAAGCCCTGCACTCAAACTCCCACTACGCCTGGGTGGCAGCAATGACCATAGCACAGATCATCCCCAAAAACTAGCAAAGAAAAAAAGAGTTACCTATACATGTTTAAAAAATTGAGGTTATTTAGTAACTCCAATGTCCATTCGATGTATTAGAAGCTTGAGTGCAGGACTTATTTTTGTGTATTTGTATTCACTTTTGTATCATACAATGCTGTTCCCTATTGAGGGTTAATAAGAATGTAGGGGTTTAGAAAAATACCCCTCTCTGTCTCATTAGAGATTTCTTTACCTGAAGCTCAAGGAAGCAAAGTGAATTGTTAATGTAGGACCCACCAAGAGGTTTGCCTTGACGTGGCAGATGGGCTTACTAAATAATAAGTTACTAAATAACCTCCATTTATTTAAAAATGCATAGGGATTTGGGCTAGTGCGCAGGTAACTTTTTTTCTTTGCTTGTTTTGTATGTATTGGGGTTGATGTGTGCTATGGTCGTTGCTGCCGCCAGGAGAAGTGTGAGTTTAATTAAGATAAGAAACTACTAAATACCAAAAAGGTAGGAAAAGAGAATAAGTCAAATATAACTGTATTTTTATTTATGTATCCAATATCATCCAATCAAATCCTTCATAGATAATCCAAAAGACAAGTAAATGAAGAGCTGCAGGATGATTTACCTGTGCATCAGTAAACAATCATTGTACATCAAAGATTCTATATAGAATCAAATGGAATCACAATATTATACTGAAATCTTCAGCCTTAGAATGTACACAAGCCAAATACAACTATGAAAAAGTAACACGTTGGAAACTAGCAGTTGAACTACATTATATAATAACATTGTATTCATGTGCGTTTCTTAACTAAAATAGGAAAACTAATGCAAAGTATATATGAGCACTCACTAATATAACAAGTGCACATGAAATTAGCTACAAAAAAGTATTCTGAAATCCCGTCACAATAAAATATATACACATGAGGGTAACCCGTAAATAGTACACTAACCCCAAATTGGGACTAAAGCTCTAAAGACGTGAAACTCCTAAATACTAAGTGAGTTGTAATATTACAGTGCAAGTAAAGACAGTGGGGAAAGCTCCCCGATAAAGCAAAAGACATATATGAAGCTGAAACAGGAAAATAAAACATAAAATAAAATTCTTAACTATATTTTTATCTAAAGAAATCACAAAACGCAAAATCTGAGCTGTATCCCACCGCATGTTTAGCAATGCTTTTCAACAAACTAGACAACAGTATACAATGTCTGTCCGTCATTGCAGAGGCTATTAAGGCGCTGTCTTGTATAAAATGGGGTATGGATTCACATAATCAAAACATTATGTTGCCTTTTTATAAATCAATGGTAAGACCCCACCTTGAATATGCGGTGCAATTTTGGGCACTGGGTTTAAGGAAGGATACTGCAGAAAAAGTGCATAGGCTTGCAACATATTTAATAAGGGGAATGGAAAACAAAAGTTACTAAGCAAGGTTAGAAAAATATGCATTTGTTATCTTTATAAAAAGGCGTATCAGATGGATATGGTAGTACTATTAAAGTATACACATGGTCAGTACACACCGCTGTGTGCTAACCTATTCATTAGCAGAAGCATTCAATAGACAAGAGGTCAGCCCTTTGAAACTGGAAGAGAGATAATTTTGCTTAAAGCAGAGGAAAAGGATCTTTACAGTAAGAACAATAAATATTTGGAATTTTCTGCTCAACAAGATTGTCTTATCATATTCAGTAAATATTTATGAAAAAGGCAGGTTGTTGATCCAACCATGATTGTCATTATGGAGTCAAGAAGGAATTTATTTCCCATTTTGTTCCATAAATGTTCGTCAATTGAATTTGTGGTTTGTTGCATTATTTTGGTAAACAATATTAACCCCTTAACGCCGTTACGGAGTTCTATGCCATCCCGCATTAAAAGGGCTTTAAAGCCGTTGCGGCGGCATAGAACGCCATAACGGCTTGCAGCCCCTGGAGGCCCGGTGGACATACCTCTGCCGCAATCCTTTTCTGGAGGGCTGCCTGACAGCCCAGGCAGCCCTCCCCGGGCAAATGAGGCCCCCTATAGCTGGCTGTGGATCTGCCAGCATGGGGACTGTCTGAAATGTCAGACAGTCCCCCTGCTGGTGGGAAAAATAATAAAAACATTAGACAAGTTTAAAATTAAAATAGAAATGTATATATATATATATATATATATATATATATATATATATTATAGATACATATTATATATATGTAACGTCATACAAAGTGTATTTTAAAATTAATATAAGTACATATTTTAATATTAAAATACACTTATAATGACGTTACACACACATATATATATATATATATATATATATATATATATACGTATAATTACAATAATAGATAAATACAATAATAAATAAAATATTGAAACAAAATTTTATATAAATTATATATACATATGTAATTTCACTTAGAATGACATTATATATATATATATATATATATATATATATATATATATATATATATATATCTCTATATATAAAATACAAATAACCGCAAATATATATATAGATAAATACATATAATTACATAAAAGATTACATTAGTATACACGTAGAATTTAAATTCCTATAAATGCATATATATATTAAAATTCTACATGTATATTTAAGTAATCTTTTGTGATGTGATTTGATTAATTAAAATTTGATTGACAAGCCTGACAACACAGGGAGAAAGTGCAGAGAACTTAATTTGCAAGCACTATATTTGTCCCTGTAACTCTCCAAGACACCATAAAACCTGTACATAGGGGGTACTGTTTTACTCAGGAGACTTTGCTGAACTCAAATATTAGTGTTTCAAACTGGTAAATTGTATTACAACGATGATATTTTAAGTAAACGTTTTTTGCATTTTTTACAAACGAACGGCACTTTTATGGACTATATTATTGTTGTAATATGTTTTACTGTTTTAAAACACTAATATTTGTGTTTAGTGAAGTCTCCCGAGAATAACATACCCCCCATGTACAGGTTTTATGGTGTTTTGGAAAGTTAGAGAGTCACATATAAGGCTTGCATTTCATTTTTTTGACATTGAAATTTGCCAGATTGGTTATGTTGCCTTTGAGAGCGTATGGTAGCCCAGGAATGAGAATTACCCCCATGATGGCATACCATTTGCAAAAGTAGACAACCCAAGGTATTGCAAGTGGGGTATGTCCAGTCTTTCTTAGTAGCCACTTAGTCACAAACACTGGCCAAATATTAGTTTTTTGCTTTTTTCACACAAAAACAAATATGAACGCTAACTTTGGCCAGTGTTTGTGACTAAGTGGCTACTAAAAAAGACTAAACATACCCCACTTTCAATACCTTGGGTTGTCTACTTTTTAAAATGGTATGCAATTATGGGGGTAATTCTCATTCCTGGGCTACCACAACCAGGGCCGGCGCTACCTGTTAGGCAGCCTCAGACGGCTGCAGCTTTGCCCGGGCACAGCATGAGGAGAGGGGCTGACTGGGGGGAAGCATTCAGTGCTCCCTCCTGTCACTCCCTCACTGTACCCGCGGACCATACAGGGCTCTGCCACACAATGCATTACACACACAATGCATTACACACACACAGACACACACACACAAGCAATGCAATCCTTACACACAATGCATCCCTTACACACACAATGCATTCCTTACACACACTCAATGCACCCCTTACACACACTCAATGCACCCCTTACAAACGCACACACTGCATACCCGTACCCGTACATACACAGAAACACACCTTGCAGCCTTTACACATACAAACACAGATTCACACAATGCATTCCTTACACACATATCAGGACAACCCCCACACACTCCACCCCCTGTGAACAAACTCATTGGTGGAACATGAAGGTGGACCCTGGCACCCAGACCTTGAGCTGTGTAAAAGGCCCCCAAAAAATGGAGCTGCTTTCCGTTCTCCCAGAACATTGAATTTTGTGACCTCAGTTACAAACAGCCTCCAAAGAGCCTGTTCTACACCAGACCAGTGGAGCCAGACTGCAGCCCATCATCATCCTCATCTGGTTGTAAGTAGGCAATCTAGTATATTATTCGTGGCACTAATCTCAAATTTACCTCACATTAAAGGGACACTATAGTCCCCAGAACAACTGCAGCTTAATGTAGTGGTTCTGGTGTCTATAGCCTTTCCCTGCAGGCCTTTTAATGTAAACACGGCGCACTGCAGCACTGGCGTTAGTAAACATGGCAGATCATATTGGTGAGGCATTGAGATGTCACATGGGGGGGCAGCAAACTTTACTTTTGCCAAGGGCAACAAAAATCCTTGCACCGGCCCTGACCACACCGTCTCAAAGGTAACATTAATAATCTGGCAAATTTCAATTTGAAAATGGAACGTTCTATATTTGACCCTGTAACTTTCCAGAACACCATAAAACCTGTTAATGGGGGGTACTGTTGTACTCGTGAGACATCGCTGATTACAAATATGTGCATTTTTTTGCAGTAAAACCTAACAGTATTATGACATTAACAGCCAAAATGTCAGATGGAAATACAAATTTAAAAAAAAATCTTTTCTCACATTTTTTAAAATTTTATTCATAATAAATTATGTTCCATATATGAATAGTTAATGATAAATTAAAGCCCTGTTTCTCCTGAACAAAATGATATATAATAAGTGTGGGTGCACTTAATGTGACAGCGGTGAATTACGGTTGAACAGACATATAGCGCAAATACCAGTTTTTGTTTACGTTTTGTTATGATAAGAACGTGCACTATTGACTCCGTCCTGAAGGGGTTAAGTTATGTGCGTAAACGTTTATGGGGTGGAGTTTTTCCCCCAACTTATATAACTACACTGAACAATACTATAAAAACAACACTTTTGTTTTTGCCCCTATTTTTCATGAGCTGAACTGACTTTTTCTATGTATACAAAAGGCCTATTTCTCTCAAATATTGTTCACAAATCTGTCTAAACCTGTGTTAGTGAGCACTTCTCCTTTGCCGAGATAATCCATCCATAGTGGCCTTTTATTGTGGCCAGCCTAAGGCACACCTGTACAATAATCATACGGTCTAATCAGTATCTTGATATGCCACACCTGGGAGGTGGAATCTACCCATGAACAGCCTGCTGATGCTCTCCAGGATCTCAATGTAAGCCTAGTCTGAAACAAACACATGCTGCACAGCAAGGTATTCAACCGAATCCCACAATGTTACCTAATCTAACTAATCTAGGAGCATGATGCAAAGTTCTGGAGCTGCGGGCTAGAGTTCACTCTCACCACTGGGACCACCAGGGATTGAGAAATGTCCCCCCTTGTCCCTCAGTAAAGGTAAGATGGGAGGGGGGGACATATGTGTATTTATTTTAATTAAATTTAAAAAAACAAACATATTATAAAAAAGCCCCCCTACCCTTCTTATCACACACACACCCTACACATACATTGCACCCCTACACACACTGCCCCCATACACATAGTGCCCACATATACACACACACTTTCCCCATACACATACACTGCCTCCATACACACACTTTCCCCATACACATACACTGCCCCCATGCACACACTGCCTCCATACACACACTGCCCCCTACACACACTGCCACCCAATACATACACACACTGCCCCCCCATACACACACATTACCCCACACTCACACATACACTGCAATCCTCAAACACACACTGCAAATGTCACACTCATATACTGACCCACACATACACTGCACCCCTGACATACACTGCCACCCTCATTCTCACACGGCAACCTTCACCCACACACACACACCGCAACCTTCACACACATACACTGCTCACTCACACACACACACACACACACACACTTCACCCCTCACACACACCACTGCTCCTATGCCCTACTACAGTCCCCTTTCCCAGCAGACCTCAGGTAAGTTGTCAAACTGTTCTTAAACAGTTTGACTACTTACTTTGGGAGAGGGTTCCCGGCACTATTGGCACCATAACCACTACACTGAGCTGTAGTGGCTATTGTGTCTGGATTATTTCTTTAAATAATCTACAATTGCCTCTCCCAAGATCTGGCTCTGGATCCGCCCCTGGTCATGGCCAACTGATTGACAGAGCATAAGCCGGATGGTGCAGGATTTAGTTAAGATTTGAGAGCTCCCAGCTCTCACTCTCAATAAGGCAGGGAACAGTTCCTTGCGTACCTCAGGTAACAAGTCAAACTGCAAAGGGTTTGACTACATTGAGGGCACCAGTGCACTGTAGTGGATATGGTGCTCTAAGAGTCCCTTTAATTTTCAGTCTCATTGTTTATCATAATCCTCTAAATATTCTATCTATTGATGCATAGACATAAAACATCTTGTCATCTTGTTTGTTGCTAAAATGTCTCATTAAAAACCCTAAGATAAGTACAGTTTTCCAGTGGCCATAGCACAACTGACAAGCGTTAACGTATCTATTAGATTTATGCATTCTGTTTTGGCTGAATTGCAATTCACCCAAATTTAGTTCGATCAGCGGTGCAGTGGAATTCCGTATCTCCAAAGTACCACACGGACATATAACTGAGTTAATAGCTAGGTCGATGGATGAGCATATTATTTTGCTTTGGAATATCAGAGTTGCATCCATGGCACTAAAAGGAGAGATGATTGATGGGAAGAGAGATGATTGATGGTTAGGAGACAGCCATGAAATGGATTTTATTTACAGATCAAGAGAGGTGACCAGAAGAGGGAAAGAAAAAGAGCAGCAGAAAAGTCATTTTATATATTATATATTTAAGAAATATGGAGTAAATATAAATATAGATTTTTTTTTTGACTGCGCCTCCTCTTTCTTGTACTTTTTCATCTACTCTTTCTAACTTGATCTGTAAAGCAAATGGCTGGAAAATGTGCCTATCAGGGTACTGCAAAATATACTCACCATGAGGTGTAGCTGTTCTGGTAACTATATTGTCACTTTAAATTAGAAATTTACACTTAGGTTAATAATTGTGCAGAACACTAAATGTCAAATTTCCAAAGAATTTTCGGTTTGTCTGAAATGTTTTTCTGAGTATTGCTTTTATTAATTGTCGATATTTGGACGAGCCAGACCACCAAATGAATGAATGTCAGAGGCCCCAAATGAATTTCAGTTTCGCACAAATTGTTCAGCTCAACTAAAATGTTCTACTATGCACAAGTCTAGCATTAGTGTATTTACAAATGAAAAAATGCATCTGGTTAATCAAGTGTGTAATTAGCCACACCTTACAGCACACGGAAGGAACTAGCAATTCCTAAATAGGGTTGTGACCATTAAAGTTTTACATAATGTTCAATAAGCCCTTTCCCACCCATTTACACTCAGGGCTTAGAGTCATTTTCAGAATAAAAACAAAAGCATTTTTGAAATCTACTGTAAATATGCCTGCTTTGCTCCTAATGTCCTTTTAAAAGTAATCTAGTGCCAAGCGCACATATACGACTAAAGACAAACATTAAGAAAGCATAACATTTGCTTATTGACTTACAGCTAGTGGTGGGTAGCTACGTGTACTGATGTGTGTTGATTCAGTGTTGAGTGTGTGGTGGCTGAAATTTTTGTGTGGAGGAGTTTTTCTCCCCTCCTACTTACCTTTTGGCAAGAAGGGGTCCAGTGAGAGCACCCTGGTGGTTTGGTGGAAGGAGAGCTAAGGAGCATGATCCCTGGAAGTCGGGTGGGGGAGCAGGACTGGCTTGCATCAATATCTGTATTAACTCCCTTGAGGCTGAGGTGCTCCAAGTCATTGAGATTTGCCGATATTGTTGCAGACCACAAGATTTCCTCAAGCAAGTTAGAGGAGCTCAAAAGACCTACCTGCCTGCTGAGGAGGCCCCCCTCCCAAACAGAAGTCCAGGCCCAGATAGGCACCTATATTTATTCAGAACACCCACCCTTTGGGTATTCAGGCTCTGAATGACATATATGTGTTAGATGAGGGGCCCATTAGACACTCTTGTCCATGTCCCTGCAAACAGTAAGGGCATCCTAGCTACTGAGGTTCAAGGTTGTTTGAAAGTTATTATTCAAATACATGCTATATTACTATTGACAAGTTAATTGTGTTCTTTGTTTACTTTCTGTAAAATACAATCCTTTAATTTTGTTTGAACAAGAAAGTCTTGCTTATTGTCCCTCAAAGGCAAGAACAAACGTTCTGGAGAGTGTTCTTTTATATCATTAGATTTTGAATCCCCTGTATTTAAAAAAAGCTGTTACTTATCTTGACTCCAATGTCGTGAGGGTCTCCTCACTGCTGCTCTGCCTTAACCCTGGGAGATCTTCACTAGTGAGGATCTTTCTGGCCATTCCAATGTAATTGCGTGCTATGATGCATGGGTGGCGATTATGACTGTCAATGTACATTATTTAGAATAGTGCCGAGTTATCTTAAAATTAAACTTTTAAGGGAACAACTCAACAAAGAAATCGACAAAGCTTTCTCAACAGTCTATTGTACATTTTGTCACAAAAAATGTGAAAATATATCAACAGGATTATTTATGAAATTGTTGATTTTTAGGAATTCAGACAGAACTATTTACTAAAGTGAGAATTCAAAGTAAATTTGAAATTTGAAGCCAAAAAAGACAAACTGAAAGCGCAGCTGATTTAGAGAATTTTTTTCCCCAGTTTGACTAGTTTGACCTTAAATTTGCATAATTTATAAAATTTTAGGCATTAGCTGAACTAAATACATAGCAGACTTTTTAACATGTAAAATTCACTTTGATTTACCAACAACCCATATTTTACTAAATAACCACATGGTAACACTCTTTATTACCATCTAATACAGGAAATTATAAAACTCATGAAAATATTATCCAGTTGTGCAGAAACATTTACAAAAGACAAAGGGCATAAATATCCACAGAGCCCCTGTGCAAACATCAATGAAGGGTACTCCCTGCACCTAGTAAGGGTCCTCTACCACGATAGGCCCCAAAACGGTTTAGGGGAGCCCTATGCAGCAGTGTGTGGCTATAGTTCTGTAGCCTCCCCTTCTCCCTGGCCTGCCCCCGACAAAGCGACTCACCCTCGAGGCACACCACGAACCTGTTAGTCCCTGAGCACCTGAGTGCAGCTATATTTCCACAGCTGCCCCTGGTCTCCCTGAGCCCTTCTTTTGACATGCAGTGTGACCCTGGTAGTTCTGCCAATGCAAAAGATCCCAAGCCAAGAATACAACAAACAAAGAAGAGACACAGTTTCAGAATGTACAAGCACGACCCACACAACCACACATTACAAAATGAGGACAATTACAAAGAAATATAGCTATAATAATGATATAGTTACAGCACGCTGTAGTGGTTATGGTGTTTAGAGTGTTCTGTCAACATAGAAAACGTTAGATGATTTATTTATTCAAAATTATGTTGCAGGAGTCCCCCAGGGGTAATCCTTCATCAAGGGGTTTAATCATTCTCAGATGGTTTAACCTCTAAATTCCCCCCAGCTGTGATCTCCACTCCCACCCAGGCAGCATCCAGCTTCTTAAATCAATGACCCCCCATTCAAAAAAAACTGGCTTGTTTAGTGAATGGGGAGTCACTAATTGGTTTAGAATATCAGCTGACCGCTCTCAGCCAATCAGCAACGCCCCTACCCGGCAGTAATCCTCACATTCTCTAAGTGAAATTTAAAAAGCTTTAAGCCGCTGAGGGGAATGGACACTGCTGGAGACAACTAAGGGGTTAAACCATTCCAGAACAGTTTAGCCCCTTGAAGTAAGAGTGTCTCTAGGGGCCTCTGACACCATAACAACTTCATTTAGACAAAGTTATTTTGGTGTCTAAAGTGTCGCTTTACTCATCGGATTCAGTATTGTCTATAAGAGCCTATAAATGCTAAATAAGTCCCTATACAGTTCAAAAAAGATAAAACCAAGCACCCGAGTTTTTTCACCTGGTATTCAGAATAGAGAAAGCAAACAGAGAATTGGAGAAATTAAACAATATTTCTATTTTGCCTCTTTTTTTGCATTGCTTCAATTTTCTTAGCTGGATTACTTTGTTGATGGCTACATTTTAAATATACATTTTAACCCCTTAAGGACACACGACATGTGTGACATGTCATGATTCCTTTTTATTCCAGAAGTTTGGTCCTTAAGGGGTTAAATAATAAAAAAAAAACAGTGCATCTCATGAAGACAATGTTACCGGGAGTTAAAGGTGATTTAATAGTTCTATTTAATAGTGTAACGTTACATTCAGAATCTTAGCTGTTTCTGCTAGCAGACTTAACAAGGAGAAACTTTTTAGACCAGGAAGAGGCTCCACCAATCAGTGGCTTCTTATTCTACTACTCTGGTCTATATGTTGTTTTTTTTCTGTTGTCTTTTCCATGTTCAACAATTGTAAATGTGTGGAAGACAGAAGTTTATATATCTACCTGCTGGTACAAGGTTATATCCTGTAGCATGCCATGTACATTATTTCAGGCTGACTGGCTGTATGGAAAGCCACTGACAGACATTCATTTCTGGACTTCATTTTGGAGTAGGCATACATGCATCTCCAGGTAATTATACATTTTAATATGTACATCACCAAGCTGAAATTCTGTTAAATCACACAAAAATCTACTGATATCATTAATCATATCATCAAACAATCTAAAATGCAAGCACTTCAGTTATTTGGAAATCTTTTTATTTTTTTCAATAAAGTAAAAAACGATTCTTTTAAGGTGTCACTCAACATGAACTTCCTCTGGTTCTCTGGTCCCTTGCTATCTTTAAAAAGCTACAGATTATATACTGTAAGCTGTCATTTCCATAAAACTGCTCTAACCACTTTCAGTGAATCACCTGGATGTGCCCGACCTTTAGCAGCACTGTGTACACACAGTGCACATATGCATAGCCAGTTTGTTGACAAATGATGTCAAAGTTTCTGTGTGCAAGCAACACCACCTCTCCCTAGTCATTCTACCTGTCCTGACTCATAGCATGAGATCACCTGTTACTACCCGGTAACCACACACCATGTAAACGCATTCTATTCTTACATCAATTAATATATATAATTGTCACACAATATGTGTGTGTCACTGTCACCCTATACACTGCGCCTTACTGAATGGGATCTCACTGCACATCTCATTACTCCCAGCCAACACCTGGTGCTCCATTCCCACACTCAACCTCAGCCATCCTATATGTGTCTTATGACTACAATTTCTAATGTTATTAGTGCTAAACAGGTGAGCAAAGATTAAGGCAACCTCTTACTGCACATCTCATTACTCACAGCCAACATCTGGTACTCCATTCCCACCATCACCCTCAGACAACCTAAATGTGTCTTATGACTACAATTTCTAATGTTATTAGTGCTAAACAGGTGAGCAAAGATTAAGGCAACCTCTTACTGCACATCTCATTACTCACAGCCAACATCTGGTACTCCATTCCCACCATCACCCTCAGACAACCTAAATGTGTCTTATGACTACAATTTCTAATGCTATTAGTGCTAAACAGTTGAGCAAGGATTGATATGCGATGTATAAAAAGACTCCCATTAATACAGCCAGTACAATACACAGATCTTTCACAGTAAGTCCCTTCAAATCGTGTATTAGGTTGACAACAACTGCATGTCATAAGTAAAACAGACAATCATCCGAATCCAGCAGACAGAGTTGTCTTCCCCGAATATTAAATGGTCCCCCAGGTAACATCCACCTATCATTCCCCCATAGGCTACAAATACAGGTGAACGTTGATAAAGCAAACACACAAACGAATACCAGCTCAAAGTAAGAACTAAACATATACAAAACATGCCATTGAAGAAGGGGAGGTAATAGATTTAACCTGCACATTGTAAAACTAAAGTAAAGCATTATATAATAGCACAGTTTTAAGGCTGACTATTCTATATAAAAGCTATTTAACTCTTATTACACACCTGTGCTGTAGACAGTTCTTGCAGATACTATGACAGCCTGATCCTCTCCCATACTTCAATCCAGGAATTGGTCTCCGGGGTAAGTGCTCAGTGTATGAAGCACTAGATCTCTTGATACTTTGTTGTCACTGACAGTCTGCTTAGTGTTCTAGCCCTGCCCACTCTATGGCTAATGTTCTCTATAGAGTACTTAAAGGTACAGTAAGAATGTGAGCTGAACGTCAATACAAAGCTGAGGTTTATTTGTTAAGCAGAGAATCCCATTGTACAGCGCTACGGAATCTGATGGCGCAATATAAATAATAAAATAATAATAATTGGGGTAAACTGAGATAAATATGCTATATATATATATATATATATATATATATATATATTTACACACGCATATATATATGTAGTTAAATTATAACGATTATTCAGCAAAGCTGGATTCTCAATTTTAAGAAATTTTGCCAAGTGAGGTTTCAAAAACCAAATTAACTGTTTAAATAATAATCCCCAGGAATCATGTCTAGAGAGAGATTTTCTTTTTTTTTTAACCTCTAGCATGAGAAAAAGATCAGGTAATATGAAACAAATTCTTGGGATAAATTAATAAATAGTGACAAACATAAAAACAAACTAAAACAGGATGCAGGAAAAAAAGTAACTAAATAAATATATCTGAAAATATAGACTAATGGCGAATATAAAAAAATGTTCTCAAATGCAACAAAAAATGAACATTTGCATAATTACTCCTTAACGAATAGATCATTGATAATTTAGTCAATTTACATTTTTGAGATTTAGTTCATTAAAACTAGACTAAAACTAAAACAATTCAGATGACTAAAATACGACTAAAACTAAAATGTCTTTTTAGTCAAAAGACTATAACTAAAACTGAATTGAAATTTGCCACCAAAACGAACTGTGCCCTAGACGAGGACCCATGGATCCCCCATGTTATTATAGTGTATTTGATTGTGTGCCAACTGGCATAGACTATTCATCAGACCATCACTGCCTACAGAATTTAAAGTGGTTAAATAAAATGTTTGCCCAGTTGATGTAACAATGTGTTGTTAGTGTAAGGGTGTTGTTAGTGTGTGCTGTGTGTGTGAGGGTGCTGTATGTAGGGGTGCTGTTAGTGTGTGTACGTGTAAGGGTGCTGTGTGTGTAAGGGTGCTGTTAGTGTGTGCTGTGTGTGTAAGGGTGCTGTTAGTGTGTGCTGTGTGTGTATGTGTGAGGGTGCTGTGTGTGTAAGGGTGTTGTTAGTGTGAGGGTGCTGTTAGTGTGTGTGTGCCGTGTGTGTAAGGGTGATGTATATGTGTGTGCAATGTGTGGGGGCCATTTAGTTAATATCCCCCCTCCCTTCTTACCTTATGTAGGGAGGGAGGACCGTGCTCCTGCCTTCCCTGGTGGTCCAGTGGAGAGCCCTGTGGGGCTAGAGTTCACTCTCGCGAGATCTGAGATGTCCGACCGTGCAAGAGGATCCCGGCGGAGCTGCTGGTAAGAGCTCCCTGGGTCCTCTCCTTCCTCCCTCCCTACCTGTGGGTCGGTGAGGGAGATCTTTGATCTCCCTCAACGGCCCACGGAGGGAAGCACATAGCGCGTGCCGCGGGGATTAGGGTGTGCCTATGATTAATCCCATGTTTCAAATCTTCTTCTTCTTCTTAAAAATAAATAATGTGTTAGTAAAGGGTTAAATATTACGCTCTAACCATCAATGATTCCCATTCACAAAACTGGCTTGAAAAGAAACATATCTTTTTCATGCCAGTGTTGTGAATGGGGAGTTACTGGTTGGCTGAGAGCGTCAGTTGAGCACCCATACCCAGCGGTACTCAGCGTTTCCTGAAATTGAAATTTCAGAAGCCGGATGCTGCCTGGAGGACCTCAGGATTGGCGCTGGAGGCTTACATTGAGGTTAAACTGTTTGAGAATGGTTTAACCCGCTTAAGGTGCGCGTAGGGGCCTCCTGGCATTTAGATGAAGTTATGCTGCATAAACTGTCCCTTTAAGCTTCCAGCATTGCAAGTGCCTGAGCCAGCTTTGGGTTCAATGGACTTGGCTTTCACAATGTCAATGTTGGAGTACAGAAGATTTATACTGACCATTGGTAAGGTCCACTTTTGCTTGCCCTGTGTCATTAGACATGCACATATGAGTGTAGGAAACAAATAAAATCTGGGGGGGGGGGAGAGGGAAAACGGTAATTCCAAATCTAAGCCCCACTGAGGGATTACTATGCAATTTTCTGCAGTTCTTCACAAAAAATATATACGATGATTAGGGAGCATACTAGTACAATGGGATAACCAACTCTTTCTGTTTTTCTGAAACACTGAAAGATATGATTTTATGTACACATGAAGATGTCTCAGTGGAAATGAACCATGGACATGTACTGAAGCAGGCGCATTGTTAACTTACCAGGTGTATTATTTACTTACCTACCTGTGCTAAAGTATGTATGTCAGAATATGTTGCCCTGGTTGGTCCCGAGGTCATTTTAAAGGCCAGTCTCTGAGCAATCTTTCATTACTGAAGGTTCTGAACAAGCTGATTTGTTACATTAGCTGAAATATCAATATCATCTGATAGCAGGATCAGTAATGACAGCACAGGGTGTACGCTCAGAGAATTAATTTCAAAATGTATTTTTTCCTTTAGTGATAACTATATTTATATAGAGGTAGCATTTATGTTTTTTTTTCTCCAAAAACATTACAAGCTAATCAAAACTCAAAATGTTGCAACAGTGCCATTGAGTACTAATTGACCCTCATTAGGGCATACCTGGGCAAACCGGACACATGCCTTGTGAAACGCCCATTATTTTATATCTAGATTAGGCACATCTGATTCTACACCTAGATAATTACAAACAACTTACACTCTAGTTACGCAACAATCTATGTGAATTAGCTCTATCCTTAGTACCTGTAATCTTCTTTCACTGTTCTGTACTTCCACACACCCCTTTTATCAGCTTATTTAAACACAGGCACCTTATCTATTATTATTATTATTATTATTATTATTATGTTATTTATATAGCGCCATCAAATTCCGCAGCACTTTACAATGGGTGGACGAACAGACATGTAGTTGTAATCAGACAAGTTGGACACACAGGAACCGAGGGGTTGAGGGCCCTGCTCAATGAGCTTACATGCTAGAGGGAGTGGGGTAAAATGACACAGAAAGGTAAGGATAGCATTAGACTAGTGACAGTTGCAGAAGAGGAATCAGTCAGGAGCTATTAACAGTTTAATTGGTACGCTTTTATGAAGAAGTGGGTTTTTAACAACTTTTTGAAGGAGTGGAGACTGGGTGAGCATCTAACGGAGGAGGGAAGCAAGTTCCACAGGAACGGTGCAGCCCTCGAGAAATCTTGAAGGCGAGCATCAGAGGTGGGAGTACGGACAGAAGATAGATGTAAGTCTTCAGCAGATCGTAAGGGCCTAGACGGCACATACTTGTGTATAAGGGAGGATAGATAGGTGGGAGCATCATTATGTAGCAATTTGAAAGCAAGAACCAGAATTTTAAATTGAGCTCTATATTTTATAGGAAGCCAATGTAGGGACTGACAGAAGGGTGATGCATGGGAGGTGTGGGCGTACAGGAAGATGAGCCTCTCTGCCGCATTCATTATGGACTGTAACGGCGCAAGTTGGGAGCACATAAGACCACTGAGAAGCGGATTACAGTAGTCAAAGCGAGAAAGGACAGTGGAATGGACCAACACCTTAGTCGCATCTGGCGTTAAGTATCTATCAACCTCTCCATCCCTCTGACATGATGATGTTATTCCTCTTGTGTGCCTATACCTCATAGAGTGTAAGCTCATTTGAGCAGAGCTTTCTTCACCTCTAGTACTTTTTGTCAATTATTCCCATGCTATGATTGTACAGCCCAGCGGAATACATTGGTGCCATATAAATAATGGATAATAATAATATACAGTGAGGAAAATAAGTATTTGATCCCCTGCTGATTTTGAACGTTTGCCCACTGACAATGAAATGATCAGTCTATAATTTTAATGGTAGGTGTATTTTAACAAAGAGAGACAGAAAAAAAACAAAAATCCAGAAAAAGGCATGTCAAAAAAGTTATAAATTGATTTGCATGTCAATGAGTGAAATAAGTATTTGACCTCTTCGACTTAGTACTTGGTGTCAAAACCCTTGATGGCAATCACAGAGGTCACTGGGATCAGGAGGGATTTTGTCCCACTCCTCTTTGCAGATACTCTCCAAATCATTAAGGTTTGGAGGCTGACGTTTGGCAACTCGAACCTTTAGCTCCTTCCACAGATTTTCTATGGGATTAAGGTCTGGAGACTGGCTGGGCTACTCTAGGACCTTAATGTGTTTCTTCTTGAGCCACTCCTTTGTTGCCTTGGCTGTGTGTTTTGGGTCATTGTAATGCCCTGGCTGAGAGAAGGAGGTTCTCGCCCAAGATTTGACTGTACATGGCCCCATCCATCGTCCCTTTGATGCGGTGCAGTTGTCTTGTCCCCTTAGCAGAAAAACACCCTCAAAGCATAATGTTTCCACCTCCATGTTTTATGGTGGGGATGGTGTTCTTGAGTTGATGTCAAAGAGCTCGATTTTGGTCTCATCTGACCACCCTGTTTTTCTTTGAATTATTCAGATGTTCATTGGCAAACTTCAGATGGGCCTGCACCTGAGCTTTCTTGAGCAGGGGGACCTTGCGGGCACTGCAGGATTTCAGTCCTTCACGGCATAGTGTGTTACCAACTGTTTTCTTGGTGACTATGGTCCCAGCTGCCTTGAGATCATTAACAAGATCCTCCCGTGGAGTTCTGTGCTGATTCCTCACCGTTCTCATGATCATTAAAACTCCACAAGGTTAGATCTTGCATGGAGCACCAGACCGAGGGAGACTGACAGTTATTTTGTGTTTCTTCCATTTGCGAATAATCGCACCAACTGTTGTCACCTTCTCACCAAGCTGCTTGGCGATGGTCTTGTAGCCCATTCCAGCCTTGTGTAGGTCTACAATCTTGTCCCTGACATCCTTGGACAGCTCTTTGGTCTTGCCCATGGTGGAGAGTTTGAAATCTGATTGATTGCTTCTGTGGACAGGTGTCTTTTACACAGGTAACGAGATGAGATTAGGAGCACTCCCTTTAAAGAGAGTGCTCCTAATCTCAGTTTGTTACCTGTATAAAAGACATCTAGAAGCCAAAAATCTTGCTGATTGATAGAGGATCAAATACTTTTTGCACTCATTGACATGCAAATCAATTGATAATTTTTTTGAAGTGTTTTTCTGGATTTTTTTTGTTTGTTATTCTGTCTCTCAATGTTAAAATACAGCTAGCATTAAAATTATAGACTGATCATTTCTTTGTCAGTAGACAAACGTTCAAAATCAGCAGGGGTTCAAATATTTTTTCCCCTCACTCTATATCCATCCGCCTATGTGTTTCAAACGGTACTGTGGTGGTTATGGTGCCAAGAATGCTATGACACTCCCTCATTGTAAGGAGTCAAACCACTACTCTCTAACTCCACTACTGCTCAGCAATGCAGAGGACCCCAGGTGAGAAGTCAAGCGTGCTGTAGTGGTTTTGGTGCACTGTCTTCCTTGAACTAAAAAAGATACGCTATCAATACTATCGATGGTTCAGTTCCAGCACGGACCTTACCTACTGCTGGTATAAGGATTTTAAATTTTCTTGATATAATGCCACCTAACATCCGTTGAATGGACTTACCTAATTAGTCCCTCAGCTCCTCGTATGTCCATATAATCAAAGTTGACTTCCCTTTATTTTACTAACAAGCTCCTTAGAGTTCAGTTGTTGGTTTCTGTTGCTTGTTTTTGAAGCACTATACACATCAGATTTGTCAGACGCAATGCCTTCATGTGGATAATTAGTACAACTCAATGTTAAAAGTATAATTTTTTTTTTCTTTTACATTTTAAAGTGGTGCATATAGAAAGCAGATATCATTAGACCAGCAAATAGGTTGGATAGTAAAAGAATAGTAAAAGAACAAGCAGTCAAGGTATGGGAGAGGTCAGATTCACAAGATAACAAGCTGAGTCAAAGAGAACAAAAGACAGGATTAACAGGCTCACATTCAGTTCAAGAGACCAAAAACAGACAAGTAAATAAACAAGTAAAAATAGTGATATTAGGAATGCAAGACGCCAAAACAGGGTCCCTGATGAGAGAGAGGTACGTATATAAATGTGAAGGCTTGGCCTGCTGTTGTGGGAGGGGCATGGTAACCTACTTAAGCCCCCTCCTCACCTTCCTCAGTCCCGTTCGTTTTGACGATCCGCATGTCGGGTCGTCATTCCTCTCCGGTTCCTCGTGGCTTCGCTGTTCCCTTGCTGCTCGTTGGTCCGCAGACGTCCTGGGCTCTGCCTCTGGTCTCCGGTTTTGTGGGTGGTTTTGGTCTCTTGGGGGGTGGGGGCCCTCTGTTGCGGTGCCTCTCTTTCGGGTGTACTTGTCGGTCGGCGGCAGGATAGGTCCAAGTTCTCCTGCCCTGCCTGTGAGTCCCTGCTATCCTCCCAGCCAAGTTTGTAATCCCCTCAGTGCAGAGCTGGGTGTCTGCTCCTGGATTCTATGTATCCAGACCGTGCACGTGGGCTGCCCTGATACAATGTAACCAGCGGAGTTCTAGAGAAGCTTTGGGTAATTGAGCAGCCCCGACCACCTCTCACTCTCACTCGGCATGTTGTCGGGTGCAGTTCTGGGTAGGGTGGGATGCTTGGGGCATGACCGGTATATGTTTTGTGGAGTCCTTGTACAAATCTGGTTAGGTGAGCGACATTCAGGAGTAGTTAACCCGTTCACTACTGCTAGGACCGCACAGAGTCTGACTTTCACTGGGGTTATACCTCATCTGTATAACTATTTAACTCCATATTTACAGGGCAGCTTTTAGCTTGTTAAGGTGATTGTTAAAAAAAAAAAAAAAAGTGCAAGTGTGAGATGAAACGTGTGTGAGTGATTGCCTGCTTCATCTATGCTGTTCCCTGCTCAATGTTTGCCTTCATGCAAGGGACAGAGTTTGTCTTGGGGAAAGCAGACATGCTTGCAGATATAATTTATGCAGATATCTGTTGCTGCTATTTCTAAATTGCATGGATGTTGCTTTTATGTGCATCTGGTGTGAATCTTCACTGTCTGACTAGCAGGTGGGCGAGTCTCTTTCGATTTTCACAAGGCCCAGGGAGCAGGGTTTTTAGGGGGGGGTGGGAGTCTGTGGCCACACTGGCTCTGCACATTTTGTCCCTGTCACCAAACCTAGTTTTGATTGTTTTGCATTTTGGTTTTAGCTAGTATGCCAGCACTCACTTTCGCACACACACACTCACACAAGGTCTTGCGAACCCCCGTGGGCGTTACACCAACTCATACTCTATTGCCTGTTGCAGGGCATGCTCCTTTCGGCCTGACCTCCTGGACTCCGTGACGTGCTTCCTCTGCGGTACTATCTCGTTCACCCTCACGTTCTTTCGATGCACGTTCCTCAAATCCACCCTCTCTCACGCTACCTTCCCTCCCCTCTTAGTTAGCTGTGGCTGGCTGTCAGGGTCATAGGTGTCCACTAGTTGTAATTCCCCCTGGCTTCTTCGCCTTAGGCTAGTGGTCCCGCGAGGCCAACACCCATCCTCATACTCGGAGGTACTACGCCCCTCGGGCCAAATCATAGTCGCCTCGCATTGTGGCATAGAGAGGGCCTCACCTGTCACTCCCATTCTATCTTATGTTTAACTGTCACCGAGAGGCCAACACCCCGCCACAACGTTCAGTGGCTACGTTCTCCCCTCGCGCCAACTCATAGATAGAGCCTCTCACGCGCTTGGCATCTAGCAGGGCCTCACCTGTCACCAAACCTAGTTTTAATTGTTTCGCCTTTTTGGCATTAGCTAGTATGCCAGCTCGCACACTTACACTCTTTCACGCTCACGCGCATGTTGGGACGCTTATGCGGGGTCTTCTTCGTCTTTTCTAGCAGGTCTGGTTCTCATCGCCCTGTGGAGTTTTGGGTATGCCTATCTTCTTTTTCAGGTCCTGGGCACTTCCTCGATTCTCTGCGGTTCTCGCGAGTCAGCTTATTCCCACATGGCAGCCTTCCGGTCAGCTGTTCCCTCAGTGTCTGTCCACCTACACGGGTATCGCTGTGGTCGACTATGGGGCAGTGTTGGGTGGCAGTTTGGGTAACTGGCATCTGCCGCTTTGGCGGGACCCGAACCGGTCTTCCAGCACCTCTTTCGTATGATCAGTCCTGTGTCTCCTTTACGCTTTCTAATGTGGCCCTGCCTATGGCCTCACCCGCAGCCGCTTCCATTCCTGGCTTTTCTGGGCTTGTTCGTGGGCTGCCAGCGTTGTGAGCTCGTGGTTGCTTTCTTTCACGTCGGGCTCTCATTTTTCTAGCACTCGCAGTGCCTGTGTTTTCGGTCCTTCTTCCCTTTCGAGGCTCCTGTCTCACTTATCATGTGTACTGTCTCTGTTGATATGTTGTCCGCGATTGACTTTTGCTTCTTTTTGCCATCTTTTACTTGCATCAATTCTACCTATACGGTCTATAACTTCACATGTTGTACAGGTTTCTAGTCACACGCTTTTTCATGACGTCATACCAGTTTATTACCATACTCAAAGGTTCAGGTTCTGGGAATTTTCAATCTCCAGATTTCCCATCTACATCCAAGTTTTATAATCACTATCAGACCTATTTAACACTTGTCATCACGACCGGACATTATCTTTTCAATGTGGGGCGATATCTGCTTGATCCAAGGATAAATCCGACTGCCATTCTGGGGTCAAGAAGGAATTTTTTCCCTAGCTTGTTGCAAATTGGAAAGCGCATCAAACTGGGTTTTTCACCTTCTTTTGGATCAACCGTTTAATCACAGATGTGAGGTAGGCCGGAATTGGGGGACGCTAGTCTTTTAGCTAGGTTACTAGGAAGTCTAGTTGTCGAGCTGCTATACAGTTTCTTGTGGACACACATATCTCCAACAGTCACCATGTTTTTTGCAGCATTTGTCTCAGGAATCTCACCTATTTATGCAATCTATTGATTACCTTCTCTACCCCACACCCGGTTTACGCTAGATGGCCAACATGTTTTCCTTACTTCCCCTTGCACAAGTTAGAGGGTCTTTGAAAGCGCCAGGCACCTCATTACTCACTCAGCTGTTACCATACAGATAGGCTTTTTAAGGTTGTTGATTGCTTTTAAACAGGTTTCCTTTTTGCCCTCTTTTATTACAGGCCTACCACGACGTCGGTTCCGGCACACCACAACCTACTTATTCCCCTCCCCTTTTTTATTTCCTTTACAGCCTTATTTGCCCCTCACACAAATGTGAAGGCTTGGCCTGCAGTTGTGGGAGGGGCATGGTAACGTACTTAAGCCCCCTCCTCACCTTCCTCAGTCCCGTTCGTTTTGACGATCCGCATGTCCCCACCCTCCACTCCCTTTATTTATACTTTTCATTACACCTCATGGGTGGGCCCTCTTTTATTACAGGCCTACCACGACGTCGGTTCCAGCACACCACAACCGACTTATTCCCCTCCCCTTTTTTATTTCCTTTACGGCCTTATTTGCCCCTCACACAACTATAGTCTGTGTCTTCTTGATTTTAGCAAGCATCCTTCCTGCATCTATAATGTGCGTATCTGCAGACACACAAATGACACCCTGATGCAGGTGTAGAATGACACATATTAGAGATACTACTTAGAACATGAATGCTGAGTAAGGTACAGTGTCAGCAGATGGAGAAGAGTCCGTCTGGACCTGACCTGCATGCTATATGATACTGAACCTTTGAACTTAATGTCTATCTGAGAGGGTGAAGCTGGCACAGAATTTATGAGTGATGAGCGTGTATAGTCAGAGAGGGCATTAGAGGGTTAAGTGAGCAAAGGGAATATAAAATAAATGACATAGAAGCAAAAAGAGGACATGGAGTTTGTGATGGGATAGAAAAGATTACAAAGAGTTTATGGGAGACTTGATCAAGGAGTGGGGAAGAAAGAATTGACTTTTGGAGAGTATCAAAAGCATTTTATTCACATACAAGTAGACATTTTATTCTCATAATTCGACAAGGCGTGTAATTTATAAAGGTATATATAGAAAGTATTTATATATACATTATTTTTGCCATACGAACGACATTGTGACAGTCACAATCAATTGTACAATAGATCGTAAAATATTACAATATTCACATGTATAAAGAAAATATTTGTTTTTTTATACACGGTATATAAATAATATAAATATAAATAAATGATATTGTAAAATATAATAAATCCAAAAACAAAAAACGAAATGCGTCAACAAAAATAAAGTAGAACGAAATTGTGAATGAAAACTGATAGCATTAGACTATTGTGAGCATGCTGCTCAGCACAAGCTGAAAATCAATTGTATGTTGTATACTGAAGGACATTTCTTCTAGTTTGCAGAGTTCTTCCACTCTGACATACCATTCTAATATAGTGGGGGGCTGTGGGGACTTCCATTTAGTTGGGATGAAGGACCTAGCAGCAATTAAAAGATTAGCATTGAGCTGAAGGGTAATCATGATGGTTTAAAACGTCCCTCAGTCAGGGGCATTTAAGTGGTGGGACTGCGCTATCCCTTATTTTGTTTAGGACCAGATCCCAATATGGCTTAATGAGTGCAAAGAACCACCAACGATTTATTAGAGAACCATGAGACAACCCACATCTCCAGCAAATATCAGAGATAGATGAATCCATCACTTTGACAGTTGAATGATACCATCGTGTTAATTATTTAACTGGCTTAATTGTCCTGGTTACTTATTGTGCTCTGCTCTTATGAATAATGGTATATTTTTTTTTTCATTGAGTGAGAAAGACAATGATAACTTTGTCAGCCTCCTGGCGAAGGTAAAATACGTTTTAACCATTGGATAAGTTTTCTGTGCTCTGGAGTGTTAAAGAGATAGATGATGGAGGACATTATTTATAAACAGGTGGATGTCTGCAAGTTGACACACAAAAAGCAGGGTGCAATTTGTGGATAGACCTCCTACTGACCCTCCAGCTCCCACTACAATAAAAATCAATCGAAAATAATAAAAGCTGAAACTGATACTCATTTGAAAGTGTTTTGTGTTTCTTTTTATTCCCAAACATCACAAGTTACTTTTCAAAAAGGATTTAAAGATTTCACATCAAATACAAACCTGCTCATTGCTGAGACAAGACCCCAGATTAATGATCTATGCTTGTTCAAATCAAATAATTGAATTACCACCTGATTTGCCTTTAGTAATTTAGTTAAAAAAAATGTATTCTTTATTTTTGCAGTGTATCGTTCATGTCATACATTGTACAGCAAGTGTATGGTAAAAGGGTGAATATACATGAGTGTTACATGAGAGAAACATTGAACTTTTTTTTTTAATATAACAAGTGAACTCTAGGCTAAGTAGCATTGAAAACTACAGCACATACGGTTGCAAGCAAGAAGTTAGTAACTTCGTAAATTTTAATATCACTTTTACATATCCATGTAATTAACAAATATGTATGTGTGGGGTGTAAAAAATGTTTTGCTGAGTAACAAGAATATCCTTTGTATTAGATCTTGTAATGCGACCTTGTAGCCATCTGATGGCCCAGACAAAGTGGCCTGACATACTAAATCTTCACATAAATGATTGCCAATGTAACAACTATCTTGTCATATTCACTGGATGTAAAAAGATGACGAATATATAAAAATTGCATGAATTTATTTATTGTATTGTACTTTTTGCATATAAAACAATTAACTTTAATTATGAAAAAAAAAAGAATTAATCTCAGAAATTCACAATTCCTAATCCTGCTGTGGCACCTCTATCTTAGCTCCCCATCAATCATTATTATATACTCTTTCCTTTGCCAGTCAGCATAGAGAAAGCATATATAGAAGATGAGAAATGAGACCATGTTTCTGTTTCTACCGTGTCATTTAACATATCTGCCATGACTGTGCCTTGCCTGAACTGGATTTGAATGTAATTTTCTGAATATTTCATATGAATTTTGAAAATGGAGAAAAGGACTTCCATTATTTAATTTAATAGAGTAAATTTCAGAGAAGTAACAGTTCCCCATTAATTAAGGGTATCTATTGCTCCTTGAAATGTGCTGATGTATTAATTACAAGTCGAAATTCCACCTAACATCTGAGGCATGGACTTACTTAATTAGTCCCATTGCTCCTGCGAATACTGCTGTCTGACATCCCCTTGGTTTACTAACAAGGTCCTTAGAGTTCAAGATTTGGTTTCTATCAAGTGCTCGTTTCTATTGCTTGTTTTTGACAGGCTGATCATGGGAACTACACACGTAACCCAACCAAATAAATGCATGTAGGTCCTAGACACACTATTATTATCTTTATTTAAAAACATCAACATTTTCCTCAGTACTGAACTATGGATAGACAACTAGGACAATGTATTACTGAGCAACAGAAATATTTTGGGTTGGGTGAGAGCTGGATTTTCATGTTTATTTAGCAAATTGTCAAAATGTCTGGTCTGGTTCTAGAGCAGGCTTCCCCAAACTCCGGCCATCCAGATGTTGCTGAACTACAATTCCCATGATTCTCAGCCTATCTATTTTCATTCATAGAATCATGGGAGTTGTAGTTCAGCTACATCTGGAGGGCTGGAGTTTGGGGAAGCCTGCTCTAGAACCAGACATTTTAGCCTGTTCTAGAGTATTATAATAATAATAATAATAATAATAACAACAACTAGTATTTATATAGCGCCTTTCTCCCAGTGGGACTCAAAGCGCTTTTCAGTGCACGCTCTCAGAATTAACCATATAGGCAGCTGAATAGTAATAAATGATATTATTACCCAATTAATGGTACTCATTTTATCGACCTGCCAGGATTTCAACCAGTGACCTTTTTTGAACAGGCTTTGTAGTCAGGGAATTTACCAGCTGAGCTACCTCACCAGTATTATTTGTATTAAGTACAAATCAATGACTCTACACCCGATTGTCTCAAGTGACCAAGTAGGTTGAGCGAGTAACTTACACGGGGTGCCAATATCACTGTTTGAGGACAGGCCAATTATGCTCTTTACTGAGGGTCCATCAGCGGAACATGTGATGATAACAGCACAAAGCAGATATTCATGAAGTATTCACCATCCAAACTCTATGTAGAAGTCAATATGCCAATTACTTTAGTTTTTTGGTTAGTGCTGATGTTTTAACAGCCACAGTTTTGAGTTCACTTAAGCTTGTATGTTTATTTACCTGTTATTGGACCTATCCAAATACACATCACCACTAGAAAGATTATCAGAGTTATATTGCGGTTTAAAGGAACACTACCAACCCCATAATAATTTACCTTCAGGAGTTGAACGGTTTCACAATGGTTTAAACCAAGCATGCCTAGGGCAGCACAAAACCAGGATACACCACTGGTTCCCCTCCCTTCCATGTCTCTCTTACACCTTCCATCCATGTCTCTCTTCCTTCCATATCTCTCCTCCTTTCCACATCTCTCCCCCACATCTCTCCCTCCCTTCCATATCTCTCCCCCACATCTCTCCCTCCCTTCCACATCTCTCCCCTCCCCACATCCTTCTCTCCCTTCAAAATCTCTCCCCCACATCTCTCACCCTCTCGGCTCTCCAATGCCCTACTGATAGATGGCCCCCCTCACTGCAGTTTCTCACTTGACCTAGCAGGAGAGGGGGGCCTCTCAGTCTCCGTTGTCGTGCAGTGTCAGACTGAGTGCCAGGTAGCCACTTGACACCGGGCGCTCCTACACAGAACGGGAGGGGGTGGCACTCCCAGTGTACTGTGCGTGCAGTTCTTTTATGGAGCTACACGCTGCCTATGGGCGGGAGAAACGCATAGGCTGAGAATGTCAGGAAGGGAGGAAAGCTACCATTTTTCACATTGCGCTCAGTAAACACTGTAAAAAAAAATCTATATATCAAGTACTCCTCGAAATACTGTGGTAAAAAATGGATTGAATTGTTGCACTTTGAGATAATACATAATGATTTCTATGACAATTATAACATAACGCTGAACTGTGTGTTGTGTGTTCCCCAACAATGGATCAATTCTTTTTGAATCAGAAGGTTGAACCTTGTACTTTATTGAACTGGTATATATTTTATTCCTTTATTTAATTTGCCATGTCATGAGTATGCTGTGTGTTACGAATTGATTTTGGAAGGTTCTCTTTGAAGTTTAAACAGGCACTACAAGCAAACATTGACCCAATCATTGTGTTTAACGTATTTTATAGATAATCCATTAAAAATATGCAAACACAGACAGTTAAAAATGTATGAAAATGGTAGTCATTTGCAAAGTGCTTTCTTTTTCATGACATTCCCACGCATCACAATCTACTTGCGAAAGTTGATAGCTGAATTATATACAAGCCCTACTAAGCTTTAAAGTGCTTCCTGATGACGTTTGACTGTGTTGTTGGATGCTGTAGGTTAAAGGACCACTCTAGGCACGCAGACCACTTCAGCTTAATGAAGTGGCCTGGGTGCCAGGTCCAGCTAGGGTTAACCCATTTTTTTTTATAAACATAGCAGTTTCAGAGAAACTGCTATGTTTATATTAGGGTTAATCCAGCCTCTAAAGCCTCTAGTGGCTGTCTCATTGACAGCCGCTAGAGGCGTTTGCGTGCTTCTCACTGTGAAAATCACAGTGAGAGCACACCAGCATCGATAGGACAGCATTGTGAATGCTTTCCTATGAGACTGGCTGAATGCGCGCGCAGCTCTTGCCGCGCATGCGCATTCAGCCGAAGGGGAGGAGAGGAGGAGGAGAGCTCCCCACCCGGCGCTGGAAAAAAAAAGGTAAGTTTTAACCCTTTCCTCACCATCCAGCCCGGCGGGAGGGGGTCCCTGAGGGTGGGTTCACCCTCAGGGCACTATAGTTCTAGGAAAACGAGTGGTCCTTTAAGCAGAAGAGACAAATGGGATTGACTATGTTAGGAAGGAGAATCTGGGACAGATGATGCAGAGTTAACATGCAGAAAATTGCACAACATTTATTTTTGTTTTGCAAACACTATGCAAAATTAGTAACCTGCATTGACAGCATTTGAAAGGCAACAAAAACTAATTTAAAGCAGTGCCCCCAACATTGATACACCTGGGTTCAGATCCTGCACTGGCAAAAGGTAGATGCAGATAAGGTTTAAACTATGTAGACTTATACCAAACAAAAAGACCAATGCCAATTAGTTAATAATTTATACCCTTAAAAGAAACGTGCTCATTTTAAAGGGAACATTTTCTGCCCTAGTGGATAAGATTAATGGCTGTGCTTATTTTATAAGACGCCAATATTATGTTCCTGTGAAGTATCAAATAACAGGTGTGAGTAATAAGAAGAAGTAGAATGGGGAAGGATACAGGTCTAATCTAAAAATATTTAAATAAATAGTTTTATTTAGGGCATTTTGATTGCATTGGTTATAATGTGTGGCAGTAATATGCGCAGGGGAACATAGTTTGTAAAGATATTTTCAAGATACAGACATACCTTCTAACTTGGGGTGGGGGCAATAGTTGCATACCTGTGATTAAAATAGGAAAACCTATCCAGGATGGTGGAGGGGCCACCCACAGAATGAGTGAATGAATATCAGTCTCCCAGCCCACCGAGTACAGATCATGCACAGACCTCTGCTGATACATTTATTTATTTTAATAAGCATTGTTTCATTATTACACCCTTTACATCAATACCATCCTGTTTTCTGCATAAGGACGTGGTGATAATAGGAAGGTTAAGGGTTATAGGTACAATTCCCACATTACATTCTAATTTGGTTGTGTGTGAATGTTGAATATTTGTCAGTTATAAAAGACAAATTCTCATAACAAACTCCATTCACCTGCTGTCAGGTGATTAGTGAATAGTCTTCAAAGTGTTCCCTTAGTTTCCAGGGTGTGTGTACGGGTAGCTATAGATATACATTGTCTGCAGTTCTACTGAGATGTAAATGAATTCACCTTGCCTCGCTCAGTCACCATGATCAGTGAACAGGTGGAGCAGGTTGCCAGGTATTATCACAATGTACCTCTGCTAAAAACAAACATTCTCATCTAATCCATTTGACAAATGAAGATCAAAAGCCCCATGGCTATGAACAAAACCACATCAATGGTCACTACTTGTCACCAATGGTTACTAATGGTAACTACTAACAATGTCTCTTTTTTTAACGCAAGGGGATCTACTTACTAATGGCAAAATGAGCAGTCTACAAAATGATAACAACTATGCTTTCTAGTTATGAATATATGTAAGCCATAGAACACTTGGTGACTAGTGGATTCCTAGTTTTTTACAGCCCTTTGACAGGCAGGTGGGGGCTCATATAGAAATGGGGATTTGCCTTTTACTCCCCTAAAGCCTAGACAAATAATCCAGTTAATTGACAATCCACTGATTCCTTTTTGTTTGCTTTGCTATAGGTTCTGCATATAGCCATCCATTCAAAGAACTGGTGACAGGATGTGTGACAGAACACCCAGTCACTTATGCCTATACCAGGGACAACCCCGCACCTCACTCCCCAAAAGGGGCATGATCACTGTAATCATATGCCCATGCTCCCAAGACTTAAACCCGATCCACTGAGAGCTCCTCTCCTCAGGGCCACCTATAGGATCCAGAGAAAAGCGAGGACTATAGCGGAACTTACATCAAAATCTTATGGAACTCTGACCCGCTGCACCCAGTTACTGTGCCCAATTAACTTCAAACCCGGTTTTCTCCAAATTCCCCACCAGCCATTAGAGTGCTCCAACATACCTCTGAGCTCGCAAGAGGAGTGAACTTAATATAAAAACCAAAACTAAAAATCACTTTAAGCTCAACCTGGAACGCACTGGACCCCTTTACACAAAGTGTTCCCTCCAACATTTCAAATACAAAACTCAAAGAAAATAAAAATAGTAAAGGAATGAAAATACATCCAACTCACACCAAATTGTTAATATATAGATATACAACCTGAATACATTCTATAAAAGATTTAGGGGGGGAGGTTTGATAGCAAACTCACTAGAAGGCTGTAAGATCAGGCATGTGTCTTCCTTATGTAGGGTAGTATGATGATGGAGCTCTTCCTATATCTTTCTTCTTGTACACTCAGATAAGCAGAAAGAGAATATATAGAGCAGATTGTATAAAACGTATACATTTATTAATACTTACAAGAAATCAGCAGGAATATCAGCATATCACCACACATAGTGGTATCAAGATGAAACAGCTCAAACTCCAAAAGGATAGAGCCGAAATCCAGAAAATGCTAAATACAGTGCAAAACATACATATACATAAAAATAATGAAATAGTGTCCCTTAATACCACAGGAACACCAGAGCTTGTATTGTCCCCCCTCCCTGCACCCCTCACACACAATCCACCGATCCACATTTTACTCTTTGCAGACACTGCACCCCAGCACACACTACATTCACCATAGACACTTCATCCCTTACACACACACTGCACCACCTATACAAACTCTACACACACTAGCTTGCCTTTAGCAACACACTACATTCCGTAGACACACTCTCTATAGCAATATAGGACAGTGAAAGTGAAAATACATGTAAAAGGAACAAAGGGTACAATATAGTGCAGATGGTACTTAAAAGTGAAATCCAATATATAGTATAGCAGACAGAACACTCACATTTGGAGGAGCCTGTGTATAGGTACTGGCTCCGTACACAGGCTCCTCCAAATGTGTGTTCTGTCTGCTATACTATATATTGGATTTCACTTTTAAGTACCATCTGCACTATATTGTACCCTTTGTTCCTTTTACATATATTTTACACCAAACTTTCAACCAAGAAACGTTTGGTAAGTTTTGCAAGTTTTATATTTATTTTAGCGCTCCACTTACAGGTGTTAGTCTTTTCACTTATACCGTCCTATATTGTTTATGATTGTTTTGTAGATAAGAGGATATTTCCACACAAGTGTATAGAGCTGCTTCTTATCTTATTTTATTCACGTTTTGGCACTTATTTGTTACACACATCCCTCTACTTGGGACGGAATACTTTGGATTGACACTCTCTATAGCCCCTACGCACACGTCACCTATACACACACACTACAGCCCCTATGCACACACTACATCCCCTGTACACACCCTATGCCCCCTCTACACACACAAACTACAATACCTATATAAACACGCTCTCTACAGCCCCAAGCTACACACTATAGCCCATAGCCAAACATATTACACCATAAACACAGCACAAGTGAAACCGAAACACAAAACACCACACCACACCACAATCAGTTCACTCTACACACGCAATCCCATGAGCAACCTCAAAACACTTGCACAATCCTCTTCCTGGCCATTCTGTCCCCTGTTATCCCACTTATGGGGACACCAGAGACAAGTTACAAGAAAATGCAGCACAAGCATGTCATTAAATTCACTTGCAATGTGCAGAACAAACACAGGGCCTTTTTCTCATGCTCTTCAACAGTACTCTGCGCATGGTCTGCTCTGGAAGTGCATTGAACCAACAAGTTCACTTTGAGATGGGGCGTGCTTCTCATTTGTCTGACCCCTCACTATTCCCACTGGGACTTATTTTCCCTGTCTGGTCCTGACTGTAGATGTGTCCATTAAAAACACACTGGCATGAATCCTATTGCCTAAAACGAGAAAAAATATATAGATATGAACTGTTCTAATTAATTTTACAATTATTTCTTTGACGACATTTTACAATAAATAAAACTAAGAATTATGATGCAACTAAACAGTAATTTGTTTATTTTATTCTTGTTCTCTGAGTCACCTAATGTATTTAGAATCCATGAATAACTAATACGCATCTAGAAATAGATTTGTAAAAACACATTTTAAACACTTGTAACCAGCTATGATTCTTGCAACAGACTCCTCTTTTTTTCTCCCTTCTTTCTATTCAATCAGAAATTAAATTATTCACTAAAGTGTTATATGTGATTTGAAAATGTTTGACAAAAATGGCTGAACTGAAATATGTTCATTAGTGATGTCCCGAACGGTTCGCCGCGGACGGGCGAACATAAACATAAACTATGACCCGGTACCTCACAGTCAGCAGACACATTCCAGCCAATCAGCAGCAGACTCTCCCTCCCAGACCCTCCCACCTCCTGGACAGCATCTATTTTACATTCATTGTGAAGCTGCATTCTTAGTGAGCTGTCCATGAGGTGGGAGGGTCTGGGAGGGAGGGTCTGCTGCTGATTGGCTAGAATGTGTCTGCTGACTGTGAGGTACAGCGTCAAAGTTTATGTTTATGTTCGCCATCCACGGCGAACCGTTTGGGACATCACTAATGTTCATACTTTGGGTAGTTTGATCTAAAATTTGAAATTCATTTTAATTGCTATAATTCAAAGTTTATATAATAAAACTTTATTATGCTGTATACATCTTTACAGAAATCTGACAGCTGAACCATATTTACCATAATTCTGAACAGTTTAACACATTTATACATCCCAACTGTCCCTATCTAGGAAGGACAGTCACTATTTTGGACACAAATCCCTCTGTCCCTGTTAAATATTCTAATGTCCTTCTGTCCATATTGTTGGTGTGTATAACCAGCTGCAACAGCTAAAATGTTATTAGTATACACCTAAAATTTCGGACCAGTCCCACACATGTTGGGATGTATGTAACATCGCTCCCACTGAAACTTTTGCGATGATTGGTATTGGCTGATAAATCACCGTTTCTTCCTCTTCTCCGCCGATCCCGGATCTATGCAAAATATATGAGACATTCAGAGGCAAAATTTAAGGGCTATTTCCAACCCGGGGTATCCCTTTAAGAATGAATTCAACACTATAGGTAAGTCCTGTTATCATTTCCACCTTGAAATATGTAGAATTATATATCAGCTATGACAGACAAGTACATACTTTGGCAAGTATATCAGTCACATGTGCAAAGAGAAACCTGTTCCAGAGGTCAACTCATATCTAATTTAGATAATACAAACATTTCCACCCCAATGCTTTGCTATATTTATATGCATTGATTTTAAAGGACAGATTTTCATTAAAAAGCACCTACTGACCAGCGAGGACTCTTATAATGACTAGACACACAAGGCATGACAAGATACGGCTCTTTTTAAATTATAATGTACATTGCACATTATATGCACTGGTTTTCTCATTATTACGTACAAATTATTCCAGACAATGTAAAGTAATCAAGTTACAACTGTCACAATCATTAGTTCAAGAGCTGTCAGGCGCTTAAACCTTCTTAGTTCATAAGATATCTTCATCGGTGGTTGCATTATATTACTTAGAATTTTATTACAACTCCTAAGTGTCTATAATTATCATTCAGAAGAATTCCATTCTAGCCACAAATAGCTGAGTTTTCGATGAAGAGATTCACAGAGTCAATGCTATGCGTGGTCAACTAAGATATCGATGTGAGATCAGTAAAATGAGTTTCATTAAGTTGGGTAATGATAACAAAAGACGTACTTAGAAACGGATAAAAACCTTAAAGGGACACCACTATAGTCACCCAGACCACTTCAGCTCAATGAAGTGGTCTGGGTGCCGGGTCCCTCAGGTTTTAACCCTTCACATAAACATAGCAGTCTCAGAGAAACTGCTATGTTTACATAGCAGGGTTAATCCAACCTCTAGTGGCTGTCTTCCTGACAGCCGCTAGAGGCGCTTCTGTGACGCTGGATGCGAAATTTGCATCCAGCGTGCAGAACGTCCATAGGAAAGCATTGAGAAATTTCCTATGGACTGTTTGAATGCTTGCGCAGCTCTCGCCACGCATGCGCATTCTGCTCCACTCGAGAGCTGACGTTGGCAGCGGAGGAGAGGTCACCAGCGCGGAGGGAGCCCGGTGCAGGATTAAGGTAAGCTGCTGAAGGGGTTTTAGGGAGGGGGACCCTGAGGGTGAAGATCCCCCAAGGATGACATAGTGATCCTTTAATATATTTTTCCAGATCTATACTAACTTTGCAGTGTGATCTGTTTGTCCCACTTTCATGCCCATCGGTTCCAAGAACTCGGAATGTTTGAAGAGTTGGATATCTGTGTGTTTAAACTGTAATAAAACTTTATATGTTATTGTGTATAAATAAATTACTTTTTTATTGCTGTGTCTGACTTGTTCATTCTCATAAAAAGCTTTTAAGAGATTGTTTGACGTAACCAGATATCAAACATACATTTTAAAAAGAATCGGACACAGCCATGATAATGTTGCACTCCAAGAGCATCTAACAGCTATTTTACTCTAAAACCTTTCTCTTTAATTTCTTTTTTTTCTTTTAAATATATATAAAGTTCAATATTTTCTTGGCACAGCCTGGCATTCAATGCAAATTAACTACATTCCATCATGGCTGATTAATGCAAATGTGTTACTACTTACCTCCCCTGCATGACCCAATACAATACAATTTAGTACTGGGGTAAAGTGAAATGGAACTATCATTAATAAAAAAGTAACACTTCATGTAACTTTAGCTTCTTTAATAAAATAAATAACAAAAATAAATAGTCAAACCAATTGTGAACAGTTTGACATATTACCTGGGGTCTGCCGGTACCTTCTGTTGCCTCCTATGGACCAGGAAGTTTTTTCATTGATGGAGAGTGTCAATTGCACACAGCAAATCAGCAATTCCCGGCACCACCGGATGTAGCATTGTGCATAGCTTTCTGGCAACAGGGGAGGCAGCGAAGGGTAAGAGGGAAGGGTAAGGAGAAGATTAGATGTCAAATAATTCAGAAACGGTTTTACTCCTTACCCTGAGAGGGCGCCATGGCACTCCTAGTACCATAACCTCTACAGTGGACTGCTGGATTCCAGAGATTGCTCTCCTTGTGGAAGTTGCAAATGGTGCTAGTTAAACAGCAAATGGTTGCTTCATGTCATGGAATAGTTAGACAAGGATGAGTTATAAAAATAAAGTCATATCAACAGGAGTTTTCTCATCAGATAGTACAGTGCAAGATAAGCATGGAATCACGAAAGTGTCACATGAAGGTAAAAAGTTATGGACTGATTAGCATACTCATCTTTAAGTCATATTAAACATGAGATAACTACGATAAGATCAATGATGTGCTCATTGCTGTTACTTAGGTGTGTCTGTGGAAAATCTGCTGTATACCTAATTCATGTTGGATAGTTAGTGTGTTTGTCTAGGTAGATAGTGTGTGTGGCTTGTGTCCAGTGTGTGTCCATAGGGATAGGAGGGTTGTGGAAACCCACCTCACTTCTTAGGGACACAGGAACCAGAAGGAAGCAGGAATCAAGTAGTATAAACGATTTATTGATGAGAAAAACTATTTATGCATGTAAGGGTGACATGCTGATATTTTTGCAGAGTTATTTACTATCGTGAGACTTGTCAGGAATTCAAAGTGATTTTAAAATTTACGGCCCAAGTAGCCAAACTTGAAGCACTGAAAGCAAATAACACTGTTGGTAAAAAGTCGTGTGTTGCCAGATCTCTCATGAGCACAATACACAACATTACAGAAACTGTTATCAGTACATTAAAAGTGACATGGATGATGTAGTTATCGGTTTGATTAGAGTGCATGGTAGTGTGAGATAAGGATAGACAGGAGGGGTTTTAAGTACAAGAACTAAGTAGTTTACTTATATTGTAGAACATCTAAAGTGCTAACGTTCTGTGTCCGGTTACATACATGGTTTTGGATATGTTTATATTAAAGAAAACTTCAAGGACCAGGACAAAATTCATGCCTGTTAGTTTCTCATTGTGAAATATCTTGGAGCTTGTTTCCAGTCTTGTTACTAAATACCTGCAGTAAGCTGTCACAACTCAAAACAAGCACTAACTAGTAGCAGCTACTAATTAATGACTGATTTTCAAACTAGTTGTTTCTTTTTATCGGCTCACAGACAGCAACGACTGAATGCGAATTTACTGATCGGTTACAGTTTATCCAGCTCATTGAATTGTAAATTGCAATTTTATTTTAGAAACCAGTCGTTACTCACTAATAATAACACCAGGCATTTTTGAAAATAGTAAAAATGCCGCCCCTGTTAAAGTGCTGCCTGGATCCATGGCCCCACTGGGGCCTATGGACAGGCCATGTGTGTATATATGTATGTGTATGTACGTGGCTAGCTAAGTGTGATTGTATATGGGGTTTTGGCCAACATATGAAGGCATGTAAATTGGGATGGGGATTTGTCTAACAGGGCAAGCAAGTGATGCAAACTCTGTCAGTGGCACAGCCCAGAGGGGCGGAACAGTGATGCTCACCAGGCTGACTACCAACTAAGGTCTACTAAGAGATTGCCATGTAGAGAGTGCTGTTACAAAGCACTTCAAGTCTGATCCAGGGTGGGTGCAGATCATCCAGTAAGACCTAAAATTACTTCAGTTTTGTGAATCAATATAAAACGAGCACGTAGCAAACTACAGTTAAAAGTTAATAGCAGTGTTTTACGATTTATCACTTAATGTGTATATGACTTTTAGATAAGGGCTCTAAATTAATAAATAGAACGTAATCAGTATGTCCTGAGCATTTCATCATCACCTGGTGAATCTTGGAAAGATCTCTTTAATGAGAATTCCACCTGCCTCATGTCTCATGTCTCATTTACAGTTTCCTAAAGTTGGCAAGTCCCTTATGCTGTAACTAATTACTATAAGAACACGATGTACACAGTGAGCAAAAGTGAATGAGTGTGATATCAAAGAATGCTATAGACCACCTAAGTGGGGACCCCTTAAACCACTCTAACAAATATAAAAGTAAAATACATACAATGGTGGATCACACGTCTAAAAAGAAACATAAAACCATATAGTGCGATATTGTCTGTAAATATATTGATATGGATTACGTAGAGATCATGTACTCACAAGCCTGGAGCCAAATAATATCACATGGCTCCAATGAATAGTGCAGTGGGACTTTTAAATGGGATGTCACCACCCGTCTTCTGGATGCTCTTATAATTCTCAAGCAGCATAGGAATAAAGTTGAGCTGAGTAAATAGGGTTTCTTCACAAAGAGCTTTATTAATCCAATGTATACAATAAAACCAATAAAAATAAAAGACTATAGGTAAAAATAATAAAACATGGACTGTAGGGCTAAATTGGTCCAAAGTCCAGTATGGCCAAATGGCTGATAGTGTCTATTAAAGACCGAAACGCGTTTCGCCCCATGCCAGGGGCTTCCTCAGTCTAGTTTACCGAATGGAATATTTCATTAATTGCCTATTGGGTTTCATAATATGCCTTTACAAATCTAATTAAAGGACCACTATAGGCACCCAGACCACTTCAGCTCAATGAAGTGGTCTGGGTGCCAGGTCCATCTAGGGTTAAACCTGCCTGCTGTAATTATAGCAGTTTCAGAGAAACTGCTATATTTACATTAGGGTTAATCCAGCCTCTAGTGGCTGTCTCATTGACAGCTGCTAGAGGAGCTTACGCGCTTCTCACTGTGATTTTCACAGTGAGAAGACGCCAGCGTCCTTAGGAAAGCATTGAGAATGCTTTCCTATGGACTGACTGAATGCGTGCGCGTTCGGCAGAAGAGGGAGGAGAGTCCCCAGCGCCGAGGGAGCCCGGTGCTAGAGAAAGGTAAGACTTTAACCCCTTCCTCCCACTAGAGCCCGGCGGGAGGGGGGCCATGAGGGTGGGGGGGGACCTATTAACACTATAGTGCCAGGAAAACAAGTTTGTTTTCCTGGCACTATAGTGGTCCTTTAAACCAGTTAATATTTACACACGGAAACCTTATAGCAGGAACTACTTGAAAGGGACAATCAAAACATCACTGTAAACAGGTTATTATTCATGAGATGATTCAAACAGAATTGTTGAGAATTGTTGGAAATTCAAAGTGAAATATAAATTTTAGACCAAAATAGCCAAACTCACAGCTGGCTTAACTCACAGCTGGCTTAACTCACAGCTGGCTTAACTCGCAGCAGGCTTAACTCACAGGAAGCTTAACACACAGCAAGCTTAACTCGCAGCAGGCTTATCTCGCAGCTGGCTTAACTCACAGGAAGTTTAACACACATGAAGCTTTACTCGCAGCAGGCTTAACTCGCAGCAGGCTTAACTCGCAGCTGACTTAACTCGCAGCTGCCTTAACTCGCGGCTGCCTTAACTCGCAGCTGCCTTAACTCAGAGCTGGCTTAACTCGCAGCTGGCTTAACTCACAGGAAGCTTAACACACAGCAAGCTTAACTCGCAGCAGGCTTAACTCGCAGCAGGTTTAACTTGCAGCAGGCTTAACTCGCAGCTGGCTTAACCCACAGGAAGTTTAACACACATGAAGCTTAACTCGCAGCAAGCTTAACTCGCAGCTGGCTTAACTCGCAGCTGGCTTAACTCGCAGCTGGCTTAACTTGCAGCTGACTTAACTTGCAGCTGACTTAACTTGCAGCTGACTTAACTACCAGCTGGCTTAACTCGCAGCTGGCTTAACTCAGAGTTGACTTGGAGAATGTGTCCTGTTCGGTTATTGTGGTAGTATACCCACGAGTAGCTGGGTTACAACTGCCTATGTTGTCCCTCCCCTTAGTGTAGAAGCTCCAAAGTGATTTAAGCTCTCCTGTAGAATGTACCTCTTTCTCACCCAAGCACTAGCCGAGACTTAGTGAAGGGTGAGCAAAGCACACAGATTTATACCCAGACCCCCAGCATGGGGTCTCCATTCATTGTAACATAAGCCCCCCCAGTCGCCTCTGTGTCTAAGAGATAATTGAGTTAGCTCTCAGCTAAACTAATTATATCCCGCACACAGAGTATGAAAGAGTTATTTTGGCCTTACATTTGAAATTCACTTTGAATTCCTGTCAGTTCTGATTTTACGGTTTATTCAAAAATGACCGAATTCCAGCCGTATGAATAATTCTCATATTTACTAAAGCCAAATACAGTCAGAATTCGGTTGGCCCAAGAGAAACTGCAGCGATTGCCCTGATGCATGGTGTCTGGATTAAAATCGGTGCTTTTTAAATCTGAATTCTAAATAAAGTACAGATTATTCACAAAACACCTATTCTAAACTCAATAGGGATCCAATGCATCCAGCAGGATGAAATTAGCAAATTATCGTTTACTTGCTTTAGTGTAAATACTATTTGCCCACTGGTGGACTTTAGTATATAACCCTGTATGTGAAAACAAAGTGAAGTTTACATTTAAGGCCAAAATATATGAACTGGAAACATTACTATTTTATTTATTTATTTCAGCAGTTTGGGAGTTTTGTCAGCCCTGCAGCCTTGCAAATGTGAGCAGTGATGAGTAACAACGCTGTTTATACATTTTGCAACCCTCACAACTCTTATGGACTTTCATGCAAATAGCCAGTAGGGGCTTTGGATTAAAACAAATAAAATAATTGAATCCATATTATCCAGACTGACTGGACTGAGAAGCATTGAATTCGATGATGTTGATTCAATACTTCTCATATATGAGAATGGGACTGGCAGATCTTAGAGATTGCTGAGCTCTATGAGAAGCTTTTGATTGGATAAAAGTCAGCAATATTAATGATTTCTGCATAGGAGGATTGGGCTGCAGTAAGGAGTCTGTCTACTCACTGTTATAACGTTATTTAAAAAAAAAAGAAAAAGGGGGGGTGTTTCAAATCTGATGTTATAAAGGAACACAGGGGACTTTAAAATCATTAAAATATATATTATTTGTATTGAAATGTTTCTAAAAAAGACACAACAGAATAGTTACTTGCACACTATCCCAAATCCCTATGCACATTTAAATGAAAGGAGGTTTTTATTACCACTCCAATGGCCATTAAACCTCCTAGGTGAGTCTTACACTAACAATTCACTTTGCTGCTTTCAGCTATAAGGCAAAATCTCTAATGAGACAGATAGGGGTATTTTAGAAACCCCTGCACACGTATTAACCTTTAATAGGACACTGATAGGGTGGGCAGCATGGCTGTGACGGCTCCTCCAATCTCTATTAAAGATTTAGTAAATCTCATCAAAGTCCGGTTCACCCAAGGCAATGTCCCGGCAAACAATGCAGATGAGAATGAGAAATAGAAACTGTTTCATTTCTCCTCCTGTCTGTATGCTTTCTCTTGGCTGACTGCCAGACGCAAAGAGCAAAGGTCTCGATTTTATTCTTTTGCATAAGCATTACAAATAATCACGATATACTGTACTAAAAAAACGGTTTATGTACAGAGATTCCCATAGACTATAACGGTGACCTCTGCAGATAAATCATTTGAAAAGAGACTGATCATTTGAAAAGCTTATCCCAAAGAAATACATAGAAGCCTGAGTATCGTAACTAATGCGACAGATCAATTACAGCTCGATTAATATAGGTCCATAGGAGTTAAATTATTTATTTATTTTTAAACGCTGGTTGTTTCAAACAATATTGACAATCAAATGAAAAGACATGTGTAGGATTGTCTACTCTTTATTCCCTGTTCCATAGACATTATGACTAATATATTCCAGTCTCAAAATTCACCAGAAATTAAACATGTACACGCTGTAATCTGTAGTCAGATATTTAGTAATAGTTTTAGAGCTAAAAGGAAGGTAATGACTCAATGACACATCTACATCTTTCTTCAGAAAGGCTGATTTCCGGTACAGTTGTCATTGTGGCGTCCTGGGAAGTGACAGACTATTTTTGTAAACAAACATGACACAACTCATTGTAGCTCATCGTGTGGTTAAATGTCTGCCTTGTTCACACACAGGTTAAGATAAGCATTGGGAATGCCATTATCTGTTATGGACATACTGTTTTAGAGGGGCTCACTAGCTAAATATGTGCTTGGTCGGCCAATATCAAGTTTGGCTGCTTTGTTGTTTTTTTAAATTCAATTTAAATTGCAGTGTTAATCACTAAAGAGGAAATTCTTGAAAATGTGAATGAAATTTAAAGTGAATTTCTAATTGTAAGCTGATATAGTCAGACTGAAAATAAAGCTGGCCATTGGAAGGTATAATATGGCATTTAGTATCTACAATGCTGGGTATTTGGGGAACATTATTTGATATTGCCTGTATGTATCTTTGTACACACAAAAATAAAGAACTAAAAAAAAAAAATTAAAGCTGGCTTAAAGATTCTTCTTCAGCTTTTGTGACCTAAAATGTGGAATTCACTTTGATTTCATAGCAATTCACACAGCAAGAACAGCTTGGATAAATAAATATATAATATCACAGAGAGGAGGAACCCTAGCTACATGAAATCACTTTGGCATGCGTTTAGGTACCAGAACAATGGCATACATTTGGCTCCATCTTGTGTTCAAATGATATATTACAGATTCCACCTTTGAGAAATAGTTGTTTACCTTCCCGCATACATTTATTTAACCCCTTAAGGACCGGACTGTTTTTGCGATGTTGTACATTTGCGACCAGGCATCTTTTTACACTTTTGTGGTGTTTGTGTTTAGCTGTAATTTTCCACTCTCTCATTTACTGTTCCCATACAAATGATATATAAGTAGACATCCCAGGGTATTCAATATGGGGTATGTCCAGACTTTTTTAGTAGCCCCTTAGTCGCAAACACTGGCCAAAGTTAGCGTTCATATTTGTTTGTGTGTGAAAAAAGTAAAAAACTAAATTGAACGCTAATTTTGGCAAGTGTTTGTGACTAAGTGGTTACTAAAAAAGACTGGACATACCCCATTTGCAATACCCTGGGTTGTCTTCTTTTGCAAATGGTATGCCAACATGGGGGTAATTCTCATTCCTGGGCTACCATACGCTCTCAAAGGCAACGTAACCAACCTGGCCATTTTCAATGTAAAAATATTTGACCCATATATTTGAGCCTGTAACTTTCAAAAACGCTATAAAACCTGTACATGGGGGGTACTGTTATACTCAGGAGACTTTGCTAAACACAAATATTAGTGTTTCAAAACTGGAAAACCTATCTTAACAATTATATCATCAGTAAAAGTGTTGTTTGTGTGTGAAAAATGCAAAAAAAAGTCACTTTCACTGACAATATCATCGCTGTGATATGTTTTACTGTTTTGAATCACTAATATTTGTGTTCAGTGAAGTCTCCCGAGTAAAACAGTAGCCCCCATGTACAGGTTTTAGAACGTTACAAGGTAAAATACAGTGCTAGCAAATTAGCCTGGGTTGGCAGGCAGGTCCCTCAAATTGTAATCAATAAAATTACTTAATTATGTAAAAATATTACATTAATACGCACGTAGAATTTTAATATATAAGCATATTTATATATTTGAAGTCTACGTGTATATTTATATAATTATTTATGTCATTTTGTATATGGACATATGTATATTTCGTATTATTTTTATTTATTTATATATACATAGATATATATACAATTTCATGCTAAGTGTATTTTGATATAAATATATATATATATATTATCAAAATACAGTTAGAATAAAATTTCATATAGATATATAATTTTTTTTTAATTTTTATTATTATTTTTACATTTTTTTATTTAATTTAAATTACTTAATATTTGTTTTTTATAATTATATATATATACAATATATATAGTTATTATATATATTATATAAATACACGTGTGTTATTTAATTATAAGTGTATTTTTATATTAATATATGTACATATTAATATAAAAATACACTTAGTATGACATTATATATATGATATATAGACATATTATATCTATATAATATATGTCTATATATCATATATATAATGTCATACTAAGTGTATTTTTATACTCTATAAAATATGTCTATATATCATATATATATATATATATATATATATATATATATATATATATATATATATATATTTTTTTTTTTTAAATTAACATTAACCTTTATTATTTTTTTTTATTTTGCACTAGCAGGGAGACTGCCTGTCAGCACAGGCAGTCCCCTGCAGGCAGACACTAGGACACCTATTGTGACCATGTGATCGCTCTGTTGAACGACGGCGATCGGGTAAGTACCTCTGACCATTAGGACGGTTCATGACCGTCACCGGTCGGCAATGTAAAAATGCAGATGACGGTCCTGAACCGTCCTCGGTCCTTAAGGGGTTAAAAAATATTTTACCAGGATCGATACATTGAGATTTCTCCCATTTTCAAGTATGCCCTGGGTCCACAAAACATTGCATTGTTACTGAAGGATACAAAATTACAAAAATACAATATATATATATATATATATATATATATATATATATATATATATATATATATACACACACACACACATATATAACAGGTGACACATGTTATAACGCAATATGTTAGCACGGGCTATTTATTCATAGTATAATTTAGTAATTTAGTGTTGTATGTTTAACATGTGGCCGCATCTCATGTTGAGAATAACTCCATAATGCAAAAATTACATTCAATTTCTGCACAGAAAAAAACATTTATTTTACACTGCACCATTTATGATATTATTTTAATTTAAAAAAAACAGAAAAAAAAGATTTGCCCCACAAAATATAAAAACACACTTTCAAATAACTACAGTAAAAACACAAAATGAGGAAAGATAAAAAAATAAAAAAAATATATATATATATATATTTATATTGTGATAAAGTGAAGGCAGAGAGGCCGTTAACATTTAACCCCAGGGGAAGTACGTGTTGTATGTGTGGTGTGCAACACAAAGCTACGTTTAGTTATGGGCCCCTGGGGTGGAGCATTTGGAGAGCAGGGTGGGCCAATGCTCCTCTCCTCAGTTTATACACAACTGGGAGAAATAATGTCCAGGACAGAGTTTTTTGGAACTGTCTCCAACCCACTGCTCAGCTGCAGATAATCAGCTGTAGCAGTGGGTATAAACCCCTCCCTGCTAGGCAGGTAAAGGGGGGGTTGCTGGCTTCCTCCCTGGAAGCAGGTAGGAGAGAGGCTGTTCTCTCCAGTGAAAGAGTCAAGGAGATTGAGCACTGGGAGTGCAGAGGGAAAGCAGTTAAGGCTGGCTTGGAGCACTGGGAGTGCAGAAGGAAGCAGTCAAGGCAAGGTTGGAGCACTGGGAGTGCAGAAAGGAAAGCAGTTAAGGCTGGCTTGGAGCACTGGGAGTGCAAAAGGAAAGCAGTTAAGGCTGGCTTGGAGCACTGGGAGTGTAGAAAGGAAAGCAACAGGCTGACTTAGCACTGGAGTGCAGAGAGCTGACAAAGACACTAGGTTGGTGAAACCAATATTGTTTTGTCCTTGTTTAACCCCTGAGAGATAGGGAACCTGAAGATCGTAAGTGCTCAGACGAGCTAGGTTTTTGTTTATAGGGATTTGTGTTATATTTATGTTTTCATTTGCTGCTGTCTCCTGTGTGGACTTCCAAATAAAGTGCCTGGATTATATGCAAATAAAGGAGTGTGTCTGTTGTTTACCCTAGAGGACCGTGCTACCTGCAGACAAGGATCACAATATATATAAAAAAACAAATAAAAAAAAAGATGTAAATGCAGTGTATATCAATAGTCCAATGTCTATTAAAATTAGATACCACAGTAAATGAGCCAAAGCACAACAGAGGTTCCAGTCTGCTCTTGTACGAAGAACCACAGTGGAGATCTGGTATCTTATTGTAGTCCGTATGAATATGTAAAAAGAAGGAATCCAATAGTGCAGTATACCAATACAGACAGAACCAGTGCAGCAAATAATGATGGCTTACTCACATTTGGCAGAGCTATAACTAGCTCTAGTGTATACAGTGTCCCGTGGTATGGATCCCCACTTGCAGAATATAGTGTAGATGTAGTCCAGCAGGAAAAAGACCATGAAACCAAGAAGGAATTAAAAGGCAAAATAATAGTGCTCTCTGTTTTGTTAAACCAATATAGAATTGTTAATAAAAATACTCAAAATAGGGGGCGTGGCTAAGCGATTGAACTGCATGGCCGCACAGTCTCAGAGCTCCGAGACACATCAAGAGATTTACACACTTTACCCGCAGTATTGCCGGACCGAGACGACAGTAGAGGCAGGCGGTAGACCCACACTACAACATGGGTCGGAAAAACAAAAAGATAAAGCCCGATAAACACCGATTAAGCCACGACATTGGCGTGCTCCTAAGGCAGGCACAACAGGCCGGCGGACCCAAAATGACCGACTACCCTGAGGCCTACTCAGACCTGTCTGAAGAACTGTCCCTGGAGGACGACGAAGACAAAATGCCGACTAGACCGGCACCAGCCGCAAAACCGGTCAGCCCAGACAAAGAACCGTGGTGCTGAAAAGTCTGCTGGCAGACCTACAAAACAATATCCTGGTAGACATGGCGAACCTGCGTGCAGACCTCCAGGGCCTGACGGGCCAGATCGGAGCTGTGGAAGCCATCACAGGGGAGCATACACAACAAATTGCCTCCATGCAGCAAACAATCCGGGGGCTCCAGAAACAGAACGCAGTGTACGATACCAGGTTCGCGATGCTGGAAGATATGCGGCGCAAAAACAATTTAAAAATCAGAGGCGTCCCGGAGGCTATACCCACAGAGGAACTACCACACATGCTGAGGCGCCTCACGGTAGTTATCCCCACGACAGGCCGAATCCATGTCTATGGAGGATTGCTTCCGCATACCAAAAAGCACCAAAAGCCCCAGAAGCAGCCCTGAGGGATCTAATAGTCCATTTCCACAATGGCAGGGACAAGGCGGCAATGCTTATGGCCCTCAAAGACCGGGACTCAAATACAGAGTAATGCCACTCTCTCCCCTATTCTTCTCAGATCATGCCAGTAGAACAATCCAATCAAATGCTTCTCCTTGAGCACATTTAATTGGACCACAAGCAGGCATCAGTAATGTCATGGAATAGGGCAGTATCAGATACTGTGCACATTGCACGCAGGAATAGGGCAGTATCAGACATTGTGCACACTGCATGCAGGAATAGGGCTGTATCAGACATTGTGCACACTGCATGCAGGAATAGGGCTGTATCAGACATTGTGCACACTGCACGCAGGAATAGGGCAGTAACAGACACTGTGTACATTGCACACAGGAATAGGGCAGTAACAGACACTGTGTACATTGCACACAGGAATAGGGCAGTATCAGACACTGTGCACATCGCACGCAGGAATAGGGCTGTATCAGTCCTTGTGCACACTGCGTGCAGGAATAGGGCTGTATCAGACACTGTGCACATCGCACGCAGGAATAGGGCTGTATCAGACATTGTGCACACTGCGCGCAAGAATAGGGCAGTAACAGACACTGTGTACACTGCACACAGGAATAGGGCGGTATCAGTCTTTGTGTACACTTCACACAGGAATAGGGCTGTATCAGACACTGTGCACATTGCAACGCAGGAATAGGGCTGTATCAGACACTGTGCACATTGCACGCAGGAATAGGGCTGTATCAGACATTGTGCACACTGCGTGCAGGATTAGGCAGTATCAGACATTGTGTACACTGCACGCAGAAATAAGGCAGTATCAGACTTTGTGCACACTGCACGCAGGAATAGGGCAGTATCAGACACTGTGCATACTGCATGCAGGAATAGGGCAGTATCAGACTTTGTGCAGACTGCAAGCAGGAATAGGGCAGTATTAGATACTGTGCATACTGCATGCAGGAATAGGGCAGTATCAGACATTGTGCACACTGCATGCAGGAATAGGGCAGTATCAGACATTGTGCACACTGCATGAGAGAATAGGGCAGTATCAGACACTGTGCATACTGCATGAAGGAACAGGTCAGTATCAGACACTGTGCATACTGCATGAAGGAATAGTATCAGACTTTGTGGGTGCTGTTACACATACAGGATTTGGAAAGCTCTGTGCAGCTCACAATGTGAGCTTAAGAATTCAGGAGTGACAGAATCCAATGACAGGTGTATTATAGTATTGTAGTAGGTATGCTGAAATCATCAAAGCAAGGCGTTTTAACTAATGCAGAGCAGTACTGAATAACTCCCTATACTAAAGAGAGACAAAGAGACTATATATCAATGGAATGTAAATTGTGGGAAAATGACAGCATCTAACAGTTCTGGAGACTTCATAATAAATTACAACACTGCCAATTGAGTAATTAATTAATGTCTTCAGAACCTCAAATTCTATTCCGAAATATGTATTGATCAGCCACTAAATTAAAACCACTGATAAGTGTAGTGAATAATATTGATTAAATCTTTACAATGTCAGCCGTCAAGGGGTGGGACATAGTAGGCAGCAAGTGAACAGTCAGTTCTTGACTTTCACGTGTTGGAAGCAGGAAATATGGGCAAGCGAAAAGATCCGAGTGACTGACAAGAGCCAAATAGTGATGGTGAGACAACTGGGTCAGAGCATCTCCAAAATGGTGCCTTGTTTATTGGGCTGAGGTAAGAACTTTGTCTTTACAATGGATAGTGGCAGGTTTTAGCATTTCTCTTCTTTTGTTAAATTAGGGGTAGGGTTTGGACCGCCTCAGAAAGGGTTACATTAACCCATTGTTTTATAAAGACATTGGTTTTGGTTGGAGTGACCCTTTAATCATGCGCATGAGGTTCTTGTAGGCTCTACCACACTTTGCAACGAAGGAAGTTTAAACATTAGATTTCTTTTTACAGGAAATGTGTATGGAGACTGTGTAAGTCACGGCCAGGGAGGAGTGACTGCTAGAACTGCATAAATAAATAGATTTAACTCCTAAATGGCAGATAATTGGGCAGTGAGACTACAGGTACACAATCTATACACCAAAACTGCTTCATTAATTTAAAGTCGTTTGGGTGTTTTGAGGGTCCTCTAAGCCACCCCAAAACACCTTACCCCTTACCCATTTTTTTTCTTACAGTAGAGGCATTTAGTTGTTTGATGCTTAGAGTATGCCTTTAATTCAGCCCCTCTCCTGATATGCTGAGTGAGTAGCTATTTAGAGACACACTGTATTTGTTTCTCCGTCATTTTTTAAGCATTTCATTTTTACAGGGAGTGTATATTATGGGAAAACAATTCAACAGAGAGCGTTCGGGAACTTCATAATAAAACAGGAATCTCTCCATCAAGAGTTGTTGTATCTTTACTCACAGTTTACAAACAATACTACATTTATTGTATTAGTTTGCAGTTTTCCTATTGTTCGGTGACTAAATCCCAATCTCTTAGAGAATTGTGTCCATTGCCAAATTACAGAATTTTTTCAATTTTGACCTGCCTTCCTTAAATTTTAAATTCACTTTGAATTCTCACTTTTAGTGAAAAACCCTTTACATATACATAAACACACACCATGTCCACTGTATAATACGGTAATACAGTAATAGTTGGTGATTAATAAATAAAGAATCATTATCATGCTTTGCATGCTCTTTATACATTATCATATTTACTGTAAATGAATCAGGTTTGTTTAGAGTTTACAGATTGGAGTTAGCATGTATTTAGTCTGCATTCCAGCCTGTTCCTGCACCAGTCAACGTCATGAATACGGGAATTTATAGAGTGAGATAGATCTAATAGGATTGTGAAGAATTAGTTGGAGCTGACAAAGCAAGATAAAGGTACAGATTAAAACTAGCCTAATATGAGCATAATCCAATGTTCGTGCTATTCAACCAAGGTTACATGCTTTAACCAATGTAATGTATCCACAGTGTCAATGCTTCCTATACTTATATTAAAGTAGATTGTATTCTGTGGCAAGCAGAGGCAAAACAAATCCTACGTAACTCCATGCAGAACAGTTCTCAAGATGATCCATAACAATGGGTAACATCTTGAAACCATGGGATTTTCATAAAAAAAATAATTCTATTAATTAACATGAATGTGTCCTATTTAACGTACAAACAGATCATTACAACCTTATAAAGTGATTGATTAGCATATAATGTTATTATTAGAAGCCGTAGTATTAATAATAAATATAATTAATATATCAGCAATTATCTCATCAATTATATCTATTAATAAAAATATAAGTCTTAATAAATGCTGCAGTTGGCTGCTTGTTTTTATTTATACGGAAGTCAAGCTTAAAGTGATGGCCTGTTCAGATATTCCAGTATAATAGTCAGTTTGCCTCATGCATATTCATGGGAGTGCTAATCTCCTTCTCAAGAGAAGGATAACAGTAACTATGTCAGTAATAGTTTCACCAATCTCCAAATCCTAAATTAAGCCCATTGCTGTGTCAGGGATATTGTCTTTCCACACGCTGGAGCAAGTGATATTTCCTATGCTAAGAAAAATACTAGGGGTCTTTAGGGCCTTTTCATGTTAACACTTGACATTGGATGGATTGCGTTTTTGGCACCAGTGAAATAAATGGGATTTATTATCTGATCAGCGTTATTTTTCTAAAACAAAAGGATTACACAGAGATAAGGTAAGTCAATCAGATGATAATCCAGGAGACTGTGAACTAAGTCATAAAGAGCAACTAATTGATAACAATATATGTATTTATTTATATTGATAAGGTACATCATGGAATATGTCCCTTTTTGATTATGTCTATTTATATTGTAAATTAAATATAATTAATTATACCAGTAATGACTGAGCTATAAACAAGTTTTAATAAGAAATGTTCCTTGTATTGGTTTATTATACTTTATATTACACAAATGTTTGAAATTTTGTCTTATCTTAATTGTATTAAGTTGTATTTTGTAGGTCAGATTTTAGATAATTTTGTAGATTATTTTAATAATCTATCATTTTTTTTGTTATACTGTACTTAAGAACTATTTTTGTAAGTAAGCTGATACATGTTAAAAGAAAAAAGTCATATTGAATGACAAATCCTTTAGAAGTAACTCATTAATAGTGAGTTTTGGACATGACATTTATTTAATAATACAATAATAATATATTAAATGCAAAAAAGGAAAATGTTTGAACTCAGCATTCCAAATCTTCAATGCATCTGGCAAAATATTTATTGCTATTGATATTTATATTAATTGATGGTATTGGTCAATTGGACAATGCCGCTTCATGTAAAGAGGTTTATACTTTGATTAACAGATTCCACATACATATAGAATTCTAGAAGGAGAGAAAGTGAAATCTGGTGATTAAAAAGAAACATGGCAAATTATTTGGTGTACTTATATTGCTTCAGCTTATCTCTAACCAAAAGAATTGTTTCTCATATTCCTGTAGAGATCACTAATGAATTCTTGTATATACATATCATCTAAGCTATGGAAATGACTGGTGGACTCTGTTATATACAAACTATATGAGCTATATTATTCTGGTATATACATAATGTCATAGCAACCCCTTTTGCATACCTATGCTTTATGTGTTGGCTATAGATATTCTTCGTGAATTCTGGTAAAAACAAGTCTGGTATATGTTCAGCTGAGCAAACAGGCATTTTATCACAAGAACTATTATAATATTATAATTATTAAAATATTTTTAGGTCTGAGCTGTAATGTCAATTCATTAGGAGGAGGGATTAAATACTCACAAAGCCACGTGGATAGTTCGTAATGCGTGTTTGGGCAATATGTGGGCTGGTGCTACCCAAAAATGGACTGCACAAAAAAACTTAGAAATTACTCCAGGGGGCGAATGGATGGACGTGGGGCACCTCGGCTCCTCCATGAAACCCTAATACCAAGCTCTAAAGTACTCTACCCCCCCCTGAAAAAAACATACAGCTGCAACTAGAAAGCATAGGGGAACCGAGCACAACTCTTGGTGTACATACTGACCCCCGTCCTACCGGCGATGCAGACTACTGGGCAGCTGGGATTGCGGCCTGTCGTGAGGCTCTGGCGGGAGATGCGGCCAGTCTCCCATGCTTAGTCCGACGGGACCTCTCACACGCCTACCGAGGGCCCCGTTCTCCCGCCCTGTGGGCCTGGGGGGTTATCCCGGAAGCAGTGACCACCCATGATGCTTGAGCGGCAAACAGATCGACCAGAGACCGCATAGCGAAATCCAAGATGGCCGCCGCGCTTATCACTAGCTGGAGAATAGAGGCAGCAGCAACTGCTGGGGACGGTTTGGAAACCGAAGCGGTCCAGAACACAATGCATGGGCAGCTGCCCACCAGATAACTCTAAGGAGGGACAATCAGCATGTAAACACAGCTCATGCCTGCACTATCTAGGGCAACATCTCACATGGTAACCGGCAGATCTGTGGGGACCCACTTGGGACTATAACCCTGAATGAGCACAGAAGTGCAACGGACAAGAGACACAAGCTCTTTCTATATACCTGAGGCTGCTTCTTATACCTGAGTATACTATTTTAGTATTTATTCATACTGTCATGTCTAGAATTATTACAGTTGATCCTATTCTGCAGACCCACATGCAAAACATCAAATATGATTAAGCCTACCTGTCTGTTTATCCAGCTAACCCAGAGACTCGCTGCCCCCTGGTGGTTAAATTTAAATCTAAGCAGTGAAGAAATTCACATCATCTACCATGTTTAGACTTGAAGATACCTGTTAACCAAGATATTATCAAAAAATGTGCATGTTTACTCCTTTACCTCAAATGTTATGCTTGAAAAGTTACTAGAGGACTGCCGTTGGGGTACCTCGAGCTAAACTGTATTCACTTCTATGCACTGCAAAAAAAAAAAGAAAAAGAAATGACTCCAAACCAATAATTTATGATGGTTAAATAATTCTTCTTCTTTTTCATATGCTGCTTTTTCAGTTATGGGTGAATCCTGTGACCATGGTAAAACAACAAGAAGGAATACATATAATATATCAATAAGCTAAAAGCTGCTATACTTCTATGTTATTGTATTCCTTGACAATATGCTAGTCTTCAACATGACATTAACTGGAACACGGCTTGTTCTATGTCAGGAGTACATTTGAAGGGTTTATAGACCATCAGCTCAGTGGGCAAGATGAGAAATAAGAATTTGAGAAACCATGTAATAATTTTGGTTATATTCATCTGAAACATGTTTAGACATTAACCCAAAAGTTATAACTGTCATGGAACCATGAGAGGGAAACACTGAAAGAGTTACAATGATTATTGCACTGAAGACATGATATCACGATATGTTAGTCCGTAACACAACCGCTGTCATGGAAGCCATGACTTATCACATGTTCCCTTGAATTTGGTACTGTTAAACCATCGAACACAGACCACCCCTCTGGTTCATTAACTTCACAGAAAACACCTAACTCAAGTGCTCTCTTTGGGTAGCGTGGAAATGGACTATCAGGGCCTGGTGCAGGGTAATCACACGCCCCCTGGTGTTGAGCACCAGCGTTTGTGCGGCCACATACCAGGGCCCTGATGCAGCTACTGTGGACCCCAAGAGCTAGGAGCTTGATGATATGCAGACCTCCCAGGAACTGGATAGGGGGTCTCTGCAGCAGATATGTATCCAGTGCAGAAACAAGGCAAGACTAGAACAGGCACCTAACAAGAAAACAAGACAAGACTAGAAGAACCCAGAACCGGAGCAGGACATAAAGCAGAACCCAGAACATGTACACAAGACATGAGGGAAACATGAACAGGGCAGGACAGGACTGTACATGAACTGGGAATACAAGACAGAATAAAACAAGACCAGAGATGCCAGGCAAAACAAGAAGAGACATAACTAAGTACTAATATATGCAATAAACATTGGAGATTTAGACATACATAAATAGCCAAGATGTATGCAGCCCACAACTGCGTCAAAGTACTCCAATTAAGGTGGGTTCCTACACTGCCTAGATATGCATGGCTAAATAAACAATAATAAAACACACAACACTTACCTGCAAGAAAGGGCAGAGGACTTAAAACAACTGCCTGCAGGAACCAACTGAAACAAAAAGGATTAATGGGAAAGGAATGGGTGTGGCAACAAAAAACAAACATTTAAAGGAATCCAAGAGACTGGGAATTCCAGGAACGGAATACAGGAATGAACCCAGAAAACCCAGCATAAAGAAACCAGACCTGGAATAGAAAACCAGAAAAAACAAGAAAAACTAAACAAGAATTGTAAAAAGAGTACTGGATACCAGATGCCAAGGCCAGACATCTCCGCAGAACAGAGCAGGATGTGACACTCAGACCCAGGCTATCCGGGGATACCATGCTTGTGAGGGTTCCTATCTGTTTTCTATGTGTTTTTTTTGTACAATATTGTACCTCTAGTGCCTGGGAGATAATTAGTTTAAGCAAAAGTACATGCTCTTATCTCCCGGATACAGAGACGACTGGGCGGGGTTACTATAGTATTGTATGAAACCCCCATGCTGGGGGTCTGGGTATATAAGCAGGCAACTTGGCCTTAATAAAACATTCCTTGTAACCAATACAACTGTCTGCATCCAATATATTGGGAAAGTTTCTATATGCAGTGGGAGAGCTATATCGCTCCTAAGCACATCTGGAACCAGGATTAGCGGAGGAAGGAAGGAACGGTGACATTAGCCTAGCAACCCTTGACACCCGCTCTTTCAAGCCTTCAAATTAGTCTAATAATGGGTTTTGGGGGTAGTGCAGGGTATGGCATGGTAGGACTGCAGGCACTATAACAACTTCAATAAGATGCAGCTGTTAAAGTTCCTACAGTGTCCCTTTTAAATCTGGTGTTACCAGATTCCTTATTTGACCTTTAATCTCTTGTAGTTGTATATTGAAAGTGACCCAAGCCACACCACCCATATCTTTAGTACCTATTGTTGTTACAACATGTGTTTTAGTTATTGATGTTTAGAAAATTAGAAGAGCTGATAGTTAAGTAAAAGTCTTATTTATTTTACATAATTGTTAGTAAACTATTACTGAAGACTGTTTTCTAGGGGTGCCGTCATTTTTATTGTAACAAATTTAGTATTTAGTGGCATCTTTCTTTGAAATGTAATAACAAGTCTGGACTGCTGTATTGTTGTCACCCATTAGTAAGTAGAGTATCTTGACTTCAGCAGTCCCAATGTAAGTGATATTGCCTGTGTCTGCATCTCATTCACACAATGTACACTGGTAACTGATTATCTTATTCCTGAGTTCCATAAGGATTTAAGGTGGCAATGGGAATAGCCTCCAACTGCCAGCATTCACCACAGATGAATTGTCAGGATTCCTCAGTGAGTTGAAAAGGGATGCGAGGAGTTCGTGTACCAGGCCATGCTTCACACATGTCCTCGCTTTCTAGCATCCCAGGACAAGCTTAATCAAACTGAGGAGATAACCTCTGCATGCTGCCTGATTTTGGTGTTTTCTTACCTGCAAGGGAGCAGCAAGATAGGTGTGTGCAGTGGCACTCAGTAAACATACTCAAAGCCTCCTGCTCATTCATGTAAATGCCCCACTTCTTGGGAAGAAGTTAGGCCTGGTAAGGCTGATTTCATAACTGGGCCCTAAAAGGTGAAGCATAAGGATAGGTCTTTGATTTGTAGGTCTCTACATGGTAGCGAAGAAAGAAAACAATTTAACATGAACCTGTTATCCATGCTAAGCAAATATCATCTATCTAGTTAATATTATAACAATGCTAGCTGATATTATATTTTTAGAATTATATATATAGTAAATTAGCATGAATTTATATAAATTTTATGAACTTTTTAAGATGTAACCTGTAGACGATTCCATCCTAATCACCTACATCGTTCATTCCATTAGACTCTGTCTAGTCTCCAGTCTTTTATGAAATCCTTATAAACCCATGGTTTTAGAGAAGCATATCTGATAACGTTTGAGCTGGCACATTTTATATTCTTATCCTGTATCAGCCTACAACTGCATTCCTTGTGGTTTTCACAAAACCCATTCTATTATCTCCTCTACAACTAGCGTACGTTATATAAATCACATACACACCACATAGTATTAGTAGTAGGACACCTAATCTGTTTTTCCCTTGGATGTGCTGCACTTTACTTGTGTAATTATACTACAATTTATTTAGACTGTAGTCTTGCTTCAGCTATCATCTTTGCATCATGTTCTTGTACGGCAAACTTGTTTTGTGATAATTACCCATAAGTTTATTATAGAAATGTGTTGCTGAACCTATGTGTGATGAGTTCCCTAAGGATTGTCTGAGTGTCATACTCTAGTGTCCTTGTCATTAAAAAGGCCTCTCCCTACAGATGTTCAATTTGTTCTACTGTCGCAGTTCAGATACCACCGAACACTCTTGCATTAAGGGTTTCTTCTGTGTTTAAATATGCATGACCAACATCTTGCAGCTAGACAACCTTTGTTTTAACCTCAATGGTGACCTTACCAGTCTTCCTCACAGCTGTGACCTTGGCGTTGTGATACCAAAGAGGATAGTCCAGTTGACCTGCAGATTATAGAACAAGGCCACATAATTGGCATGAGTAATCTTAGACTTTCTCTTAACGATGTGTACAGAGGAAACCCCACACTGTTCCTTCCTCTGTCTGTGTTTGCTTCTCCATTCCATTTCCACTGGCATTAAGGTTTGAGTGTTTAATCCTAGCTTCTTTCCTTTGATTTCCATATTATACTAATGGTTTTTTTCTAGCTTTTACAGGGAAATATATTATCAACAGTTACAATGCATTTGTGTGAACATTGTCAACCAATGCACCAGATTCCAATCTATTAAAAAAAAAATTTTTACCACCAATTTTACCAGGAGACAATAAACCATCCCTTGATGTGTATGTTGGTGTTGCAATCTGCATACAGATGATAGGATAATCTAGAACACAGTGGAACACCACCACACACGTGTTTAGTGCTACACAGCTCCACACTCAATGGGAAGGCGGGGCAACAACTTTATTGTACCATAGACATGAACACTATTGAGAGCACCTTGGAGTTATATCTCAACAGCTAGTTATAACCAACTTAGAATTTCCAAGATCTTTGGCACAATAACAGGTTTTCCTACTCCTTAGGATTTTACGTTAGACTACTTTAAGGTTTTGTTATATAGAAAGTTTGTACTGAGAGGGGTCTTGTTCTGTGAATTAATGTCACATGAAATCATGAGATAGAGTAAGCTATAATTAGGTTTAATATTTCTGGATAAGCTTTTCAAATTATTTCATATTTTTTGAAAAGTTTTTAAATATTTCTTTCAAACTATTAAATGATCAAAAAAAACTATCATATATCAAATATATATCAATATATCAATAAAAAAAACCATATTGAAATATAAAAATATTTTTCAAAATATTAAATCATTTTAAAAGCGAATCCAAAGATATTAAATCCACGCCTCAGCAAGCATTATTCACTTTTTCTAATGTTTTCTGGTGTTTACCTATGTGCACTGCCCACTATCATGGTTCATTCTGAACACCTGGAATTCTGCGGGTTGGTAACAATGATTGCACTGCAACCTGTTGGCATGGTCACAAACTGTACATAACCAGTTTCTGTATGTAGAAATATTAAGGGTCTGTACATTGTCTGTACATTGTGACCTGTTCGCTTTATATAGAGGCCATGCACAGAAAACTGAACATAAGAACATGGAAGAGCACATGTTAGACATACTAATTCTGGGTACCAGTATCAGTATCTGGGTTTTGCATGCATTTAAGTCAGATATATGTTTTTATAGAAATAAAACAATAATTATATATGTGCACACCTGGCCATCACTAGAGCATAAATTGTGGATCTAGAACATCATATTTGAATTAGTATTTTGTTAAATAAAGTGTAGACAGTAATTTTCCCATGGGTGCACTGCACGCCCAATTTAATATGTTTCACTTGCTGCCTACAGTTATAAATTGTTACCCCAGACAGCATCTCGTGTTTTTCATATTATTAATAAGGTTCAGAATGAATGTTATGTCTATTACAAAGCTATAAATATAAAGTTATAATCATAAAGCACAACGTTGCTGGAAGCAGTTGGGCAGTCAGAGGCAGTTTTGGTCAAAATGACAACAATAACATAACTTCAGGAAGTATATTAAGCAATAGCAGGAATTAAACAGCATTTTTCAAGTTTAATTAACGGATGAAAACATGAATAAGCAGAGAAGTACCATAGAGTAAATTATAGAACACAATAGAAGACTTCTCACAGGTATACCACATTACATAACACCAGCTTCAATAAGCCAGACATAAACACAATGCACAGCTATTACAGTTTAAAAGATCATTTATAGAGTTATTCAATAAAGTGTAAACTATCAGGAATTCAAACTGAAAACATACATGGCGTGGTAAATTCCTCTAGTTCAGTTATTTCAGTCTAACATTTGAAATTTACTCCTGTCAATTAATGAATAATCCTGGGAAATTGCATTTATTTGGGCTTAGAAATAATAATAACAATAATAATATTAATAATTATTATTATTTTTTTTTTTATTATGTCAAATAGTGAATCAAAAAAGGTACATTTAGCGTTATCATTTTTTAAAATAAATCCTGGGGTCTAGATGTTATTATTAACTATAATCTCACTCATATTTTCCTTTAAAATATACAGTGAATATGACAAAATAAACAAGAGAGAGGAGTGGTAATACCTGTGAAGTACGTGTTTATTGAAATTTCTTCCATGCTCTTGAAAAAAAAAAAAGTGTGAAAAACAATTTAAGCCTTGATCTGAATAATTCCTATAATAGATAGAATCTATAATTTACCATTGGATTGTGGATTCTAAATGCATGATTGCCTATGGCATCTTACTGTAATATTTATATTAGGTCTTATCTTTTGGATTCCCTCTCATTATTCTTCTGTCCTTTACGAGTTCTCTTAATTGACTGCAAATCAATTTAATTTGTGCTACTCTACTGTAAATAAATGCAGTAGATTAATATGTCTAATTTTTCTTTCACAATTTGTATTTTATTCATTAATGCGCTTACTGTCCACTAAAACAACTTTAAAGGAACACTATAGCACTAGGAATACAAATGTGCATAGTCCCCTCCCCTCCCCACATGTGCCATAAAATTGATTAATAAAGTATCTATTTATATTTTTCCAGAGCCGAAACTCCCTTGGTGGTGCTCACCTCTCAAGGGAAGTCATGGCCTCCTCCATGATGGTCCAATCCAATGTTCCTTATAGAGGAACATTGTATTAAATGCCTCCCTACGAGCTTCCATGTTGCTTGGTCAGTGCAGTGGAAGCACCTACTTTGACTGTCAGGAAGATGGGCATTAGAGGAGGATACTACCCTGGAAAAACTGTAATGCGTTACATTGCAGGGGTAAAAGGAGATGGACACTGCACCCAGACAACTTCGATGAGATAATATGGTCTGGGTGACTATAACAGGCCTCCCAACAGTCCAGCTTTCGGCGGGACAATCCTGATTTCGCTTAAGATCCCTGGTGATGCAACCGCTCACCCTGTCTTGATTCTGGCCACGATTGTTAGGAGGTATGCTTTATTGTCCATTTAAGTTCTAAGTTAGGGTGCTTAAAGTGTCCCTCTGAATACATATGTGATGCTTCAAAACGGGAGGAATCTAATTACGCGAAAGCTTTCTACATGTTCAAAAATGTCTGGCCCTTATCTTTAATTCTTCCAGTATGTGTGTGAGCATGAGGCCTGCTGCTAGCTGAGCATTATAGGAATTGCAGTTCACAAACATGCTCACTGCTAAGATTGGACATTAATGCTCCTGTTGAACTTGCCACCATTTAGTATGTTACATGCTATTAGGTTACAACTAAGGCTAAAGAGAATTTCATATAGAAGAAAAACCACTGTTAAACAATTACATAGATTATACAGATAATGAACCGCTGGAAAATTTCCCAGATATACTTCAGAGTCACGGAGATACAACGCAGCAGCATGTTTAGAACTTTCAATGACCAGTCTTTATTACAAAATTCTCCTTCTTTAAACATGTGTTTATATGGGAAAATGTTTTATTATTTAAGTGTTTTATCAAGCACTTCCAGCTGAAGTGGTAGAGGTTAACACAGTAAAGGATTTTAAGCATGCGTGGGATAGGCCTAAAGCTGTCCTAACTATAAGATAAGGCCAGGGACTAATGAAAGTATTTAGAAAATTGGGCAGACTAGATGGGCCGAATGGTTCTTATCTGCCGTCACATTCTATGTTTCTATGTTTCTATGTTTCACTACTAAGCAACAAACATGACTATTTGTAAGGTTGTGGTGTGGCACGGTGAGGCACACTACGATAGAAAAGATGGTCTCTCCTTAACATCTTAAAAAGACTGCCCCTCCTAAACAATAGGGACTGTCCCTCCTAAACTTAGATACTTTGGAGGTATATTATTATTTCTGGTAATAAGTAAAATCAAGTGTTATACGTTATAGTAAAGGAACACTCCATTGACAATATTTTTTATATATAATATAGTAACTACACCACCAAAGTAAACTTATATGATTTTCTTTTTCTCTATATTTGCTAGGGATGTTTATGGGAAAAAAACAGCTTACAAGCGCTGCAGACTTGCTGTCTGCAGCCTTCACAAGTCCTCCTTTTTTTTCACCAGCATCTGTCTGTGCCAGGGAATCCTCCAATCAGAGGCTTCTCATTGAAAAGCCACTGTGCTGTCGCGTGTGTGTGCATGCATGCATAAGTTTTTTCTGCTTCCCAATGCTTCTTAATGAGCTAGAATACAGGCTTAACATAAACAGCTGTAATACAGCTCATTGAGCGAAGGTAGGTGCGTGGTAGCTCTGTGGAACTACTGGAAGAAGAAGAAAACTTCCCTGGCTGTCTGAATTTAAACTTTTATAAACTGCCTCAAATATGACAACTGAATATAAACTTTAAGGGCTTTTCATATTGGGAGAGCAGAAAATGTAACACTGCTCAGCTACCGTAGGTTATTGGAGTCTTGGCTAGCTGAAATGAGCATTCTGCTTATGTAGTTTACTCGATAGGAGATGAGGGGGTCATTTATAGAGAGCATCCTGCTAATGTGTTATAAAAGATTAGGGGAGGTAGATTGAGCATACCGCTCAGATAGATTGGGTTATAATAGGTACTGTGAGCTGGAGAGAGTATAGCGCTAAGGCAGTGTGCTTGTAAGAGACATTTGGAGCTGATGGGAACCTGCTGCCATGTTCATAGGAGGTTCTGGAGCTGGAATTAGTATACTGCTCAGGTAGCGTCCATACTTTCCAGAACGGTTTAGAGCAAAAAATGTATCTGGATTGGTGTGCTAATGTTTTCAATGTACTGTGTTATTAAATGTATATACTACAATTGCATTGAACAAACCTGATGAAATATATATATATATATATATATATATATAAACTTTGGTTTATAAATCTATGGTGAAAATGTGCTATATATACAAAAAATTATAAACAAAATAATTTATATCTATAATAGAAAAAAAAAAAATTCAACCAATATAAAAAAAATGATGTATATATTATCAATGAAATTATATTTGATTATATTTTTATTTGGTGTTTGTTACCAGATAACACAAAAGCATTTAGCAATATTTAGCAATAGCCAAAGTTAAACTTTTTTTTTGTAATTCTAGAGAACCGGTACATTTCCATTAGGCCAGTAAAACAAGAAAAGTGCGCAATGTTGCCACCCAGTGGTCGAACATGAGATTTTATATTGTTATATTTATAAGCAAGATGTTTCTTGGGTTATTGCTAACTATGTCTTTCTTTGTTTTACTGTTTTGGCATAACATTATCAATTTAGGGTGATAATTTATCAAGATTCACTTGCAATGAATTAATCTCCAACTGTCATGTAAATCATTATTTCCCTGTATATTATTAAGGAGAACTGTAGTCTTTCTGGAAATTACACTTTTAAATAAAACATTGAAGATAACCTATCATTTTACTAAACTGTTTTCTATGAGATGTTCCCTTTTCTTTTAAATTTACATTAAATATTTAGGAAGTCATATCGCAGCCCAGTTCAGTCCAGGGCACACATAAAATGGATAAAGAAACAAAGATGGAAAGTTCAGAGCTTAAAGCAGGCTTCCCCAAACTCCGGCCCTCCAGATGTTGCTGAACTACAACTCCCATGATTCTCAGTCTATCTATTGCAATCATAGAATCATTGGAGTTGTGGTTCAGCAACATTGGCGGAGTTTGGGGAAGCCTGGCTTAAAGGGACATTTCATTTACCAGAAACACAACAGGTTAATGTAGTGGTTATGGTGTCTATATCATGGGCCTGCAGTGTTAGCATGGTAAAGACTGCCTTTTCAGAGACTAAAAGCTCTAGTGGCATTCATTAACATGGCCACTGGCGGTGCTTCACAGTGTGCAGCACCTACGTTCAGCATCTCCATACCCTGCATCGAGGTGCAAAACATTCCCAATAGAGATGCATTGATTCATTGATTCACAAATGCATAAATATATATTATAGGGGATAAGTAAACATAATAATAAAAAATAAATAAATAAAAGAGGCGTGTCAACCCTCTTTAAAGTAGTAGTTACGTTAAAATCACTTTACATTAATCCAATGATCAGAAAATAGCAGCTTAATCTGCATTATTTTCTAATAGTTCAAACGTTTTTTAGATATTTTTAATAGGTTTGAATCTGATTGACATTATAAGCATTCACTTAAAGAAACACTATAGTCACCTAAATTACTTTAGCTAAATAAAGCAGTTTTAGTGTATAGATCATTCCCCTGCAATTTCACTGCTCAATTCACTGCCATTTAGGAGTTAAATCACTTTGTTTTTGTTTATGCAGCCCTAGCCACACCTCCCCTGGCTATGATTGACAGAGCCTGCATGGAAAAAAAAAACTGGTTTCACTTTCAAACAGATGTAATTTACCTTAAATAATTGTATATCAATCTCTAAATTGAACTTTAATCACATACAGGAGGCTCTTGCAGGGTCTAGCAAGCTATTAACATAGCAGGGGATAAGATAATCTTAATTAAACAGAACTTGCAATAAAGAAAGCCTAAATAGGCTTTACAGGAAGTGTTTATGAAAGGCTGTGCAAGTCACATGCATGGAGGTGTGACTAGGGTTCATAAACAAAGGGATTTAACTCCTAAATGGCAGAGGATCGAGCAGTGAGGCTGCAGGGGCATGTTCTATACACCAAAACTGCTTCATTAAGCTAAAGTTGTTCATGTGACTATAGTGTCCCTTTAAGCACCCTCCTCCCCTCCCCTCCTCCCCCATATAACACTGTGTTCATCAAATGAGCATAGCATTCCCTACATAGGGCCTTTGAGAGTTGGTTTGTTATGATATATTTTTATGTCAAAGGTCATTAAGTGGTTCAAGTGGTGAACGTTTACGATCTAGTGATCACCAGTCAGTGTGGTTTAATATAAGAAAAGTGACAGAGTCACACCACACAAAACCAAACGTTTTAGATTTTTGAAAAACAGACATTTCTAAAATTAGAATATGTGTAAAGGAGTCTTATCAGACTGGAGCAATTTAAATGGAGTCCAGGAGAAATGGGATTATTTAAAAGTTGCACTACTGAAAGCAACAGAAAATTGCATTAGGCTTGTCAGTAAAAGCAAAAAAATTAAGAAACCTCTGTGATACTCCACAGAAGTGGCCAAAATAGTAAAAAACTAAAAGTTAGCATTTAGTTATTATAAAAAAACATAGAGTGAGGAAGACAGACAGATCTATAAGATTAGGCAGAAAGAGGCTAAGCAAGTTATAAGAGCCTCCAAAGCACTCACAGAAGAGAGAATAGTACAGTCGGTAAAAAAGGGGGATAAAACATTTTTTAGATACATAAATGAGAAAAGGAAAGTAAGACAATGATTAAGGGACTCTCCAGTGCCTGGAAACCATGCAGTGCCCCCTCCCTTCCACCCTCCATCCCATGTTGCTGAAGGGGTTAAAACCCCTTCAGTGACTCACCTGAGTCCACCTGATGTCACTCGGCGCTGGGTCAGGCTCTACCCACGTTTCTCCCCCGCCAAAGTTAATCGGCAGGGAGACCTAATGCGCATGTGTGGCAATGGCCGCACGCATGCATTAGACCTCCCCATAGGAAAGCATTATTCAATGCATTCCTATGGGGATTTCGGCAATGCTGGAGGTCCTCACATAGCATGAGGATGCCCAGCGTCGTATAACACTTTTCATGCTCTAAGAACACGGAAGTCCCTAGAGGAGGACTTAACCCTGAGAGGTTATTATTGTAGTTTATAAAAACTGCAATAATTACACTTGCAGGATTAAGGGTGATGGGAGTTGGCACCCAGACCACTCCAATGGGCAGAAGTGGCCTGGGTGCCTGGAGTGTCCCTTTACTTAGATTTAAAAAAGAAGCACGGTATGTAGAAGAAGATAAAGGTCTAGCTGACTGACTATTTTTGTTCAGTATTTTCAGATGAAAATGAAGGAAAGGGTCCTCAGTTAGGAAAAAGGACATGAGTCATTTGTTACATGTGAGTTTACAGAGGAAGAGGTTCTATTTCAACTGTCAAAAGTAAAGACAAATAAATCAATGGAACCTGATGGAATACACACAAATTTATTAAAAGAGCTTAGTGGTGTACTAGCAAAACCATTAACATATTTATTTAACCAATCATTGTTAACAGGAGTAGTCCCAGAAGATTGGAAGTTAGTGAATGTTGTGCCCATTCACAAGAAAGGTAATAGGGAGGAGTCGGGCAACTATAGGACAGTAAGCCTTACTTCAGTAGTGGGGAAAGTGATGGAAACCATGTTAAAGGATAGGATTGTTGAACATCTAAAAACACATGGATTTCAAGCTCAGAGACAACATGGGTTTACTTCAGAGAGATCATGCCAAACTAATCTTATTGATTTTTTTTTTGATTGGGTAACTAAAATAATAGATCAGGGTGGTGCAGTAGACTTTGCTTACCTAGATTTCACTAAGGCTTTTGACACTGTTGGCTCATCAATAAACTGCAAGCTTTAAGTTTGGATTCCAATATCGTTGAATGGGTAAGGCAGTGGCTGAGTGACAGCCAACAGAGGGTTGTATTTAATAGAGTATTTTTTTAAAGCAAGGTCTAGTTACCAGTGGGATACTTCAGGGATTTGTACTTGGACCCATTGTCTTTAATAATTTTATTAGTGATATTGCAGAAAGTCTTGATGGTAAGGTATGTCTTTTTGCTGATGATACTAAGATATGTAACAGGGTTGATGTTCCAGGAGGGATAAGCCAAATGGCAAATGATTTAGGTAAACTAGAAAAATGGTCAGAATTGTGGCAACTGACATTTAATGTGGATAAGTGCAAGATAATGCATCTTGGACGTAAAAACCCAAGGGCAGAGTAAATAATATTTGATAAACTACAAACCTCAACAAAAGGTTTCTGAGGAAAGAGATTTAGGAGTAATTATTTCAGATGACTTAAAGGTAGGCAGACAATGTAATAGAGCAGCAGGAAATGCTAGCAAAATGCTTGGTTGTATAGGGAGAGGTATTAGCAGTAGAAAGAGGGAAGTGCTCATGCCATTGTACAGAACACTGGTGAGACCTCACTTGGAGTATTGTACGCAGTACTGGGACCGTATCTCCAGAAGGATATTGATACTTTGAAAAGAGTTCAGAGAAGGGCTACTAAACTGGTTCAGGAATTTAAGGATAAAACTTATCAGGAAAGGTTAAAGTATCTTAACATGTATAGCTTGGAGAAAAGACGAGACAGGGGGGATATGATAGAAACATTAAAATACATAAACGGAATCAACACAGTCAGGGCTGGTGTTTCCTAGAGGTGACTTAGGTAGGCACCAGGAGCACCAGCCCCTCAAATGCTGCAGCCACCTGAGCACTCTATAGAGAGCCTCAGGCGGCTGCAGCATTGCTTGGGCCGGCGCGTCCATGAGGGCGCACCGGCCCAGGGGGCACAAGAAAAGCCTCCTGCTAGTCCGTTAGTGTAGCGTGGCCGAGCTCCGGTCCGCGGTACAGGAACATCCATTTCCTGTACACAGCCGGACTGACAGGAAGTGCTCATTCAGTGAGCATTTCCTGTCAGTCTGACCGTGTACAGGAAACAGAAGCTCCTGTACCATGGACTGGACCAGAGCTTGGCTACTCTACAACGTGGCACTAATCTCTAATTTACCTCACATTAAAGGAACAGTATAGTCCCCAGAACCACTGCGGCTTAATGTAGTGGTTCTGGTGTCTATAGCCTGTCCCTGCAGGCTTTTTAATGTAAACACACACTGTGTGCAGCACTGGCCTTAGTTAATATGGCAGATCATATGGGTGGGGAATTGTGATGTCACATGGGGGGAGGGGTCGGGTGACATTTTTCTTTTGCCTAGGGTGGCAAAAATCCTTGCTCCGGCCCTGAACACAGTAAAGGAGGAGACTATATGTTGCTACCAACAGAGGGCACTAGACAAGCTCCATAGCCAAACCCACCTAGTTGGTAGCAAACCTCAGCAGTACAGGAGAGCAGGCAATACATTACACAGTACACACACACACACTATAAACAATTAAATTACACACACCCTGCACCTATAATGGGTACAGGGTGACTAAAACATAAGAGAAATAAAGCAACCTACATAAATAGTCTGTCTGAAGGTAGAATAGGGGCTTTAAAGCCAAATACATCAAAGAGTCATAGTCACAGGGGGGGAGGCTGGCAAGCAGGCCTCTCCAGGACCAAGTGGCAAAGGGCACTTCATCACAACAGGTTAAAAGTCTTCCTGTAATCTGGAAGCCCCAGTGCCGTCATCAGCAACTTAAGGGTGTAGAAAGCATTTTCTGCTGCATGGGTTAATTTAAATGCTTTAATTTCGTTGGCGAGACAATCATAGAGGGGCTGCATGTAGATTGCTGCAGAGTGAAGCCAAGGTCGGCAGTATGAAACCAGGCTTTCACTTTTGTAGTTTTGCAGCCTGCATATGCCAGAAATTTGAGCAAGGAACTTGGACTTTACGTTTCCAAATTTTTGCAACAAAGGAGTATATCATATACTGCAATTTAATTATGTCATCTGCCCATGGCCACTCTTCAAGAATCTGTGCCATAGCCATGCTGTACATAGTGAGTGAGTTTTTTGCGCTCTGAGGCAATACTGTCCAAGTATACTGCTTGTGTTTATGTGTAAATGCAAATAAATACTGACTGTCAGGATCCAGGGGCACAGAGAAAAATGCATTTGTCAAGTCAATAACAGTAAAAAACTTAGAGGAAGGTGGTATCTGTGACAACAAGGTGTGTGGGTTGGGAAACTTAGGGGCAATGAGTTCAGTTACAGCATTAATTGCCCTCAAATCATGTACCATGCGGTAGACCACAGGTTTCCCTTTTTCTTGCTTTTTCTTATTTGAGTACAATGGTGTGTTACAAGGGGAGGCGGTCTGGACACTTACCCCTGCCTGCAGTAATTCTTGCACAGATTGGGAAATAGCATCTTCCTGTGCTGGGCTTGGGGGTATTGTTTTTGACAGGGAGGGGTGGCTCCGTGCAGGAGATTCACTTTGACTGGGGACCCTGCCTGTATCTATCTTCCCTGTAGCCCATAGAGAATCAGGGACTGAGGACAAGTCAATGGCAGGTGCTAGCACATGGCTGGGCATAGTGAGAGTTGCCAGAACATTTGAAAGGGATATCCTTTGTTTGTCCTCTAAAGGCACAGACAATGTTACTTTTCCAGTGGGGCTATACTGGATATTTGCATTAAGGTAAGACAGTATATCACTGCCTAGTAGATTAGCATGAGGGCTGACAAGTAGACTTGTTACAAGGGCAGTAGAGTCGTGTAGCTTCAATTTCAGTTTGTGGGTAAGGGGAATGTCACTTGGGATCCCATCCACCCCTACACATGATAATACATCTTCAGACTTCTCATAGAGGAACACATATTTTTCCTGCAACATTGATTTGCAGCACCTAGAGTTCCAGAACATTTATAATATGGAATACATTTTCTGGTGGTTTCTCTACAACCACATTTAGTTAATTCAACTGCAGTATCATGCCATTTTTGGGTGACATCTACTAAGTCATTATCTTCTAACCAACCTCTGTAATTTGCCATAAATACCCTCCATATATGTAGGTCTAGAGTGCCCTTTGAGGCAGTGGCGTACACACAACCCATGGGGCCCTGGTGCGAAAATTGATCCGTGCCCCCCCCACTGACTCAAAAACTAACACTAACACACACTCTAACACACACTCTAACACTAACACACACACACACTTTAAAAAAAAAATTTAATCCCCCAGCCTCCCTACCTTTTGGGAGTGCTGAGGGGATTCCCTGGGGTCCAGTGGGGCTGCTGGGCAGCCGGTCACCGGACAGGCTGGCGGGTGCGCAAGGGAACACTCTCCCCTGAGTGCTCCCTGTTCAGCTCCGTCACGCGCCGCGTACTGATACTGATAACGTCATATTCCGGCTCCGGCATCAGTGCGGTGTGCGAGGGAGCTGAAGAGGGAGCACTCATGAGAGAGTGCTCCCTCGCGGGCGTGCCAGCCCGTCTGCCGAGTGACACCAGGGCCAGCCTCGGGGGGCCCTGAGGTGGCCCCCCAGGAGAAGAGGCTGGCCACACTGGGTACATACCGGGTCGCAGGGCAGCCGGACCCCCTGGTGGGCCGGGCCCAGTCGCAGCCGCGACCCTTGCGACCCCGGTATGTACGCCACTGCTCTGAGGGCATGACAGCTTTCTTAAGTAACCTTTAATATTCTTAATTGCTCCTCGTCCTTTGTGATGCTTGACTATTGTCAAAGCCGTAAATTCCCCTTGAGTGCTTTTAGATCTACCCATCTTAAAACTTGTAATTACTTCCTTATACAAGACAAACTGTACAAAAACAGTGTATAAGACACTTAGGACCACTGCAGTGGAATTTTCACAGTCTTGTCTTCGTTATTCCAAACACAGATCAGGAGATCTTCCCTCAGAGGATTCTAACTCGAATTATAAAACAAATGACAAGGCAAACAATAAAAATAACTTAAAACCCACAGATATATTCCACTATCTCAAGATTCCTTTCACAAGACATAACACAACATCCACCTGAATATAACCATAATACCACAGAAAACAAGTTCTTTAGATCAGACGTTTTAAAAATCCTTACCCACCCGGACAGGGGTCTCAAAGAGCACCAGAAAGTGAAAATCAATTATAGGTAAAAAATAAAAGCTTTTCCTCACCCGCTGCAGCTGATTAACCGTCTGGGCTCCGAGCCAACCCTTCTGGGTCCGAATGGACTGGATTTGTCTGATCCCGGGCACGGCACCAAAATTGATATAGATCCAATGTGATCTTTGGGATATTCAAGGGAGCCCAAATTGATATTATTTCAAGTGCACTTGAAGGAGCGTGAATTCAGACACCAGACACCTGTTGGTATTCAAAACAAGCTTCTGACCTTTATTTTGTCAGTTGTGTTTTTATACATTAAAAAGTAAGTGCTTACGTGCAAATACACATAGGACAGTAGTAGGAAGGGAGTGAAAGGGTTAAAGGAGTACAGATAAGACATAGGGATGAACGTCATCCACATATAACAGATAAGTTCCGAGGAAAACGAAAGAACAGACTGATTTAGAAGAGACAGCTCAGGTGTGGGCTATCTAGACATATATGGTCTTAAGTGTTGTTTTAAGCATTAAGCATTTCCTGAGTCCAAGCTAGTCAATTTTAATATAGGATATCTAATATGACACCTATAAGCTTGAACCTTGGAATCAAAGTAAATTCTATTACAACAGAGAGGGTAGTGGACACATGGAATAGCCTTCCAGCTGAAGTGGTATAGGTTAACACATTCAGGGAGTTTTAGCATGTGTGGACTAGGCATAAGGCTATCCTAGACTTAAGATAAGGCCAAGGACTAATGAAAGTATTCTCACCTGCCGTCACATTCTATGTTTCATTTGAAAGAGTTTCATACTGGAAGTATAAGCAGAAACCATTCATAGAATCACAAGATTCTCATGTTTCTATTACCTTTATTCCATTTTGTACTTTCCACACCCTATTGTGTACTTTCCTGTTCCTATTGTCTTTCTTGTTCTCTTATGGTATTTTTTTTATGTCCCCATTGCCCCTCTCGCACAGCTCTGTTAGTGTTCTTATCATATTACATAAAATGTCCCTATCATGTTACATATTGTGTGATCCTTATGCACCATACATATTTATTTCAATGAGCAAGTCATGTTTTCAAACTATTTACTGCACTGTGGGTGATGTTATCCACAGACACATTATTCTTTCTAATGATAACACCTGAAACGCTCCACACACAGATTCCAGGCACAATGACGACTTCAAATCACTGAAATGGCCATGGTGCTTGGAGTAACCCTTTAATGGTTGTCAAAAACTTAAAGAGAATTCTCCAATTTTCCTTTTCCCAATTTTCTCAATCTTCTATTTTCTGTCTCACAGTCTCTTAACTCCCTGAGTCTTTTTAAACCAATCATTGATCCTCACCAACCAGCCTTTTCTCATCTTTACTTACTAGATTCCCCCCCCCCTAGATTCCTCTCTTATTAACTTTATTGACATGTTCACGGCATATGCCATCTTTTTCTCTACTTTGCAAATCTTTTAATCTGTTTTTGACTCTTAAGTTTTCACTTACCTGCTCATCTTTTAATTTCTACTTTCTTTCCCCTGGTTTCCCTCACTCCTCAACAATGTAATTTCCAAGTTTACTGTATTCTCTAACTCCCCATCTCTCCCATTTCCTCTGTCTTATTTTTTCCCTCTGCTGTCAAAACCTTAAATCCAGTTTAATCTGTTTTTCTTACCTTATCTTCTGATCTCTCCATCATCCCATAGATTGTTCCAAGACTAGTTCCACCTTATTCAAAACATCCTGTAGCTCTGCTCTACCCATGTATGTCCCCTGGTTTGTCCAAACCCTGCATTTTTCCTATAAGGGGCAGAAGGAGTCCTCCTGTATTGCTGCCAAATTAGAGATGTATTCTCCTCCTCAACTTGAATTGGGAATTCAAACATAAGTTTGTTTTGTTTTTTAATGTAAGCAACCATGGACCTACCATAGGGCACAAGCCTGATAACACTAACATTAGTGATGGTTACAGATTAGTGATGGTTACAGTGCCAGATGACAGCCATTCCAGCCATTAAAATTGTGGCAGTTGCTTGTCATGTATGAACTGATTCTACTTATGATTAGAGGCCCCAAACTGCACGGAGGTGATCTTTACATTATTCCTTATTCACTATGGGGAATAAATGCACAAAGCATTTCACCATTCACATTGTATCAGAAATTACAGTACTGCCCACTTAAACATTCTCTCTTTAGTAAAAAAAAAAAATCTTAAACTTATTTCTGCATATTTTAATATATATTGTGAATTTTCTGAAATTACTGACAGAAACAAACAGGAAACGTGGCACGTGCATAGGTTTGGGCACCATTTTAGTTGATCCACAAGTGCAGGGCTAGGAAACCTTCAGCACTTGAGATGTTGTGGACTACATCTCCTATAATGCTCTTACAGCCATAATGCTGCCAAAGCTTCAGGGGAGTAGTAGTCCACAACATCTGGAGTGCCAAAGGTTGCCTACCCCTGCACTAGTGATTTATTTTGTAAGATCAAAAACCTCAGCATCCAAATTGTGTTGTCACTGGATTCATAATCACAATGGAACATTTAGCAACTACAATACTAACTGAATACGGGGACTCTTGACTCAAGAAATGTTAAGTATTACTGTATAATTCTAAATGATCTGGTTATTATATACTATGTCTCCTCCTTTACACTCATATACAAATCTGTGGAGATGACAGGGGAGATATAGCTACATACTGACATTGTGGTTTATCTTTTGGGATGTCAAAATAGAGCTACTACTCTAGATCTGGAGCATGTGAGTTGACTAATGGAATATCTCTAAAAGCACTGCTGAAAAATGGAATGATAACGTCACTGCACCATGTCTAATGTTTCACTTTCACAGAAATATGCTTATTTGCAATCTACTTATTAAAGTAACATATTGGGCACCACAAGGAGGTTGTTATGGTGCCAGGAATGTTCCTTCACAATAAAGGATTAAATAAGTATACGTACACATATTATTTAATTATGTATTTGCACTAGATGCGAGTGTGTACAGTTCTAGCTAGTTTATATGGTGCTACATTTAGTGTAGGTGCAGCCCTGCCTATGTTTTCGAGTGGTCATTTGCACATATGCATATCTATCTGTCTGTCTATTAGCACATGCAAACATATATATCATATTTAGATATTTTTTGACACTCCTACTAGAAATGGCCATTTTTTGATTATATGCTAAAATGTCAGATTAAATGCTAATATGTCACATTCTGCCTGAACTTTTGCAGAGTACCAGAGTAAAGTCTCTAAAACATGTTATCTCCCCAACGTTTTTGTAAACCCTGACTAAATATAGGAAAAGATAACACTGCGGATATTTATATTATTGTGTTTTAGGTATCCTTAAACAACACATTACACCCCAAATTGATGTTTTGTTGCATATACATGTAGCTATACATTGCACGTTAGAAATAAAGTTCATGTCAAATTAAAGTTATCAATATATGTAGTTATTTATTGCTAAATTGTAATCACATTTTCCAGTGGGTGTGCCATGGTTAAACTATAAAAAAAACTATTATCAAAAGGTGTTTTTTTTTTTTTTTTTTAAACAACAAAATACATTTACCTTTATGTTAACAGATCTTTTTATGGTTATATAGTCATATTTTCTTTTTTTGTTTAATTGCATTAAAGGAACACTATAGTCACCTAAATTACTTTAGCTAAATAAAGCAGTTTTAGTGTATAGATCATTCCCCTGCTCAATTCACTGTCATTTAGGAGTTAAATCACTTTGTTTCTGTTTATGTAGCCCTAGCCACACCTCCCCTGGCTATGATTGACAGAGCCTGCATGAAAAAAATAAAACTGGTTTCACTTTCAAACAGATGCAATTTACCTTAAATAATTGTATCTCAATCTCTAAATTGACCTTTAATCACATACAGGAGGCTCTTGCAGGGTCTAGCAAGCTATTAACATAGCAGGGGATAAGAAAATCTTAATTAAACAGAACTTGCAATAAAGAAAGCCTAAATAGGGCTCTCTTTACAGGAAGTGTTTATGGAAGGCTGTGCAAGTCACATGCAGGGAGGTGTGACTAGAGTTCATAAACAAAGGGATTTAACTCCTAAATGGCAGAGGATTGAGCAGTGAGGCTGCAGGGGCATGTTCTATACACCAAAACTGCTTCATTAAGCTAAAGTTGTTCAGGTGACTGTAGTGTCCCTTTAAGTCGATAAGAAAATGAATGAGAACATAAGGAATCCAGTGTGCAACAACGCAGTTTTATCACCTCCACACAGCATAGGAGGGAGAGAGATAAAGTGCATTAGTCAGTTGTATTAGGCAATGCCGTTCTATGGGTAAATTAGTCCTCTTGTACTGTGTTGCAATAATAGTGGACGTGTATGTGGTATTTTTTAAGTGCGTCCATAATAAGAAAAAAAAATTTTTATAAAAATATTTTTACCCAAAACTCTTCCACTGAAAAAGTTCCATTACATCTTTAACTAGCAATCTTTATTTTTGTCAACGTTAAAGTAATAGTACTAGTTAAGTAAAGTAAACCTATCATGGATATCTGGCAGCTTCACTTTAATTGATAGCAATTCTGATACCACAAGGGAAAAGCTAACTATAATACTCTTAATGAAATATAAAGTTTGTATTTGTTATTTTTCTTTTAAACTAATTATTACACTTTGTTTATTCACTAGGGAGACCCACAATGGCCAAATTAATCAACACGCATCATACACATGGTACCATTCCTAAACTATCCATACAAGACATGGACGAAGAGATAGACAAAATGGAAAATGGAGAAAGCAGGTACAGTACGTGGGCTGTGACTCCAAATGTTTGTAGATGCAACGGATTGATAACAGAAGGATCAATAGTACAGTCAGTAGAACAAAATGCAATCGTAAAATGAATTTCATATATCAAACACTTGTCTCAACCATCTTATTTTAACATCAGAAATGTTGTACCCAGAACAGAAGATCCTGGAAAGTGGATTTGAATTGGCTTTCCATTTATTACAATACGATTGTGACCACACTCCTTGTGCATTTAGACAATGGAGGCTCGCCTGGTGCTATACAAATCCATAGATAGTCAAATGGACACAAGGACTGGTGGACAGATAAATAGATAGACCAAATATAGATTTCACTAGGATGTAACATGACTCTGCATATTTCTTAACACAAACAACAAACTGTATAAAACATTTTAACAATGTAGAAATTCAGGTTCGTACAGTGCTAATAAGTAACAGACTGGCCCCAACAAGACAAAACTTGGCCAGGATGGTGCAAAGAGTACCCAGCATTCACTCTCTAAAGCAGGTTTAGAACTGCACAGATTTATAAGAATGGCTAGAAGACAATCAGTTGAGTAGCTGCAGCACTTAGTTCCAGGCTACATATATCCATTTTTTCCAGCATGAGGAGAGAAATTACCTCTGGTGGTGCCCATGCACAGAGCCTGGTTCACTAAACTAAATATGGCTGCTATCCATTTACAGAGCACACCAGTCCTCCTACGGATTATTATTATTATTATATTTATAGAGCGCCGTCAAATTCCGCAGCGCTTTACAATGGGTGGACGAACAGACATGTAGTTGTAACCAGACAAGTTGGACACACAGGAACAGAAGGGTTGAGGGCCCTGCTAAATGAGCTTACATGCTAGAGGGAGTGGGGTAAAATGACACAAAAAGGTAAGGATAGTATTAGACTAGTGACAGTTGCAGAAGAGGAATCAGACAGGAGCTATGGACAGAAGATAGACGTAAGTCTTCAGCAGATCGTAAGGGCCTAGACGGGACAAACTTGTGTATAAGGGAGGATAGATAGGTGGGAGCAGCATTATGTAGCGATTTGAAAGCAAGAACCAGAATTTTAAATTGAGCTCTATATTTTATAGGAAGCCAATGTAGGGACTGACAGAAGGGTGAGGCATGGGAGGTGCGGGCGGACGGGAGGATGAGCCTCGCCACCACATTCATTATGGACTGTAACGGCACTAGTTGGGAGCACGTAAGACCACTGAGAAGCGGATTACAGTAGTCAAGGCGAGAAAGGACAGTGGAATGGACCAACACGTTAGTCGCATCTGGTGTTAAGTAGGGGCGGATGCGCGCAATGTTTTTGAGATAGAAATGACAGGATTTGGCGATAGATTGAACATGAGGCTTGAAGGAGAGGTCGGAGTCAAAGAGAACACCTAGGCAGCGAGCCTGTGTGGTGGAGCTGATGGTAGCACCGTTGACTTGGAGGGAGACAGACACAGGAGTAACAACACCTGAGGGAGGAAAGACCAGAATTTCAGTTTATCTCATAAACCACTGCTGGACAGAGGTTTATTGAATAGGATTAGACTCTTTAGACCAGAATACGAGGCTTCTGACTGAAGAAACCTCTTTTTGTTGAAGAGCTATAGTTAGCTTCTCTCAAGTATTTCAGACCATCAACGCATTGTAAAATCTAGTGGATGGTGGATGATATGAATAAGATAAATTTACTGGTGGCTGTCACTATAATGTTAAGTTGTATATATAGATTTACATTTATCCTGCCTCTTTAAATTAATCTATATATTTTCTGTTGTTCAACTGCAGGTTATTAAAGCAGGAAGCCAGCTCTAGTGTATTACATACAGTAGAAAGCCCAAAATGTTTCAGCATCTACAACAGTAAGAACAGAGTACACGTTGTAACAGGGACGCTCCACCGGTACGTGCTTTCAGTGTGGGTACAGCGTTGGGTGAATGCATTTTTGTATTCAATACGTGCAGTGTGATTGCATGGTTGTTTATGGTTTATGGCTGAAATATCAATGTATGTATTTATGAACCGGGGCAGAAAAAATGTTATTGCATGTTTATACTTGCGAATGCTGCGTGAGTGCTAATGTAAGTGTAATTAAGCGTTTTATCATGTGAATAAACATACGTCCAGTATAATCATGGCTATTCTACCTTATCAAGCATGTGGTGGTGTAAGCACATTAGTGAGTTTCATGATTTAGCCACACATTATAGAGAGCCATGACCTTCTTGGGTCCACCTAGAAAAATCAATTTCTTAAACCAGACAATCTGCGTTTGCCAGTCCCTCATTGGTGTCCTGAACATATCCAAGTGATCTACAGATCAATCCACAACCGTATGACACTTTACTGTTTGTAAATTAATCTATTTGATATCTGTATTTTGCCTTTATTCAAAATTACTATATTTTATGTGGTTAAAATTGTGTCCTAAAAATTTAAATTTTAAGGGCTTTCAGGAGTCTAAATGCCTTAAAGGGGCATTGTTCTCACTATAAAAACTTCATCTAAATGAAGTTGTTGTAGTCCCTACAGTTGTTTCCCGTTGGGTATGAGAGTTGCGGCTGTTACTTGCTGGCTCTCATGCCCTAGCATGTTGTGACGTCATGCTCATGCGCAGTGCTGTCACGGTGTGCCAGAGAAAATTATCACAGGCAATGACTCTCTATGGCAGAATCTATGGCGTATTATGATTCTAGGAGGCGCATTGCATTGGATGGTCGTCCCTGGGGTATGCCTCCAGGATGACATCAGGCGAGGAGGAGGCCGCGGCAGCACCAAGGGAGACTCTGCGCTGGAGAGGTGAGTAATTAATTTATTTACATTTTATTTAATTTTAAAACCAAGTAGGGACATTAAGACTGTACATAAGGAATACAGATATGTACAGATATGTATTCCTAACGTAACAGCGTCCATTTAAAAAGATGCATTTGATAAAATTCTTCAAACTATTTTCAGGAAATCTTTTCTGCTGAAATGCATATTTTTGTGGAAGTGTTAATACATACCAGGTAATTGGTCTCATGTGCCAAGGTGTTGCTTGTTTTGGAAAAAAATATATGAGAAAGGTTTTTTGGGGGGAATTAGGTTCAGTTCTTTATGTTTACTTTTGGTTAAAAAAAATGAAATTAACGAATATGAAAACGGCAATAATTGTCCTTTATTTTACAGCGAGCAGCACCTTCCTGGTACCTCTTCAGGCTGCAACACCAACAACAGTAACAATAAAGATGAGTAAGTAGCTCCCATTGAGCAATATTTTATTCTCTCTAGTTTATTCTAACGGATTACTACGAAGCTAAATATGAGGGATGGCATTAAAGAAACACTCCAAACACCAGGACTACATCAGAGCACTGTAGTTGTTATGGTGCCAAGAGTGCCCAGGTGCCCCTTATTGTAAGTAGTCAAACCATTTTAGTATGGTTTAATTTCTTACCTAAAGTCTTTCGTACTCTACGTTTTACCTATTCCAGCTCTCCCAAAGGCTGCAGAGAGGCAGTGCAGGTCTTGTTAATTGGCATGAGAGCATCTGCTGATCTCTCAGTCTATGACATAAGCCTTGCACCAGAGGGCGTAACTTAAGCAGAGAGCTTCTGGCGAGATAGGAGGCTGCAGTGGGGGCACCCTGCGAGCTGCACTGGTTTTGGTGCTTAGAGTGTTCCTTTACAATTTACCATTCGTGCATTAATGCAATCGTTTCAATGTCAATTTGTTGTTCATTAAAATACTTCTCCAGAACTCAAATAATTATTCATAAACATATAGAACATAATAGGGCTGAAAAAATAACCGAGTTGGTCATTTCTTCCAACTTATCTATTATGTCTTAAAAATCTAAAATGTTCTGGTCAATTCCTGACAATTGTTTTGATGGCATTGATTGTCAATGTTCCGTTGCTCTCAAAGGGTCAGCCTTGGCTAATCTGCAGTTATTGCGTAGCTTTATAACAAAATAAATAATCAGCACAGACATGTTATTTGTCAACGTTATTTACTTACATTAGTTTTGCTTATTTTCAGAGAGGAGAAAAAGAAAAAGAAAAAAGAAAAAAAAGAGTAAGTTGTCCATTTTCAGACAGTTTTAGAAATATTCTCCGTACAGAGTTCAAAACAATCATGTTTCAATTACTCGTTTTCAGAAAAACTGATCATAAAAAGGAAAAGAAGAAGGACAAAGACAAGAAAAAGGACAAAATCAAAGGTGATAAGGACAAAAATAAAAAGGACAAAAATAAGGACAATGCTAAGGAGAAGAAGGAGGAAAAAGAGAAGGAAAAGGAGAAAGAAAAGGAGAAAGAGAAAGAAAAGGCAGATAAAGAAAAGGCAGAGAAAGAAAAGGCAGAGAAAGAAAAGGCAGAGAAAGAAAAACAAGAGTAAGTACTAACGTATCTCTAACTCAAACCATATCAGATGGCTGGGGGACTTGGGCCTTCCATAAACATTTGGTAGATGATCACAGAGTTCAATCTGCAGTGGAAGTGAAGCTAGGAGGGGTGTGACTATAGCGGACCAAAAAGTGAAAGCTTACTACAAGAAGATTGGGAGAATTGAGACACCAGTCACTCTCGCAGACAGGTAATTGGACACCAGGGACTCGCTGGTTATTATTGCTTATATGAGCACTGTTTGGACTTGCCTCTGGCATTTTAATTAGAGATTCTATTGTTCTCTCTACTTTCCTTATTGGGTAAGCATTTTAAATAATTAAAAATCGTTGGATAAACTTAAAATATATATTTTTAAAAATATTAAAATATAAAAAAAAAATATTGTATATAAAAAATTACAAAAAAAATCCCAATATTTTTCATAATATTCAATAATTTTATATGTTTATTCAAAAATATTAAATAATTTGAAATGTTTATCCAAAAATATTAAATTATGGTCTAATTTATTTATTTATTTTTTTAAAATAGAGTCAAAAGGTAAAAAAGAAAAATAGGGAAAGATTATATGTAAAAATGTAGCAATGTTTCAGTTCATATAACAAAACTAGTAAATATCCCAAGAGTGTAGGACAGGCTACATGATGACATCTAGTGGCCACAGCTGGTGCTGCACAGTGTTTGCATTCCTCCAAAAGTTTTTGCAAACCTCTCAATTATAATAACAGGGTCGCGTCTACAAAACCAGTGTATGTCTACAACATGTGTATTGCAAGCAATACACATGTTGATCTGTAAAAAAGCTCTATGTATAAATATATTATTAACTGCACATGTACAGTTTAAAGAAAAAGAAAGTAGCAGATGGTTACATTTTGTGACACTGGTGTGTGTGAGAATATATACTTCCATTTTATTTTTAACATTCTTGTTTGTATTTTTTTTTCCAGAAAGAAGAAAGACATTTATGTAATTGATCCTTCAGGAAACATGTATTATAATTGGCTATTTTGCATCACAATGCCTGTCATGTACAACTGGACCATGATTATAGCCAGGTGAATTGAAATTAATAGAGGAATACTATAAAGTATAGTAAAATATGTTGGACTAACTATTATAAGAGCGTGCCTCCTACACATATCCTGGGCTTATTAGAGCTAATAACATGTTACTGTGGGTTCGTTAACAAAGAGCTCAAATTCGTGCAATTTTTTAGCTTTGGGCCCTATTTTCTAGACTTGTGCTCAGAAGGAAAATTCAGTTCAACCGAACCATTCAATCCATAATGTTCTGTAATTTCAGGGCATTTCATTGTGGTTCAAGTTTTGTTTCTCGAAATGTAATGAATGGAATTTGTTATCTGATAATAAAGAGAGTTAGCAAGTAGGGACTAGATGGATAATGTGACGACACATTAGGTGATAAGTAAAGTACTGAAATGCGTGGGCAGTTGTGCTGCCTGTCTACTCCATACCAGCACCCCCTTGTCAGTTAGATGTGGAACAAATAGTGAAATATACATAGAACTTACCTTGAGCTCCCCCTTTGCACCTTATCCACGCAGGGGGGACAATAACTGCGTGGAAGACCTAATGGTTCGTGGACCCCCTGGAGAAGGGATGTCTACTCTGTTGCAAAATATGCTTCAGTTTGGCTATTTTGGCATAAAATGTTACATTCCTTTTGAATGCCACACAGTTCACTCAGTTGTGAATAGCTATGACATTGGATATGGTGGCTGCATTGCATATGGTGTTTGGAGTATTCCTTTAAGCCCTTCACCTAGTGGCTACCTGGATTGGTTAGCAGCACAGCTCTCTTGCTTTCCCCAGTGCTCAAACCCTGAAGTGCAATAAGAAATTTTACAAAACCCACTGTATAACTATTTAATATTTAAATAGAAGCATTAATCAACTGCCACTTCAAAGGCAGGATTTTTGACATCAATAATATAAAAAAAATCAAAGACTAGCTGAAGTATTTGACAGCATATCTGAGCAATACGTTTTCACAGATTGTCACTAGTGTCTCAGCTGATTGAGTATTATTAGTGTACACAAGAACCCTGAGTGTTATATTAATATCTTAACTTTACATTCAATTTAAATAAAGACCATCAGTCATTTGGGACGTATAAGCATTTTTACTTGTGTTCTAATCCTTGTACTATGAGAAAGGCTGAACTTGATGGATTGGACGCAAGTCTCTTTTCAGCCAATAAACTATGTAAAATTAAAAAAACACAACTGACAGCTTTCGAACAGGTTGGTTTAAAATTCACTAACTGACACTTGTTTTATTCTGTAGGGCTTGTTTTGATGACCTTCAACAAGACTATTTAGAAGCTTGGTTTCTGCTTGATTATTTGTCAGATGCCATCTATATTGCAGACATGTTTGTAAGAACAAGAACAGGTAAAAAAGTTATGTTCTGTGTCAGTTAAAATTATAGAACTTAAAGAGGCACAATAGTCACCAAAACAACTTTAGCTTAATGAAGCAGTTTTGATGCACAGATCATGCCCCCACAGTCTCATTGCTCAATTCTTTGCAATTTATGAGTTAAATCACTTTGAATATGCAGCCCTAGACACACCTTCCTGTGTGTGACTTACAGAGCCTTCCTAAACACTTCCTGTAAAGAGTTATCTAATGTTTACACTTCCTTTATTGCAAATTCTGTTTAATATAGAATTTCGGATCCCTGTCCTGTTAATAGCATGCTAGATCATGCAGGAGACTCCTGTATGTAATTCAAGTTCAATTTACAGAGCAGGAGATAAAAACATTCAAAGTCTGTTGCATTTGATTGAAAATAGACCATTTTTATTCATGCAGTTTGTGTCAGTCACAGCCAGGGGAGCTGTGGCTAGGGCTGCATAAACAGAAGCAAAAGTGACTTAACTCCTAAATGCCAGTGAACTGAGAAGTGAAACTTCAGAAGCATGATCTATACACCAAAACTGCTTCATTAAGCTAAAGTTGTTTTTGTGACTATAATGTCTCTTTAAACCCTTAAGGACCAAACTTCAGGAATAAAAGGGAATCATGACATGTCACACATGTCATGTGTCCTTAAGGGGTTAAAAAATATATACTTTGCAGTTAGTAGATTGGTTAATGATTAATGTATGCTTCTAATATCTTATTCTAATGCTCCTATTTTAAAGCTGTATTATATTTTGTAAAGTAATAAAAGTTTATTTTAACGCTAAGGTATAATAGCAAAGATTTCAATCGTCCACAGTGTTTTATTTTTAAATGACAATTCATGATGAATTGCTGGATTGTTACACATTTGTATATATATTTTTTGTAAACAATTCAAAGTATTTTTGTGAAAGAATGAAAAGAGAATGGATAGAACGATGGGTGGGTGGATAGATAGAAGTAAAGAATATTTTTTCCTGTACATTTGCATATATATTTGAGTAACATCTATATTATAGTGCTTTGTTAAAATACTTATTTCTGTTTCATTTTAAGGATATCTTGAGCAAGGTCTTCTGGTCAAAGATGAAACTAAACTGAGGAATAAATACAAAAAGACTTTACAATTTAGGCTGGATGTTGTCTCAATGATACCCACAGATATACTATATTTAAAATTTGGAACTAACTACCCAGAACTAAGATTCAATAAATTGCTAAGAATTTCTCGGATGTTTGAGTTTTTCCAGAGAACAGAGACAAGAACCAATTATCCTAACATTTTCAGAATCTCCAACCTCATCATGTACATCGTGATCATTATCCATTGGAATGCTTGTTTATTCTATTCCATTTCTAAAGCAATAGGATTAGGGGCAGACACATGGGTCTATCCAAACGATACTGATCCAGAATTTGGAAGGCTTGCGAGAAAGTATGTGTACAGTCTCTACTGGTCTACCCTCACCCTAACTACTATTGGTGAAACCCCTCCACCGGTCTTGGATTCTGAGTACTGGTTTGTGGTAGCTGATTTCTTAGTGGGAGTATTGATTTTCGCTACAATCGTCGGTAATGTTGGTTCTATGATTTCAAACATGAATGCGGCAAGAGCTGAATTTCAGGGAAGAATTGATGCCATTAAACAGTACATGCACTTCCGAAAAGTGAGCAAAGAGTTAGAAAAAAGAGTTATCAAATGGTTCGACTACCTGTGGACAAACAAAAAAGCTGTTGATGAAAGGGATGTCTTGAAATACCTGCCTGACAAATTAAGAGCTGAGATTGCTATCAATGTTCATCTGGATACATTAAAGAAGGTCAGGATCTTTGCTGATTGTGAAGCAGGCCTTTTGATTGAATTGGTCTTAAAACTGCAACCTCAAGTATACAGCCCTGGAGATTATATTTGCAGGAAAGGAGACATTGGACGGGAAATGTACATTATCAAAGAAGGCAAACTTGCTGTTGTAGCTGATGATGGGATTACTCAGTTTGTTGTTTTGAGTGATGGTAGCTACTTTGGTGAGATTAGTATTCTAAACATCAAAGGAAGTAAAGCCGGAAATAGAAGGACAGCCAATATTAAGAGTATCGGTTATTCTGACCTTTTTTGTCTCTCTAAAGATGACCTCATGGAAGCGTTAACTGAGTACCCTGATGCTAAGGCAATGCTTGAGGAGAAAGGAAGACAGATTTTAATGAAAGATGGCCTACTAGATTTAGACATTGCAAATTCAGGGGTTGATCCAAAGGACATCGAAGAGAAAGTGGCTCACATGGAAGGTTTAGTGGACAACTTGCAAACAAAGTTCGCAAGACTTTTGGCTGAGTATGATTCAGCACAACAGAAACTTAAGCAACGAGTATCCAAAATTGAAACTATGTTAAAGCCAGAGGCTGAGGAACCACCAGAGGTGGAAGGTCCAAAAGAAGAAGCAGAGGCACCCCCAAAAGAATAATTTAATTAATTAAGTTAAAGACTTGCACCTATTGAAAGGCGTAACTATTTTGTTAAGCAAAGATTGTCACAAGATATGACAATAACTTTGTTTTTGTTGATAAAGTTTCGGAACATGTTTACACACTGTGACATTAATGCAGAACTTTATTTTCTCATACAATATAAATGTATGGACTGGAGAGATACATTTTATCTACCTTCATGGAATGGGACACATTTTACAAATACATTGTTTTTGAGTGGAAGTGTTTTTCTTTATTTAAAATGAACGTTCAATATCAAATAACAAATAATATTTAAAAAGCCCATCATACAGTCAAAATTTTCTTCAATGTATTTTCAAAATCTGTACTTTAGTAACATTTATATTTAGTACTGTAAAGACATTTAGAACTACAATAACTCACAATTGTGTAATGATTTTCCTTATTATGTATAAGCAGTGTTTATTATGATCTATTTTTGAATATAAAGAGATGCTAATTAAAAAAAGAACAAACAACCAATTGTTGTTGGGTAATTGGAAATATAGTAACATCTAAGTTAACTAAAGCATTGTCCTGAGAAGATATGTTAATTATCATCAATAATCATCTTGAAGTATTTTCAAAAGAAAAATTAGATCGGATAAAGACCAACCCAGCAGCTGAAGTCTTTGCTTCATTCCTTTAAACCATGGACTCCATTAAGATCAATGCATGACTCTGGGTGCCTGTGTTGAGCCTGCTTTGAAGTCACAGTTAGGCCATTTAAGTTTATCTGGTACCACATTCTGTTCTGTACGTCCAATTTAACTCCAGTTCCGCACCTACTGTATAACGCTGTGAAAAGTGTTGGAGCTTTATAAATGCTAACAATAATGATAATGCAAGGAAGATACTTTTTGAGGACAACACAGTAAAAGTCTGTAAAAAATATCACAGACTATAAATGCTTATGAATTTTCACAAGGAAGAGGTTGATTGGCAAAAATTTGAGTTGTCAAAAGTTGCAAAATGCAGCTCGCAGTGGACAAAATGGAAATATAGTCAAGTCAACAATTTCCAACAAAGCTGCTTTGACCTACCCTTTTACATCTCATTTGTGAGCTCACTACAACATATTGCCTAGTAAATAAACCCTTGATAGTTTATTGCTAACATAACAATTCCACAAGATTAGTATAGTATTATTATTGTAGTGCCTACATGTGAGGTTCAGTGTGCTTTTAGCAACTTTTATATCATCCGTGCTTTAGCTGGTACATGGTCACACGTATTGGTGGGAGGGTACATACCTAAATATTGTGTAATGCCCATTGTTAATTTTGGCGGCAAATTTTAATTTTGTTTTAGTCATAGTATTTTGACTAAAAAGCCATTTTAGTTTAAGTTGTATTTTAGCCATCTGAATTGTTTTAGTTTTAGTAGTATTTTAGTCCACTAAATGCCCAGTAGATTTTAGTCAACACATCTAAAATCTAATGGGTTTAGTTAAAGCCTCTTTCTATCTCTTTTGTCACTTCTCCAGCCCCTCTGCGTCTCTTTGTGTCCTCCCAGCCCCTCTAGGTGTCTCTCTCCCAAGCCCTGATCTGTCTCATTTTCTCCTTCCACAGCCCCTCTGTAGGACTCCCACACACCAGTGTTAATTTTGGCAGCAAAGGTCAAAGTAGTTTTAGTCATAGTCTTTCAACTAAAATGCCATTTTAGTTTTAGTCGTATTTTAGTCATCTGAATTGTTTTAGTTTTTCGTGTAGTTTTAGTGAACTAAATCTCAAAAATTTTAGTCAACTAAAATTTGACTAAAATGGTTAGTCGACAAAATTAACACTGGTCATGCCCTTAGATAATGATGACATTTAGGTATCATAAAACACAGCGAAATCACCACGTGCGAGACATAAATCTCAAGCCACCTGATACTAAGCAGGAAAGAGCTAGGTGAATAACCAGGGCATAACCCTAAATACTGAATAGAAAAAGAGTTGGTCTCAGAAGAAACTGGGATCAAAGCTTAAAAATGTTACCACCTGAATATATAAATAGTCCATTTATACATAACTAACATAAGAAAAAATAGTAAAAATAAAAACAAAAAAGATTTTATTAACTATATTGACCTATATAGAAACCACAAGAGAAACAACAATAGTAAAATAAAAAAAGAAGAAAAAACACTACAAAAAAACTAAAATAAACACAAAATGGTGATGTGTGTAAACAATGTGAATTGTAGTGATTTAAAAGAGAGAACCAAAAAATCTCAGCACTTATGTACCGAAGTTGGCCAGAGGACTGTGATGCCCATTACTGATTGCTGATATTGAAACTCTGGCGAAGGTAAATTAAATCTTGCCTTGCCAATCACATTTATGACAAGAGTCAATGTATTAGCCCAGTGTTATTCACAACACTTTTTAGATTAAAGACAGATTCTTGCTTAAAAGTCTTTTATACATTTGTTCAGCAGAACACATTTGATTTAAATGTAATATACTTTTTGAGACATTGTTGGCTATATGGTAGCAGGATAGCCTTAGAGGCATATTCTGATAATAGACTGGGACTAAGAGAATACATTTATAAATTGTGAAGCATGTCTTTATTTCAGTTTTATTTTCAACATTAGTTGTCAATAGCTCTAGGTGCTGGTAAATGCTTCATTACACGGGTCGAATATCAGCCAAATGAATATGAACAGTGGATTCAGGAGTGAGAAATTGCAAATAAAAATGGAAAGTAGACAGTCAGGTACTTAAGTGTCTAATTTGAAGGGTAAATAAACACATAGTAGAATGAAGTATAGAATAACATTTAGGTATCATGCAACAATCAGTTATATAGCTCAGAAATTTTAATTAACTAGCAGGTATTTTATCACTATCGTGGAAATTAATACCCTTGGATTCCGAAATTTTGAAAAAACAGGACTATTTTGGGGGCATTTGATAATGATGAACAGGATGCAAAGGAACTGCCTGCCTAATATGGTGATACTAATGTCAATTTAATGCCAGTTGTAAGTTTCACATAACATGGCTTGAGGAAACAGCCCTGGATCCCACGTGAACTGAACTACATGTAGCTGCCTAACCAGACTTCAAATAAGAACTACTATTGCAGGTAGGAGTTACAGAACTGAGAAATAGGACAAGGTATGTCCCGTAAATACACAAATACAGGAGAAGAATTAACAGGAACATCACATGACCTTTAACCAACATGAAACAATGCTATATTTCAATGGGACCTTGCTGCAAACCCTGTGTACACATGCATTTAAGTGGTATACTAATGTAAGTGGTTACATCATATTTATTCTCAAATATTATTTTCTAAAAATAACAGTTAATGGATAAATTGCACATGGAGGGTGAAGACCACCCTTATCATTTGTGCAATCCTAGGAGAGACTACTTCCGTTCATACTGACACGTACCATACATAATTACCCACTCATGCATAACTTACAAAACTTGCCAACCCAATTAGAAAAACATTCACAAACCCATACATATGGATAGATGTATTTAGTACACAACCACAGACTCAATAACCTCTATAGATACACTAAAACTAATCTATACACACGGCACACTATAGGATACAAAATAACACACATGCACACAAATACACACAAAAAACATACATTTGAACAAACATTTTCTTACAATTTTACTCTTTCAACCTCTTCATTTCCTGCTGCTCTCCTTGCTAAGGAAAAGAAAAGGGAGCTTCAATGGCATTTCCCTAGTGTTTAGTATGAGACTGACCCCCAGACCCAGCTAAGCCTATTAGGCAGGTAGAGGGTGACTGCATATGATTATACATGTTTTTTTTTTTAAATTTAAAAAGAGACTCCTGTGGGTGACAGATGGGCGGCAGCCGGGCAGAACGACAAGTCATGTGTTAAGCTGACAGTATGCTTGCTCTCAAAGATCACGAGTGTACATACACGCGCTCAAGCCATTTCACCTACATACATCCCCAACAGCGGAAGGGGGGGGGCTTAGATTCATCCAAGATCGCACAAGGTGGTGGGGACCTACCTTAAAATTACGTTTTGGTTTGAAACATAGTTTATTTCCTAGTTTTGAAATTAGTTAAAACAATTCATGGAAAGCCATTGGCTTTGACCAGGCATGCAACCCAATCCTATCTGTGTGAACAATTGTTACTGCGGGGAGAGAGCACCGCGCCGGCTAGGGTGACCCTGGGCTGAGCATGGGGCCCTCTGCTTCCATAGTCACACGGATCCCCTCGTTACCACAAGGTTATTGTTACCCTAGTGGCCACTTCCCAACCCCCCTTGCGCTGGTCCCTCCCTCACCGTCTCCTGTGATTTGCTGGAACATCGATACCGGGTGGGGGGTGCCCCTCCACACGCTCGGTTCTGAATCTGACACGGGAGCTCATCAACATCAGGGAACAGACGCACTTACATAGATTGCCCAAGGCACGCACACCCTCCCTGACCGGACTTCTGTGGTGTTACCTCACCCTTTGATCCCCTACTCGTAAGTTAAAGCCTGTGCCGGGGGCGTTCTCCTTAGTTGTGAACCTGCAGGTAATCCACACTATACAGAGGGAAGCAGCCGGGGCACCGGTTTCGGGCCCCACCTTGGACCCCATCACCTGTTGGAGCCCGGCTGACCCACAAGGGGCCTCAGCACAGACAGATGGAGACAGCACCTGTCATAAAAGTCGAGGCTCATTCTTTTGGTCTCCTGAACAGCAGCTATGTCCTAACATATGTCCTAACATATGGCCTGCTGAGTGTTCTCTCCCAAAACTGCAGGAGATTGAACATCCTGTAACACAGGACGCACCTTCTCCAAAGACTATGAAAAAAACAGATCTCAATTGCTTTCTTACAGGAGACACACTTTCGAGAGGGGTCTGCCTCAGTCCTGAAGGAGAGCACGTACTCACGCGGTGCTTTCAGCAACCACCATACTTCCAAAAAGGCAGGTGTCACCATTCTCCTGGCCACGCGACTGGACTTCACGAAAATGCATGTATGTATGCCCCCAACCGAAACCAGTCACTCTACATTAGCAGAGTACTGACCACCCTCTCAGAGTTCACTGAAAGCACGCTCATCCTGGGGGGGTGATCTTAACGTCCCTCTAGACCCCACACTGGATTCCTCATCGGGGCATAGCAGCATACCGCAGAGGGAAATCCGAGGCATACAGAAGGCCCTCTGACACTAAAGATTGGTGGATTGCTGGAGAGCGCTGCACCCCACGGTAAAGGACTATACGCACTACTCGGGGTCCACGCGAGATACTCAAGGATTGATTTCCTATTCCTCCAACAAGAATCACTGCCCAAGTTGCAGAGAATTGACATTGAAGCTGCCACGTGGTCGGACCATTGGTGGGTACATATGGAGCTAGACTCACCACTCTCGCGACCCAAAACCATAAGCTGGAGACTCAACAAATACCTGCTGATAGATATAGAAATCAGGGAACAGATCACCCTGGCTCTATAGTCCTACTTCACAGTCAATGAGCCGAGGGAGACCTCCGACGCCCCCATCTGGGAGGCTGATAAGAGTGTCCTTAGAGGCTTACTTATTCAACTAGCAACTAAGAAAAAGAGAGACGCCTCAAGGATAATGGATGACTTACTCGCCAAAATTGGCGAGACACAAAAGGACTCCCTCAGATGAAGATTATATGGAGCTGCTAGACCTTATTAGACAGCTGCAGGCAATGCTCATAAAAAAAGCACTACAGAAACATACAAAGAACCAAGGGCTTTTTTTTAGCTGCATGCGAATAAAGGAGGCAAACTCCTTGTACGAAGGTCAACAGATTCATGCACAGGTGCACAAACAGAAACTAACAGGGGGCAAGAGGACGCAAAAAAATTCACCCCACACCTCTCCCAAGCCCCTAGCCCAATGGTACCGCTGACCAACAACCGCCAGATCGGAGGGGGCCTCACATCTAGGGCCTGGAGCTTCTTCGGCACAGGAATTCATCCCCATCACAAATTACTAGATGACAGAGGACTGAAGCCCTTGCTGGAACTGACTGACAATTTTACCCCGACACATCTGCACTCCTTACTGTACATGCAACTACAATACTTCTACAATTCACTCGAAAACAAAACGGCCATCCACAGAGCCCTCACGCCGTTCAAAACCCTTTGCCAGAACAAGACGACTCTAGACAAGTCAATCTCGTACCTCTACCAACTTACCCTGATAGGGGACCGATCTGAAATACACACGTTCCAACGGCAGTGGGAACACATCATGGGAGCTACATTCACTTCAACTCAATGGGAAAAAATACTCATCCTACACCATAAATCCTCAGCAAGTACTCAGTACCAGGAAATTAACTATAAACTCCTGTCCCACTGGTATAAAACCCCAGCACTTCTACACAAGATTTTACAGTCTACCCCAGCTATATGCTGGAGATGCCAAGAAGGAGAAGTGACCCTGAGACACATATGGTGGGATTGCCCAGTTATTGCACCATTCTAGGCCTTGATCACCAACAAAATCGAGGAAATCCTGGGCAGCACAACGCCTCTGGCGATGGAACAAGCCCTGTTACACTCCACGCCGGGACAATCTCGCATTACAAGAAATCCATTCTAAGGGCACATGCTCGACGCAGCAAAGGCACTCATACCCACTATGTGGAAACACGCACAGCCCCCAACACTTACGCAATGGTAGGACCGAATGGAGGAGATATACTCAGCGGAGTCTATAAGGGCATCAGTGCGATAAGCATGTCGAATGTTGGAGACCATGGATTGAATACATCGCGAGGAGGAGGGTTGGTTCTGGTGGGGTCCAGGGACAGATGAAGGGGGGACGACGCTCACGGCACATGGATTAGCGGTACCAACTCCTTCTTCACTGGACCAGGTCTCCTTTCATTGAGACACACAGCATACTTACTTAAATAACCAGGGAAATGCATGCAGTGAAATGAGACGTGGAGGTTACCGCATTTAATGATTGTGACATATGATACGAGATAAGACCGGCGAGTCCCCAAACCATGCAGTTATAGAAAGATGTGCGTGTATTTATTGCTTTGTTTTTGCATTTCAATAGGTTGCCACTAACTTTGAAAAACTTGCGTGACCTGCGTGTCACAAACTCTAGAGGAGATTTATGTCCTCATGATCTGCCTAACAAAAAAACACATAAATAAAAACGATATTTACAAATGATTATACATATCTGCACCTGCTCAGTGTTACTGTGAAAGAAAGGGACACTGCAAAGATACATTAAAGTGACAATTGAGCTATGAATAACTAGGTGCACATGTTGAAGGATTGAGCAAAATCTGATGCAGCTTGGATCAAAGAGAGAGCAATGTGAATGTAACTGAAAGGCTCCCACTAAAGGACTAACACCTCCTCCTGATAGCTCAAGGGTTATTACCCACTATGCTCTAATTTCAGTTAGACAAGTGTTGTTAAGTACTAAAAGTGGTCAATCGCCATGGAAACCATAGGAACCAGCAGGCATTTTCTGTTTGTGACTGCACCCTTCTACATATTGACACCACTTTTGAGAACATGACACTGTTTTTTTTTTTTTTTTAAACAAATAATCTTCTATTGTTCTGGAATTGAGTTTTGAGGCCACTTCAGTAAGTTTTTCTCTCAAGAAGTTCATTCTTATGTCCACTTTATTGTCACTGTCTGTCTCCCCTTTTGGAAACACTGGTATGTACAGAGGTCCTTTGTGCTAAGAAATACATTGTACTCATTCTTTGCTGCATGAAGCTTATTTCTTGTCTGGGGAACATTAACAGAGAGCTGTCTATCATCAAATGGGACTGAGCCTTCTAGCCAAGCATAGATAATGAGAGATGTTTCCTGGTGTCCATGATTGAAGAACGACTTCAATGGATGCTTCAGGTCTGGATCCCAAGCTGGACGCTAGCCACTAGAGTGAGCTTGGTTACAGATTTAATGCTTGTTGTGTTAGAAGGGTCACAACCCTAAAGTGTCTTGTGCTGGTGGGATAGCCAGAATATCTCAGTTTGTAAGAGAGTGCACGTGGTTTGACATGGAACCAACTCAAGGCAAGCAGAGGGGGAAATAGAAGCCCATGTAGATGGGTAAGAGAGGCAACTGCACCTGGTGAAGATATGGGCTTCTATGTTGCAGATGAGTTTTCAGCATTTTATCCTGATTTAGTTTCATAAGGCATTTTCTGTTTTGTGGTCTAAATTATGGCTACCTAATAGTCTCTGACTATTGGTCCATCCTAAAAATATATTAACTACTCATAAGAGTGTACCTATTTTAGTAGGCACTGATTCATGTTTACGTAGAGGTAATACAGTTTGGTTTAGTGTGACCATGTATTTGGAATTTTTTCAGGATAATAGTCTGTTTCTTTGCAACAAAGATTAGCCTGCTATGAATGCTACTGGTCTGGAGGTTTCTGTTGTGGTTGACTTGTTATTTTTTTTTAATTTGGGGCAAATATACCAATAAATTATTTTCACTTGCATTCAGTATGTCTGGGATTTTTTTTAAACATAATACAAGATGGATATTTTGTGTTCGTGTAGCAACTTATTTAGCTACCATTCCCTCTAAAAAAATAAGTGAGTAGCTAAAACATATTCCTTTTGAAGTGGCTTTTTATGTATTCTAATAGCCCTATCTATCCTGGCATTTTGCAGCATGTTTAAATCCTTAAGGACCAAACTTCTGGAATAAAAGGGAATCATGACATGTCACACGTCATGTGTCCTTAAGGGGTTAATGATTAGCACTTTGTGAGAACTTTGCTATACCATGCCCAGAAAATGGCACCAGAAAAAAAAATAGCTTTTAAAGACGCAATACATTAAATATGTGATTGTGTGGATGCATGTGCCCGTCCATTACACATTCCTTTAATGACATCACATTATGTCCCACAAATTCTGGACTTTAACACTGTTATGATATTATGGCAGTTCCGAACATTCTGGTGTGAGCAGGGTTAACTCCCCCCCAGGTATCAATTGGGCCATATTTAGTGTATTTTCACTTAGACTGTTTTCGATTTAAATTTAAAATTCACTTTGAATCTCTGACAATTCACACTTTAATGATTAACACTATGAATGTTTCACACTCCATAACATAAGACAGGCTGTTACCTAACAGGAATCTTCACTAAATGTCCCAAATTGTCGAGAATTCAAAGTGTATTTCAAATTTTAGGCCACAACACAAGAGCGCAGTTGAAAACTTGGAAGGAATTTCTCCATTCTGCTATTTTGTCCTTAAATTTGAAACTCACTTTGAATTACTGAAAATTTAGTGAATAACCCTAAAATTCTAATTTTAGGTAAAAATTGCTAAATCTAAGGAGATAAACAAAAAAAAAAACAAAACCAACAAACCAATTTCCCTATATTTTCACTCCAGCTGTTTTGACCTAAAGCTAACAAATCTAGCCCCAAACTGAAAACAGCTACATGGATAATGCTGCTCAATTCACAGCTCACATTTTATGCACCATAATGTTTTATAAATAAAGTTTTCTAAAGTTTTATAAATAAAGTTTCCCCCCCTTTCCCCCATGGCAGGAAACGTAAACCAGCAGCGTGGACGACACGTCACCAAGAGCTGAATGCGCAAAGCCTGTCGGAAGTTGTAGTCCTGCTGCTGGCTGACAGCGCTTTGGATTGCATGAGTGTTGGCGCAATGCATGCCGGAAGTTGTAGTTTGCGGTGCCACTTGGACAGCAGTCAAGGGAGAGAGGCCGCGCCAGGACCAGTGCACAGCTCCGGTACCAGTCCATTCCTGGTCCCACAGGCATGGAGTGACCAGTGACAGGTACCGTGTGAGCTATCATTAGCCACTTCCCATACATGCTGCATATTGTACAATGTATAGTGAATTAAAGGGAACACATGGTTAGAGCCATGTAACAGCAATGGCTTTTATTACTGTGTATTAGTAGACAGATATCCTATTGGTCATGTTTAATTTCTACTGCATTTATTTTTCTGGTATCTACTTATACTGACATTTTATAACATTTTTTTTTTTTTTAAATAATCTAATGCATTATCTATCTGCTTACAATGTAATCATTTACTAAACACCCACCCTTTTATTTGGAAAATTGTATCCATTCATTATATGTGGTGTTGGCTTCAGTTCCTATAGGAGGCATGCTGTAAAAGGGGCATCCTTAATATAATTAAAGAGTATCCCATTTGCTGTAACAATGTTAGGATAGGATAAAATGTTTATGTACTGTAATGGCCTCATGTAATTTAATTAAAATGTGTCCTTTTAAATTTCTCATGTAACCATGGTAACCACAAATATTCCCCTAAGGTTATGAATCGGCTGCTTCTTGTGCTTTTATTATCTTAATTAAGTACCAGTTTTAATTTCCTTATCTTATTTCCTTTCACATCAATGTGTTGGCTTTTAACACCAGAGTCACGACCCAAAACTCAGTTCCCATGCTATTTTTAATGGATTTGTTTTGGTACATTTTATTCATTGGACCTAAGGCAACTGTCCCCAATAAATGTCAAGAATGGGTCACCAAGATAATGTTGTGTGTGTTATTTTTTTTTGTTCCATTAAACATGTATTAGCCATGTACTACATGGTGATTTTTGATCTATTTTTATTAACTAGTCAAGATGTACTGTAATATATTAATGAGACACAAATGCATGCAGCTTGATATTAAGTCGATATTATAATACACACACTGTGGCTGGTCAAGAGGAATAAAATTCCTGCCATATAACTCCCTTTAACCCCCAAAAATTATTAAGTGTGTTTTTACAGTTGTGGCAAAACTAGCCACTTCATCTAAAAGACTGGGTCCATTTGTCTAATTTTTCCTGTAAAGACTATGGACATTCGTATGTCGGTTTCACGAACAAGATTGGGATACATTGTTTGTGAAATGAATAAAATGCCGAATGGGAGACCACACCTGAGAGTCGTGTGTCTCCAATTAACAACTGGCAACATTGGGGAAAAAGCAGAACTCTATTGATTTATGGGGTGGCAGCTGTTCGTATTACCGAACACGTGGCGGCGGCCATCTTTGCTCACGAACGCCCAGCAGTGTTTGGTCGTTGAGTACATGGAACCAAAATCGGCTACTCGACCTCGCGAACACCGCTGGACTTCCATGTCGTTCGTATGGATAGATCCATTAGTCGAAAGAGAGCGGCATTCTGTGAAATAAACCCCACGAACTTCTCATACTCCATTAGCCAGTAAATTTGTGTATCTGTTCGATTGATCATTCACAGGAACTCCCGAAAGGAGACCGGTAAAAGCAGCCATGTGCCTGGAACTATTTTGGGGCTCGCTCCTCGTGGCTGACCGGTCCATAACTTCATTTGAATGGCTTTTCTATTCTAACCAACAGATCTGAGCGGTATTTCGCCAGATTGTGTGCTCAGATCCCAGCCATTCAATGAAGGGTCAGATGTATAGTTCTCAAGTTATGTATTTTTATGTTATATTGTATATTTTTCTGTATGGAGAGACAATGTAATTAAAGGTGTACTCTTATGCAATTATCTCTCCAGTACAGAAAAGCATGATGGGAGATATTATTGTACGTTAAGTTTTCACCAGGGGAAAACCCCTTGCATGGGGATTTGTATATAACCGGCTGTGGTGCAATAAAAACTCAGTTGACTCCCAAACTGTGTGTCGTCCAGTTCTTGGGGAAAAGGGGATTGTATCTACGCTACCTATATTTTGTATGCTGATTACGTCAAACAGTGGAGATATTGTGGATTATACTACTACTCCGCTACAACAGTTAGTCTGCAATAATAGACCTGGAGATACAATCCACCTTTCCAACAGAAATTAAATTCTTTTTAAAGAGAAACTCAGTTTTGAAGTACCAAAGTTTCGCCATTTTTATGTTGTGTTTTTAATGCATAGAAGCGGAACTTTATCTCAGTGTAAAATATTGTCTTTTTTTGAAAAGCAGCAATGTTTACGTTTGTCCGAGGACACTCCTCTTGTGCTTAAGGTCTTCATGTTTAACTCTATTATGTAGCTCATGATGTTATAGAATGCCTCCAAAGCTTCTCATAAAGAAGTACTGGATTCAATTAAAGTTTTAACAGAGTATTCCATTAATCATTCTAGTGTCTTTATAGCCAGGATGAGCAACAGTAGATCCCCAGATGTTGTACAGCTGACACTTCCATGATGCCTTGACGTTCTACATGTTGGCAAACCATCATAACAGTTATAGTATTACAAAATCTGGGGGTTTAACTTTTGCCCCGTCTCGGTTTAGAGCATTATTCTAGTATTTTGGAGCTGCCCTTGTAAGAGCCAGTTTGGGGTTAGAGTCCATAGTGTCTTGAGAGCAGACACTCTCTAAAATACGATCAGAGCTCTAATGATGCAGCACAAATGCAACATTGCTCAAATGACTTTCATTATGATAAACAAGATGCTTTGAAAGTACAATTTAAGTGTATACTGAGGTACCAGCGATGGGACTTTTAAACCAAGCTGTGTAGTCTGTAGCTGATGTTATCCAAGGTCGTGGCAAATGGATAATAAAATTAATTCTTTCCACATTTAACCCTTTGCAAGCATTTAACTTCAGGATAGACTGATCAGTCACACTGTTAAAATCACTAACAGGTGAAGTGAATAACATTAATTGTGTAGTTACAATGCCACCTGTCAAAGGGTGAGCTATATTAGGCAGCAAGTGAACAATCTTGGATTTCATGTGTTGGAAGCAGGAAAATGGGCAAATAAAAAGATCTGAGTGATTTGACAAGGACACAACAGCGATGGCTAGACAAATGGGTCAGAGCATCTCCAAAATAAGCCTTGCGGTTTGTATCTGGTATTCAGTGGTTAGTACCTACCAAAAGTGGTGCAAGGAAGGGCAGATGGTGAACTGTATCAGTCATGAGCATCCAAGGTTTATTGACACGTTTTGGAACCGAAGGCTTGTTTGTCTGGCCCAGTGGCACAGAAGAACTATTGTAGCTCAAATTTCAAAAACAATTTAATGCTGGCCATGATAGAAGGATGTCAGAACATTCAGTGCATCAGTTTGCTGTGTATAGGGATGTGTAGTCGCAGACCAGTTAGAGTGCCCATTATGACCCCTGTTCACAACAGAAAGCACCTTCAATGAGGATGTGAGTGTCATAACTGACCATGGAGCAGTGGAAGAAGGTTGCATGGTCTGAAGAATCACATTATCTTTTAGATCAGGTGTGTGTGTCATTTATCTGGGGAAGAGATGGCTGCAGGATGCACTATGGGGAGAAGGTAGACTGGCAGAGACCATGTTATGCTCTGGGCAATGTTCTGATAGGAAACCTTGGGCCTGGCATTCATGTGGATGTTACCGTGACAAGTGCGACCTGTTGAGAGACTGTTGTAGACAACATGCACCCCTTCATAGCATTGGTGTTCTCTGATGGCAATGGCCTCTTTCAGCATGATAATGCCCCCTGCCACACTGCAAAAAATTGTTCAGGAATAGTTTGAGGAACATGACAAAGAGCCCAAGGTGTTGCCTTGTCCTCCAAATTCCCCAGATCCTAATTTGATTGAGCATCTGTGTGTTTTGTTGGAACAACAAATCCCATTCAATTATGCATGACGTAAAGGTAAGCTGTAGTCACCAGAGCAACTACAGCTTAATGTAGTTGTTTTGGTGTCTATAGCCTGTCCCTACAGGCATTTCAATGTAAACCCTGGATTTTCAGAGAAAAGGTAGTGTTTACAATGCTGCTTAGGGATACTTACAGTGGCATTCAGTCAGACTGCCACTAGAGGTGCTTCCTGGACGCTCTGCATGGAGGCGCTAAACTTTCCCCATAGAGATGCATTGATTCACTGAGTGGATGCTGATTCGCACAGCGTGGTGTTTTGCCATGCATGCGCTGTTGCCTCCCAATGCTTTCCTGTTGGAAAGCATTGGATTGCCTGAGAGTGCCAATTGTGCTGAAAGCAGCCAAAGGGGCAGAGTGTGAGCGGAGCCAGCGCCAGCAGATGTGCTTAGCGCTGGAAATAAGGTTAGTTTTTCATCCTATTTAAGGGTGGCTGGCAACCTAAAATGTTTTATTTTTTATTTTTTTAACACTGTCGGGTCAGGAATTCACGTTTGTATTGCTTACCATATAGTATTCCTTTAAGGATCTGTTGCTAATGTCTTGGTCACATTCAAAGGTCTTGTGGAGTCTTTGTATTGATGCATTATAGCTATTTTGACAGCACAAGGGGGGGGGGCCTACATGATATTAGATAGGTGGTTTTAATATTGTGGCTGATCAGGGTAGAGTAGGTATTGTATATATTTTTAATATAACTTTTTCTCTTCTGTTGGTCTACTAAATTAACATAGTATTATGTCTGCATCTTCTCTGCTAAAGCTAAAAGTTGATCAGATCACATTTTTATACTCATCCTGTCTGACCAGCCGTTTGGTGAGGTTTATGAAAAGTAACTGAGTTTACTGAAGGTACTGGAAATTCAGAATTAAGTACCTCCTTTTGCCTTTTTTTTTTCTTTTTCTTTTCTTTTTTTTTTTTAAATAGGATTTCAATTCTAGCTTGGGGGTGTATTTTTAACAAATAACGTCTACAACATTTAAGTCCAATGTAATTTTATTTTTTTCTTTCCTTGTCTTATCACTTCAATTTTAAGTTCTCACAACGAGTTATAAGGTGTGTGTGATGATATTCTCACTTTGTGTATATGGTGTACATGTGTTTTACAGTTCACACACACTGACACACTTGGGAGAAATGGAAGCTCCCTGGCGTCAAGGTGGCAGAGGACGAGCCAGAGGCCGAGGCACTACTGCGAATGGCCGTCCCCAGGTACCGGGACCAGAACCAGATCCAGCAAGAAACGCATCTTTCCCAAGAGGTGCCCATGTAGATGGAAATTTTGCCCACAGGCCAGGTGCTGGAAGAGGAAATGGTTCCTATGCATCAGTCACCAAACCTATCGGTGCTGCGAACTTGAAAAATGAAACCAACTGTAAGTATTTCTTTTTTTTTTTTTTTTTATAATTCTTTATTTTATTTGTGCATATGAATAACAAATGGGTTTGCTTTGCCACAACAGCAGGAGCAAACTGAGCGATAAACACAAGAGAACAATATTGTGGCATTGAAGGCATTGCACATTTCTGTTAGATTATCAAGATAAACCTGCACGTCTTAGCATGATATGGTACAAGGTGAACACAAAGTTTAGGCGATAACTAGGCATGCAAGGTATAACTGTCTTAGCAACGCATATTGGCTTCTAATGTAATTATCTGATCTACAAGCTTAACGGAGCTTGAGGAGTTCCAAGATGGAGTTGTGTCTTTTAAAGGCAGCAGGCTAGAAACATCATTGTACATCTCAGGGCCTGCTAGGTAGCAATAGGTGAAATCGTGCTTAATTACGATTATGAAGGTCTTAGGCACATATGAAATAAAAACAGTATACCCATTAGAGCGCTTAGCTGACAGTGCAATTTATCTAGGCATTATAGTGTAAAGATTCCTCTAATGGGACGTTATCATGCTAAGCTGCCAGGCTGCTGAGTACTACAGGCTATGGGAGTACAGCTGTTTTCCTAGGGGAGTCAGCTTGTCTGCGGGAGTGTAGGTATATTTGATAATTTTACTCCATTCTGTTTACTTGCACTCCTTATTAGCCTCAGATATCCAACAGGTTATGCCTATCATGCATTAGATTAAGTGAACTGATAAGGCTACTGTCAAGCAAAACTAATAAGCAAATACAACATCAGTTATTGCAAGCAAACATTATTGCAAGTTATTGGAAGCTAGAGTTCTCACTGGGTGTTCTCTGGCGAGAGCCCGAGATTGGGTATCTTGTGTTGGCAGTCCAGAGTGTGTGAATGCTGCATCCCCTTGTAGGGTGACGAGAGTCCCACAACGGTGAGTCGGAGTCCGCAGAAAGTGACACGGTTCTTGTTGTCCGGTGTGGAACTGCGTTACTGTGCCCGTCAGCAGTCAGCTGATTCCCACTCTTAGGCTCTGTGTGTGACTTGCTGGTCTATTGGGCTCCGCTTGGTGGGCGTATGTACAGACATCCAAGGTAGCCCCTTTGCGGCTCCTGTGTGAGGTGTTTCTCTGCTCTCTGTCCCGCTGCCTCAGCCGGGTCACATTCCCAAGTGCTGTGTGAGGTCTACTGTGCAAGGGGTTTCTGCTCCATAGTGCCCGAGGTGCAGGTTGTTCTACAGCCAAGCAGTCATGGGTGCTCCGCCGCCGCACTGTGTCAGAGCGGGTCCGCTGGTAAACCGCCTGTCGGTGGGCTTTCCGTGTGCCGGGTCGGCTGCTTGTGGATTTCTTTGGTCGAGTAGTCGTTGCTGCCTTCAGGCTCACCGTCACGACAGGTAAGGGTGGTCGGTGGTATATGCGCCTCCAGAATCGGTCACACAGAGCATCAAAGCGCGCCTCAAAGCTCTCTCTCCATTGCGGCTCAGCGGTACATCTCTGGTGTTGCTGAGGATGAGGAGCAGCGGCCATGTTTTGCATACCACGCGGTTGTTTCTTCAGCAGGGAGCCTTGTTGTGTGGTTGAGGTAAGTTTCCCCAGTGGGGACCGGGATGACCCCCACCGGTCCATAGGGGGGGGTTGCAGGGCAGCAGACAGGCCATCGATCAAAGCAAGCCCCATGCTGAGGGAGCGGCCGCCTCCCCCCGTCTCCAGGCTGCTAGTCACGCTAGGCCGCATGTTTGGACAGCGGATTTCCTTGGTCTAGAAGAGTATAAAGGACACCCACGAGTGCCCACACGTTGCAGGAACAATCCACCATCTACTCCACTCTGAATTTCTGGCAACTTAAGTGGTAAAGGCTTCGGTTAAACTCAGTTGCTCAGGAGCAGTTAACTAACACGTCTGGCCATCTTAGCTGTCAGGGCCCGCCCTCCAACTGTAAGTATTTTGACATATACTTTATTATTATTATTATTATTATTATTACTACTACACCAGCACATTCCACAACACTGTACGATGAGAATATAAGAATAAAAAATACATGGTTTGGTATCTTTGGAACAAATGTGATATTTTCAGAACTAGTCCCTTGGAAACTGCAGATCATTAATCGCTAACTCACAAACTAACATTAAACTTATTGAGGGCAGCTTGGCTCTTTCCTATAGTATGAATATATGGACTTTTACTTGCTCTGTTCCATCGCCGATTCTCCTGACACTGTTTACCTCTCTTCCCACCCCAGCGAAGCCACAAGGGAGGCATGGCCTCTTACAAGATGGTCCAACCCAATGCTCCTTATTCATATATAAATAAAATACTGGTTCTACTGTTCATAACAGACATTCATTAAGCTGTAATTATGTGATATTTAGCAGTTACTTTTTTTTGTACATTTCTAACTAATATGACCATAATAAGATCTATATTTTTTGTTTGTAGTGGAAACAAATAAAAGGAAATTTGAAGAAATCCAGAAAGCTAATCAAGCTGCAGCGAGAAAATTAGCAGAAGATCATTATAGCTCTTCCGATGAGGATGATGGAGATGAGGACACAGAAGGAAAACAAATGGCAATATTGGACTTAACATTTACAACTTATACTAATCAAACGGGTAAGTAATTCATGTGTCCATTCCCTCCCTCATTTTTAGTGCATTCAAATTGACACTCCTATTTATACAGGGTGGGGCATAAAAATCTCCAACATTACGAAGGGGTATAACAACAAAAATGAACAAATCTATTTCGAATATTTTTAAAGTATATATTTCTGAAAAGTACATATAAAACAGATTTTTTTTGTTTTAATGGGTTTTAAAAATCATATCAGACAAATGGCAGCCTTCTTGGAGAAATTCCGGGATTGTCTTCAGCAATGTACTTCCTATCACTCTCCAAGTCATCTCAGGTGAAATGGTGTCTATTTCCTGTCTGATAATTTCCTTCAAACTCTCAAGAGATCGAGGATGATATTTGAAAACCTTTTCCTTTAGGTATCCCCAAAGCAAAAAGTCACATGGGCTTAAATCTGGTGACCGTGCCAGCCACCCCAATTCTCCCTTTAAATAAATCAAAAATCCAGGGAACATTTCCTTCAACACTCCATGCTGTGTGAGCTGCGGCCCCATCCTGTTGAAACCACACATGTTCTGTATCCACATCGGCCAGTTTGGGGTTCAGTAAGGTCTCCAACATTTCAATATACTGGTTAGAGGTCACAGTTACTGTTGCACCACCTTCCTCTAAAAAAATACGGGCCGATCACACCAAAGTTGGCAACTGCACAGCAAGCCATTACATGAATAGAGTGGTGCAGTTGTTCGTGGAGTTTACGAGGGTTACGTTTAGCCCAGTAGTGAAAATTCTGCTTGTTTATGGCTCCACTGATATGGAAGTGAGCCTCATTGCTACTCAGGACAGCTGCAGCGGAAACCGTTTCATGAATTTTCGCATTTCAGGCTCTGCAGTTGGCATGACCTCTCACACTTAAAGGACCACTCTAGGCACCCAGACCACTTCAGCTTAATGAAGTGGTCTGGGTGCCAGGTCCCTCTAGGATTAACCCTTTTTCTTTTTTTTTTATAAACATAGTTTCAGGGAAACTGCTATGTTTATAATAGGGTTAATCCAGCCTCCAAAGCCTCTAGTGGCTGTCTCATTGACAGCCGCTAGAGGCGTTTGCGTGCTTCTCACTGTGAAAATCATTGTAAATGCTTTCCTATGAGACCGGCAGAATGCACGCGCAGCTCCTGCCGCGCATGCGCATTCAGCCGAAGAGGAGGCGGCGGAGAGGAGGAGGAGAGCTCCCCGCCCGGCGCTGGAGAATAGGTAAGTTTTTTTTAACCCCTTTCCTTTCCCCAGAGCCCGGCGGGAGTGGGACCCTGAGGGTGGGGGCACCCTCAGGGCACTATAGTGCTAGGAAAACGAGTATGTTTTCCTGGCACTATAGTGGTCCTTTAATTCTTGAGCCAACATAATTTATGCAGAATTCTCCTCAAACTCCAACTTGATATCTCCAGTGCCATGGCATGCTTATGAGCGGAACACCTTGGCGATTGCTGAACGGATGCTCTTACTGCTTCAACATTTTCTGGCGTTTTAATGGTCCTAAGTCCTCCAAGTGATATTCTTTTCAGTACGGATTAATTTGCCTGAAAATTAGAAATCCATACAAAATCGTTTTTTCAATCTGGTACAGATGCATTTCGAGGGAGCAAAAAGCATGTACGGAAAGCTTTCTGCGCCGTTATCACAGTATGTTTGTTCTCATAATACGCTTGAACAAAAAAAGTCCAGATGTTCACCGGTCCAACTCATGATGGGCACTGAAAACGACGGAGCCCAACCTACCGAATTTAACCTACTCCACCTTTCTACCCCCACTACATCCCACACAGTGCCTCAATGGAAATATAAGAGCTCTTTATGCCCCACCCTGTATAAAAGTTCAATCCAATTTTAAAAATAGCAAAAAGTAAACCTACAGCTTTTTAAACTTTGTTCGTTTCAAATGCAAAGGATTTGCAGCTGCTGACATGAGCTGCCCTCAAACTATGAAGTAATTAAAATGTTAAGCCAATCCTGGTACTGTCCTAGCTTTGAATTTTCATATTTCTACTGATAGCTATACAGTCCACAGTTGGCTTCATTCTTAGTTACACTCCAGACACCATAACCACAATACCCACTGTAGTGGTTACATTTTGAATTACCATGCAGCAGTAGTGAGTGACAGATGTTTGCTGGCTATAGTCTTTATAGTGAAGAAGTACAGAATCAGATGACTGGACACTGACTTATTGTTATCTCCACACTAACAAAGTAACTGGGAGAAACATTGATCAGATGGTTATTGCTTGTGTACTGTATGAGCGTTGCTCTGTTGGGAAGCTTGGCCTGCTAAAAAAAAACCTCTTCCTTTGTATTTGAATGGTTTCAGAGTTTAACCTGGAGTTTAAGTATTTTCACCCAAGTCTCAGGACAAATGGGCAGATTCTAAATAAGTCTATAGACTACTCTCTCATGCTTATATGCCTTTGCATCCCATTTGGAACCCTCATTTGATATGCATTTGCATCCGATTTGGCTGCTGGAATGCTGTCATTCCTTTTAGAAAATCATTGTGTTTTGACCTGCTAGGGGTCATACAAGGCTTGGCCATCTGAAAATTACATTTTGTCCTTTCGTACTAACATATGTTATGTGTGGGTGGGCTTTCATGTTATTGTTTTCAATAACTTTTTATTTTTTTTTCATCTTTCTGTAGATGGCGATGCTAGCGAGTTGGCGCGTACAAGACAATACGTGAATGAGGCTTTTCAGTCAGGAGCAGTGACCTGCTTAATTTGCATTGCTTCCGTGAAAAGAAACCAAGCTGTGAGTGCTATTCAATCTTTATAATCATTGCAAATGGGTGAAAGTGAAAAAGCAATCATTTTGATGGTGTTTTAAATTATATAAACTACTTTTTAAAGTAGTCCAAGTACAAAACATCTATCGAGCTTTTGTTTGGCATTGTTTAGTTCCTAAACTCTGAAAGCATTTGCTAGATTTTAGCAAAACTTTTAAACTCTATCTAGCAGCTTTACAATATTTTTGTATTTATTACCTTGGTCACGCTAGGTACCAAAATTACAACATTTTAATGTAGTGATTTTGGTTCAAAGATGCTGTTCCCCCCCCCCCCTTTTTTGGAAAATGTAAATCATTATTTAGGCAGTGTTTGTCCAAAACCACGCCCCTTGGTGATTGTCACTAGAGCTTCTTTCTCCTTAAAGGAACACTCCAGACCCTTAAAACACTTCAGTTTGCTGATAAGCTTTATGTGTGAATCAGTGTCCCCTCTTTATTACATTTTGCTAAAAGTGCAGACTTTAATAGAAATTTACATTTTTATAAACTGACATGGTTACACCCACTCTGACTTTTAATCAGACAACCGGTCCAGTTACTTCCTGGTTTGTTTAACTCAGTGGAGCTAAACCCAAGAGGCAGCAATAGATCCGAACACCTGCCTGGCAAAGACTTCTCATCAAGCTTCATTGGGAAGTCTGTGATTGGACAGTCATAGAAAGGGGAGGGATTGCAAAGGCAGAACTGCAACTTTTGCAACTTGTTGTTAGATATATCCCAATTAAATTAAAAGCATGCAAGTTTTCATTTGAGGTATGTCTACTAAACAGTGATTTTTATTTATTTTGTGTTTGGGCAGTGGAGTGTCCCTTTAAGACCTACAAGTTTCATGATCTATTAGTTTTAGTAATAATCACACACATGATGACATTGAACACGTCCAGTGTTTCTCAATGCTTTTCTATAATTAGGAAAGTTAGAAAACTTATTCTCTCCCCCCCCCTTTTTTAAAAAAAAATGTAAGAAAATGGTGAGCACGTTAATTTAAATACAACAGTGAATACTCTGAGCTTAATAAATACATTAAGGCTTACAGTGGGGGCATCGGTCCATTCTCATGAACCACACCACATGCAAAAAAAAGTTTTGAAAAGGAATATTAAAATCTAAAATGAGTTCTTGCCATTAAACATGTTTTTCTTATCATTTTATTACCTCTAGAGAGATGTGCAGAACAATGAGTCTGTGTGAGATCATTAGCTGTATTCTTATTGTAAATGTATTCTTTGTAGGTCTGGAGCTGCTCTGGTTGTTTCTGCATTTTTCACATGCCGTGCATCCAGAAATGGGCCAAGGATAGTATATTCCTTGTTTCTTCTCCACTTGATGGTGACTTTGAAAAGAAAGATTATCCTTGGCCTTGGTAAGTGAACACATTTATTCTCACATAATTATTACATATGCCTTTTATTTGGTTGAATGAATCAACATTTCATCTCCATAAAGTAGTTGGAGTTTCCTGTGTTCCTTAAAGAAATAACATTTTTAAAGCAAAATTATTTCCTCACTTTTGCGAAAACCAAGTAAAAGGTATCTCTTGTTGCACTAAAAATATTTTTAAAAATCTTTTATTTTTTAAGATTTTAAAGAAACACTGTACAAACATGTATTCTTTACACTATGGTCGTAAAAGCATTCTTTAGGTGTCTCTCAGTAAATTGTTTTACTCCCTTTTTTTCCAGTGCAGCGACGGTCTCGTTGCCGTTTGCCCAGCCTTGTTCCACCTCCATGGTTGAGACCATCAAATTTGACTGGCTCAGCCAATCCAATGCTTTCCCATAAGAAATCATCTCCTCATAGAGATGCATTGAATCAGTGCAACTTTATAGGGAGCGTTCAGTGTCTCCATGCAGATTGTGGACTCAGGAAGCACACTGTGCAGCACTAACCCAAGAAGCGCCTCTAATTGGCTGTTTGAGTGACTGCCACTAGAGGTGTTCCTAGGCAGAGGTTCTCTGAAAAGGCAGTGTTTACTTTAAAATGCCTGCAGGAACAGGTTGTAGACACCAGAAGAACTATAGTGTCCCTTTAAGGTAAGTGTAAGCAATTTATGTAAATGAGTTAACGCTCACAGCGAAAATTCCAAGCATGTATGTGCACATATGGAATTTCTCTGCCCCCACCCTCAGGGCCCCTCTCCCACTGGGCTGAAGGGATTAAAACCCCTTCAGCCACTTACCTTTATCCAGCGCCGGGCCCCCTTGGCGCTGGTGACCTCTCCTCTCCCTCTGACGTCCGCTTCCGAGTGGAGCTGCATGCACATCCAGAGCTGCGCGTGCATTAAAAACGCCCATGGGAAAGAATATATCAATGCTTTTCTATGAACCTTCTGCGTGCTCAATGCGATTTTCGCATTGAGCGTCGGGGAAGCGCCTCTAGCGGCTGTCAGGAAGACAGCCACTAGAGGCTGGATTAACCCTGCAATGTAAACATAGCAGTTTCTCTGAAACTGCTATGTTTACATCTGAAGGGTTAAAACATGGTGGATCTGGCACCCAGACCACTTCATTGAGCTGAAGTGGCCTGGGTGACTATAGTGGTCCTTTTAATAAAAATTGTATTAAACATGTTTGGCTGTAAAGTTACTCAAGAGTGGTTTGTTTTCATTGTTTTCTCACCATTGTTTTTCTTTCACCTTTTCCATTTAAATATACTAATCAATTTTGCAGATGTTAAGGAATGTTGTACACATTAAGCTCTTTTCCTCTACTATTTCTCTGTGGAATTCCCCATTATATGCTTGATGAAATTAACCACAAAATCTTTAGCAAATTAGTTTTGAGATTTTTATTTTATTTTTTAAATGGAAATTAATATACAGGTTGGTCCTTTTTTTTGGTTTTCTTTAATTTTCAGCCCAAAGTGCCGCTATGAATATAAGCGTTATGAGACGCCGACTAGGTATCACTGCTACTGTGGAAAAGTAGAAGATCCTCCTTTAGACCCATGGCTCGTTCCTCATTCGTGTGGACAAGTTTGTGAAAGAGAATTCAAACCTTCTTGTGGTCACAAATGTTTATTGTTATGCCACCCAGGTAAAGTATAATAATAAAAAAAAAAAGCTGCATCTTAAGCACTGCAACGTATTTTAACTTTATATTGCAAAATACATATTCATTGAGACAAAACCGTTTCATTTCAAATAAAGTGGCGTTAACAGTACATAATAACTCTGGTGCTTTTCCTTGTTACATAGGTCCATGTCCCCCCTGTCCTAAGATGGTCTCTACAACATGTTTTTGTAAAAAGGCAAAACCTGTGCCACGCAGATGCAGTACCAAGGAATGGTCATGCCAGAAGTCATGTGGGCGGTTGTTGTTGTGTGGACAACACAAATGTGAAAATCCCTGCCATAAAGGTAACGTTATGTTTTTCTTTTTTTTTTCTCTTTAACCCTTTAAGGACACACGGTGGAAATATTCCGTCATCATTCACTTTTATTTCAGAAGTTGTGTCCTTAAGGAGCTAAAGAAAAAATTTAGAGACATTGTAAGGATGATCATATGGATGTAGAAAATATTTGTTAAAATTTTTTTTATTTATTTATTTTTTTTTTATGTCCTGAGCCATGAACTGTTTTTAGTGTGTGAAATTCAACAAATTGGATATTTCTCAGTGACGCATGCAATTACTAGATAAATTATATTGTAATGTGCTTAATCAAGAAAGAAATAAGAAATGCATTTAATATTTCTTTCTTATAGGAGATTGCCAGCCATGCCCAAGAGTTAGCAAGCAGAAATGTCTATGTGGGAGGGAGGTTACCAAAAGGTTTTGTGCTAGTCCGTCTTGGCAGTGTGAGAAAGTGAGTTACACCTAATTGTTTCATATTCTCTTCTGTGCTGTAATGGTGTTGTAATGTCTATAAAAGGAATATGTGTGATGGGCCAGATTAAATATCTCTCTAATATCTTTTTCATATCTTTCCAAATCTGACTGCACTATGTGACTATGGAGCTTTCCAGATATGTCTTGATTAAAAAAAAAAAAAAAATACTCTGTACTTTCTGGTTTTAGTTGTACTGACTTATCCAGCATCGAAATTGCCAGAGTAATATTTTATTTCAACTTTTTTATAAAAATAAGATGTAGCTAGGCATAATTCCCAGAAGTGTAATGACCGACAGGATCTGCATTGCAATCTCTCCTTCTCCCAAAATCTGACACTTTAAACTTGTCTTCTCTCATGCCCGGGGTCACAATAGGTCTCTCACACTACATGCTCTCCAAATGTAGACTTGATCAGTAAATAGACCTCCATTAGGCTGGTAAAGTACCATGGGAGTTAGTGTTCAGAAACAGCTGGTTTCTTTTTGTCTCTCTGCTAAAGGAACCTATTTTACTATATATTTCTTTTCATGTTAATTGAGTTGAATTCGATGTAGTCTTCATGTGCCTCTTCTAGGAAAGATCTTTTAAGGTCTTGTAAACTCTGATCCTTTTGCTTATGGTTTTACACTTACTGGACTCGGTTGAGCACCCATTGTGTTGAGAAGTGCTGTCTCACTGGTCTTGGACATGAATAATCTCCAAAGTTGGTATGCTAAGCCAGAAGCACCTCTTTCACAGTCAACACAATGGCACTTTTGGCACCATAACCACTCTATCAACCTATAGTGATTATGGTGCATTGAGTATCTTTTTTAAGGGACACTATAGACACTATAAACATTTCCTCTCATGAATTGCTTATATTGCCTCGAGTGGCATAGAACTGTCCCTCCATTCCGTGTTAGACCATTTTCGATTGGTTTAAAACTAAATCTACACCCCAGCCCCCACCGTAGGTCTAGTTAAGGCAGAGAGTATAAGACATTACATATATGCACTATCTCTTGTTTAAGTTATGAGATTGATTTCTTTTTGTATATAGGCATGTGGAAAAACCTTGCCGTGTGGTAACCATACATGTGAGCAGATTTGCCATGCAGCTTCTTGTGGCCATTGTCCTCGCTCAGGAAATCGCTTGTGTCCGTGTGGAAAATCAAGTAAGATGTAGTTTTTCTTTGTTGGTTTGGGGATGCTAATTTATTTTTCTAATTTTTCTTGATTCAAAAAATGTTTTAAATGAGATTCACAGCCTCCACATGTGTATATTAATATAGCTTAATTCCACTGGATTCTGATAGCTCTCTGATTGCAAAGTTGCCGTGCTCACTAATGACTGCATTCTTTTTAATCTATTTAATTCTCCCTTGCACGAAACATTTAGCAACTTTGTAATAAACAGCTTTATTATTATTATTATTTTTTTTTAAATGAAAATTTGTAATTTTACATTTACAGTTTACCGTATGTGGATTTAGTTTGCTTTTAAAAATGCTGTTTTATTGCTCATGTCTGAGCAACTTCTTTTCACTTGTGTTTACTGAGCATATGCTCAACAATAACCCAGCACAAGTGCCATGCAGAATGACTACGGTGTATCAGGACCAGTGAGCTCAAATCCTAGAGTTTCATTTTAAATGAATGTTTTGTCAGTTATTCAGGTAGACAGCTCGACTGCACTCACAAACCATGCATGTGGGTTTATGGGGATTTTATACATACTTGTCTGAACCTTTTGCTTTTTTGCCCACATCTTCAGCTTCTGGCTGCTTCATTCACACGCGAGCGTTCTAAATGTTCCTTAGATGATCTTAAATGCTGTTTTAGTTGTGCGTTATGATGATGATGAACATCATGACTGTTCCTCTTGTTTGTCTTGTTGATGTTTACTTAATAGCATTGCCTGTTTGATTTCTTTGGTTTCATGTGTTTTAGATTTATATAAGACATGATTTTGAAGAGCAATTTGACTAGTTTAGAACATGGCTATGATGATTAATGCAGATAACATATTGTTGATCCTTGTTCTTTTCTCGCAGAATACACATTGCCCTGTACCGAGGATGTGCCTACATGTGGAGACAGTTGTGACCGGGTTCTGGAGTGTGGATTACACAAATGTTCGCAGCGCTGTCACCGTGGACCATGTGAAACCTGCAGACAGGTCAGCTGATTTTGTTTATATTTAATCTGTTTTCTTCCCTGCTTGGCTGACAAGTAGTGCATTAGCATTTTATTTGACTTCTCTACCTTAGCATTATAACAATGCGTGTTAGTGATGCCCAGAAATAAAATGAAAAATTGCTCACACCACTCTTGGTTCTCAGAGTACTGGTTACCAAACTTCTTTATTATTGGTTAAAAATGAATTGGAAGAAGAATTCTAATTTGAAATTATAGAATGAACCATGAGCATCGTTCCAATAGTCCTCTCTCATGGAACTGAGTGTTTCCTAATTTGTTGGGCTTAAAGGGTTATTTCAGGCACATGCAAAGAACGGCTGCACATACAAAAATATTGTAGTGTTTTTCTGGAGGAGTAAGTCTACGCTGACAACATCATTGGTTTCTTGTTCCAGGCTGGCTAATGTTAAATTTCTGCCTGAAAATAAGTCCATTGTCAGCACACATAACATGCTGCTAATGGATGTCCAATGGAGATCCTCTCCGTGCCACCCTAAATCCTGTCTCTGTGACATCCATCCTTCCGCCCTGCCGCCATCTTTATTATTTATATTTTATAAAGGTGGTGGCCTGCCACCAAGGTTTACTCCAACCAAAAGTCATTGTTTTAGTATAACATTTTTTGTTGTTGGAGTATCCCTTTAAATAGCAGCTGAACTCAAACACTAACAGACTGGCATATGTCATATGTCTCATTTGTTATACGTTGGCAAGCTGTTACTAATGATCATACATCCAGTTGATGTTTTGAATCATTTGAATTTTTTGAGAAAATTGCTTGAAATCTCAATTTCAGACCATTGTTAAGTATTTCCCATGTAATAATTTATTGCTGCACTATCCTTTCCTTTTTAAACCTGATCAGTTGCTGTAAGTGTTGGAGGTTTTCAGTAATTCTGTGGCATGCTCATACATGTCCAATTACTGTCGTATCTACTTTCCTTGGTATTGAGTTTGCATATTCCAGTGGCCACTTGCGAAACTGTCTGGATGTTTTTCCTGTGTTGGCTATATATATATGTTACTAAATATAAAACAGTTGCTGCTGTGTAAGAAGGATATTGAAGACTTAGAATAATGTAAATGAACTTGTTTTTTTACCCAGTGAGTTCTCTGAAAATGCTCTTTAGTGTTGGTGTTCTAATAGGTGAAAACATATTTTGGAGGTTATTCTGTAAGATGTTTATGTCTCCATAGAATAGCACAGATACCAATTTGAAGACCATTTTGTTTTGACCCATGTGGATGTGGGGTTTTATCATGTAATTACTTGTTTTTTCAAACATTTGCTCACTTGAAACCAGAATGAGACGGAATATGCCAATGACACAAGACATTGATCCCAAATTGTGGTACGTTTTAGAGGTGTGCTGGGCTGACAACTGCAGGGTTATTTACTGACCTTAGAATTTTAGCCAATTAAATCAAATGGCAAAATCGAGGCTTAAATAGAAAAGCAGTTACTATAATTGAGCTGGAGTTTTTTTTTTTTCCCCATCTATTTTGACCTCCGTTTTTCCATTCAAATTTAATTTGCTAAAATTCAGTGTTTATGGGGAAGATTTAACTGGAGCCATGAATAAGTAATAATGCTGATAATGAACTCATGTACGTAAAGTGTAATCCTCTTACAAAGGCAGAGATGTTCTGAGATGAACTGGCACAAATGTGTATCTAATGGGTTACTCCAAGCACCATGACTACTTAAATGATTTTAAGTGGTCATGGTGCCTGGAGTCTGTATGTGCAACGTTTCACAATGGAAGGCTTTGAATCAATGCATTTCTATGGGGTGCATTCAGCGTGTACATGCAGAATGTAGGTGCTGCACACTGTGAGAAGCACTTTAGTGGCCACCTGAGTGCCTAAAGGTGTCACTAGGTAGCAATGTAAACCCTGCAGGACCAGGCTATAGATACCAGAACCACTACATTAAAGGACCACTATAGTGCCAGGAAAACAAACTCGTTTTCCTGGCACTATGTAGTCCTTAGGGCCCCCCTCCCGCTGGGCTGAAGGGGTAAAAACCCCTTCAGCCACTTACCCTTCTCCAGCGCCGGACTCCCTTGGCGCTGGGGAACTCTCCTCCTCCTGCCAATGTCAGCGCAGAACGCGCACTCATTCAAACCACCCATAGGAAAGCATTACTCAATGCTTTCCTATGGACGTCGTCTTCTCACTGTGAAAATCGCAGAAGGGGCCTCTAGTGGCTGTCAGTGAGACAGCTACTAGAGGCTGGATTAACCCTCAGTGTAAACATAGCAGTTTCTCTGAAAATGCTATGGTTTTTAGCTGCAGAGTTAAAACTAGAGGGACCTGGCACCCAGACCACTTCATTGAGCTGAAGTGGTCTGGGTGCCTATAGTGGTCCTTTAAAGGTACACTATAGGCACCCAGACCACTTCAGCTCATTGAAGTGGTCTGAACGCAGTGTCCCAGGCCCCTTAACTCTGCAAAGGTAATTATTGCAATTTTTAAAAAAACTTTGTTTTTCTAGCACAATAGTTTCCCTTTAACCCCTTAAGGACCGAGGACAGTTCAGGACCGTCATCGGCATTTTCCCATTGCCGACCGCTGACGGTCCTAAACCGTCCTAACGGTCCTAGTTACTTACCTGATCGTCGTCGTTCCCCCGGCGGCGATCAGCGTTGCTCCCGGTGTGGGGAGACTGCCTGCAGCCCAGACAGTCTCCCCACACTGGATTAGGACCCCTGTGGCCATGTGATCGCTCAACACAATATATATATTTATATCAAAATACACTTAGAATGAATTTGTGTATATATAAATAAATAAAAATAATACAAAATATACATATGTCTATATACAAAATTACATAAATAATTATATAAATATACACGTAGACTTTAAATTCTACGTGCGTATTTATGTAATATTTTTACATAATGAAGTAATTTTATTGATTGCAGTTTGAGGGACCTGCCTGCCAACCCAGGCTGAAATTCCAGAGAATTAAATTTGCTAGCACTGTATTTTACCCTGTAACGTTCTAAGACACCCTAAAACCTGTACATGGGGGGGTACTGTTTTACTCGGGAGACTTCGCTGAACACAAATATTAGTGATTCCAAACAGTAAAACATATCACAGTGATGATATTGTCAGTGAAAGTGACTTTTTTTGCATTTTTCACACACAAACAGCACTTTTACTGATTGATATTGTTGTGATACGTTTTCCAGTTTTTAAACACTAATATTTGTGTTCAGCGATGTCTCCCGAGTAAAACAGTACCCCCCATGTACAGGTTTTATAGCATTTTTGAAAGTTACAAGGTCAAATATATGGGTCAAATATTTTTACATTGAAAATGGCCAGGTTGGTTACGTTGCCTTTGAGAGCGTATGGTAGCCCAGGAATGAGAATTACCCCCATGATGGCATACCATTTGCAAAAGAAGACAACCCAAGGTATTGCAAATGGGGTATGTCCAGTCTTTTTTAGTAACCACTTGGTCACAAACACTGGCCAAAATTAGCGTTCAATTTAGTTTTTTTACTTTTTCACACACAAACAAATATGAATGCTTACTTTGGCCAGTGTTTTCGACTAAGTGGCTACTAAAAAAGACTGGACATACCCCATATTGAATACCCTGGGTTGTCTACTTTAAAAAAAATATGTACATGTGGGGTGTTATTCAGAGATTTATGACAGATAATAGTGTTACAATGTCACTATTGATAAATTTTAAAATTGTATGTTTTGAAACCGCAATATCCTACTTGTACCCAGGGGCGTATTAGCCGCGAGGCAAACTAGGCATTTGCCTTGGGCGGCATTTTTCAGGGGGCGGCAAAAAACGCCGCCCCCAAATGCCTAGTTAGCCTCGCGGCTAACAGACATGCTCGAGCGGGCGGGCGGCGCTGGGCGGGCGGCTGGTGAGGGAGCTCTTCCTCTGAGCTGACTGCTCAGCTCCCTCACCAGCCGCCTGCCCAGCAGCCAGCGCCGCCCAGCCCGACCGGCAGCCACTGGACCACCAGGGAGAGAGAGACCCCCCCCCAGCACTCCCAAAGGTAAGGAGGTTGGGGGGGGGATTAAAAAAAAAAAAAGTTAATGTGAGTGATTGTGTGTGTGACTGTGTGTGTTTGTGACTGTGTGTGTTTGTGACTGTGTGTGTTTGTGACTGTGTGTGTTTGTGTCTGACTGTGTGTGTTTGTGTCTGACTGTGTGTGTATTTAGAAGGTGGGGCGGGGGGGAAGGGTTGGGTGGGGGTAGCGCGGGTGGCACCTGAGTTTTGTCCTGCCTAGGGCAGCACAAAACCAGGATACACCACTGCTTGTACTTATAGCCCTATAACATGCAAAAAAAAGCACGTAAACACTGGGTATTTTTAAACTCAGGATAAAAGTTTGAAGTTTTTTTTCATTCGCTTTTGTAGATGAGTAAAAGATTTTTCAAGTAAAAGTCAAAAAACATGTATTTGTTTCAGTTTTTCATCATATTTTTTTATTTTTTTTTTAAATTAAAATACAAGAGATTATATAAATAATGGTATGTAAAGAAAGCCCCTTTTGTCCTGAAAAAAACAATATATAATTTGTATGGGAACAGTAAATGAGAGAGCGGAAAATTACAGCCAAACACAAACACCACAAAAGTGTAAAAATATGCCTGGTCGCAAATGTACAACATCGCAAAAACAGTCCAGTCCTTAAGGGGTTAAGCAGTAGTGGTCCTGGTGACTTGTGTCCCTCTAAGAATTGTATTTTTGTTGTTTGAAAATAAAGCTTTTGTAAAAAAAATAAAAAAAATAGTTTTGTTTTTTTTAGCCGGATCATAGATTCTAAGCAAATTTGTCGAGCCCCGACCTAGATGTTAGTTACTCTGGCCACCAAATGCAATTACATTTTGTTAGGAACTAAACTGACACTTTGATCTCCGGATAACATGATTGGAAAGCTGGTTGGTAGGAAGACTGCTCGAGCGATGTCATATGCATCTTCTACCCAGGTGCAGAAAGCTTTGATAATTAGCACACTGCTCTAGTAGATGATCCCACGTTGTGTAACCAGTCACATAAACAGAAAGTTAGATAATATTTTAGCATATTAACTTCTTACAGCTGGTAAACCATGATGTAGCTTATTAGAACAGGTAGAATGTGTGCCAACGGTAAATCCTAAACATATGGTGCGATTGGCATCATGTTGAGTGTAAAATCTTACTTCAAACACTAGCATACATTTCATATATATTACAGCTCAAAGCATAGTTGGTTTACCACTATACAAAAACATTTTGTGCATTAATGCTTTAGGAGTAAAAAAATAATAAAACGCTCCCCTCTGAATATCCTTTGCCTGCTGGAGCTCTCGTCCTCCTCCAGTGATGTCTTCTTGAACAAGTGAATGTCTTGAGTCTTGGTCCTATTGCTTTTAGTGGTAAAGCTGTAGGTTTCCTATAATCCCATACACAAAAGGTAGTTACGAATATGTACAAGTACATTTAATTTTTTATTAAAGTAGAATGAGTATTTAAATGACAGTTTAATTGTAAAAATTACATTTTTTTTAATTTTTTTTATTTCTTTGTCATATAAAATTTTTTTTAACATTTGCATGTGAGGTACCCCAAAGGCAAACCTCCAGCACATTAAGACAACCATATACAGAAATAAATGTTAAAAAAAAACAACCGAAATTGAACAAACAACAAAAAACAAGAAAAACATGTAAAAATTAAATTTTTAAGATAAATTAAAGTTAAATCCATTTCACATTTTTGTTTGTTTGTTTATTTTCTCATTTCATTCCACAAATGACTGCTTTCAGGCAGTTATTGCTTTTGAAATGTCATGACTTGGACTTTGTTTTCAAGGTCAGTGTGTCCTTAAGTGTTTGTCATGACACATTGAGCAACTATTTTATCCAAGGGATTTTTAATTTTACTTTGTAGAAGCTAAGTGGCCTCAAAGGAACAAACTGTTTCATGAAAGAATTTTGGTAATTGATTGAAAGTACTTAATAAATAAATAAATAAATAAATTCAAGAGGATTGAATTAAAAATGTCTACTTAAGGGGCAAAAGGGTGAAATTGCCTGAATTCCTAATAATCATTTTAATTCTATTTCCAGGAAGTTGAAAAGCAATGTCGGTGTGGAAAACATACAAAACGAATGCCTTGTCATAAGCCTTATTTATGCGAAACCAAATGTGCGAAAATGCGGGATTGCCAGAGACACCAGTGCAAGAGAAAAGTAAGTATAGTCTGCTTTGAAGCAAAAAAAACCCAAAAAACACAGGGTTATTCACTAATTGAGATGTGTCAGGAAATCGAAGTGCATTTCAAATTTTAGACCATAATAGCCAAATTGTAAGAATCGCTGACTTTGAGAATGGTTGCAATGAAGCTATTTTGGCTTTAAATGTAAAATTCACTTTGAATTCCTGACCATTCTAATTTGGTAAATAACCCTGTAAATAATATTTATAAAGACAACGTAACCTGGCAGATTAAGTCAAAGTAATAAAATCTGTGAGATGAAACGTGCACATCAGACTGTGTAGGCAGTACTTTTCTTTAGTAAAAGTCTAAAGAATGTGATATTCAAATACTACACATTCATCTGTCGACTTACTGTATCTCGTAAGCTGGACGTTAAATTTAACCAATTATATAGACCTGGTATATGTTCAGATAAGTAGATTATTAATTTTATTTACTAGCATTTATGTAACATCAACATGTTCCCCAACATTTTTCAGTTATAAAAAAAGGAAGCGGTGAAGAAGGCTCTGGTCACAATAGCTATATAGACACTATAGGCACCTAGACCACTGTCACATGCTCATAAGTTCTCAAGCGCAGCCATGCAGCATTGTAATGAGAATAACTACTGTCCAGGGTTCATGAAGCTTGCGTATCTGGTATCCACTGCCACTACACAGCCTGATTACCCTCTCATCTACTGTCAGACTTGATTACACACTATAGTCACTTGCTCATCTAATGGAGTCTCATGCTCCGCTGCTGTCATGTGTAGCCACAAATCATGGTCGCCAGACAATCTGTTATCAGATGTAGGCATGTGTAGCCACAAATCATGGTCACCAGACAATCTGTTATCAGATGTAGGCATGTGTAGCCACAAATCATGGTCACCAGACAATCTGTTATCAGGTGTAGGCATGGAGCCTGATCGCATGCTTGGAAAGTGTGCCATGTCTTACTTGCAGTGTGCCCCTTGCTTCAATCTGTTGCAGCTTGATCAAATGGACAGGGTTATCCAGTGCAGAACAGGCTTATTTTCCAAGTCTGGAAAACATCACACCCACTGCACTAGTTACATTTCTAAATCACAGCTTGTAACTGTGGACTTCTTACCTTTCAAAGGGAGAAATGAAGAATATTCTTTATGGTGGAATCACATCTTTCAAATGATTTCTCATTAAATGAATATCATATGCAATGGAGTGTTCACCCCTCCCACCCCCCAAGATCTTTTGTCAAACATATGGTTACTGTTCTTTTTTTATGTATATATTTTTTTTCTTACAAGCTTAATTTGACACCATCTGGCCAGACATTTTCGTTCAGCACTTTGCATGAGATGCTCAGCTTTATTTTCTTGACATGTTTACAAGTTCGGCATGCGCTTAACATACAAATCATTCGTCCATGTCATGATTAAGGGAGCCTTAACATATTCGTTTTCTTTGTCCACTATAATGAATTGCCTGCAGTAAAGTACGAAACTGTACTTTACATTTGTGCTCTTTGCCAATAAACACAATTAACCTCTGCAATTAAAATGGCACTGCTGAATACAGCAGGTCCTCAGTAAAGTTCATCTTGCTGGATTTTTTAAATTGCTAAATTTGTTTCTTACACTTTGTATGAAAAGCACATTTAGGTTTTATGATTGCACAACTATTTCTAGGTGAGTGGTTGAATAGTGCATTTGTTAGATTGCTAGAATGAAGCCATGCAATGCCAGTGGAAGACTGGGGATACATTTTATGTATTTAATTTAAAAAAAATCAAATTATGTTGATGAAATTTAATACTTTAGGTGTCTCTGGAGGGAAACACAATCCAGTGCATACTTTTCTCCCAACTGGTATTAGAATTGTTTTAAAATTTGCATTCTACAGAGATGGCTAGCTGACATATATTGTGATTTTCATGGTTAATCATTGAACCAGGAATAATCAGGAACTGACCTGGCACTGACCAATTTAGGCTAAAATAAAAAGGGGCATGACCACAGACTGTCAGTCACATTAGGACCGGTGGGGGTTATCCTGGTCCCCTCTGGCGTAATATGGTGGTCAGCCCAATGCAACCTCGAGCAACCTGGTGCTATTACCGTGCAACACACCGCAGATTCTGTACCTAAGATGGCAGCCAGACAAGGCCTGAACTTACCTCATGAGCCTCCTCACAGCCCTGAAACAAGCATCCAATGTCGCCCGGACGGAATATTTCAGGCCGCCTGGGATAGGATTTGAGAATGATCCCAAGCTGGAATGCCACAGCATCACGGGGTCCGAGCTGAAAGCGACCCATCGGGGAACACCCTCGAGGTGATCCTGCTACCACTGTGCCCCTCAGCACAACCGCTCGCCTAACTAGGCCGAGAGCCACCCGAGGTACTTCCTCACTGCATCGACCTCGTGTAAGGAGCATGGCATGCCGCCAGCGGCCTGCACCAACCAGATTCCCCGCACCTACCACGGGAAAGAACGTGGTGTCTGAGAAGTCCGGAACTAGAGGACTATTGATGCAGGCACATCACAGGCCTGGGGCCAAAAGAGGGCCTTGTTTGTGCGTGGATACCCCGGCAACCACCCGAACCCTCCTGGCCATGTTACCACACAACAAGACTTTTCCGCATTCACTCAGAGGTTCCCACCTCTAGGAGTTGGCTGCTTCTACCTCTCAGCCTACAGCTTTGGATTCGATTCCTCTCCGATTAAAGTGGACGCTGTCTACCATACTCCTGCAACGTGATTTCTCTTTATTAAGTTTATTCTGTGTTATGCACTAACTAATCGGTTCACTCTGCTCCAATGATCTTACATCTCCCTAGCTATATAGCATGTTTAAAGGCAATATTGAGTAGCAAGTGGCCCGGACTGCGCTATTATTGCCACCCTTTATATTTAATTTTAATTTAATTTCCTTATACAGCACGAGGAGCTGTACACTAATGTTAATGATGCCAGAGGTGAAATCACCTGCTAGTTCCACTTGTTAGCTGTTTACGCTAATTCTGATGATGTATCTAGTAGGCAGTAAATAACATGTTTATTAAGTTTTTGTCTTAATCCACGTTTCTGAATTTCCCTCTCCATTCTCAAGTTCAATACCAGATATTAATGTAGACATGTCAGTTGAGCCTGCTTCTGCGTGTTCTTAAAATACAAAAATTAGGTATTGCCAATCACTTATCAATTGCTATACACTAATTGTACATTGTGTACTAAATCCTTGAATGCTTGTATTGTTCTATTTACCTCAATTAAACAAAGAATTATAAAAACAAACATGAATTTAATGCAGATTTTTTTTTAAGACTTATACAATGTCTAAATCAACCAAAATAAAAAATATGTGCTTATTTATTAGATTATGACAATTGTAATACTTTCATATGCTGTTCCTAGAATTTTTTTGCCTAATAGATTAAGCTCTCACCTATTGCTAGAAATATATATTTTTTAATATAAAATTCCCATATAATGCCTATTTGTCTACTTATCCATTTTTTTTTTTTAATGATTTAATTATATTTCTAGTGCTGCCCTGGAAACTGCCCAGCATGTGATCAGCAGTGCGGACGTTCATTGGGCTGCCGAAATCATAAGTGTCCCTCTATATGTCACAGAGGTAATTTATAGAGTGCATACTAAAAGTTGTTAACGGAACACTGCAAGCGCTTAGCAAATACACTAAACGATTACTATGACCCAAAGAAGAATATAAATAGTGACAACAGGTTAAAGTGGTAGAGGTTAACACAGTAAAGGAGTTTAAGCATGCGTGGGATAGGCATAAGGCTATCCTAACTATAATATAAGGCTAGGGACTAATGAAAGTATTTAGAAAATTGGGCAGACTAGATGGGCCGAATGGTTCTTATCTGCCGTCACATTCTAAGTTTCTATGTTAATACCTTGGCTGTTCTAAGGAAAGCAACGGCATACTACCAACACAGAACTGGAAATGAATGCCTGCAATAGAGCATATTACCTCAGTTGCTAAGCCAGCAATTTACCAATGCATAATTTACATATTTACATTTGTCTACAAAGCAATGTATATGTAAAATCTTGTCTTATATGTTATGTTTACATTCTAGCTATGCATCTCTTGCCTTAAATAAATGCTATGCTAATTATTTCAATAAAAAAAACTGCTCCTTAGTGAGAAGGTTAAACTAAATTGATCTGTTTTAACTTCACTTATCTATGCGGTTATCTCCTCCCACTAACTTCTTTTCCCTTCAGCTCAACAATAAGATAATGATGGTAGCTGGTGCATTAAAATGTGCAAATAATGATGAAATAATAATTGAAATAATTGCCTTTAAAATCTTCTTGGTAGTTCAAATTCTGTCAGTTCCATTCTGTCAGTAGGAGTGCTGTATTTTTTTTTATCATCCACTGGTTTATATGATCTGTAGTTCTCCGTAGTATCATACATGAAGACATTAATAAAACTAATTTATCATTATCATCATTTAGTCCCAACATATTTCTCAGCACCCTATAATCATAGAATGGGGATAATTGACCCTGTTCAAAAAAGCATACAATCTAAGCTCATTTCTTGCTTATTAACAAATACCTATTTGGTTTGGTAACTCTTATTTGTTTTGTTTGTTTTTTCTGTTTTGTTTATGTTGAGAAAACCGCAAAATAGTGAATATAACTTACCGAATAACAGCTTAAAAGCATAAATGATAATGTCACTCGTGTTATATTCTTTTCCCATGCATTCACAATAAAAATGGTTTGGGGGGGTGGGGGGAAATCTGAGGAATTGGTATTCACACACAAGTTGAATAATAACATGTCAAAGGGACAGAGTGATGCATAAGATGTGTCAAAATTAGCTTGTTAAAGCAGCACTGTCATGCCGAAACCAGTTGTTTTTTTTTTAACCCCCCTCCCGCCTCCACTACATCCAATTGACTCACTAGTCACCCCCAAATGCCCCTAAGCCCCCCACATTACCTATTTTTTAATCCTTATTTTCTGCCCCGATCTTGATTCAGGGCGCCGCCATCTTTGTGTGGGTAGGTGAAGTCCCTGTGGGACACGTCATCTGCCCACACTAGGCAGACTGTGAGATTCCCGCACATGCCCAGTGAAACACCTGGAAATGCGAACGGGAATTTCATCTATTCATTCATTCATCAGACAGACGAATGAGTGAATAGAAAGATCAGCCGAACAAACAAACACAATGTATCAGTGTATGTTTGTTCGTGCAGTTTATTACAAGGAGGGAGCTACCGGCGTGCAGCTCCCTCCTTGTAATATGTAACTATAGAAGCGGCAGGGAGCAGTGCTCCCCACCACTTCATAAGCCCCCCAGTACCCCCTCTCACTCTATGGGGGTCAATATGACCCCCATAATAGCACAAGAGAGATTTAAATCTCCCAAATGCCCCTACTCACTATACCGCGAGTAGGGGCATGTCTACTAAACAGTGAGCAGCCTATGGCTGCTCACTGTTGAAAAAAAAGACATAAATTACAATAAGGGGGGGCGGACCTATTGTCCTCCCCCCCTCCC
>OW240917.1:71949461-71982184 GCA_933207985.1 Pelobates cultripes | reverse complement strand
CCCCCTTATTGTTTTATTAGGGCCCCCACCCACCGCGCAGGGGTGGGGGCCAGGGGGGGGGCCAGAAGTCCCCCCCCATATCTTTATTTAGGGCCCCCACCCACCGCTCAGGGGTGGGGGCCAGGGGGGGAGGACAGTAGGTCCCCCCTATTGTTTTATTAGGGCCCCCACCCACCGTGCAGGGGTGGGGGCCGGGGGGGAGGACAGTAGGTCCCCCCCCTTATTGTTTTACTAGGGCCCCCACCCACCACGCAGGGGTGGGAGGACAGTAGGTCCCCCCCCTTATTGTTTTATTAGGGCCCCCACCCACCCACCGCGCAGGGGTGGGGGCCAGGGGCCAGGTTCCCCCCCATCTTTATTTAGGGCCCCCACGGGCATGGGGGGGGGGGTTATTATTTTTTTTTTGTTTTTTTTTTACAGTGAGCAGCTATAAGCTGCTCACTGCTTACTACACATGCCCCTACTCGCGATATAGCGAGTAGGGGCATATTATTTACTAATACTAAGTAATCTTTACTTAGTATTAGTAAAGTTGGCTGTTAGACCAATTTAGGTCTTTCAGCCTTTTAGTAGATAGCTCCCTGATACCGTGGGAATTAGGGAGTTATCTACTAAGCGGCTGCAAAATGCAGCCACAGCAATGAAAAGGATCAGAGTTTCATTCATTAGAATGAAATTCCGATCCGAATAAAATGCCGAATTGCGTTCTAAAAGAAACGAACATACTGTTGTGATTCAGTTAGAACGCAATTCGGCAGTTTAGTGTAAAGTGACAGGAAGCATTGTGGGATCACAGAGGAAAGCTAGGGATCATGGGAAAATTGCTCTGACCAGCGGAAATGAAGCACACTTTGCTCCTCCGCTGGTCAGAGCTGGTCAAGAGGAGGAATCCTCCATAAGGCAAAGAGTCCCTACTTTGTCTTATGATTTTAAAGAAAACTAAAGAAGACAGGAAGAAAAGAAGAACAGATCCTGAGAGAGGGGGAGAAGAGGAAGAGATTGAGGAAAGGTAAGTTCGGCATGACAGTGCCGCTTTAAAGTGGTGTGTGGAAGATTGGAGAGTAAGCTGTGCTATGGAGGTGAATTAACTGAGGAGGGTAATTGTAATAAGTGAAGCGTCACCCAGGAAGATGGTAGGGTTTTCTCAAGAGGTGTTTTTTATTGACTTTTGAAAGAACTGGAGGTTAGGGGAGAATCTGATGGCACGGATTAGAAAACTCCACCACAACGGGGAGCCTTTAAAAAATCCTGCAGATGATAGTTGGTGGTGCGGGAATGAGTAGATGCAAAAAAGAAGGTAACTCACAGATAGAAGTGAACGAGAAAGGGTGTATGTGTTGATTAAAGAGAAAATACAGTAATTAGTGTCCCTTTAACCCCTTAAGGACCAAGCTTCTGGAGTAAAATGGAATCATGACATGTCAGACATGTCATTTGTCCTTAAGGGGTTAAGAGTTTTTTGACCTCCAGTAAGTAGCTGATTGTTGGCTACTTTATCCTGCTGATAGTGTTTTTACCACATACTGTAGCAACAAGTAAAAAAAAATAAAATAAATAAAGAACGTACACATTAAGCCAAAATTTAATGGTCCTAATCTGGAAAAAAACACATCAATTTTCTCAGTTCTTTGAAGCCTGGTTAGTCTAAACACTGACCTTATTTATGGCCCTGTCACTGCTGGAATGTTTGGCTCTTGATATCCTAATCATTTGAAAGGTTGTGATGAACGCTGATATTCTTTATGAGGCTTTATGCCATGCTGTGGCTTTCATTTGCATTTCAAATGTGATACAAAAATGAATAATGGGACCTTTTCATAAATGTCACAAGGTTGAAATTTCTCGCAACCTTGGTTATCTCCCAAAGAGCTTGAATGTCTGTGATTCTAGACTAACAAAACTAGCTTTTTAATTTTTTTATTTATTGTTATAAAACTGACATTCTGCTTATTTTATTAAATCACATGGAATGACTACCAGTTCATCAGTCTGTATGAGTGAACAGTCTTGCATTTAGAAATAAGTTGTTTGAGCTAGAAGTGCCATAACTTTTCATCTCTCGAAGATTTCCCGAAGATCAATTATTACCCCATAGGATCAGCTGGGCATTTATGAATTAGTGGGTACTGTAGACCACGTGGTTGTCATAGGCTAGCTTTTAAAACCATAATTTAAATCCATAATTTATGGATATAGTCTATGGAATGGTATTGGTGATCCTGACATTGTGAACTTGTTTGTGGAGAGAAGCTATAAACAGCTGTAGAACATAATAAACATTTTAATGTTGACACTTGCCCTCATTAGCGCATTAGAAAATAGTTACTCCCAACTAAAACAGTGTTGTTCTATGTACGATGAATGTTAGTGAGCTAGCTGTCTGACCACAAACAGGGTAAATGTTTGTGTATACTGTTCCTTTTCTGTACTAAAACAAGAAAACCACTGTTATTTGTGTACCTATTAATAATAATGTAAGCGATAAGTCAAGACTGTGATTTAAGGTTACCACATATTTGATGTGAAAGAAATGCTTAACATTTGAATCCTAATTTGGGGTCCTACTTTGCTTCTCTGTAAATTAGTAATAAGATATGTTATCTCCACATTTGTTCTTTGCTAGTGATTTCTACAGAGTAATCGGCCATAATCCATGAATATAGCTGATAAGTTAAATAATAGTTTTCGTTAATATATTTCTATTTACTCATGGTCATAAAGAACATTTTAACATTTCAGGAAGCTGCTACCCATGTCCAGAGACGGTTGATGTGAAGTGTAATTGTGGAAAAACTGTACTGACTGTGCCATGTGGCAGAGAACGTAGCACAAAGCCACCCAGGTGCAAAGAGGTTTGCAGGTTTGTACATCTCATCGTTGTGATGATCTCTGCTGTTTGTGAACTGCTTTGCTATAACCAAGCTGCCTGCCTAGTAAAGATGTAATGTGCTAGCATAAAAACTTATTTGAATTGATATATGCAGAATAATACTTGAAGCGAAGCTGTCACTTCTCCGTAAATTACGTTATTGAATAAAACATCTGAATCGGTGGTCCTTATACATGGTATAGGAGAAACCAGTTCCTTTCACCTATTGTTGTCGATGACAATAGCCCTTGCACTCATATCATCAGCTCATTTTCTTCTTTAAACATTATCTTTACGCATTGCTACTAAAAAGATAGGCCCCAATATCCACTGCGAACCACATACAACAAATGATCAAATTAAACGTCTCTGGTAACCATAAAACATACACCAGTGAAAATCACCTATAACGTGTTAACCTTTTTGTATAATCCATTTTCATTTAAAATATATATTAATGATTTAACAAGGGGCATCACAATCCAGGTAAGGCTTTTCCACCATATTCAAAGTCAGTGAGTCAAGATTGAGGTGCCCAGTTCCTGGATAGTTGTGTGGATTTCAACATTTATTTTTATTTTACAGAACTCATAAAAAATAATTTACTAAATGTAAGGGATAAAAAAACAAAACCTGAATATTAGAATTCCTGGAAAGTGGTAGAACCCCTTTTAAATTCAAAATGGCCGTGATTTAAATGTAAGATTTTCTTGTCAAATCATGAGTTTGTGTCAAAATAATTGCCTACTCTGTTTTGCATTTTTATTAAATGCAGTTAGAAACCTTTTTTTCTTTATTTCTCTCTCTCTCTCTCTCTCTCTCTCTCTCTCGAAGATATTAATTTTCCTTGTTTCTTTATATAGTAAGCCTTCTACTTGTCACCATGAGGTCAGAGAACGTCACCGATGTCATTTTGGACCCTGTCCTCCATGCCGTCAAATCTGTCAGAAGGCTTTGCAGAAGTGTTGTCATTTTTGTCCCATCCCTTGCCATGATGAAGCGCTTGTGAAGCAGACAAGCCAGGTATAGAATAATATTATGTTCCGTTTGTTCATGGAGTTAAAACAAAGTTTTGTATTTTTTGCACAATTTATGCTGTCTGAATTTGACAATCTGTGTCAAGTTATGTTTTCTCTTTAATGCTGCCATTGCTATTAGGCATTGGTGCATTGAAAGGACGTTCTAAGCACCAAAACTATTTAAGCCTAAAGACCCTTAAAGCACTTTATCTTGCTAAAAAGCTTTATGTGTAAAGAGTATGTCCTATTATTTTCATAATTTTGGTTTGGTTAGATCTGTGGAGCTAAACTCAAGAGGCAGCGATTTGCCCAGAGCCACTTGCCTTGCAAAGAGTTTTCAAAGAGCTGCATTGGCAAGTCTGTGATTGGACAGCCACAGAAAGTCTGGGCAGGGTTAGAAGGGGAGGGTTTGCAAAGGCAACTGGCATGACGACCATAGCTTTTTCTAAGTTGTTTAGATATATCCCAAAGAAAAAAATACATAAATGCAAGCAACATTGATTTTTATTTATTTTGTATTTGGGCAGTGGAGTGTCCCTTTAATGAAACCATTTTGATGTATAGATTATGTTCCTGCAGTGTCACTCACTGCTTAATTCTCTACCAGTTAGTCGTTTAAGCACTTTTATTTTGTTTGTTTTATGCAGCCCTAGTCACATCTCCCCTAGCTGTAGCTCACACTGCTTTTATAAATAAAATATTTTATTTTCAATCAGATCAATCAGCACAGTGTTTTCACTTCATGAGTTCTTGTCTCCTGCTGTGCTAACTGATCTTTAATCACACACATGAAACTTCTGCATGCTGAAGCAGACTATTAACAAGGCAGGAGATAAGAAGAAATTATAAATAAAACACACTGAAGTAAGAAAAGCAAAAAAAACAGTTTCTGGATGTGTCTATGGAGGCTTTTTAAATCTCAGCGAGGGAGTGTGGCTAAGTGATTAAACTGCTACATTGCAGATAATTGGGCAGTGAGACTGTGGAGTATGATCTATACACAAAAACTACTTCATTAAGGAAAAGGTGCTTTGGTGCTTAGTGTGTCCCTTTAATAGTTCATAATATCAAGTATTACAATTTTAGGAATAATTGTGCTTGATTTGGTAATCTTAAAAAGAAAGAACATTATTAGATTCACATTGCAAACATGTTTAAAATGTTTGTTCGGATTTAAATGTAGTATTTAGAAGAAAAATAAGAGTTCCATTTAATTGCCTGTGGAGTACTATATAAAATACTCCGTTACATTGTTAGTATCCATGGCTGCATCACTCATGTGATTTACCAAGTACTGTGGTATAATAAAATACGATTTGTACTTAAATGCCAAATTCAGATGGCCACTTTTCTCTATATAAAGCATTCAGACATGTCTGAGAAGTTTAGTTGTTTAACCCCTTAAGGACACATGACATGTGTGACATGTCATGATTCCCTTTTATTCCAGAAGTTTGGTCCTTAAGGGGTTAAACTAAAACTGTAGTGTTAGGATAAATGTTATATTCCTAACATTACAGAGTCCCTATATTCCTCACCCCCCAGGGTTAAACACGTTTTGTACACTTACCTGATTCCAGGTAAAAACTTTTTGTACACGTAACTGATTCATGTGCCTATGTCCCTCGGTATTATGTCGGGCTCCTTCTCTGAGGATGTCAGTCAGTGGGGGGGACGGGATCTAATGTGCTCGTGCGGCGTGCGCCACGCGCATTAGTCCTTCCCAATTGGAAAGCATTGACTCACTGTTTTCCTACCAGGATTTTAAAGACATTGCTAGTCCTCATGCAAAGCGTGAGAACATCCAGCGTCGTTTCACAGAGTCAAACTCTGTGAAACAGCAGGAAACGTCTTTAGTTTAGAGGCAGTCTTAGCACAGCAATGTAAACATTGCAGTCTATCTGAAACTGCAATGTTTTACATTGCAGGGCAAAAGGGGACATGGACACTGCACAGAGACCATGTCAATGAAGTGGTCTGAGTGCCTATAATGTCCATGTAATCTAACATTAGAATGAATGCTCATGGTACGATTGCTGATGATTGCATAGTGGTTCCAGCATTTCAAAGACAGAATACAGAGACTGGAGTAATACACAAAAACATCCAGTAAGCGGCAGTATGGTTCACATCAACAGTTTTTGAAATGAAAAGTTCCCAACATGAATGTGTGATTGCCAAATACTTCCTGGGTGACTTGGACCTTCTTAGAATATGTTGACGATTTGAGTGCATTAAGATGGTCACATACAGTTCTTTATTGCTACAGTCCAATATTTGTACAGATTCTTCCAGGAGAGCAAGGTACCATGCTACAAAACAAGCATCATCTGGATCCCATAATATAACCGTGAATTCAGCTTACACAAATAGCCTGCTTGGTCTTTAAGTATCTTTCCAAGAGACCACATTCGGCAGAGGTGGAATGGGAAGATAAACGTATGGTTAAAATTCATGAAATGTATGATTCTATCATGTTAGGATAAACCCAAATCCCCAAAGAGTTTTAGGTACACTATGGGCACCAACACAACGTAAATGCATTCCTCACAGTGGCCACTGATTATATTTTTAATTTTTAACCACACATTTAAATGAGCAAATGAGGTGTTGCCATTTCTGTACATTGTAGCTTCAGTTTGTTTGCTTGTTTTATTGTGTTTTTGCTTAAATAATTTTCTTAATATTATAATGCTTTGCCTTATTTTGTTCAGCCTCAGCTAGCTGGTCCATGGGAGCAACCCTGTGAGCCGGCATTTATTCAGAAAGCCTTACCCTGCCCTCCATGCCAAGTTCCTACTCCGATGTAAGTATTAAACAAATGAAATGATGCGTTGTATTCTTAATTCCAAGTCTACATCTTCAGGTTTATGTCAAACTACTTATTACTAGCCTGCATTAAGCATTTTGAGCAATGATAGATAACCATGTTTTCTGCTTTCATTTTTACAGGTTTTATATTACTGTAGGCTTTGGGAATTGTTTTCAATAAACTCAGGTTCATGTTACCTTAATATCCTTTACATGCATTTATTACTTCCTCTGATCCAAGATGTTTTATGATGATGATATGTCTGGCCTTCCTTCTGTGACAAGTCGAACCTGACCTTGTTCTTTCAGCCCTGTTATACAACATTTCCAGATGCCGTGTCCGTGGTGTTTTTGTGGTTTTTATCAATTACAAAGTCTAATAAAAACAAAAAGTTTCAGATGGTTTTGCCATTAGTAAAGATAATATTCATCTAGGTATCTGTTTCCCACAGATGCCAAGCACAGCAATACTCGAACTAATATGTAAAACAAACATAGTGGATACACAAAGCAAAATTATTTTTCTGACATGTCTAAGGAAGTTTGCTTGTCATAAACTTACATTTTGAGCCCTTGATTAAAGACTAAAAAAACCAAAGATCATGGCTGTATATGTTATTTCATTACCCTAAAAACCCTAAAAATATGGCTTTATCTTTACCAAAAAGCCCTACAAATATAGATTTTTGTCTTTGCCCTAAAACCCAACAAATATGGTGCTTCTCTTGTTCTTAATCAAGTACCTTGTAGTTAAAATATACTCAATAAAATAATTTTATTGTCTTTGGATAGTAGCATTAAGAAAATATGCCAGAAATACTTCATTATCAAAAGTATGCACACAGTCTCAGCCCCGTGTGAGTTGCTTTTAATTCACAGAAACTACACACGAACAGGTGATATCCTTTCTACCTGCCTTCCTGGTTGTCCTCTCCTTCTAATGCGGGTTGTTTTGTAGTTCAAGTCATTAAGTACTATTGTTTTGTAATTCATGTCGTTCAAAATGTAGCTGTGTGTCTATATAAGGAAGTCTTTCTGGAGTGAGGGGACATGGCTAAGGAGACAATCTTATAATGCTGCATTCTGCAAAACATTAAATTTTTTTTGTTGTTGTTGTGCATCAGAAGAACAAACAGACTTGCGCTGCCCCGACAGCAGTGGCAAGATAATTAAATATTTCAACAGTGAAGGGCAGTCAATAGTATAGCACATTTTTTGTTAATAATAAGTGTTGCATGCGTATAAAGACATTGTAGCAGATAATTACACGATTGGTTGAGAGTGCGTCATCTAAATATCATCATAAGATAGTAACTAGCAGAAAATAAGGCTTGAAGTCAAATATATCATGCAAAGAAACATCTGCACAGTTTCATCAGCAATTAAGCAGTGGTGTCAGATGAGCTAAAGGGTTGCCACTAAGCCCACAGTAAGTGACCTGGGAGTAAGCCAGCCCTCAGTGTAAAAACAAGCTAGGCACAGTGTTATCATGATGGTCAGTAATGTAGATAGATGCATAGGTGGTGGCACCTGACAGAAACTGTGCAAGCAGATATTAACGAGGGAACCACAGGATATAGGAAGGTAAGTGTAGGGGCAAAACCTGAGCAATACATAAATATTAATGTGCAGCCAAGGTCCCTGATTATTGCAGGCAATTCAATGCTGCTCTCCGAGGAAAGTTAGTGCATCCGAACAAGACAGGTGATTATGGTGAGTAACCCATGGAGCTCAGCTGTGCAGGCTAATATATGGCTGCGTTGATCATTACCTCCGGTCCATTAGGCTATGCCCATATCAGGGATGTCATGCTTGTGGAGGTTTTGGATCGCGTTGAGGTGCTGGAGCCCATGCAGGGTGATGTTCCTGCCCCAGGCCAGGCCGTAGGCCTGCATCTGTGTGCCACAGACTTGGGAGTGGTGGACCAAGTCAGTCTCCATTGGGGGTGTTCAATTAGGGGGGGGACAGAAGGCCTGGGTGATGTGCCGCTGATTGCTTCGGTTGGTCTTCCGTCTGTGTGGACGATGCTTGGGGGCTCTGCCCTTCATAGCCCTCGGTCTTGGTGGGCTAGTGGATGTAGGATGGTGATGATAGGGAGGGTGGATACCCATAGAAGGCCCACTCACTGCCTGGCCTTCTTTCCTGTGATTCTCAGTCAGGGGTGTTGCAGCTGACATCCATGCCTCCAAGGCATCCCAGAAACGGTCCTGAAGGTCACGAGTCGTTTCAGGAATTGGTCCGCTGGGTGCAGTTGCGTCAGAGCAGGCTGTATAGGCCTGTCTGCCCTAGGTGAGTACTCAACCGCCATCTTGTCTGATGTTGCGGCCACGAAGTATGGCAGGGATTGTCCGTGATTTGGTGCACGCTGTGTACCCGTGGGGGCCGGTCTTAACCCCCCAGTCCAGAGGAGGGGGAACAGGGTTGTGGGACACTCAAGGGTCACACTCTCTCCCGTCGGACTGTGAGTGTGACACCAGTCCTCTCCAAGAAATCCCCTGCGGCAATGTTAGAGCTTGATCTGTCGGTTCAGGACACTCCTGCCGGCTTCTGGAACAGGTGGGTCTCGAAAACTGTCTGTGTGACCGGTTCATGGGGAATGTCTGGCTCGGAGCTCCTACAAAACACGACCGTCCGCCATGAGGCTCTAGCCCCGCCCCGCAAAACATTTCTTTTATGCAAAAGCTATTGATAGTATAAGGAAATCTAAAGTTAAACTGGCAGCTGAACTTGTATATGAATCAAATACTGTACATTAAACTAAAATCATGTTACAAAGGCATTTGAAGTCAAAGGGACACTATAATCCCTAAACTACAGCTTAATTAGTAGTTGTTCTGGTGCATATAGTATGTCTCTGCAGACTTTGTAATGTAAAGGCAGTGTTTACATTGCCGCCTAGGAACACGTCTAGTGGCAATCACTCCTGCGGCCACTAGAAGTGCTTCCTGGGTCAGTGTCTCCTAGCTTTGTGTGGAGACGCTGAATTCTCCCCATACAGATGCATTGATTCAATGAATCTCTGAGGAAATACAGATTGGCCAGCATGGCATTTTGCCGTGCACGCATAATAGCCTGCCAATACTTTCCTGTGGGAAAGCATTGAATTGGCTGAGATCATCAAAATTGATGATCTGAGCCATGGAGGTGAAACCAGCAGCAATGAGAATGACACAGCGTGAGAAAAAGATTAGTAAACTACCTTTTGGGGGAGAAGGGAGGCAAGCAAGGAGGGGTGGTCACCTAAATGGTGTTTTCACATCTATAGTGCCCTGACACTATAGTGTTTCTTCAATGCTGGAGTTACATACACAAAAGGACTTTTATTTATTTATTTATTTATTTTGCAAAACCAGGTTTTGCAAAGATATTACATTCTCTAAGGATAGTGTTTTTATAGCACCCACGCATAACCGTCACCTATTGTAATTTTTGTAGTTGGTATTCTGATTCCTCAAGGGCAATCTGTTGTCTTTGCCAAATCACTATATTCTTGTCAGCAGCCTGCTTTCTGCCATGTTTCATGTTATCCCATATGTTTGTTAATTATAGAAAGTCTTATGAAATGGTCCAGCATAGTTTATTGAGAAGGGTATTTTTAATTATTTTCTGGGGGAATGCAAGTTAAAGAAGACAATGGTGACAGAGTATTGGAGCTATCAGGCAATTTTCTTGCAAGTTTGTAGTCTCTAGATTTATGGCTAACATCTAACATCATTGACAGGGTCTCCGTGGCTTAAACTTACTAGGGCCCGATTCCCTCCCCTGTCCCCCCTCTGGAACAGTGGGAGTTATCCCGGTATTGATGTCTCATACTTGTCAGTCTGCAGCCGCATGAAAGAGTAACTACTCTATAATGGCGGTGGATCATGCAACATCGCAAAAGCCGATGAGGGAGTCACTGCAGAGATAGGATCATGCCATTTTTTGCAGCATTTGATTACATCTCCATGCAATTTTAATGCTTAGAAGCGACAGTCCACCGCTCCTGATGTACAATCAGATCCTAGTGATGTCACAGTCCGTTCCATACTATCTGGGTCGGGAACCCAGAAGGGTCCTAACCCTGAACACCGTTCACAAACTCAGCAAGCTTTCTGATGTAAGGAACTTACCCAGGACTTAAACCCAAATACCTGCAGTGAAAGGGTCAGTGAACAATGTGTCCTGTTCTCACTAGGGCTTGGAGCTGGAGACACAGTCACTTTGCTGCTTTGCTGCACTATATCTACGCTTCACTGTGCCGGTTTCCTTAGCCTGGGTGTATGCTGAAGTAGTAGACTACACGTTGAAACGTGCCATTTTTTAGCATATTTCAGCTATATGGCTGCATCTTGTTTTCATTTTCTACAGAAGAGACTTTGTAATGTTTTCATTTCTTTTACATGGTTAATTAGTCTCTTTCCCAAATTGGTGGCTTTTCACTGGCATGATCTTCTAAGCATATGTTAATGCCAGTAAATCGCTCGTTCAATTATGTTGTGATATCTGTGCACTTTTATGTCTCAAAATGTTTTGTATGTTTATTTGCTTTTATTCTGTTTAAATACAAAAAAAACAATCACTGCTACATGTTTTCCTACACTTTTCTTAAAACGTGCAGTTATGTCATCTTGAGTATATTGTCTGTGTTTAATTTAAAAGAGGCTTGAATAATCTTTATGTGGCTATGAGCGTGTTGTCATCTAGCATTACACAAATGTCACCATATCGCTTCTCTGATAAATTAACTAATACAAAAACAGTGTCTGCTATAATTGTGCCTCAATAAAAGAAAGAATGATTGACGAAAAAAATGCTGCATTTTACCCCACATTTCATTTCTATTAAGCATGAGATTACTAATTCATTATCAATTGGTGGTCATATAAATGTTCCAAGCCAGTCTTTGGTGTTCATTACTGTTTATTTTTGTTTTCAGGGAATGTCTTGGGAAACATGAGGTAAGCTCATAAAACTAGGGGTTTTGTTTTTAATAAACTTTGCCTCTGCACATTTCAATATTCCACCAGATGTTTTGATGTTTCTTGGCATAACTTATATCACCAGCTTCAATAAGTTTGAATATTTAAATGTAACATGTATAGGCACACATTGGATTTTGGTGTTCTGTGATTATAGCATATGGTGTATCAGACCTCTTAAAGGAACACTAAAGGGTGAGGAACACAAACATGTATTCCTAACCCTACAGTGTTAAAAACATTATCTAGCCCCCACTGAATTAATGCATCTCTATGAAGAAAGTTCAGCATCTCTGAGGAGTGACCACTCAGAAAAGACAGTGTTTACAGCAAAAAACCTGGAGGGAATGATTCTACTCACCAGAACAAATTCAATAAGCTGTAGTTGTTCTGGTGACCATCTAAGGACTCTAAAATATCGCTCCTCTAAACAGAGCTTTTTGAGACAGTGTTCTAGCTGTTTCAATGTAACAGCATGACCAAAATTTATCCATTGTATTTCTTTTTTCCTCCTCTGGATGCTGATTAATTATTCATTGGTTCTATTATATTAAAAAACAAATTTGAGGCTTCAAATATTATTATAATTTTTTTTTTTTTTTTTGCACTCTGTGTATTGCTTAACTTACTAAAGGATACCATAGAGAAACTCTAATTAAATGGTTAAATATGTACTTGTGGTTTCTAATTAGTATAACACAATAAAGCATTACCATAAAATGCTTTACAATTTTATGCTCACAATACTCTATTACACACTTGTGAGAGGCTGAATTTCCAATAGGTTTCAGTTCATTATCACAGAAGGGTTAAATTAGCAAATCTCACGCTGGTTTTATAACAAAACTGTGTGGCTTGGGCACCAGTTTGAAGGGCAGAGAGACACAATTGTATGCATTCATCCCACCCTTTAGTTTTTCATATCTGGATTCTTCATCTCATCATATGACAGCAGTTAGACAGAGACCATCACAGTTTTGTAATTGGGTTTTGGCAATTGTAGTAGACAAATGTTAAATGGTCAGCATTTCCACACAATACATTATTATTTTTTGGGGGGGGAACAATTGCAAGTTTTAATCCCTCTAAAATGTAACTTTGATATATTTATAAATCTGTTATGTTAAATGCCTTGCTCCGCTTGTGCAATATATATTTCAATATCTGCATTTATTTTAGGTGAGCCCCTTGCCGTGCCATGCTGCTCGTCCTTTCTCTTGTAAAAGACCATGTGGCAGAAGGCTTGCATGTGGCAATCACTCTTGTTCAAAAGAATGTCATAAAGTCACTGACATTGATGGCAGCAAAACGAAGGTGAGTAAAACAGTTGTTTTGGATATTGGGAAACCTCTGTTTTGGCATTCCATATTACCAAAACACTCATTAAACTAAATCACTATCCTATTTGACTTTTATTTGTTCTTGCTATGTACAAAGGTGTTTACTTTAAGACGTTGCTTTTCTTTATACCCAAGTTTTCTTCCCATCTGTCACCTGACGCCCTGGCCCTGATTTATTTTCTCATCTTTCCATTCCCAGACCATTTTCCCCCTATCTTGGTAAACTGACTGTGCCCTAGTTGGCATTGGCTTTGATATGCCCTCTTTGCCCTCTGATTAAGTATAGTATATAAAATTACATTTTTTTTACACTGCAGCCATTCCTGTTCAACCACACTATTGACCGTATGTGTCCTTTGCTAAAGGAGTACTTGTTTTAAATCCATTTTGGCAATAATAATTTTTCTTTATAATAGAATCAATGCGTATAATGGTATGTGTTTTTCAAAGACATACTAAATGCATTGAAAGCATTTTCATTTTCAATACATCTCACAGCTTTTATTGTTCAGTGAAGCGCTCAAGCACACTGTTTTTATTATTTTCTTTGTGTCTTTGGTTATTCATTGACATTGATTACCAAGGAATATGTGGTATTCTTTATGGGTTCAAAATTCCGTATCTCTTTGTGTCTTTGATTAATTTTTTTTTTAATTTTATTTTTTCCTGTCTCCTTTATTGGCCTGAGGTAGAGCACTGTCTGTAAAAGCTGACCACAGTAAATTGAGGGAACAGTTTATATTTGGTAAAGTCTTACAAGTGCTAGGAGATATAAACTATACCGCCAGAAGCAGGGCTAAGGTAGTGTCTGTGTCCTTTTAGAATGTATTTTGTTTGTGACATTCTTAGGGATCCTCAATGTACTTGACCTTCCTGTAATTATCATGTCTTCTTGTTTCTTATTTTTTTTTTTTTTGTTCTAGCTTTATCTCTCCTATATTTAATTTTAAATTGAAATTTCAGCAGTAGCAGTGTTATTTATATTGATGCTCTTAATGTTTTGCTTTGATATTTCTGGCTCCATTCCCAAGGCAAGGTTATGTGGATAGTGCAAAGTCATTACTGAATTGCAAAGTCAGTGGATTAAGTGTTTCACTTTCCTGCATCAATATGAGCTGTGCTGTGTACCAGAGGTGTCGAACTGCCAATTCCCCAACCATCGCAAATACTTTTGCCACACCAGGCAATTTTCAGTTTGCTACCATTTTTTGTATTCCCATCTCCCTCCAGTCTTTTTCCCATCACTTTTGCCTCTATAATTTCTCCTCCATCCTTCTTTCTCACAATCTTTTTTTCAGTGTCTATTCCTGTCTTGATTCTTGTTTTTATCTTCACTCCATCCCCAACCTTTTAACCCTTGTTGCTCCTTAGTCTCAGATCCAATGTTTTGTCAGACAATATTTTACTAGTCCATCTCCTTTAGTCTATTTCATCCTAGCTCCAACACTCTTCCTCTCTATTTCTTTTTTTTGACAATCTTTATTTAGTATCTTTTTTCATTCGAAGAAACAAGTAACAGTCGGTAGTTTTACATTGTATCTGTATCAGTGTCAACATTTGAATAATGCAAAGAAAGGGGGAAAGGGGAACTGTGCTGCTAACCCATGCATTTCAAACAGTTGGCTCTAACCATTGTACCAGCCTGTGTTCAGGCCTGCGGCCGCAGCCTCATCGTGTAGCTAGGGAGGGTATAACTTTACCTCTGCTGTGTTGGAGATTTTTGGTCGTCTCCCCTCTGTGATTTCTCGGTTGCGCCCTAGTCACTGTTCGAGCAGCGTTGGCTGGGCAGTGGTCCCTGAGGGGTTTAAGTCCTTGTGGGCCAAACCATTGGTGCGGATACATCCAGTCGGATGTTTGGAGGCCATATAACTCGTTATGGGTTAGGGCATCTGCAAGGTCTGGGTTGCCTCTCTATTTCATGACGTTCTATTTTCCCCAGCTTTCTTTAGCATGCCCCACTGTATTTTTACCAGTCTCCATTACATTCCTGTGTAATGGAAGTAGTAGTGTTTGATTGCACATGTAATGTAATGTAATGTAGGTGATGTGTGGGAAAATACTTTATGCGTGTGAAATGGAAGGTGTGTTCTGTATGTGTGATGAGTCAAGTGTGAGCGTGTTGGGGCTGAATGTTTATTACACAGTTCTATGGACTGAAAAAAGACTTGCATCCATCAAGTTCAGCTTTTCTCACATCTGTTTTTACTGTTTATCCAAAAGAAGGCAAAAAAAAGAAAAACCGTTTGAAGCGCTTTCCAATTTTGCAACAAACTAGGAAAAAAAATCAATTTCAACCCCAGGATGGCAGTCAGATCTCACCTTGGATCAATAAGCTGTTACCACACATATTAAAAGTTATATCCCTTTATATTATGTTTTCACAAGTATTCATCCAATTGCTGTTTAAACATCTGTACAGTTTCTGGTCATCTTTAGGCAGAGAATTCCATATCCTTATTGTTTTTGCTGTAAATAACCGTTTCCATTCCCTTCAACTAGATATCCGTTCTTCCAGTCTAAATGGCATGGCCTTGTGTCTTATGTATAGTCCTCTTCATAAATACATTACCAGACAATGGTTTGTATTGGCCTTGAATATATTTATATAATGCTATCGTATGCCCTCTCTCCTTCTAGTGTGGTCCGGAATGTTCAGCATGTGAACAAGAATGTACCAAACCTCGTCCGCGAGGGTGCCCTCATCATTGTAACTTACCATGTCACCCAGAAGATTGCCCTCGATGTGTTCAAATGATCAAGACCAAATGCCACTGCAAGATCACCAATTTGTACATTGAATGCATGTATGTTTTTGCATTTCCATTGACCTCCTTTTTCTCACTCTTCTTTAGATATTTTTTACTTGCTTAATTCAATTCTAAAATGCCTAAGAGATTTCTCTATAATATGAGAGACCTTTCTTGTTCCTATGATCTAAAAGTGGGTGATTCAAATACAGCTGACGTATATTAGGTACTTAAATTGTTAAAGGGACACTATAGTCACCAGAACAACTACAGCCTATTTTGTTTGTTCTGGTGACAATAATCATTCCCTTCATGCTTTTTGCAAGCTAACTCACCAGGGCTGTGTTGAGCTTGTGCTGGCTCTGCCCCTGATCTGCCTCCTTAACCGTCTCAGCCAATCTAATGCTGTCCTATGGGAAATGTTGTAATTGGCTCAGAACACCACATCTGATGAAGTCAGCCAAGCAAGCAAATCAGGGGCAGAGCCAGCAGCAGCAGTCAGGAATAAAGGTAAGATTTTACTATATTTAGAGGGGCAGGGTGGCTAAATGGTGGTTGTAACACTATAGGATTAGGAATGCATGTTTATTGTTCCTGACGCTATAGCGTTCCTTTAATCATTTGAGATTTTAGGAAATATTCTTCTATGTAATGTCGAGGTGGAGTAGGTAGAGTTAGGATTATTATAGATTTCTTTATATTTTTACTAGAGAGCTAGCACAATTTTGGCAAAAAGGAAAGCAATCTTTTAATATATTAGTTAACAAATGTATTTTCAATAAGTTGATGCATTTTTGGTTGCCAGCCGAGTTATTAGAAAGATCCTTAAAGCAGTAGTTCTGTGATTCATCAACATGAACCTTTGACAAGGACATCCTTATTGAGATACTCATTCTTCTCATGCATTATTAAATCTGTCTAAACATCAGTACTTTATGAAATGGTGCCATAATCTGTACACTGTTCACACCTCTTTATCTTGTTTGGGGGGGGAACAAAAATCCTTTGACCAACACGTTTTGTTTTATTTAGAAAAATTACTTTGGCTGACGAAAAAGAAAAGAATGTTTTGACTTCGTGCAAAAACCAATGTCCAAAAGAGGTAAAACTTCTTATTTTGTCTTGTTTTACGAGTAGCATTACTTTCCTAGTATAGCAATTATTATATCTGGTAAAATATACAACTTTATTATTATAGCAAGATGTCTCGTTCAGTGGTAAGTACATGTTTATAAAATATTTTTTGCCATATAATCCCACAATTTCCAATATCTTGTACAGTTTATTATTTAGCGTCATGTTCAGATTTACTGCATATTGACAACAACAGACAGTATTTTGATGCTACCAGCAACTCTTTGTAATGTAATTATGATTTCTATTAGCTTGCCATTTTTGTTTGAGTGATCTGATCTAGTTGTGAGTGCCCGCATAGAAAATTGCAAGAGAACCTGTCAGTTCTTCTTTATACTTATGCCAAATAAGAACCAACCTCTAGTGGCTGTCTTCCGGACAGCCGCTAGAGGCGCTTCCGCAATGCTGGATGCGAAAATCTCGTCCAGCGTGCAGAACGTCCATAGGAAAGCATTGAGAAATGCATTCCTATAGACTGTTTGAATGTGCGTGTGGCACTTGCCGTGCATGTGCATTCCGCTTCTCTCGGGAGCTGATTTCGGCAGGGGAGGAGAGGTCACCTGCACCGAGGGAGCCCGGCACTGGATTAAAGTATGTAGCTGAAGGGGTTTTAACCCCTTCAGTGCCAAGGGAGGGGGACCCTGAGGGTGGGGGCACCCTTAGGGCACTATAGTGTCAGGAAAATGGGTTTGTTTGCCTGACACTATAGTGATCCTTTAAAATGTTCTAAAGAGAAATGCTGATGTTACAAGAAAAACTGTTACACATCTTTGTGCAAAACCTATGGCTAAGTTCTCTATTAATTAAAGGTACCTAGATAGATTCTATCTCTGTATTTAGAGATACACCTAGATAGATTCTATCTCTGTATTTAGTGCATTAATGAACATGATTATGCAATACTAAATAGATGGCAGTTTTGTAACAAACACGGTAAGTATTGTTTAACCAGCAGCTACTTGTGCTCTCAAAGACATTCTCTAGTTTCTTTTTTTTTATTCTTATAGGGAAATTTCTTAATATGTGCATGTAGCATCAAGATTGAATCAACGTGCTTTGACTTGCATCTGTGTTACACATGTACAATCGGATATAGCTTGGAAACCTCTGTCTATGTCTAATAGTTTTCAATATTCAATATAACCTATTTGGCAATATACAATTATGAGAGAGGCAGGGTAGAATTAAACATAGATGGGGAAAATAAATCCTTCTTTGAATTCATTTCGTGGCCATTTAAGGGAATAATCTAAGCACCATAACTACTGCAGCCACTGTAGTGGTTGATTATGCTATACGTTATCCCCTGGTTCCATTGAGCAGTCTGAAACAAAGGGTACTTGGAACCTGACATTTCACTCTGCATATTGCTATTGTAAAAGTTACACTTCCACATTAGCAATATCAATGGCGTTCAGGTTTGCAGGAGTGTAACTTCTGCAGTGGGATGATGCCAAAAGAGGGGTGCTGTGTTGTATGTGCCAGGAAGACTGTTTTTTTTTTTTTTGTCAAACCACTGAAGGAAAAGAATTCACATTAAATCAGGGGAGGCTTACTGGCCTCATAACAAACTATTTTAATGAGCTTTAGTGGCTATGGTGGTTAGAGTGAATCTTTCATGTAAAGATTTTGTGCATTGTACCTTATCATCTAACATTAAGGATTTTTGTCAAAACAAACGGCCTTTGGATTTGCAATTAATAGTCATGAATGTCCATTTAAATGCTGCAGAATTGTACCTATGCCTGCACATTTATTTTATCTTTGTTATTATATGTGATTGTTCTTTATATTATATGTTGGTGAACTAACCTGGGCACTCCCTGTGTTATAATCTTTGTTAGCTGCTTCTAGTTAACGAATAAAGTCACTCACCCAAAAAATGGTATTAGCCTGTGGCTTTTAAATACATTTTTAAAAAGCGTGATTGCCGATAACTACAAATTTGTGGACAAAGTTCAAATGTAGACTAAAAGCATTATACATGAAAAGATATACATATTTAGATACAAGAGATGTCTTCTTTTGCTGTACTACCCACCATGTGAAGATGAAATGAATTCCACTTTGAAGTGCACTAGCAAATCTTTTTAAGGACAGACACATTTTAAATATATTTTCTGCTGCATTTAGATGAGTGTCTCAAAAGATCTTCAAGCAGATACATAACATCTGACCTTCCATTTTCACTTGAACTATTTTTAGAGAATCAATAAAAAAAAGCATGTTTCTGCAATTAGATTAGTGAAGGTAGACATAGCACTGATCCATGAAATTGATTTAGAACACTACCATCTTTTGTATTTCCTTATTTTGCACTCTGCATACTGGAATCTATTTGTGAATCACATTGCTGAATATCTTGAAGGGCAGTGTACTAAGCACCTTTGTGTATAGGTTTCCTGTCAAATGTGTAACAAATAAAATAATCCTAATTTATAGTATTATGACATCCTAGTAATACAGAAGGCAGAGTGAATTGTCTGCTGAAGGTCATTAGGGTCAGAGATAATGCCGTCATTTTTAATTTTGTTTGTTACTTGTTTTTTGTTTTAACATTAAATCACGCTACTGTGAGTGGTGTGGTACAATATAAATGTTCATTAGTATCTAAAAAGTGTAACAGTTATTATAGTTCTAATTTTTTTCAAACCGTTTTAAAAACAAGGGCCTGACTCCAGTTAACAGAAAATTGTGGAGAGCGCTCATAGACCTATATAGCACTATAAATGCCACAATGAGCTGTAATTGTGCTTGAAGTGGCTTAAGGGTTAGGTTTGTGCAACAGTGATGATGTTCTGCTTTTTAATTGTTTTTAAACAAGTAAAATACGTATTTAATTCTGATTTATTCTTGAATTTAACTGATAGTATATCAGCATAGATGACCAAATAAGAATGTCAAACTCAGTACTTTCTAAACATCAAACAGCAATGTGTATAATTGAGAAGCATGGCGTGACTTATTATGAAAACCCACTGTGTGAAATCCCACTGTTTGTAAAAAATTAGTTTTCACATCCTTTATTTAATATCCTGTACGTCTGTTGCTTAACACATCAGGTCAGAAGAATGATCGATCACTTTCTCTGCTACTGCAGGAGAAGTAATGAGTCTTGAGAAACTACTGCTGGTCTTGAAAAGAAATCAAGCGCGTTAAAAGATTTCCTATGAATCTTAAATAATAAAAAAAAAAGTAGTATTTACTTTGTTAAACATTATGAACTTGCTGTCCCTCATCCTGCTAAGGTCATTACTGAAGTTAATTGACAGTTTGACTGCGTGTTAAACTGAGCCCTTCCTTTGGCTTCACATCCAACCTAAAAGTGTTTGAGAACATTTCCAGCAGCAATCCCCCATGGGAGAATAGATTGCCATTAGGAAACGAGCAGTAATTTTGAAGAACGATGCATCACATGCAATTTGAACTTCAATTTTTTGATGGAATTCTAATCACTCTGTGATAGTGATTCTGTGAGATTCTGTGGTCCAACTCACAGGGTGCACGTAATTGTTATTCCATCCTAGACGTGTGCTATGTTTGGCTTGGCTGTAGGGAAGTGTTTTTTTACCTTTCGTACAAGTGCTATGTCTGACCTCTGTTTCTCTTTCTGAACAGTCATGGCTTTATATAACTGCACATGCAGACTGGAAGATCTGTAAACATTTAAAGTGTACAGGTTTTTTGGGGTTTTTTTTGCCTTCACTTTCTGTAATTTGATGGTAGCTGCCTGGCTTCCTGTGGAAGGAAACAAACTAAATTGTAGATATGAGACCGTATTAATGAAATCACAAGAAGACTACATTTCCATCTGTTTTTGGCACCTTATAAAAGTATGGTTTTAATATCAGAAAGCTTCCACAATAAGAGAAATATTAATGATTTCAGAAAATGCCTTTAACTCAACTCCGAAGGTTTTTATATTTCTAGAGTGGTGTTTTAATCTGCTGGTAATTTAATCTATAACTTGTTTTATGGAAATGTCAAAATATAGAGTTTAAAAATACATTTCATTCAAGTTGTTGTAGTATTTTGTGTCACTTGGTGCTGTATTTCTGTTGAGCATTAAGCCACAAACAAGAGTCCGAAGCAGACCATCGCCAGTGTGCTGCTTGGGCTAATGAGGAATTCTTAGACTGAGCATTATTTAGCAACTGTGAATGGCTGAGCGTGTCAGCCTATCAAAGCACCCATTGCTGGTATGCAATCGTATTGATAGAAGGAAGTGTGTAAAACCTCCAGTAAGGGGCCGGGCTATGGCCCGACAGAGACCTTTGTTTAGTGTTAAACTTCTCGAAAATGGATTAACACTAAATGGAGAAACAACTCCAGTGGTCTCCATGAACTTTAACTAATTCTGTGAGATAAAATGGACATCGTGCCTCCAGTGTTCATTGACGTTTGCTTTTTAGTCCATCTATTGTGCAGTACTACTGAATGTGCGGACACTTTATAACTAACATCAATATTGTGATGTTTATCGATTTTGTAATGATTGAAACAGAAAGTGTTAATTACTAAAGTGTAAATTGTAAATTATCAGGGAATGAATGTAAGCAATGTTTAGAGTTTTTAAATAGGAAACATTCTAGAACTTTTAATATGTGTTTGTTCACCTGTAATTTTCCTGTTTTGTGTTAAGGGAGAAGCACACCATTTCTTTTTGTCTCCCTGTGCTGTGTAGCTTAGCTCTGTAACAGCTTGCAGAACTTGTCACAGACCTGCAGCTGCTCCCTGTTTGTTTGACCACACACAGTGATATGATCAAAGAACAGTTTTAATACCCCTCCAGACTGGGGGAGCTTTAGGTATCGGTTTATCCCCAGTGTGAGGAGGCTGTTTATCCTGCAAACACCAAAACACACAATATATATATATATATATATATATATATATATATATATATAATATATTTTTAGGACGTCATGGAATCTTGGATGAACTTTTGAAGGGTTTATAATTCAATGTCCCGGTAGCTTACAGTTGACTAGAGAGTTTATAGAGCCAGTCCATTTGCAAAACCTTCTGTTCTGACTCCTCAATATATGGTACCACCAGCTCTGACTCCTTGTATTATATTATTACAATGACTGCATTACAATTTACCATATAAGTCAACATTTTAAGTGTAAAAAAAAAAAAATCTCCCAATAAAAAGAGCTATGAAAAATTATTATTCCATCATAAATACCCGGTATATTGAGCTTTTTTTTTTTTGTGTGTGTGTTTTCCCCAGTTAACCTGTGGCCACAGATGTAAGGAAATTTGTCACCCAGGCAATTGCTCCAATAATTGCGTTCAGAAAGTTAAACTTCGATGTCCCTGCCGAAGAATTAAAAAGGTGAGCTTAATGTTACTTTAATGTCATTTCAGGATTGTTTTGTTTAACGTGATTCTAAATTATTTGAATTAATGGCAGTCTGTTATATTAAATATCAAGAAACCAATAAAAGGATTTTCCATTTGCCAATCATTTTCATCACAGCTCTTAACTATAATAACCGGATCTGAGAACTTTACTCCATGACTACATTGAAGTCCTTATAAATAAATGGGTATTAGATTATGTGATGCGGAGCATTAATACTTAAAACACCCCTCAAGCCTCATCTCACACTCATACTCAGTGGAGCTCTGCATTTAACATCCTGCAGCAAATCCAACAACCTTCAGGTATTGACTGAAGCTTGGAAAATACTTCACCTCATTTATTCTTGGATTGCTACCATATTATCATGTGTTACTATAGAATTGTTACCATTTATACCCGTAGTTTGCCACTGTAATTTTCTGTGCATGCAGTTTGTATTATTGTCATTTAATGTTTCTGACCAATATTTCGTGTAGACAGTTATTAATATTTTGGGTGTTAGAATTTGATTACTAAACTTTTCAATAGTCTATAACACATGACTACTCTACCCTCCCCCGTCTTTCCTATTCTCCTCCCAGCTGTAAATACCTTCATATAACTTCCATCTCTGTCCTTCAGGACTCATCTCACACTCCTACTCAGTGGGGTTCGTCATTTAACATCTTGCAGCAAATCCAACAACACTCACCACTTCCCACCCACCCAAGTTACCACTAAATATATAGCATGCTCCTCCAGCTGTTTGAGATTCTCCCTCAATTACCTCTCCATTCCCTTCACATTTTACCAAAAGTTGCTTCTCTCTGTTAACTCTTTTAGCCATCACCTTCAAATATCCCCTGCTACCTCTAGTCTCAAATCCCCACGGTATCCTTTAGATTGTAAGCTCATGGGCTATCTAGCTAAGCACTTTGTATAAAAGAGCTCCAATGGCTAGTTATCAGCTTACGGGCAGGACTTTCTCGACCTCTTGTATTTGTCTGTGTATATTGTACTTTCTCCACTAATTGTACAGCGCCGTGGAAACTGTTAGCGCTTTAGAAATACCAGTAATAAATAGTCTTACAAAACTCATTCTTCTTGTATAGTTGCTGTGTATGATTTGCTAAATGAGTAGCATTCTCCTCCGGCAGTTGGATTGCAGATAATATCCATTCCTCTTTGTTGAAAGATGTGTAATGCTGTATAAGAGCATTATGGGAGATGTAGTCGAGAACATCTGGAGTGCCAAAGGTTGCCGACCCTTACCTACCATCAGAAAAGTGGAACCCTCTTGGTTTTCTAATAGTTGGCTTCCATAGTGATTGCTCCCTTTTTAAAAATGTTTTTTCTTTTTGTAGACCTTATAAACCCTCCTGTGTGTTTATTACTTGACTGTCTGATATTCTTCATTGATATGCTCTGACCATCCTTCTCTGCCATACTATCATGCTAGCTTCCCATTTATAAGTGCTACAAGATATACAATTTCTCCTATGTATTCAATGTTACTGTAGTTTTGGAACAATTAAGATGTTGAAATTGTTTTCCAGACTCAACAAGCAATTCATATGATGAGAAAGTAATCTGAGGTTGTCTCCAAGTCTCTTTTGAGGTTTGGTATTTTGCCACTTTATACAAAACAAGCAGTTCCCTCATGTGTAGTGCAATGGATACCCATAGGAAAATGAAGCAATTCTCATAGTTTTAAGGTGTCTGTATCACTTAATTCAGAACAGTGCAATGACTATTATATATGTTTAATATATAATTAATGTTGTATATAATGTATATAATATATATATATATATATATATATATATAATTTTTTTTTAAATTCTTTATTTTTGGCGTGCATTAAGTCATGACAGTTTTGCATGCAATTCCCCAACAGCATAATACAGACACAGAAGACATTTCAAAATTTATTGGTGGCACAGTTTTAGGTTAATGGTGTTAACGTGGACCACGACATTGGTATGTTAGCGTATTGATATAGCAGTCGGGATATAGCATATCAGAGCCACTGAGATTACATTGTGGATAAATTAATATTAAAAATAATTGGTTGAGCCAAAAAGTATAACAGAGATATAACTTGGGTGTAACTACTTGAACAGATGCCGAGAGCTCCTCGGGCTGTAATACCAGTCAGGAGGTATTAATAGGCGACCGATGCCCTGTGTGGCGCCACGTCCTAAAGTGGGGTGGTAAGCAGAGTACTTCCCTTAAGGGCTGCAATGCTGAATGCATGCCAGAATGTGGTTTGTGGTATTATGGTGGGGGCTGCGGTTGTTGCAATTTATAGTGTCCCCTGGGCATCCAGGGGGTGGGGGTGGGGGGTAGTGCTAGCATGCTTAACAGATTCTCTGAGGTCCTCACTAGGCGTGGTGTGAGCAGGCATCATAGACATATGGCATATGTACCAGAACATATTAAGAAAAATAAAAAAGTTAAAGTAAAGATAAAAATTACATTACTAAAAGGGAGAATGCCAGTACCTATACTTATAGAAGACAACTAGAACTTGTAGGTGAATATGGAGTCCATGGGACTGCATTTAGTCCGAGGAATTGGATCCCCACTTGAACAAGCGCTTCAGCCAGTGTCCACTCTTGGGCGAGGTACGAAGGGGGTGACATGCTGCGTGTCCCAGTTGTTGTACGTGGCAGGGGTGGGGGTCAGGTGCTGGATGAGGCCCACCTCCGTGAGGAATGAGTTGGAAGCCTCTGAGGTTGTAAGCCAGTACATAGCGTCGTCTTTCTTGGCGATTAAGGTGTGGAATGGTCCCCATCTGTAAGTAATTCTTGCCTCTCTGAGCGCTTTCGTGACTCCTTGAACAGTGTCTCCACTCCAATGTGGCCCTGCAGAGGTCCTGTAGGAAGGCAAGCTGCATTCCCTCAAACTCGAGGGGAGGTGTTTGGACTTGAGCACTTCTTTTATCGCCTGCTTATCCTGAAAAGCTAGAAAGCGGAGCAGGACGTCTCTGTGGGCTGCGACCGGTGCCATTGGTGACTTAGAGTCAATGTATACTGTTGGTGGGAGCATGTTTAATGCGTCGTTGGGGGCAGTAAGGCTGAGAAGAGGCGCCTGAAGAAGTGCGGTAATTCGCCATCTGTAACAGACTCCGCTACTCCCTGGACTTTTAGATTATTGCGCCACCGAGCATCGTCAGGTGCGTCCAGCCTCGCTTGCATTGCTGCGTGTGAGGTCTGCAGTCTTTGGGTCTGCCCAATCGAGCCAGCTTGGCGTTTTGAGAGGGTGGATATGTTTTCCTCTGTCACCTTGACCCTATCTGTGACCGCTGCCACTTCCTCCTGGTCCACCGCCAGGTCAGCGTGGAAGAAGGCCCTGATATTGACCTTAAGGTCCATAATGTCACCTTTGGTGGCCAGTGCACCCCGGTCCTCTGTCTGCAGGTTAGGTGTCGACAATGATGCCTCTGGTATAGGGTCAGGGGGCATCCATTAGGTCGCCGGAGGAGGATGAGGAGCAGGAAATGTCGGGCAGTGACGCCATCTTGGATTTAGGCCGCAGGGTAAAAAGTTCTCTGATTCTCCAATTTCTCTCACCCGACATTGTTTTGAGCATTTTGGAGCACTTCCCCGTGGTTTCCCCGGTATCAGGGTGTGTTGCAAGGTCGGGTTGCTGAGTTGTAGGCAGTATTTTGTCTGTGTAAGCTGTTATAGTGCCGGAGCTTCGTGCGTATGTGACTGCTCTCGGCTCCCTCCAAGCCACGCCCCCGTGTATACTATCTATCTATCTATCTATCTATCTATATATATAGTTTTACACTGATTTTATGTTGATTGAAAGCGGTTTGTGGCTTTCTATTTTGTATGTTTGTCTACAGTTTTGTTAGATACCATTCTATATAACAAAAAGTGCTGGTGTGCAAAAAATTTTTTAAAAACACCTTGTGTTAATGTATATCATAAAGGGCGTTTAAAGTACATAAGTGGAACTGTTGTTATCCCATATTTAAAACATATATATCAAACACGCACTTGCATATACTTATAACCTGTAAAATAGGCACTGTTCATGTCTGCAAAAGGGGGACAAAAGAAGCACTCCTAGTGCAATAAAGTTACTAAAATCACATAAAACAAAACTTTACACCCTCTGATAGAATAAAACTCACAAATTAAGAGTGGTATAAGCCCACTCAAAGCTATGGATATTGCTCGTTTGAGAAAGCCCCAGGAGGAGGGGCTAAACACGTCACATGACCAAGAACACTGAAGTGGCTACAGCTTGCACACCAGCAAGAATTATTGCAACCAGAGGGAGGAAGACAGCGGTCACTGCTTCACTGCACTTCACTCCACTTTACTCCCCACGGGTTGGTGAGCAGACGGCGGACATTTGTTTTGCTGCTAAGCTTTTTTTAAATATACCAATAAAGTGTTTTTTTTTTTTTTTTTTTAAACCAGTTACCTGGGTGACCAGAGCATCTATTTGATCCCACGTACTTTAGGAACTGATCCTCCTTGGGCGTTATAGCTTTGAGTGGGCTTATACCACTCTTAATTTGTGAGTTTTATTCTATCAGAGGGTGTAAAGTTTTTTTTGTACAGCTGTTGCTCCTATTGCACTAGGAGTGCTTTTTTTTGTCTCCCTTTTGCAGACATGAACAGTGCATATTTTACAGTTATAAGTATATGCACGTGTGTGATTTGATATATATGTTTTAAATATCGGATAACACCAGTTCCACTTGTGTATATACTTTAAAAGCACTTTATGATATTTATTAACACTTGAGGTGTTTTGAAAAAATAATTTGTGCACCAGCACTTTTTGTTATTTACTATCTGCACCTTATTATCAAGGTTTATAGCGGGTGCTGCATACTAGAATCTAATTCAATTGATTCCACTTCATATGGTTGCGCCTATTTTATCTATATGATACCATTCTATGCTAATGGTAAGTTTTCTAAACACAAATATGGTTTTGAGGTTTTTTGTGTGGTTTTTTTTGTAATTATTATTATTATATAAGACCCTGAACTGTAGAAGTGTTATATCAACACATCAGCTAATTTTATATCTTGCATGCTGTTTGCAAATTGACTTTTTAGTCTGTGTGTAGTACATTAAGGTGATTAGCAGTTGTCTTCATATATGAGGGTGGTATATTTGCGATAATTGAAATTATATAGTACCCCAGCATCTTAACTGATATTGCTGGAACCCCCTGAATACGTTTGTATCGGTTTTATTCCTTATGGTGTTCACCCATCACTTTTCACCTCTTCTCCCCCCAACATGCTCTTTTTTTTTTTTTTTTTCTTCTTCCACTCCAGGCTGCATTTTTTTTTTAAACCACCCCCTTCTCAAAAAAGTGCCCCTATCACGGGCATAGCTAATTGATCTTATTGTACCATGTTATAATGAACAATAGGATAAGGGATGGAAGTCCATGCACAGTAATTCAATTTCTAATAAATTGTACTTGTGGATTTTATTATCCGCACCCTGCTCTACCAACTTCCACTCACCTACCTGTACAGCTGTTGCTTAAGCATCCATTCAGCATTTTGTTCCGCTCTCTTTTTCTTTCTAGGAGATGCCTTGCAATATTGCACGTGAAGGCCAAGTGGCATTAGAATGTGATTCATTGTGCCAGGAAATGAAGAAAAAAGGAATGGAGGTAAATTCACCCTGTAAATTGCTTCTCCTTAGAGTTTCCTAAAAAAAATAAATACTACTATTAAATGCAAAAATTCAATATTGTGCATTGCTCAAGATTTGCCTTTTTGTTTAAGCTAATTTGCATTGCTTTGTTGCTGTGGAAAGACTTTAACTGAATCAATAACTGCAAATCCCATGTCATCGTGGCATGACAGCCATATTGTATTTTTTTTTTTTAAATTTGACAATTTTTATTAATATTTTGTCATAATCCCGACAATGGGAGGGGGGATACAGAAGAGAAGAAGGAAGGGGAAGCAGCAAGTATTATAATTGTCACATAGAATATTACATAGTATATTACATAGTCATACAGTACAAAACAGTTAGCCGAGACAGTTAGCCGAGACAGGGTGGGTACGGGTATTCAATATAAGCTTGTACTCTCTAAGGTCCGGGGGTCGACTCGACCCAAATTCTAAACACAGCTCTACAGATTGCTCCTTTTGGGATTAATCCCGGCGATCCGATCTCCATGTGTCCCAGATCTCCCATGCCTTTGCGGAGGCATGGGATGGGGGCCACAATTTGGTGTATGCTCCTTCATATGCTCTTTGTTCTATCAGAGCGGCTAGTACTCTGGCGAAGGGCGGACATTGTTTAGATTTCCATGATCTTGCGATCTCTCTGTGAGCTGAGAGGAGAACGTGATATATAAGCTTCCTCTCGGCTCTGGGGGTTCTGCTCGGAAGAATTAGCGTTATACAGACTTGGGGCGTAAATTGCATATTAATGCCAATCAAGTCTTGCAGGAGCGTGTGGACTTCCGTCCAGAACGGTTTAAGCTCTGGGCACTGCCACCAAATATGGAGGACATCTCCTTTTGCTAATCCACATCTCCAGCAGTTGGGAGAGCTATTTGGGTAGAATTTATTAATCCGAGTAGGTACCATGTACCATCTATAAACACCCTTGCGTTGTTGCTCCACTAGGGAAGTGGATGTGAGTAGCTGGTTTATGTCTTGGAATAAGATATTCCATTGTGTGGGGGAGATAGGCTCTCCCAGATCTGTATTCCATTGTTGTGCTACATTAGTATCAGGAAATGGAATAGAGTTAGCGATAAGTCGGTAACACATGGAGGTCGGTTTACATGCGGGTGGTAATGACCCGTTTATACAGACTTGTTCCCACACCGTGGGTTGTCCCATATCAGATTGCAATACCTTGTCAGCACTAGTTGACCTGTATAGGAACGATCTCAGTTGTATGTATGAGAATTGTGAGGTTACAGGAAGTTTGTGTGTGTGTCTCAGTGTGGAGAAGTCTTTTAATGTCCCGTGTTGGAGAATATGATAGAGGTGTGTTAGTTTGTTATCTATCCAAGGATTGGCATGAAAGGTCGGTATACAATACGGGAGGGCCGCCACTGGTGTAGCTGGTGAAAGTTTAGTTGGGGAGCAGAGTGTCGCCCTACTTTTGTCCCATATTTGTAGTTTGAGGGTGAGGAGGTCGGATGGATGTGGTAGGGTCGGGCGGTATACTTTTGGTATCCACAATATGTTAGGCAGTGTGAAGGGCTTCAGCAGGTTTCTCTCTATCTCCACCCATTGAGGGGGCTTTTTACCCATGTGGTGGGGAAGTAAGGTGGCTAGTATGGATGCATGGTAGTAGGCCTTCACATCTGGTAGTCCCAATCCACCTAACTTTTTAGGAGCTTGTAAAAGATTCCTGGCTACCCTCGGTCTAGACCCTGCCCAAATAAAGTTGTCTACCTCCTTTTGTACCAGTTTAAAAAAGGAGTGTGGGACGGGAATCGGGAGCGTTCTAAAAATATATTGCAGTTTAGGAAGTATCGACATCTTTACTGCCACTATTCTTTCAGTCCATGTTAGATAGAGAGGTGACCATTTTTTTAGTTGTAGGGCACATTCTCTCCACGTTTTAACATGGTTGCCCGTGTAGAGCTCTGTATGCTTTTTAGAGAACAATAGTCCTAGGTATGTGATGTCATATTTCCTCCAATCAAAGGGGTACGACCCTCTGAGGGCTATCATTTCACTTTCAGGAGCGCCTATGCTAAGTGCTTGAGTTTTAGAGGTGTTGAGAGAGTAGTAGGATTGTGATCCATATTCGTGAATGAGGGACATGACATGGGGCAGAGACTCCATTGGTTGGGTCATATAGAGGAGGATGTCATCTGCGAAGGCACTTATCTTAACTTCTCTAGATCCGACCAGAATTCCAGTAATATTGGGGTGGGATCTAATTGCGACCAGAAGTGGTTCCAGGGCTAAAACATATAACAATGGGGACAGAGGGCATCCCTGTCTGGTCCCATTAGATAATTCGAAAGGGTCCGAAAGGAACCCGGCTTGCAGAACTCTAGCTTTCGGAGCCGAGTATAGTGCGAAAATTTGTGTAATGGTCTGATGGGGGAAACCGTATTTCTCTAGAACTCGTCTCAAGAAGGCCCAGCCAAGGCGGTCAAATGCCTTCTCCGCGTCCAAGGCTAAAAGCAGACCCCCTCGGCCAGGCCTCCGGAGCTGTTCCAGGGTGTGCATCAGTTTGTATGTATTGTCCGAGCCCTGTCTCCCTCTGACGAACCCTGTTTGATCGTCACAAATCAATTCTGGCAGAAGTCCGCTCAGCCTATTTGCTATAATTTTAGCGTAGAGTTTGGCATCTGTATTGAGGAGGGAGATTGGGCGAAAGTTTTTACATTCATTTGCAGGTTTGCCAGGTTTTGGAATGGTGATAATTGTGGCCATAAGCATCTCCGGAGGGAGGGAGCCCGTTGCGGAGGCTTGTTGGTACACCCGCAACAGGTGGGGCGCTAGTGTGTCTGCAAATTTCTTATAGTAGGCATTAGTGAAACCATCAGCTCCCGGGGATTTAGCTAGAGGCAGAGATTTGATAGCTGCGCTAACTTCTGCCAAGGTTATGGGTTGTTGGAGCGTTATGGCTTGTTCTAGTGTGACTCGTGGCAAGTGTATCTGGCTAAGATATTTGGAAATGCTGTCTTCCGTTGGGTTGTTTATACCTGTCGTGAGATGCAGGTTATATAGTTTGGCATAAAATCTTGCAAAGGCTTGCGATATGTCGCTGGGATTTAGTATTTTCTGACCCCTATCATTTATAAGATGTGCAATCTTTTGTGTGTTGCATTTGTCTCGTAATCTTGCTGCTAACAATTTAGTGGCTTTTCCGCTCTGGTGGTAGGCGGTAGCTTTTAATTTATGGAGCAGCCTCCTAGTTTTGTCTGCCGTCAAGTCTCTTAGTTTGTCATACTGCAGGGAGAGTTGGATCCCTGTTTCTACTGAGGGCTGGGTCTTATTTAAAGCAGAAAGTTGCGCTATTTTCGTGTGGCATTCCAACATTGCCGAGTCTTGGGTCCTTTTAATGTGCGAAGCTTGTTTAAGAAACAGGCCTCTAAGTACTGCCTTATGCGCGGACCAGACCGTGGCTGCCGTGGTCCCTTGAACATTGTTTAGGTTAAAGTAGGTTATAAGCTCCTCTTTAATGTTAGCGGTAAATTTCTCATCGTTTAAAAGGGAGTCATTCAACCTCCAAGTGTCTTTCCCCGTGAATTGGAATTCATCCTTCAGTACCAGGGTGACCGGGCTGTGGTCTGACCACGTAATCTCCCCAATCCTGCAATCTGCTACCAGGGGCAAGGTAACTCTATCAACAAAAAACCCATCAATTCGAGAGTACGAATTATGTACCCTTGAATAAAAAGTATAATCTCTTGTTTCAGGGCTAAGAGTTCTCCATACATCATAGAGGTCATGTAATGAGAGTGTTTTGTTGATGATTTTGTGGGACTTATCGTGCGACAATCTAGTTTTGGTGCCTCCCTGGGTTGTTCTATCCAGGGGTGATTGAGTGAAGTTAAAGTCGCCGCATAGTAATAAATTGCCTAGGCGATATTGGTCTATTTTCGTTAGCAGGGACTTTAGATATTGATTGGAGTTCTCATTGGGGAAGTAGGCCGTGACCAGTGTGTAGTGGATTGCGTTAATGAGACACTGTAGGATTATGAATCTACCTTGGGGATCTATGTATTGCCTCTGGCTGGTGAATGCGATATCTTTGTGTATTAGGATAGATACACCCTTTGTTTTGTTTACTGAGAGTGCATGGTATTGTAACGGGAAGTGTTTAGTAAAGATCTTTGGTGTATAGCCTTTCTTAAAGTGGGTCTCTTGAATACATGCAATGTCAATCTTAGTTTTTATCAATTCTTTATACAGTAAACATCTTTTCCCAGGGGTATTCAACCCCTTCACATTATACGTTACTACTCTTATGATAAACAGGGATCAGTTTTGCATATGACATCTGGTGCGTGGAGGTGAGCCGGTGTTAGCATAACAACAGCATCTTTTCCTATGTTGCAGCAGTAACCATCTAGCAAATATTTCTCAAACCTAGCTACACGATTAGACCTGTCAAGTCGTACTGTACTGCTTATACGGGCTTTTGCGTCTGGTATAATATTACAGGCTGCTAAAGAAAACCTGGATAGGTCAGGGAAAGAGGGAACTAGGGAGAGAATAAACTGGGAGTGGGAAAGGGGGAATAAACCCTGATTAAGCTCTACACAAGAGAGCTGGAGCACGCCAAGCTGATCTTGGCTGCAATGTAGGGGGTACATTAAGTGAGCCTGATGTTGTCGTGGCTCATATGTGGCTCTTAGGGCTTGGAATGGCTTAAAGAGATAGTATGCTGAGGCTTTCTCGTGCCGCAGGCATTTTTTTTTTTTTTTTAACTTGTAATACACTAAAAGTAAGAACATAGCCTTTAGTAACATTTGGTCATCAACAGTTCATAGGTCTTAGTGACTG
>OW240917.1:71712585-71949361 GCA_933207985.1 Pelobates cultripes | reverse complement strand
TGCCCGTGTAGAGCTCTGTATGCTTTTTAGAGAACAATAGTCCTAGGTATGTGATGTCATATTTCCTCCAATCAAAGGGGTACGACCCTCTGAGGGCTATCATTTCACTTTCAGGAACGCCTATGCTAAGTGCTTGAGTTTTAGAGGTGTTGAGAGAGTAGTAGGATTGTGATCCATATTCGTGAATGAGGGACATGACATGGGGCAGAGACTCCATTGGTTGGGTCATATAGAGGAGGATGTCATCTGCGAAGGCACTTATCTTAACTTCTCTAGATCCGACCAGAATTCCAGTAATATTGGGGTGGGATCTAATTGCGACCAGAAGTGGTTCCAGGGCTAAAACATATAACAATGGGGACAGAGGGCATCCCTGTCTGGTCCCATTAGATAATTCGAAAGGGTCCGAAAGGAACCCGGCTTGCAGAACTCTAGCTTTCGGAGCCGAGTATAGTGCGAAAATTTGTGTAATGGTCTGATGGGGGAAACCGTATTTCTCTAGAACTCGTCTCAAGAAGGCCCAGCCAAGGCGGTCAAATGCCTTCTCCGCGTCCAAGGCTAAAAGCAGACCCCCTCTGCCAGGCCTCCGGAGCTGTTCCAGGGTGTGCATCAGTTTGTATGTATTGTCCGAGCCCTGTCTCCCTCTGACGAACCCTGTTTGATCGTCACAAATCAATTCTGGCAGAAGTCCGCTCAGCCTATTTGCTATAATTTTAGCGTAGAGTTTGGCATCTGTATTGAGGAGGGAGATTGGGCGAAAGTTTTTACATTCATTTGCAGGTTTGCCAGGTTTTGGAATGGTGATAATTGTGGCCATAAGCATCTCCGGAGGGAGGGAGCCCGTTGCGGAGGCTTGTTGGTACACCCGCAACAGGTGGGGCGCTAGTGTGTCTGCAAATTTCTTATAGTAGGCATTAGTGAAACCATCAGCTCCCGGGGATTTAGCTAGAGGCAGAGATTTGATAGCTGCGCTAACTTCTGCCAAGGTTATGGGTTGTTGGAGCGTTATGGCTTGTTCTAGTGTGACTCGTGGCAAGTGTATCTGGCTAAGATATTTGGAAATGCTGTCTTCCGTTGGGTTGTTTATACCTGTCGTGAGATGCAGGTTATATAGTTTGGCATAAAATCTTGCAAAGGCTTGCGATATGTCGCTGGGATTTAGTATTTTCTGACCCCTATCATTTATAAGATGTGCAATCTTTTGTGTGTTGCATTTGTCTCGTAATCTTGCTGCTAACAATTTAGTGGCTTTTCCGCTCTGGTGGTAGGCGGTAGCTTTTAATTTATGGAGCAGCCTCCTAGTTTTGTCTGCCGTCAAGTCTCTTAGTTTGTCATACTGCAGGGAGAGTTGGATCCCTGTTTCTACTGAGGGCTGGGTCTTATTTAAAGCAGAAAGTTGCGCTATTTTCGTGTGGCATTCCAACATTGCCGAGTCTTGGGTCCTTTTAATGTGCGAAGCTTGTTTAAGAAACAGGCCTCTAAGTACTGCCTTATGCGCGGACCAGACCGTGGCTGCCGTGGTCCCTTGAACATTGTTTAGGTTAAAGTAGGTTATAAGCTCCTCTTTAATGTTAGCGGTAAATTTCTCATCGTTTAAAAGGGAGTCATTCAACCTCCAAGTGCCTTTCCCCGTGAATTGGAATTCATCCTTCAGTACCAGGGTGACCGGGCTGTGGTCTGACCACGTAATCTCCCCAATCCTGCAATCTGCTACCAGGGGCAAGGTAACTCTATCAACAAAAAACCCATCAATTCGAGAGTACGAATTATGTACCCTTGAATAAAAAGTATAATCTCTTGTTTCAGGGCTAAGAGTTCTCCATACATCATAGAGGTCATGTAATGAGAGTGTTTTGTTGATGATTTTGTGGGACTTATCGTGCGACAATCTAGTTTTGGTGCCTCCCTGGGTTGTTCTATCCAGGGGTGATTGAGTGAAGTTAAAGTCGCCGCATAGTAATAAATTGCCTAGGCGATATTGGTCTATTTTCGTTAGCAGGGACTTTAGATATTGATTGGAGTTCTCATTGGGGAAGTAGGCCGTGACCAGTGTGTAGTGGATTGCGTTAATGAGACACTGTAGGATTATGAATCTACCTTGGGGATCTATGTATTGCCTCTGGCTGGTGAATGCGATATCTTTGTGTATTAGGATAGATACACCCTTTGTTTTGTTTACTGAGAGTGCATGGTATTGTAACGGGAAGTGTTTAGTAAAGATCTTTGGTGTATAGCCTTTCTTAAAGTGGGTCTCTTGAATACATGCAATGTCAATCTTAGTTTTTATCAATTCTTTATACAGTAAACATCTTTTCCCAGGGGTATTCAACCCCTTCACATTATACGTTACTACTCTTATGATAAACAGGGATCAGTTTTGCATATGACATCTGGTGCGTGGAGGTGAGCCGGTGTTAGCATAACAACAGCATCTTTTCCTATGTTGCAGCAGTAACCATCTAGCAAATATTTCTCAAACCTAGCTACACGATTAGACCTGTCAAGTCGTACTGTACTGCTTATACGGGCTTTTGCGTCTGGTATAATATTACAGGCTGCTAAAGAAAACCTGGATAGGTCAGGGAAAGAGGGAACTAGGGAGAGAATAAACTGGGAGTGGGAAAGGGGGAATAAACCCTGATTAAGCTCTACACAAGAGAGCTGGAGCACGCCAAGCTGATCTTGGCTGCAATGTAGGGGGTACATTAAGTGAGCCTGATGTTGTCGTGGCTCATATGTGGCTCTTAGGGCTTGGAATGGCTTAAAGAGATAGTATGCTGAGGCTTTCTCGTGCCGCAGGCATTTTTTTTTTTTTTTTAACTTGTAATACACTAAAAGTAAGAACATAGCCTTTAGTAACATTTGGTCATCAACAGTTCATAGGTCTTAGTGACTGCGCTGTGTGCCGCAGTAAGTGTTAGGCATACTTAACACTCTCTCCGCAGGAGAAGAGGCAGGTCTCGCAGAGTGGTCTTGTTCAGGCCGGGGTCCACTCAGGGGTCATCCGAGGTATCTTTGCCTTGTTATGGTCGTCTGTAGAGGCAACCGGGAGGCCCCACATCTTAAATTTTTCTTTGCCAGCCGGCAGCGAACTTACAGCGTGCAGTGAGTCCTGGTACTGGATGAGCAATTTTGCTGGGTATCCCCATCGGTACATAATTCCTTTCTCCCGTAGCGTTGTTGTGAGGGGAGTCAGGTTTTTCCGAAATTGGAGGGTTGCCGCCGACAGGTCCGTGAAGATTTTTAAGTCCTTGTAGGGATCTGGCATGCCTGGTGTGCGGGATGCTCGAACTAGCCTCTCCTTGGCATGATAAAAGTGTACACGGACTATCACGTCCCTCGCGGTGGAGTTGGGGAGGTGTTTCGGTCTTCTCAACCTATGTGCTCGGTCGATGATAAGCTGATCCGGGTGCGTCTCCGGTGACAGTGCTTGGAAGAGGTCTAACAGGTAGTCGGGAAGTGCAGGGTTGAGCACAGACTCCGGTATACCGCGGATACGCAAGTTATTGCGTCTTGATCTGTCCTCCATGTCGGCCATTTTGACCGCATGGTCGTGCAGGACGGTGTCCAATTCATGCAGCTTGTCCGCGAGACCGTTATGCGCTTCAGCGAAATCATCCATCCTCTTCTCTATCTGAGCAGTACGCTGGCTCACCTCTATAATCTCCTTCCTGAGATCTGCGGTGAGGGTTTGTATCTGCGTCGCCATGTTCTTCTGAATGGTGTCAGTAAGTTCCGACAGCATTTTTTTCAATTGCTGAGTTGTAGGCGGGCTGTCCTCCGGTCCTGTATCTGAGGACATTGGGGATAAAGGTGGATCCTCCTCGGAGCGAGCGGCACCGCCATCTGCATCTGGGCTGCGGCCTTCGCGTGCGTGTGGTGTCGCCGACTTGGCCAAGAAAAAGGAGGCGCGATCTGCCTTTGCAGCTTTATTTTTTTGCCTGTGTGACATCTCTGCAGGCTCGGGAGTGGTAGCTTAAGACTGGAATCTTGTGTGTTCTTTTTGCAGCCCGATTATTTTAGCCCTAGTTCGCCCGGTAGCAGGAGCTCCGTTAGGATGCGTCCATGCAGCTCGGTGTCAGGCCACGCCCCCCGCCATATTGTATTTTAACCCCTTAAGGACCAACCTTCTAGAATAAAATGGAATTATGACATGTCACACATGTCATGTGTCCTTAAGGGGTTAAATTATTTGAAAATGGTGCCTTATAAACAATGGTAAATATTATAAACCATCAACTTCTGCACTGCTTAACCTTCTGACAAAGGTAGGATGTGTCAGTAGCTGGGATTTAACGCGGTTATGGTGCATTGACAGGTCAAGCGATTTTGGTGTGAGCAGGGTTAAATGCCTACTCACATAATGGAGCCCCAAGGCGTCAGCTGGTGCCAGTTTTAGTCCCTTTAGACATGACAGATGAGCTGTATGCAGTGTTCAAAGTAAGCAGTGTGTATAGCTCTTTAAATGGGGATTTAAGTCTCCATATATGGCAATGCCATGTGAGCAACAGTAAATTTCTGCTCACACCAGGAAACCTCAGTTTTGAATAGATACCCGGGGCTCCCCTCTGCCAGCTGGTGCCATTTTTAATGGCCCCAGACTGATCAAGCTGTATGCAATGCTGCATACAGTCCTTTAAGTTCACGGTTGAGTGATCCCACTCTCACAGTGATCCCACTCAGCTGCAATGTTAGCATTTGGGTAAAGGTTAATGCTATTTTAGGGTTAGGGATAATGTAGGGGTAATGTTAGGGTAGGTATGCATTTAGTGTTTGTGTAAGAGGGTACGAGATAGAGTTGGTATAGTGTTAGTTTGGCAGTTGGCAAAGTTTAGCATTAAAGTGACACTATAGTCACAAGAACAACTACAGCTTAATGTAGTTGTTCTGGTGAGTTTAATGGCTCCCTTCAGGCATTTTCATGTAAACACTACCTTTTCAGAGAAAAGGTAGTGTTTACATTGCCCCTAGGGACACCTCCAAGTGGCCACTCCTTAGATGGCCACTGGAGGGGCTTCCCGACACAGGGCTGCACAGTAAGCAGCCCTGCCGTTCAGTGTCCCCACGCTTTGCATGGATACACTGAATTTTCCTCAAAGAGATGCATTGATTCAATACATCTCTATGAGGAGGTGCTGATTGGCCAAAACGGCGTTTGGCCCCGCCACCTTGACGATTTTAGCCAATCCAATGCATTCCCCATGGGAAAGCATCGGATTGGCTATAAAATTGTCAATTTCGATGATGTCACCAAGGGGGCGTGGCCAGCACTGGCAGACCCGTGGAGAGCAGAAAATAATGTGAGTTTTAACCCATTCTGAAGGGCCAAGGCTGGGGGGCAAGCCACCTAAATGGTGGGTTTTCACTATAGACTCAGGAATACATGTTTGTGATCCTTTAACTGCTAAAAACTCATTTAGACCCTAGGCCTATGTGGAGCATTTAACAATCAGGACTGATACATGGTAGCAAGAACAAACAGAGATATAAGGATGCGCCTAAAACTTGATAAAATAAAAGACTAAGTTAGGAAAAAGAGAAAAAAACTGCGCTAAATTGCCACAATAAAATTAACTAACTTAGTCTTTTATTTTATCAAGTTTTAGGCGCATCCTTATATCTCTGTTTGTTCTTGCTATCTGTTATCATTAGGGGATTATTGGGGACTCCCCTTTGAGGATTGCTGCCTTTCTTATAATTTTATTGTGGCAATTTAGCGCTGTTTTTTTCTCTTTTTCCAGGACTGATACATGAATCTAGATTTAGTTCTTTGTCTTTAGTTGCACTGGATATGTAAACATTATCCTAAGCAAAAATGTAGGAAAAAAATATTTTGTTTTCCTTATTTGTAACATTTTATTCACACTTAAAGCTCTTTCTGTCCATTTAATAAAACAAAAACTATTTACGGTATGTGTGGAGGCACTAAAAGAAAAATCCTTAAATTAATGTGAAAGAAACACATTGTGCAAATTCTAGGTTTCAATTTGTAATTTGGTTGAAAACTTGAACAATTAGCTCTGTCCTTAAATAATATAAGATTTGTTAAAGACTAAAAATAACAGAAAAGCTGTTTATATTGCCATATTGAATATGCTGATGCAGATCATTTTTAATCCATCAGATTTTAGCATATGTATAGAAATGTAATAACCCATACTCTAGTTGCAATATTTACATCTCCCTAATAGCAGCCTTCAGGGAATACAGCCGCAAGAGGCTTACCAAAGGCAGTAGAATGAGTAAGTGATATGGGGAGTCAGTAGTGTGAGGTGAGTGGATAGGTATGGATCTGAAATACACAACAGAAAGGACACGAGCAAGGACAGGATCTAGTTTGGACTCCTACATTTCTTATAGCAGGCCAGGTCTCTCTTCAGTTGCAGAATGGACCCTAAATCTAACTCAGACCGTTTCTAGGCTCCGTTTGGATTGCCAGTGTAGTTTGCAGTATGTGATATCAGATGACCGGAATGGTTTTAGATAGTGATACAATAGTTATTCAAATAGTCCATTAATAATTCTACACAATTACAGTTTTTGTATTCTGCATTATTCATGATGATCTCATTGCCTGCATCACTGTTGTCCGTGGCTCACATCACACCTTCTGCTGATTATGCCAATAATTGACTGCATAATGTATAGAATACATGAATTGAAATAAGAAACTGAAATCTCAGCATCACACTGGACACATTAAGTGATTAATCATTACATTACAAATATTCTAAAACACACTGGGTAAGATTTTGAAGCCCTTGGGAGAAAGTTTTAAGCCACAGGATTAAACAAATCTACAACTTTCCGTTTTTGTTTTAATGAATGTGCTTATTCAGCGAGACACTTGTTGAAATAATTTCAAAATCACTTTTATTCCTTTGTTTTCTTTCTATTAATTCCAAAAACCATACTTTTATTACATTTTGTCTAACTTTAAAGTGACATTTGTGTATTTAAAGATTTTTCTGTACAGAAAACAAGGCATGCAAGGTATGTCATTGTTATTTCCTGTTTAATTTTACAGCTCAAAGCCAAAGAAGAAAGAGCTGCTATGGAAGAAGAAAAACGTAGACAGCAGGTACAGAATATACACAGAGCAAGAGTCTGTGTAATAGGTGCAGTAATGGGAAAATGGCTTTTTATTTAATGATTTTGTGTAGTCTGTTTCTTCTACGACCTCAATCGCCTCATTTGTCATGCAGTTGTAAAAACCTGCAAGATAAATTTATCTGGTAAGTGTCTACAGGAGAATTGTTAATTATGGCATGGAATTAGGTTGTCATTTGCCGTCAGTCATAGCCACCTTTGATTAAATTAAGTTAATATTAATATCCAGGGGCTGAAGCCAGGTGGCTGAGAAGGGTCATCAAGTGTTGCTTTGGGTTCAATCACCGAGTGTTTCTGGAACCTAGCAACACTCCTGAATCTCAAATATATTCCAGCACAGTCAAAAAGAGTCAAAACAGCTCCATAACAGCATTCCATCACTGTGAAAGTTATGATAGAGTACCTTATGCCCACTCTCCTTGCTAACACTGGCTGATAACTGCATAAGCTTTTTTTAATGGCATTTTTGATCTTGGGAAAAAAAAAATTGTGGGGCAAATCCTGCCTAAAGTATCCCTTCAATGTCTACTACAATTGTATGTTTAATTCTGTTGTACTGTCATTGTAAATCAGTGTAGGAATGTGTGTGTGACTTATGCACAAAGAATATTATTCTGTCATGCTACTCTGTGTCTGAGCCTGCGCCAAAGACTCTTTAAGCTGCATTTTTGTAGTGCTTACACAAAACGTTATATGAGCGTTAGTCACATGCTAGGGATTTATTGGATATCCATAATACTACCACTACAAGCAATGGTAGGGCTAGAATCGACTGTGAAAACCAAGCTACTTCATGGTGCCGCAAACCAGGGACTCTTTCTTCCCACCTCCACCCCCTTCTGCCCTGGACTAGATATCATTAAGCTAATCCTTGTCTTTCTATTGTTTTCTGTGGGAGTGATAAGACTCCCTGTTTAGAATGAGTTTTTGGGATTTGTATTTCAGCACTCAATAGCAATTTCATACATGCAAAATCGTGAAGGAAAGTGCTCCAAATAATAAATATGTTAAGCAGCTTCTATCACCCTGCTACTACACTCTGTAGTTAAACGAGATTATCAAAGGTAGGAAGGAACTTGTATAGCCTCCTGATACCCAGCCCATTAACTTCTGTCCTCTGGACATTTCGTTCACCTGCTCCTCCTTTTATTCTTTTGAGCTACTCTTATCAATCCCTGCAGTATTGTAAAGATGGCATCATTGGCTTTCCAGTGATATGTCATGTGATAGGTTGGGATCCTGGGAAGTTCCACTTCCTCTTCATTAAAAATGGATGGCCTATTGGAAGACCATTTTTTCCTCAGTTCCCAGGAGGATAGATGGCATTTAACCACCGTGAAAATGCATATTTTACAAGTAATTAGATGATGTGAAGGGTCCACGACATTTATCTGCGGCAGTATTTAGCAAACTGCTGTAATCTGCAGACATTGCAGAGGCGAGGACGGGGCACATCCTTGCTCTATAACGTACAGAGGGAGTATAGTGTATGTTGTTTTGCAATGCTCCTTTAAATTCCAACAACAGCTGGAGCTGCTCAGCTGCACAACCTGATTCCCCTACCTGTTTTAGTTGTTGTCGCTTTCAATTAGCTGCATATTACTGTGGTCTCTTTGAACTAGCTGAACACTGCTGTGCTCATCACATTTGGTTGTAATCTTGGTCCTATAACACTATGTTTTGCTCCAGGCTGAACTCGAAGCATTTGAAAACAGACTTAAAGGAAAACGGAAGAAGAACAAGAGAAAGGATGAAGCGGAAATCCAGCCGTCTGCATGGCAAAAATACAGAAATTACATACTAATGCCTTTATGCGGCGTCGTTCTTGCTGTGTTTACACTGTATCTCACGCAAGTTAATGTCTGAAATATATACTAAAATTAGAATTCTCATTGTTGGCATACTCAGAAGAAGAAATACTGTAACTATTGAAAAATACTGTAGATGAGGGCATTTATATATGTAGATCTATTAGTGCTAAATAAAATGTACAACATAACTGAAAATATATATCTATGCCATGGAAAAAAAAGTTTCTAGCTTCGTTATAGCTAAGGTTTAAAGAAAAACTTTTATTTCTCCCAGGTTGATGCAGAATGCTGCCTATACAAAGTTATTAGTAGAATGGGATTGGATAAATAAGGCCTTGGGTCTGCCATTTGTTTACACACCATCGATCTGCGTACCTGTGATTTCTAGAAAAAAAAATAGCTTCTTGGCAATTTAAGAGATTGAAGAGACGTTGTTCTGTTCAAAAGAATTTCTTTCTTTATTAGAAGGCTACAATCTTGAAAAAGTTGTATTACTTGGATTCATTGTGACACTTAAGCTTGACCGCAATATCCAACTCAATGAGTGGTGGAAATACTTTAAACAAATAAAATGGCCATGTAGGGTGAGTAGTGAATTTTGTATTATGCATAGATCTGTATATTGTATAACATTAAAATGTTTCCTTTGTATGTAGGGAGAAGCTTAATTGGTTCACCATTGTCTATAGTTTCCCATGTTGATTTGGAAATCAATTTGGCTAATGTGATTCAGTATTTTCATTGTGATTTATGAAAGAACACTGATGGTCTGTATCGAAATAAAACTGAACCTACTGTGCTGTAATAGAAATAATTGTTTGGGAATTTATTTAGATTCCCTCCTCTCCCCCCACTCCCCGTAAAAACCCCCAACAATTTAGGTTTGTAATTTTGGATTTGAACCTGCAATCATTCACCAAAGTTATTGAATTTTGAAATGCCTGTTCTATACCACATCATATACAGTGTTTGCGTTTTTAATGTTTGCTTTTACTGTTTTTGTTTGTTGTTTTATTTCTAAGGCACAGTTATTTGAAAGAAATCTGTGAAACTGGAGTTTGGGTTGAATTAAAAGGCTGCTAAATTTAATTGGGGAGCTGTCACTTCACAGAATTTCTAATATTATATTTACTTATTCCAGTAATTAGAAAATAAGTATTTAAATGTAGAATTTCACACCTCTGTATCCTGCATCTGGGCACCTCCATCTTAGCTTCTGCCCAGTTATTGTTATAAGCTATGTCCTTTGTTGCTGCCCGTCAGCATGGAGAAAGTAAGCAATTTTTTTTATTTCTCCTACTTTTTTTCATTGTTTGCCCGGATTTTGCCTTGTTTGAACTGGACGTGATGAAAATTGCTAAATCTTTCATATTAATTAAAAAGAAAACCAAGTATCACGTGAAAAAATGTAACACAAGTTATAGGTGATTTTTAATTAGTTATTCGCTAAACTCAGTTTTTTTTTGGCAAACTAACCATATGTCAAAACTGATCTAAAAATAGCTGGTCAGGTCTTGACTTGGCTTATTTGTCCCAATTTTGCTGTCCTGATTTAATCTGTTTATTTTATTTTTTTTATTTTTCAGTTATGTCATTTCCCAAAAAGTGAAAGTTCTCCTTTAAAGCTGTTAATACGGCACTGTCACCTCCCCCCAATTTGTATTGCATTATGATAAAATCAAATTCTGAAAAATTCCCAGATGCTGACAGTGCGGCTTTAAGTTGATCATTGTCTCCTATCAGTCACAATTGGGTTTTTTAGGCACAGTATAACTTGAAAATGGGATTCAAACAGAATGTAAAACTTTACATCATAGCATGCTAAACATAGTTACATAGGCTGAATAGAGACATTCGTCCATCAAGTTCAGCCTTTCCATGAATGCCTTGTATTTATCCATTTAGTATATGCAAAGTTTTGCATCCCATGCACAGGTCATGCTGTTATGTGAAAGTATATCTTTCTAATGGAATATGTTGGAGGATATAAAACATTTAATATGCCCTCTTCACTCTCCTGCAGAAGAAAGAAATGACTTTGTGTTGAATCTTTATTGAATGTTACGTAGGCTATATTATTCCAATAAATCTTTTATAACATTCTGTATTCGTCTGCACATTATTATAAGTTACATGGTGAATGCACATTTACTGGAATCCCCTGGTACTTCAAAATAACAATAAGGCGTTAGGAATAGGATTTAACCACACGTATGCTATGTCATTTGCATTACAACAGAGCAGGTCAAATGTAACATGCCATATTACACGCAGGTTGCACCTGTTATATGCACATGACACTGTTGACATACAGCGTCCGTGGCACATTATATAGGATATCCTTCTGACAAAGTATCATTCATCGTTATCTATGCCACTCACATGACCGCTACGTCATATCCAGTAGCCACTTGACACCCATTTAACAGAACCCGCATGATTATCAAATACAGGGTGATATATATATATCAATCCTAATATACACGTCAACAGCATGCATATCACATACAGCATCTACATGACACACGTGTAATACAGAGCTCACATGCTACCAATGTCACATTTTACACCAATGTTTTATATACAAATCTGATCCAATGGGGTTTGTGGTATAGGTCTGGGAATGGTGTGTTTCCATGCCATGTGCTCTGTAAGTTGAAACTTTGAGGAAAGAAGAAAGGAAACCATATGGAGACAATCATGGAGCAAGTTTGCTATCCGTTTCTCTGCATAGCATTGATGTATCTGAACAAATCTTGATAGTCTAATTCTCTTGTTATACACTTGGATACACCAATAATATGGAATGTCTAGAAAAGAGTGACATTAGGATAGAAAAGAGGGACAGAGGGATGGATTTGGGTTTAAAAAGAGACTATCCCTCCTAGATAGTTGAAAGTTGTTCAATCCCCTGTCTTTCCTATCTTATAGAGAAACGTGCTGCACATACTATTTGTGTAATACAGTTTCAATTTTTAAGTAGTAACCTATGAGTCTTCTATTTAGTGTCAGATACTTTAGCGGTCAACAATGAATTCAGATCAATAGTAAAATAAAAAAGAGAACGTTACCTGCGCTCTGGCCTAAATCCCCATGTACATTTAAACAAAATGGAGGCTCTTTAGTTTTATTCCAATGGCTATTTGAATATTTAAGCTCACCTGCCATGTCAAGGCAAGCCTCAATAGGTGAGTCCTACTCTAGCCATTAGATTTGCTGATAGCCAAGAATCTCCAATAAGACAGGAAGGGGTATTTTAGAAACTCTTTCACATTTAACCCTTTATAGGGCTTCTACACATACAATAAACTTTGCTGGTATCAGACAAAGTGTAAACATCTCTGAGACATGAAGGGGTGTTTTATAAACCCCTACATACCCTTAATAGGGCTATAACATATAAATCACCTTGCTGGTCTCCCTAAAAGGCAAATTTCTCTGAGACAGGAAGGGGTGCTGCCCCTACATACTTATAAAGTCTTAATAAGACAAACGTGGGGTGGCTGGCAGCAATGTAACATAGCTGTGTGATACAAACATCATATACAAACACAAAGATAAAGCACCGCGCTTACAGCAGCAGTAGCTTAGTATCCAACAGCTTAAAATACATAGTAAAAACAAAATGAATTCAGATCGATGGCTATGGATTTAAAATATATTACTGTAGAAGCAGTACGATGGCAACCTTAATCTCCTCTCAGAACATTTGGGATAATTTAGCATTTATATTAGAAAATGTAATTGGTGTCTAGAAATAGATTGCTCGGCTTACAGCTATGAATCTGGATATGGAAAACATTTCTCAAATTACAGTAATTATTTAAATTATTTTTAATGAAGATTAGCATTTCAAGGATCACACTAAATAAAAATGTTCAATAAAAAAGAGAGATTTGTTTTCTCAAGTGTCCAGACTATCTGATGAAACATTATAACAGAAATAGGTAAGAGAATACAGTCTGAACATGATATAACTTCTATATGGATTAATTGGGTGACTGGGGAGGCAAGTGGCAGATGAGAATTCAATACAGATACAGTCATGCATTTTGGAATAAGGAATCCACAAGCCACTTACACATTAAATGGGGTTGAGTTAGCGATAACATTAAATAAAAAGGACTTGTCTGCCATTGCAAAAGCTAGTAAGTTGCGTTCATGTATAAAAAGGATATACACGTAATTAAAATCAACCGTAATTTTTGCCTCTTTATAAGAACACACCTTGAATACGCAGTGCAATTATAGGCGCCAGTTTAAAAAAAAAAAAAAATAACTTACTGAAAAACTAGAAAAAGTGCAGAAGTGAGTTACAAAATTAATAAGGGCTGGAAACATTAATTTCTTAGGCTAGAAAACTGTATTTGTTTTCTTTAGAAAAAAGAAAAGAAAAAAAGCTCATCAGAGGGGATATGATACAAATATATACAGGGTTAGTACAAACCACTATATGCTAACCTGTTCAGACTGTAAGAGAGGAAAGGTTTCCTTACTGTAAGAACAATAAAGGTGTGGAATTCTCTACCTGACGAGGTTGTCGTATCACATTCTATAAATATGTTTTAAAAGACCTGGATGATTTTTTTATTTCAAAAACTGAATATGCATTAATATAATTAATCAGAGTTTGCAGGAATCTATAATCTACAAACTTTCCTTTTCTTAGGTATGAGCATTACCACCTAGCAAAAAAAAAAAAGAATTCGAGGACCCAATAGTAAAGGGGAACAAGAAAATATTTAAGTCGTAAAGATATGTGAGATGGACTTGAAAACGTTTGCATACTGCACGCAGCTAAACAGATAAGGCAACAATGTATAAGCTTAAGAAATTATCAAATAGACACTGAAACTGGAACATTCTAAATTGCAACAAAATAAGTTCTGTAAAGAAAAATGAAACATTGTAACAAGTCTCAGAGCAGATTCTTTATGCAGGGAGCCCATGAAAATTCCATATTGCAGATACTACTAACATCCAATCTTCCTACTTAGGTGGATCCTTGGTTTGTTGGTCTTGTCTTGGAGTACGGTTATAGTCTGTTAAAAAAAAAAAAAACACACTAGGGGAGGGTGGGACTGACGCTTGGTTTTGTGTATTGCTAGGTGGTTATGCTCCTCCCTAGGACAAAGAAAGTTTGCAGATCATAGATACACGCAAACTCTGATTTGTCCTCCAGGAGGCATAACCACCTAGCAAAGCTAGTGGGTGGAATAGAACACACCTGATGGTGGTCCTAAGAAACTTAAGGCGTTCAACTTCTGATGGCCTCCAGTAAAATCTAACAAAGGTTTTACTGGATAACCACAATGCAGCTTTCAAGATACTAGGGAGAGGAAGGCCCTTTGCTGCTGCTTTAGTAGCCAAGGCGCCAATAGTAGAGTGGCCTTTGAACACAGAAACATCAAAACCAGCCGAAGACATGGCGGAAAGTATCAAACCTCTAATTGTATTATTCTTGGCTGGACAAAAGGGATTCCTTGATGTAGCATGTAAGCTCCCTCTAGCATGTAGGCTCATTGAGCAGGGCCCTCAACCCCTCTGTTCCTGTGTGTCCAACTTGTCTGGTTACAACTACATGTCTGTTCATCCACCCATTGTAAAGCGCTGCGGAATTTGATGGCGCTATATAAATAACAATAATAATAATATGTAATAAATAATTGACTGATATTTCTAATGCAGCAGAAAGGTCAAGGATATGATTGAAATAAACTGACTAAACATAAGTCTGGTTTAGAAGGATCTTGAACCAAATCCAATTCCACCTGACCTGGGGAAATATGGGTTGTTTTTTGTCTCCCTTTTAGTATAATATGGAACCCTCCCGGGGTCTGGGAAAACCGTGGTTCTGAAATATGGATTTGAGTTAACTCAGCTCCTCTAGCTGCCAAGGCCAAAGGCAGCAGAGAAGCCAACTTAATAGCAGTCTATCTTAAATCAAGTTGAGCATTATTCAAAGAATTAAGGAAATTTAATAGGAGGTCTACATCGCAAGTAGATGTGTAACATGGAGTATATGAGGGGCAGACTAATAACCCTTTTAGTAATTTCAAGTACAGGGCATCCTGAGTAAGGTTAGGGATAAGGAAATTTAAAGCAGATCCATATGTCTTGATAGTACTGACTGCTAAACCAGAATGGAACTCAAGGATAAGAAATTCTAAAGCCAATGGAATGATATCCGATTCCTGAGAAGTAAATAGAAAAGAAACCTCCCATTCTTTGAATTCCTCAATCATCTTTCTATAATTTACCCTAGTTCTGCATCTTAAAGATGAATTAATGATGTCCAGGACCTGACCTGATAAAAGGGTATGCGTTAACCTACCAGGGCTGCGATCCACATCAGCTGCGGAAGCTTGAGCAAAAGATGCTGGTTCCCTGAAAGCAGTCCACAGTCATGCCCAACGGGATATTGGTTCCCTTGACAAACTGATGGATCAAGGTGTACCAGGATCTCAAGGTCCATACTGGGTAAACGAGAACTAAACTCTGTACCCTGTCCGTGCGGATCTTCTCCAGCACTTTCATCAGTAAAGACGGAGGGGGAAGGGCCTGGACCATCTGTCCATTGCAAAGACAGTGCATCTATTTTCCAAGCTCCCTTCGTCCAAATCCTGGAGACAAACCTGGGAGTTTGTGCAGACGTTTGGAATGCAAACTGATCTACTTGTCTCTGGTCAAAATTACTTTCTATCCGTTGGAATAGAGCAATCTTTAATTTAATCGTTGCCAGACACAAACTCTGGCGAGAGAGGGAACCTGCGAGCTCGTTTGCCTCTCCTGGAACATATTCTGCGTAATCCCGAACTTTGTTTGCTAAAGTCCAAGACCAAAGATCTTGAGCCTCCAAACTAAGACCCCTTGATCTTTTGCCCCCTCTGTGGTTTATATAAGCCACCACTGTCCTGTTATCCTATTGGACTTTTACCGATGTCGGTATCTGGTTTAGAGGAACTAGACCCTTGAGAGCTAATGTTATTGCTCTTAACTCCAAGATGTTTATATGAAGGAGTCTCTCTTGGTCTGACTAAGCTCCTCTTATCACGTTCTGGGCTGTAAATGCACTCCAACCGTGATTTGAGGCAGCTGATGTCAGAGTAACTGCAAACGGCTGCTCTAACAGGGGATGAGGAAGTGGGGATGAGGATGAGGATTTCTAACCCCCGAATAGACTTACACTCTTCTCTGACCTTCTTGGAGAGAGCGAATTTTGATTCCCAATGACCACCCTGTCTTAATTGATTCCCTAGAAACTGCTGACTTTAATTGTCGTAGGCTGGTGTTAAAGCTATTACTTTCCCAATAATCTTTGCCAGATCTCTCAAGGACCAACTTTGGTGCCTGAGAGATGAGGTCACATGTACGAATAATTTGTCCAATTTGTCTTGAGGGATTCCTAGTGACATAGTCCTGGTGTTTAGTACAAAACCCAGAAAGAGAATGCTTTGAGTGGGAGTTGGGACTGATTTCTGTAAATTTATTACAAATCCTAGGTCTTGTAAAAGGGAAGCAAGATAATCCCTCCGAGAAGCAAGGAATTCCCCATCTGGTTGCATGAGCAGGATGTCGTCTAGATAGTACAGACACATGTAACCTTTTAGTCTGACATGGGTTATCACTGATTTCATTATTCTGGAGCAGTGTGGTACACACGATCCATGGGGCCCCGATGCGAAAATTGATCTGTGGGTCCCCCCCCGGTGCGAAAATTGATGCGTGGGCCGGGGCTGCTACACATGGCGGTGGGCACCTGGCGGGCACACTTAAAGGACCACTATAGGCACTCAGATCACTTCAGCTCAATGAAGTGCTCTGGGTCCCAGGTCCCTCTAGTTTTAACCCAGCAGCTGAAAACATAGCAGTTTCAGAGAAACTGCTATGTTTCAATGAGGGTTAATCCAGTCTCTAATAGTCGTTGAGTAATGCTTTCCTATGAGCAGTTTGAAAGTGCGCGCATTCAGAGCTGAGAAGCGGATCGGGGCGGAGAGATCCACGGCGCCAAGGGAGCCCGGAGCTGGAGAAAGGTAAGTACTGAAGGGGTTGTAGCCACACACACTCTCATGAACAGACGCATACACAGTAGCTAACAGACACACACATTTACTGACAGACACACACTCAGTGACAGACATACAAGTAACAAGGGCTTGCACTTCTGGTTAAATTATTTATGCCCGGTGCAGGTCTGGCAAAATTATGTAGGTACAGTAGAAAGGACCGCACTCCAAGGTCTTTGTGATAGTTTTCAAATAAAGTTTAACTTTTATTTAATCAAAATAAAAGTCAACGTTTCAGCCCCCACATGGAGCTTTCATCAGGACAAGAAATAAATGTGACAGACATACATACTCACTGACAAACAGGCACATACACACTAACTTATTGAACATACACTCTCACTGACAAACAGACACACATACACACTCACTTACTGAACATACACTCTAACTGACAAACACACACTCACTAACAGACACCAAACAGACTCTCTAACAGACACACACAGTAACAGACACACACAGTAACACAATTAACTGACACACACTCACTGACACAAACTAACACACACGGACACTAGCAGACACACATAAACTAACACACTCAGTAACAGATACACACACACAAACACACTGACACACAAAAACTAACACACTCACTGACACTCACTAGCAGACACACACTAACTGACACACAAAAACTAACACACATACACACTCACATTTGTTTTTGTTTTTTTATTTAATCCCCCAGCCTCCCTACCTTTGGGAGTGCTGAGGGGATTCCAGCTTTCCCTGGGGTCCAGTGGGGCTGCTGGGCGGCCGGTCCTGCAGGTAGCGACGAAGCACTGATCCTCCTGTTCAGCTCCCTCGCGTGCTGCTTACTGATGCCAGAGCCTGAGAAAACGCCTGTGTTTCTTGGCTATAGGGACTGAATGGAAGGCATCTTTTTGGTTTAACTTTGTGCAGAAATTTTTTTTCTGTCCTAAGCCTGGAAGATCTGATAAACCCTCCATCCTGAACCTTTTTCTTTTGATGAAAGCGTTTAGAGACCTCACATTTAGAACCCGTCTCCAGGAACCGTCTAATTTTTGGGATTGGGAACAACAGATTGACTCATCCTCTAACAGACATGTCTACAATGTCTATATTCCCTTGATTTAAAGCTAGGGAAAGGGAGGCATCTAGCACTGGATTCACCTCTCTGCCAGGTGCAAACCTCTGAACTGGTAACCTAAAAAGGCAGAGTTGTAAACCACTTTGAAAAATCTTTAAAACCCATTTGTATGCATGGGTTTTCTTATGGAAGCTGGATCACCTCTGGAATGAGCTCCTCTGCCACAGCCTGGGACCTTGTGTTTTCCACTGTAGTGGCGGAACTGGGCTTGGTGAGATGCTTCTCGGGATGCTCCTGCAGCCCGGTAGGGGCGACCCTCTGTCCAATAGGGCTTCTTGTAGCCAGGAAAGGACTTTTTGAGCTCTGAAAAGGATCTCCTTGCCTTATAACGGCCTTTAACCTCCTGAATGAACGAGGAACCAAAAATATAAGAATCCTCCAAATTTGGGAACTCGTGATTTAGGGGATTAAGGTCAGACATTCCTGCTGCGTGGACGCTTTCAATAAAGCCATCTTAGCAGCCAGCAGAGATAAAGCAGATGGTTTATGAACATTGCCTTCTTTTTCTGCTTTATGCAGCATCAGTAATAGTGGGCCCACAGCATCAGCAATTTTAAACTGTATATTATGATAAGTCTGGTCTGTGGGATCTGTAGATACACTGCTCCCTGTGATAGATAACAAAGCAGGATATACTTCAGGAGCCATTAAAGCCTGGATGTCCAGGATACCAATGTGGTTCCTGAGGAGAACGTCATCCTCCTTAACCAAAGGGGATCTAAAGGCTAGTTTGGCAAAATCTCTAATCTCAGAATCGTGCTCCATAGCCCATCTGCAGTGAAATAATTTTGATGAGAGAGTCTTTCCTAGGAGACTCACGCTAGCCATCTGAATGTTGCTTAGCTTCCCTCGCTCAGTGGAAGCTGCTGAACATACCACTTCCTCAGATTCCCAGTCTATTTCTGGAGAGCCGTGTCTAGAACAGGATCAGCTTTGGGAGAAAGAATGAGCAAACACTCTGGAAGAGGAAGGAGAAGGACCATCGATTTGTCCTTTTTCTCTGGAAGCTGTTTATGGTGCTCAAATGAGGGAAACACACTATTCCTCTTTTGGGATCCTGTCTCTTTAATTTTTCGCTTACTCAAACAAGTATGAGGGGAAAGAGGAGCAGAAGAATTTTCCTCAGACAAAGAACTGGCAGAAGAGACCAGCCGTCTTTCTTTATTATTTTTTCGTAAAACTGGGACCATATCCTCCTCAGAAGATGAAGAGAGGATAGGCCCCTGGCAAGGAATGCTCTCTTATGGAGCTTTCTAACATTGATGGAGCTGCCTCTAGGAGAGGCATCCACTAAATGTGTGACAAACACAGATATGGAGTCCTCCATCAATGATGCCATTTTAAAAATCTCACGGTCAGCACAGCTCTCCTGATTACCTGATTGGTTGAAACGCTGTTGGTGTGCAGGAGCACAGCGCAAGCGTTTTTTCAGCTCTGGCATTTACCATTTTGAGGCTGCCGCATACCCACTAGCTTTTCTAGGTGGTTAAGCCTCCCGGAGGACAAATATGTATGTGTGAGTGTTGATCCAAGGAGAAATCTGATTGCTATGGATATGGAGTTAAGAATTATTATTTTTTTTCCATTTTTGTGGCATAATTGGAAATGGGTACAATTGGTTTTTTTGTGCCTTCTTTTGGATCAACTGCATAAAAGAATGGGTTTCAAGGTTTTCAACCATGATTTTCATGTAACGTAGAAAAGTCAAGGGTCTCAGGGATCTGGCCCGAGATATGTCAGGATAGAACAGCAAGAAATGTCCCTCAAATTGGTATGGAGAGGTGTTGCGAACTGTGGACAGGAAAGCTTGCTTGTCTGGACCGTGTTGCAAACGTATAATAACATCCCTGCTGTTTTTTTGGGAGGTTGCCTGAGGTTGTGGTAGCCTGTAGCACCCATCCAGAATCATAGCTTTAGCTTGTTTGGGAGAAAATAGACTGGATAGCAGTCTCCCAATAAGGTGGGGAATTTACACCGGGGTAACACTCTCAGCCAGTCCCTTTATTTTGACATTTTTCCATTGCCTGCGATTCTCCATGGCCGCAACTTGGCGCTGAGTTTGGGTCAGATCTTTCTTGATCGTTGTCAGCTAATTTTCAAGGCTAATGATGCAGTTCTCATGTGCTGCAGTGCTGATTTCTGTATCATGTAGTCGCATTGACACTCCATGAATTTCCTACTAAAATTAACTTATGTCTGCAGTGATATGACGGCGGAGGTAATCGAGGGGGGCCTTCAGTCTTTCTTCAGTAACGGGGGGGCTGCCCTGCACCATAGGCTTGCCTGCTCTCTGTGTCTCAGCCATCAGTTCCAGGTTGGAGAGAGATTCTTTGCTGTATGTTCGGGAGGGTGCGTCAGATAGCGGCGCCATGACAGGCCTCGAGGATGCTTGCGGCCTCCACAATAGTTCGACGGTGGATGGGGGCTTTTCCATCCGTTTTTTTTTGCTTTTGCGCCCCATTACCTTGGCAAGGCAGTTGCAGGACCTAGTGTGGTAGGTATAATAGGGGAAAATGTTTTTAATCCGGCTTGAACGGAGTGCACGAGAGACACTTACGCTCTGTGTGGCTGCTGGCTCTGCCCCCATCCCTGTATAAATACTACCTTGTCTCAAACTTTTTCAGACCGTGTACCTATAACCGGACTTACAAAACAGTAAAACAGTTAAGGACTAGCACTGACAGCTGTAACAGTGATACTGGAGGAATAGCACTGCCAGCTGTAACAGTGACACTGGAGGAATAGCACTGACAGTAGTAACTGTGACAGTGGAGGACTAGCACTGACAGCTGTAACAATGACACTGGAGGAATAGCACTGACAGTACTAACTGTGACAGTGGAGGAATGCAGTGCAGTGACAGTGGAAAAATAGCGCTGACAGCCGTAACAGTGACAGTGGAGGAATAGCGCTGACAGCCGTAACAGTGACAATGGAGGACTAGCACTAACAGTAGTAACTGGGACAGTGGAAGAATAGCATTGACAGTTTTGACAGTGGAGGAATAGCACTGACAGTTGTAACAGTGACAGTGGAGCAATAGTATAGACCAGGGTTAGGCAACATTTGGCACTCCAGTTGTTGGTAATTATTTGTCAGTATTATGGCTGTAAGGTCATTAAGGGAGATTTAGTCCACAACATCTGGAGTACCGAAGGTTGCCTACTTTTGGTGTAGACACTGGTGGGCAAAAAACACCAATGCATCAATCAATTAACTTGATTATGTATTACAAAAATCATTTAACCATGTAATTTTTCTATAGATGGCTTCTTCAGGATATGGGCCATATTTGTAAAATACTGTTGAGCAAGTGACTATGTAATGTCAGTTGAATAGGAGCCTAAAATAATACATGGCGTATGATAAAATATTTTAGGATGCTAAAATAAACATTCACCTCTATTTTTACACACTTCACAGGATATACATTCTTCAAATAGCAGACAAATTCATAGTTGAGATTAAGATGACACCCAAGAGATAAATAAAATACTATGAAATTAAAGATATTTACATACTGAATTATTCATTTTTCTTTTGGTTTAAATATTTTTTTTATTTTGTACGCAATACGGCAGAGAGTAGCCAGAGTGCTAATGCAGTTTCACATGTGCCTACGCAGAGGCTAATAAATTCATCAGAAAGCAATGTTATACATTCAAGTACAAAGAGTTAAGTATGCATAACTAACCAGGATTTTTTCTGGTTAAGTAAGCCTTGTTTTCTGGTGATGGGGTTCTGAAAAACCTTGTGGTTGTACCAAAGTGGTATAAGGCCTAAGTAGGCGATACGTGAAAATGTTTAGTAGTAGGTAGCTTATATATAAATTAAGAGCATTCCACAGACCTCTCCCCTGATGTCCTGCAACGTCTCACCTCTTGCCTTTCGTCTATCTCTGATTGGATGTCCTCCCGCTTTCTGAAACTGAATCTTTCCAAAACAGAACTTCTTGTCTTTCCTCCTCCTAATATTAATTCTCCTCTCTCGCTCTCCCTTCAGATTGGTGGTACCCATATCAGCCCATCCTTACAAGCATGTTGTCTTGGTGTTACTTTTGATTCTGGCCTCACATCCCGTCTGTTGTCAAATCATGCCAATTCCACCTCAAAAACATCACCCGCATCCGCCCCTTTCTTACACAAGATGCTACTAAAGAGCTTGTCCATGCTCTAGTATTCTCTCGCATGGGCTATTGTAACTCTCTCCTAATTGGTCTTCCCAATAGTCATATTGCCCCGCTACAGTCTGTGATGAATGCTGCCACCAGACTGATTTTTCTCTCTAGTCGGTCCTTTCACATCTCACCCCTCTGTCAGTCCTTACATTGGCTTCCTGTATCATAAAGGAGTCAATTCAAAGTGCTAACCCATACCTATAAAGCACTGAATAATCTTAGCCCCTCTTATATCTCCTCACAGATCCATAGGTATGCCCCTTCTCGGTCTCTCTGCTCTGTCCGTGACCTTGTTCTGTCCCCTGCTCGTACCCGTACTGCCAACTCGCACTTGCAGGACTTTTCGCGGGCGGCTCCCATCTTATGGAATAGCCTGCCTACCAGCATCAGACTCTCCCCTAGTCTTCAATCGTTTAAGAAGTGCCTTAAAACTAATTTCTTTAGGAAAGTCTATGGTCTCCCAGACTAACCTCTACCTTACATACCTGTCTCTTGCTCTCTCCTAAAGGGCAGCACTCTACTCTCCCCTCCAGCTCTGCTCTCCACTCCCACCTAATTCGACTTCTATTCCCTGTCCTAATGTGTTTTATACCCCACCTCCTATAAACTGTAAGCTCGTTTGAGCAGAGCCCTCTTCAACCCTTCGTTTCTGTTAGTTTTCTTCTAATTGTCCTAAATATCCCCCCTCTAATAATATTGTAAAGCGCTACGGAATCTGTTGGCGCTATATAAATCACAATAATAATAATAATAATAATAAAAGAGCACGTTATGTAAGCAACAATGTTTACGCCTAACAGTTAAGTTAAAAAGCTAATCCAGATGTGGACCCCATGCTCACTGTACCTAGAAAGGTATCAGCTACAACTCACTGATGAGGTCCAGGGAATGCTGAAACGATAGTCTGCGGTTGCTGTATCGCTCGTGCAGAGAGAATTTGCTGGCATATCAGTTTTGGGCTGCCCTTATGGGTGGGATCAGTCTGATATGTTTCAGAATATGTTCTCTCTAATGACACAAGTGAGCAAAAATATATCACTTGACTAAGCATTTTGAGATGAAGGCAGGAGTGCTAGCAGAGAGAATGGAGTAGGTTACTGGATATTTAGTACATAGAGATCAAGTAGGGTTTGTCCCAAATAGGTCTATGACAAACCATATAAAAAATATTGTTGCAATTTATTCTTTGGAGCCCTTTGGTTTTGCAGGTAAGATAATTGGAGCATTTATGCCTCTATGTGGGGGTCCTAGTGGCAGAATTATTGTCTCAGGTATAAAATCTGATTGGTTCTGAATCTCAAATGGTACACGCCAGAGCTGTCCTTTATCTTCATTAATATATATACTATTTATTGAATCTCTGCTGATTGAAATAAGATCAAAGAAAATCATTTTAGGTTTTGTCTACAAGGACAGTGAGAAAATTAAATTATATGCAAATGATATCATGCTAACTATTAAATATCCATCTGAATCAATCGATGAAGTAATGTATATCATTCAGAATTACGATAATTACTCAATTTATAAATTAAATACAGAAAAATCTACAGTATTATAAATAAATGTAAATCAGACTGCTCAAGATATCATTGCAAGTAAATATAAGTTTAACTGGGCAAAAAAAACCTTCAATTACCTAGGCATTAAGGTCTTGAAGAATCCAGTGAAGTGGATATACTTTATTTACGTCCTCTGATTAAAGAGATAACCCTTAAACTAAAAATGTGGAAGTACCTTGAAAATTAATACAATAAACTTTTCTATGATCCCATTAAAGGGACCCCTCTCCCTCCTCCCCTTGAGGTGCAGAAAAGGTTAAAAACTCTTAATTACTTACCTGAATACATCACTAATGTCTCTTAGCGCTGGGTCAGGCACCACCTCTGCTCCTCCCGCCACATTGGGGACCTCATGTGCATTAATCAATGCTTTTCTATGGGGTTTTAGCTGACTCTGGATGTCCTCGTACGGTGAGGACATCCAGCATCAGTTAGGCAACCAAAAGTCACCTAACAACACAGAAGCGCCTTTAGTGGCTGTCTGGTAGACAGCCATTAGTGGTTGACTTAATCTGCAATGTAATTATTCCAGTTTCTCAATAACTGCAATAATTACTTTTGCAATGTTAAGGGGACAGGTGTACTGCACCCAGACCACTTCAATGAGCTGAAGTGACCTGGGTGCCTATAGTATCCATTTAAATATTCCTAATATGTGGGTAGTTGATTTACCCCTTATTAAGTTTTGGCTGATGTGTGGGGATGCAAAGGCTATAACACACTTTCACTCCGGGAATAGGGAGACTCTACAGCGCATATACTCAGCCGGAGTATAGGGGATCTTTAAAAGGTCTTGTTATACCTTTTGAGATAATTGGATTAAAAAAACTGATGATAACCCACATCTTATTCTTGTTATTTTTTCCTCATTTCTCTTTTTTTTTTCTGTCCTTATAAGACGTTACATTTTATTATGTGGATAAGACTTGTTTTGGGTTTTTTAAAAATGTTTTTTCAGTGTGCTTTTCCTGCCTTGAGTCTTGTACAGATTTTGAATTGCAAGTTCTGTCCAATGAGTTGTATGTTTATTTATGTGTATTTTTGTTGCTTTGTTTATCTTTTTCTCTTCTGTCTTGCTGGACATGCATTTTTTTTTACTTAAAATAATAGAAATATTAAACGGGGGAAGAAAACCTACATGAGATTCTAATAAAATGCATTGTGATATGTCATCCACTTCCAACAGGAAGTAAAGGGAATGCACAGCTGTATTTTTCCCATAACCCCCTGCACAGTATTGTCTTTATTAAGTGCATGTCCGCAGCATATAACACACTCTAACCACAACTGTTGTGATATAAACGTGTACACTTTTTCACTGTTTTTTCTGCTTCAGGTTTATTACTGCACTTCTGTGTTTTTCTGGCATATGTTAAATGTAATGGTCACACTGGCATACATATAGCGGTCGCAGCTACAAACCGCTGGGGCCCCATGTTAAGGTGCCCATCGAGTGGCCCATGCTGTCAAGGCCACCCGATGGGCATGGATTTTCAGGGGGCCCGATCAGCGCTGCGGTGCTTTAACAGCAAGACCGCACGTCCTGTGATGAGATCATCACACGCTGGGAGGAAGTGACTCCCCGTCACTCATCACTGAGAGCCCATGCGGGAGAAAGCAGAGGGAGTCAGAGTGGGAACTCTGACTCCCATCAGCCTGAGCCACCACTGCACTCCAGGGAAAGTCACCTTCCTGCACCTAAAAGGTAGGAAACAAGAGGGTGACTTAAATATTATGTGTATGTGTGCCTGTCTGTTTGTATGTATGTGTGCCTGTCTGTTTGTATGTATGTCTTTGTATGTTTGTGTGTGTGTGTGTGTCTGTATGTATGTGTGCCTGTCTGTTTTTATGTATGTATGTGTCTTTGTATGTATGTGTGTTTTGTGTGTGTGTGTCTTTGTATGTATGTTTGTCGGGTGTGTGTCTGTCTGTATGTATGTGTGCCTGTCTGTTTGTATGTATGTGTCTCTGTATGTATCTGTCGGTGTGTGTTTCTGTATGTGTGTGTGTGTGTATGTCGGGGGGGGTGTTAAAGGGGGGTAGAGGGAGGGAGGGGGGGGGCATGGATCAGTTTCGCACCGGGGACCCATGGGTTGTGTGTACACCACTGAATGGTGACCGCGACTCACAGCCACATGTCAAATCATTTCATGTAAACTTCATTCAAACCTGAACAATGCTTTATACCTTGATAATCGACAAAATATATTGTGACCCATTTTTCTGATTACAGTACAACAACACAGATGGATGTAGTCTGTTGTACGTTATCAATAAATCATTATTAGTCACATATACAGGAGTATATTTTTCCAACATAGAGTAGTTCAAAACCTTTCTGTCTTCTAAGGAGGTAGAAAGCTTTCCAAGTGCAAGAATTCACGTTTGAATTTGGATATAATTCCAGATCTAACATTTGAGCTACTGATGAGGTGACAACATGTGTATTGCCTTTCCGTACAGTCAAGAGCAGGTTTTTTGTATTACTTAAATGTCATCGCATTCATTTTACACTTTGTGTTTCTTTTGTTCCACTGCTTTCCAGAGATTTCTGAAAACTTGCGGTGCTACTTACATTGATGTTTTATATAGAGTTTATTTGCTACACACTATGCTATTGTCACGGCAGCTAGTGTGGTCCAACACGCAGAAACTATGTAAATATATACATACAAAAGAAAAGGAAAATAAAAGGACAGAGAGTAAACCGGACTTTAGAATGGCCGGACTAATACGCTAGAGATATGGTCAAAGGGAAAGCCGAGGTCAAGGAAGCCAGAAATACTCAAATACCATTTAAACAAGCCAATTCAGGGGAACCAGAATTCAGAATAACCAGGGAAAAGCCAAGATTAGGATACCAGGAAGTCAAATTCACAAAGATAAACGCACTCTCGGGAACCAGGAACAGGAAACCACGACAGGGCAAGGAAGTCGGGAGCCGCAACAGCTATATCGTATTAAAACTTAATTTGCTTAGTTAAAGGAAAGAAATTGGGAATATATCTGTTTTAGAAAAGGTTTTTCAAATGTGTTATTTAAACTTTAATTTCCCAATGCGTTGTTCACTTAGCGATTCTTTGTTTAGTATCCAATGTGACTTAAATATTATGTGTATATGTGCATGTCTGTTTGTCAGCACATTTACACATTGTATCAACATAGCTCTGATTTGAACGCCCCTTATCTTATTTTACGTCAAAAGAAAAGAAATCTCAATGTATTCTATCTGATATGATTTTGGGATCACAGTGCACTGTTAGAGCCCACTCACCTCTAGACATTATGGAACTCATGATTTTGTGGCAAAATGGGCAAACAGATCTGTGTTTACAGCCAATATTTGTGAGTGTGTGACTGTCAGCATGTACAAAGGTCAGATGCCAGTCAGATTGATTACAATAGTTGCCAGGAGCTCTGTGTAATATGTTGGTGGTTTAATAAGACAGATCTAGGGTTCTTGATTTTATATTTTAAGCGCTTCTTCTTGCATGGTACCCTGGAAAGAGAGTAAGATGGATTCTAAATGTGGACATAACACCAACATCAATAGTTAGATACACAGACAGAGGCTTCTTTGGGTACAACTACAGAGCGTGCTACTTGGAAAGATGGCGCCTAAAATAAAGATCTCCAGACTTACCACTGAAATCTCTGAAGGGCTAACGAACTGTGCAGTGTAAGTTTTTCTAAAGAGCACTCTATAAATGAAACCAAGTGAAAATGCTACAGTGGCTTTTCATAACTATGCAGATCATTGTTGGATGTTTTTTGAGCAAAAGGGGAGCAATAAGCCTAGAACACTCTAGGAATGAAACAGCATGATGTAAATATAAGTATTCGTAATGTATAATATCTGGAGATTATATATAAATTTGAAACATAATTTAAATATGAATCATTGTGCAGCAGTCTCTTGCGTACCAGTAATTGTTTGTACCATGCACTCAACTGGCCCGGTGTGGTAGGTTGATATCTTCTCAACATCCGCATGTGTTTCAAAGCTCACCAACCTAAAGTGTCTTTGATCTGACACTTGTTCACGTCATTTTATTAGTTGTTGTTCTGTTGTATTGGTATAACCATCACGTACCCGGTTTAAAGCAGTTACCATCCGAGTACATTTATTTAGTAAAAGAATGTGGGGGCTTTCAGAAAAGAATGGATCTTTTTGTGATTGATTTGCGTTGTGTACTTGATGATTTCTTTCATCATGTTAAAATTAATTCTTTTTTTTCCCATTCTTTGTGCAGCGTGGGTTTGCTTTTGTCTTGTTGGCACTGAAAAATCTATGTCTGAAAATTTTTAATTCAAAAATTCAACTTGACATGAAACATTCTGGTCAAGTAGTCTTTGGAATTTTAGTATTGCATTATCCTTTCAGTCTGTGCACTAATTTAACTAGAGAAGATGTATCATTCAAGATGTTCCATTAACCCTAAGTTTTAATATATTATTAACAATTTCAATTCCAGCTTAATAAGCTTTTAATTTCAACAAACATTTTTTAAAGATAAGAATTGTTTCTGTAGGGGTTTTCAGTAGCATGTTCAATATAAAGTTCAGTAATCTACATGGAGGACAGGAGGACAATTGCTTCAGCCACCAGTATCGGCCAAGGGGGTTTTGAACTGATTCTGAAAATTAAAATAGCGGAAGGTATGTTTGGGATTCTGTTATTACAGTATTGCAGAATGAGGCAGCAGGCAGGAATTATGACTTTTTGTTTGCTAGTCTGACACTGTGTGAGTTTATGCGTGGGCTGGTGGCCTGTGCTTTCAATATTTTCCAGACCTGGTCTGCCATATTGGAAAATGTCCCAGTGGACAGTGGTATCTGTGGCTGACCAGGTGTCACTGGAGTTGTTTGCCAGTGCAAGGTGAGATTAGATGGTGATCATGACATCATAACACATGCCAGTTCTCAGTGGTACCAATAGAGTTTGTGGGAAACAGAATCTGCATCTTTTGGGCATGCAGAGATTTCTGTGAATGTTTTGTTCATACTGTGGTCGTACTTATACAGGTTCCAGGGATAAATGATGGCGCACCTTGCAACTCCAGCAGCCCAACCAGTCAAATCTATATATATTGCTTGCTCCATGTGAGTAGGGCAATCTACATGGACCTCTGTGAGTTTTGTGTGCAAAATAAGGTTATTCGTGAGTACTTGCCCACCAGTCCAAAAGTTGCCAGTCCACTAGTAGTCCTGCAACTTACTGTAAGAAAATGTGCTATTTGTTGAAGCCAATTTAGTCATTTCTAATTGATTTCAAGTGGTAGAATTGTACAATAAACTCAGAATTTACTAGAATATTCATAGAAAATTAATTAGAGCGTTTGGTGGAGTTTAGGTGTCAAAATGTCTGGGGTAGTTCACTAAATTAACTCCCCCTTAAACTTTTAACTTATGGAGAGGAACTCTGAATAGGAGTCTATCTGAATTAGCCTGAACTTTTCTGAAAGTTCACAATAACTAAGAAATGCTTTAAAGAACAATTCCAAGTTTGCTAAATAACTCATAGTGTATCCAGAAGACTATTTCAATAAACAATGAATAGAAACTAGGGACACCGGATCCCCTATTCCCTCACCACATAGCTTTTGAGCCATTGATCATCCCCTGGGGATACTGATTTGGGTGTTTTAACTCAGGGGTCCTTCCCCCCTTTACCCATGCAGAGCTGTGGAGTAGATTATATTTACAGCAGCTGTCCACCTGGGCTGTTTAATCTGGCAGAAATAAATCTTAATTTGCTTTATGGGAGACCTGTCCAATGAACCACCCAGCCCCATCATGTGATGAGCAGCAGGGGATGGGTTCAAATTAAGTGGAGGTCTACTGGACCTCTTACCTACAGGTAATAATCCTCATCGATATCACCAAGTTCCTTCTGAATCAAGGACTTCTTTCTTTCTCTATTCTCTCATTCAGATGCATGTCCGATAAAATCTGGTGTTTGATATATATCCAAGAGCCATTTTTGCATGGCATACAAAGCTTTTCTGGCACACGTCCCAGAGATCCCCATCTGCAGTGTTATTTCAAGGTGTTTTTCTTCTGTATAAGACCTAGAACAAATATTGAAACATATTAGAGATTACCAATAGAAAATCAATTTCTGAGATCATATAGAAACATAGAATGTGACTGCAGATAAGAACCATTCAGCCCATCTAGTCTGCCCAATTTTCTAAATACTTTCATTAGTCCCTGTCCATATCTTAAGTCTAGGATAGCCTTATGCCTATCCCTCGCATGCTTAAACTCCTTCACTGTGTTGACCTCTACCACTTCAGCTGGAAGGCTATTCCATGCATCCACTACCCTCTCAGTAAAGTAATACTTCCTGATATTATTTTTAAACCTTTGTCCCTCTAATTTAAGACTATGTCCTCTTGTTGTGGTAGTTTTTCTTCTTTTAAATATAGTCTCCTCCATTACTGTGTTGATTCCCTTTATGTATTTAAATGTTTCTATCATATCCCCCGTCTCGTCTTTCCTCCAAGCTATACATGTTAAGTTCTTTTAACCTGAAATTAAGATTTCATTTCTCCTTCTTAATTTCCTACACAAGATGCATTAACACAACTACAACAGTAATAGTGTAAATTATGTGGTACATACAGTTAGGGTCTGGGTTATTGAACATGATTCACATTTATTTTATAGAGCCCATATTTAGGGTATTTTACAAATTTTATGTAAAATCCTAAACAAAAATAAAATAACTTGAGTTTGGGAATATAAAGCTTAGGACAGTTGGGAAATGTAGCAATAATGATAGTAAGTGACATACATCTGTGAACAGGGCAGTTGGCAAACACCGTGCTTTCACGTGTCACATGTACGATGGTATAATTGTTTGTGAATTAAATATTGCGTTTTAACTAGCATTTTACTTTAAGAATTTCCTTCATAGGTGTGCACAAGATATGAGCTAGGTGTACCCAGGAACATCCGTATGGATGGCCATTTTGTCCGTCCTGTTCTGCATTTAGATCTCAATCTTTTGAATCATTTTAATTGCTCGTTAAGTTAAAGATTGTGAAAATGTCATATATTGATTTATACAGTTAGGTATTTTTGAGTAAAGAGCATGTATTGTATGCTTCTTTGTTTTAAGAACAAACATTGTAATCTGGTAAATGGAAAAATTATAAAATGTTTGGTTGATGAATTAAAATATTGTTCTTTATAATTTAGTAATCAATAAATGAAGATAAAATACACTGGGCGCACAGTGTTCTGCACTTACATATGCTGCTCTCTTAGTTTTGTAGTGTTTTGTGTTTGTTGTAACTTTTAGAATTTAAGGACGCAGTTAGAAGATTGTTGGGAAGATTGAGTTCATGGACCAATGAGCAAGTTAGATTAATTCTCATGGTTGAACTATAGGCTATAGGGCATAATTAAGCAGCTTAAAACAAAACCAATTTAAGTAATATTAGAAGTCATATTTATCACTTGGTAGTATGACTATTTTATTTGAGTAAATAAAACAGATATATAAAAAAAATATTTTTATTCTTAAAATATTCTGAAGCAAGCTAAAAGTCTTATCACAGTTTGCAGGTTTTATGAGTGTTCTATTTTAAAGTGAAATGACAAACATCAGACACTTGTTAAATAGTTGCTTGTCCCATTTACCCAAATTATATTTTTATTGTAAATCCAGTCACATTGAATTCTTTCTCCAGCTTAGTTATAAGAAAGTGGGATACGTCCAATATATTCACATAATCCCAGCTCAAGCAGCAATTTCCGAGTGCTTGTCTGCCAAATATAGAATCAAATCCACAGGTTTGGCCTACGTTCTTTTTAATTCACAAACAAGAGGTAATCTGGAGAAGACAGAAGGGTATATTGAACAGTTTTAGAAAAATGTGTTTTCATGATGGATTGAGCACTGCTTAATTAAATTAAAGTTGGTCTGTATTTTTCATTAACTATTTTAGTATTATGGTTGGTGGGCCATTTGGTTGGCCAGTTGTCTACAAAATCTAAAACAGGGAACTCCACTCTTACCCTAAAGCACAAACACACACGCCGTGTGTATATGTATATGTGTGTGTGTATATATATTTATATATATATATATATACACACATATATATGCAATTACACTCTAGCATACATACATGCACAGACACGCACTCATATAAATATCAGTACAAACAGGCTTGTAAGGTGGTGGTGGGGCTTTTAATGTGGGGTGTGGGTCTAGTAAGGTGGGAAGTTGGGCTTGTAAAGTGGTGAGTGGATCTAGTAATGTGGGTGATGGGTGTAGTAAGGTGGGGAGTGGGTCTAGTAAGGTAGGGAGTGGGTTTAGTAAGGAGGGTGGTGGGGATAGTAAGGTGGGAGTGGGTTTTGTAATGAGGGTGGTGGGGGTAGTGAGGTGGGGAGTGGGTCTAGTAATGTGGGTGGTGGGGGTAGTAAGGTGGGAGTGGGTCTAGTAATGTGGGTGGTGGGGGGGTAGTAAGGGTGGGAGTGGGTCTAGTAATGTGGGTGGTGGGTAGTAAGGTGGGAGTGGTTCTAGTAATGTTGGTGGTGGGGGTAGTAAGGTGGGAGTGGGTCTAGTAATGTGGGTGGTGGGGGTAGTAAGGTGGGAGTGGGTCTAGTAATGTGGGTGGTGGGGGTAGTAAGGTGGGGAGTGGGTCTAGTAATGTGGGTGGTGGGTGTAGTAACGTAGGGAGTGGCGCTTGTAAGGTGGAGACTAGTAATCCGAGCAGTTGTTTACCTCCAGGGTCCAGATAGTACAGGTCGTCGAAAGGGGTGAACTGAGAGTCCAAAAAGTGAAGTCTTCAGTTTTGCAGGCTCAGGAATCAGGGCGGAAAGGCTGTGAGATGGACACCGCTCTGCCGTTCTGGCACGGGCCTCACTCTAATGTAACGTTGCCGTAACTCCGCCTCCGCGTGATGTCACGGAACGCGTGAACGGTACAGGCAAGGTCTGGAGGAGGAGCAAGTCCGTCCTACACTATGCGGCGATACCGCTATCATGGTGAAGGATTAAATCGCATCAGGAGGAAAAAATATTTTTCCGCTGTGCAGCACGAGCCTCAATTTTGAGGCCCGTGCACATGCCTGTGGTCACAGAATTCTACATTGCCCCAGCTGCTTTAAAGGCAGCAACAGGGACTTGCAGGCCCAAACCAGTTGTAGGAGAGGTGGATAGCATAGAGAGGCCATCAGTCACACAGTATACAGTCCTTACTGCAAGTGGTGTTTAACAAGAGCAATGGCCAGCCCACCCGCATTTGACCACGTGCCAGAGAAGGCTCTTGGTCTCTGCCACGACAGGGGAACATTGCAGTAGGTTTTGCACTGAGCACGATCTAAGATAGCCGGCACACATCCTCCGAACGACAAGGCCCAGAAGAGACCTGCAGGATGCTCAGACAAGGGGGGGGCAACCCACAAGAAGGGAGTTGCAGGACAGAAACAACCCAGGAAAAAGTAGCATGGACTCCAGACAAGAGGAGTACAATAGCATAAGCCAACTAGAAAAACTACAATTTCTGGGGAAATTGTGTGAAGTGTTCTTGCCTCCACCAGCAGTCTACAATTGGAGTGGGCGGAGTAACTGTTATCATTTATATAGCACATTTAATTGCAATGTTGTTGAACAGTTACATTAAACCATACATTTATAAAAACATTAGCAGGTGTATAAAAGGCCCTGTCTATGACATCACTTGCTGCTGCAGCCTGGCACAGGTCAGAGTATTTTGGCGGTTGCCATCTTCAAACGGTCGTATTTTAAAAACTATAAATCCTACAGCGAAGAGCTTTATATTGTGAGAATCACAAGACCCAGACCTACCTCTTGATGCATAGTATGTCTCTGAAGTATTAAAAATGAAGGCACAGTCGCAGTTTAGAAATTGCCCTTCAAGTTTGAGCTGGCTTGAGTGAAGTTTCAATGAATGTCAATGGAAGGCATGAGTTGCAAACAAATGGTCATATTGTGAAATCTATCAGGACTATGGCTTAGCCGTGGACATTTCTAGTGGCAGCAGGGATAGCTGAACGTTTTGATATAAGATTTGTTTAGGTGGGCTTGAAAATGAGGAAGTGGTGGCAGTTTAGAAATTATGTCCTGATTTTTCAGCTTTTGCCAGCTCCCACTCTAGCTTTGCCATTCATTCCTATGGGACAAATTGCGCCACAAGAACGACGATATTCCGTGAACCATTCGGCGAAACGTTCCACAAAGTAATAGCAATCCGATCGGGAACAATCTGCACGTTTTGGTAAATTTATGTCTATGTAGTGTAAAAGCTATGGGAGGAGTAAGGGTGGCAAATGTTGCTATAATAATAATAATAACTAGAAAAGCTACAATTTCTGGGGAAATTGTGTGAAGTGTTCTTGCCTCCACCAGTAGTCTACAACTGGAGTGGGCGGAGTAACTGTTATCATTTATATAGCACATTTAATTGCAACGTTGTTGCACAGTTACATTAAGCCATACATTTATAAAAACATTAGCAGGTGTTCAAAAGGCCCTGTCTATGACATCACTTGCTGCTGCAGCCTGACACAGGTCAGAGTATTTTAGCGGTTGCCATCTTCAAACGGTCGTATTTTAAAAACTATAAATCCTACAGCGAAGAGCTTTATATTGTGAGAATCACAAGACCCAGACCTACATTTTGATGCATAGTATGTCTCTGAAGTATTAAAAATGAAGGCACAGTCACAGTTTAGAAATTGCACTTCAAATTTGAGCTTTGTAGAGTGAAGTTTCAATGAATGTCAATGGACGGTGTTAGTTGCAAACAAATGATTATATTGTGAAAACTATCAGGACTATGTCTTAGCCGTTGACATGTTTAGTGGCAGCAGGGATTGCTGAACGTTTTTATATGATTTGTGTAGGTGGGCCTGAAAATGGCGGCAGTTTAGAAATCATGTCCTGATTTTTCAGCTTTTGCCAGCTCCCACTCTAGCTTTGCCATTCATTCCTATGGGACGAATTGCGCCACAAGAACGACGATATTCCGTGAACCATTCGGCGAAACGTTCCACAAAGTAATAGCAATCCGATCGGGAACAATCTGCACGTTTTGGTAAATTTTTGTCTATGTAGTGTAAAACTGTGGGAGGAGTTAGGGTGGCAAATTTTGCTATAATAAGAATAATAATAACTAGAAAAGCTACAATTTCTGGGGAAATTGTGTGAAGTGTTCTTGCCTCCACCATTAGTCTACAACTGGAGTGGGCGGAGTAACTGTTATCATTTACATAGCACATTTAATAGCAACGTTGTTGCACAGTTACATTAAACCATACATTTATAAAAACATTAGCAGGTGTTCAAAAGGCCCTGTCTATGACATCACTTGCTGCTGCAGCTTGACACAGGTCAGAGTATTTTGGCGGTTGCCATCTTCAAACAGTCGTATTTTAAAAACTATAAATCCTACAGCGAAGAGCTTTATATTGTGAGAATCACAAGACCCAGACCTACATTTTGATGCATATTATGTCTCTGAAGTATTAAAATTGAAGGCACAGTCGCAGTTTAGAAATTGCACTTCAAATTTGAGCTTTGCAGAGTGAAGTTTCAATGAATGTCAATGGACGGCGTTGGTTGCAAACAAATGGTCATATTGTGAAAACTATCAGGACTACGGCTTAGCCGTTGACATGTTTAGTGGCAGCGGGGATAGCTGAACGTTTTGATATAAGATTTGTGTAGGTGAGCCTGAAAATAAGGGAGTGGTGGCAGTTTAGAAATGTCCTGATTTTTCAGCTTTTGCCAGCTCCCACTCTAGCTTTGCCATTCATTCCTATGGGACAAATTTCGCCACAAGAACGACGATATTCCGTGAACCATTCGGCGAAACGTTCCACAAAGTAATAGCAATCCGATCGGGAACAATCTGCACGTTTTGGTAAAATTTTGTCTATGTAGTGTAAAAACTGTGGGAGGAGTTAGGGTGGCAAATTTTGCTATAATAATAATAATAATAACTAGAAAAGCTACAATTTCTGGGGAAATTGTGTGAAGTGTTCTTGCCTCCACCAGTAGTCTAGCACATTCAATTGCAACGTTGTTGCACAGTTACATTAAACCATACATTTATAAAAACATTAGCAGGTGTTCAAAAGGCCCTGTCTATGACATCACTTGCTGCAGCAGCCTGACACAGGTCAGAGTATTTTGGCGGTTGCCATCTTCAAACGGTCGTATTTTAAAAACTATACATCCTACAGCGAAGAGCTTTATATTGTGAGAATCACAAGACCCAGACCTACATTTTGATGCATGGTATGTCTCTGAAGTATTAAAATTGAAGGCACAGTCGCAGTTTAGAAATTGCACTTCAAATTTGAGCTTTGCAGAGTGAAGTTTCAATGAAAGTCAATGGACGGCGTTAGTTGCAAACAAATGATTATATTGTGAAAACTATCAAGACTACGGCTTAGCCGTTGACATGTTTAGTGGCAGAAGGGATAGCTGAACGTTTTGATATAAGATTTGTGTAGGTGGGCCTGAAAATGAGGGAGTGGTGGCAGTTTAGAAATCATTTCCTGATTTTTCAGCTTTTGCCAGCTCCCACTCTAGCTTTGCCATTCATTCCTATGGGACAAATTTCGCCACAAGAACGATGATATTCCGTGAACCATTCGGCGAAACGTTCCACAAAGTAATAGCAATCCGATCGGGAACAATCTGCACGTTTTGGTAAATTTTTGTCTATGTAGTGTTAAAACTGTGGGAGGAGTTAGGGTGTTAGGGTGTAGAATTTTTTATATAATAATATATGTAATATATATGTGAAAGGATAACATTAGGAAGTGAGATGCTTGCCTATGCCAAGAACATAATATAATAATATATATGTGAGATAACATTAAGTGGTCTTGCTATGCAAGAACACTTAATAATAATAATAATATATATGTGAGATAACATTAAGTGGTCTTGCTATGCAAGAACACTTAATAATACAATCAATCTAGGCCAGTGGTTCCCAACCCTTTTCACTTGCCAGCCCATTTCCATAAATCATACCCCTCAAAATGTTTGTAATTAATAGAGTTGCTGTTATTTCAAATTTATATGTTTTTCTCTGCCCTGTCTCCCCTTGTCCTCTGCCCCAGGCTGTCTCTGCTTCTTCTCTCCCCCAATCACCCCTGCTCTTCATCTTCCCCAGGCTCTCTTGCTCCTCCTATGCCCCAGGCACCCCCTGGTTCTCCTCTGCTCCAGGCATCTATATAGTATATGCAGTGCACACACATGCAGATACACAGACATACGCACTGACACACATGCAGATACACAGACGCACAATACACACATGCATATACACAGACATCCAGATATAAATACCGCCACATATGCAGATGTACAGACACAGAGCTAGAAACAGTGACAGACAGATACAGACATACAGAAACAAACACTGACATACTTACAGATAGACACACAAAAAGACACACATACAGATACTCAGACACACAAGGAGACACAGACACAAACACTGACACACATACAGATAGACAAACACACACACACTGACACACATAGATAAACAGATACCTACATTCATATACACCAACAGACCGCTACAATGACACATACAGATTCACAGACACACAAATACAAGCACTGACACACATACAGCTGCACAGACTCACTGATACACACACTGACACACATGCAGATACACAAACACAAACATTGACACACATGCAGATGCACAAACACACAGACACACAGATACAAACACTACCACACATACTGATACATACACTGACACACATACAGATGCACAGACACACGGATACAAACAATGACAGGTACAGACATACAGATGCACATACTGACACACATGCAAATGCAAACACTAATTACATACACATACAGACACACAGAAAGACACACATGCAGACACACAAAAACACTCGAAGACTCACATACTGGCCAAAGTTTTAGTAGCCACCCTCCCGTTTCCTACCTTTTGGGTACCAGAGTGTGGCTTCTGCTGGCTGGGGATGTTGGAAGTTAGGGTCTTGCTCTCCCAGTCCTGCTCCCCCTCCTCTCTGCCTCCTGTGCGACTTTGTCAGAGTTAGATGGGAGGAAGTGACAGGCTCTCACTGGATGCAATATTACACGGGCCCAATCGCACTGTTAAAGCGCGGCAGTGTACGATCGGGCCCCTGAGGATACATGCCTATCAGGTGACCCTAAGTGCAAGGACCACCATAGAAACATAGAATGTGACGGCAGATAAGAACCATTCGGCCCATCTAGTCTGCCCAATCTAAATACTTTCATTAGTCCCTGGCCTTATCTTATAGTTAGGATAGCCTTATGCCTATCCCACGCATGCTTAAACTCATTTACTGTGTTAACCTCTAACACTTCAGCTGGAAGGCTATTCCATGCATCCACTACCCTCTCAGTAAAGTAATACTTCCTGATATTATTTTTAAACCTTTGTCCCTCTAATTTAAGACTATGTCCTCTTGTTGTGGTAGTTTTTCTTCTTTTAAATATAGTCTCCTCCTTTACTGTGTTGATTCCTTTATGTATTTAAATGTTTCTATCATATCCCCCCTGTCTCGTCTTTCCTCCAAGCTATACATGTTAAGATCCTTTAACCTTTCCTGGTAAGTTTTATCCTGCAATCCATGAACAAGTTTAGAAGCCCTTCTCTGAACTCTCTCTAAGGTATTAATATCCTTCTGAAGATACGGTCTCCAGTACTGTGTACAATACTCCAAGTGTGGTCTCACCAGTGTTCTGTACAATGGCATTGGCACTTCCCTCTTTCTACTGCTACTACCTCTCCCTATACAACCAAGCATTCTGCTAGCATTTCCTGCTGCTCTATTACATTGTCTGCCTACCTTTAAGTCATCAGAAATAATCACCCCTAAATCCCTTTCCTCAGATGTTGAAGTTAGGACTCTATCAAATATTCTGTTCTCTGCCCTTGGGTTTTTACGTCCAAGATGCATTATCTTGCACTTATCCACATTAAATGTCAGTTGCCACAATTCTGACCATTTTTCTAGTTTACCTAAATTATTTGCCATTTGGCTTATCCCTCCTGGAACATCAACCCTGTTACATATCTTAGCATCATCAGCAAAAAGACATACCTTACCATCAAGACCTTCTGCAATATCACTAATAAAAATATTAAAGAGAATGGGTCCAAGTACAGATCCCTGAGGTACCCCACTGGTGACAAGTCCAAGCTTCAAATATATTCCTATGTTACCTGTCACTCAGCCACTGTCTTACCCATTCAACAATATTGGAATCCAAGCTTAAAGATTGCAGTTTATTGATAAGCCTTCTATGTGCAACTGAAATCTAGGTAAGCAATGTCTACTGCACCACCCTGATCTATAATTTTAGTTACCCAATCAAAAAAATCTATAAGATTAGTTTGGCATGATCTTCCTGAAGTAAACCCATGTTGTCTCTGATCTTGAAATCCATGGGTTTTTAGATGTTCAGCAATCCTATCCTTTAACATGATTTCCATCACTTTCCCCACTACTGAAGTAAGGCTTACTGGCCTATAGTTGCCCGACTCTACCCTATTACCTTTCTTGTGAATGGGCACAACATTCGCTAACTTCCAATCTTCTGGGACTACTCCTGTTAACAATGATTGGTTAAATAAATCTGTTAATGGTTTTGCTAGTACACCACTAAGCTCTTTTAATAGCTTTGGGTGTATTCCATCAGGTCCCACTGACTTATTTGTCTTTACTTTTGACAGTTGAAATAGAACCTCTTCCTCTGTAAACTCACATGTCATAAATTACTCATTTATCCTTTTTCTTAACTGAGGTCCCTTTCCTTCATTTTCATCTGTAAATACAGAACAAAAATATTCATTGAGGCAATCAGCTAGACCTTTATCCTCTTCTACATCCCTTCCTTCTTTTGTTTTTTACTTTTCTTTTCTCATTTATGTATCTAAAAAAAAGTTTTGTCCCCTTTTTTTACTGACTGTGCTATTTTCTCTTCTGTGTATGATTTGGAAGCTCTTATAACTTGCTTAGCCTCTTTCTGCCTGATCTTATAGATCATTTGTCTTCCTCACTCTGTTTTTTTTTTTATAATTACTAAATGCTAACTTTTTTGTTTTTAACTATTTTGGCCACATCTGTGGAGTACCATAGTGGTTTCTTGAATTTTTTGCTTTTACTGACAAGCCTAATGCAATTTTCTGTTGCATTCAGTAGTGCAACTTTTAAATAATCCCATTTCTCTTAGACTCCATTTAAATTGCTCCAGTCTGATAATGACTCCTCTACACATATTCTAATTTTAGAAAAGTCTGTTTTTCTAAAGTCTAAAACTTTTGTTTTGTGTGGTGTGACTCAGTCACTGTTCTTATATTAAACCACACTGACTGATGATCACTGGATCCTAAACTTTCACCTACAGTAATATCTGATACCAAATCTCCATTTGTTGACACTAAATCTAGTATGGCCTCTTTACAAGTTGGCTCCTCAACAACTTGTTTTAGAGACAATCCCAGGAGGGAGTTTAGCATATGTGTGCTCCTGGCACAAGCAGCTATTTTTGTTTTCCAATTCACATCAGGAAGATTAAAGTCACCCATGATGATAACTTCCCCCTTCATTGTAATTTTAGCTATTTCCTCAACTAGTAGATTATCTAACTCTTCAATTTGTCCTGGGGGTCTATAAATCACACCAACACGAGTTACTGTGTGATTACCAAATTCTAAAGTAACCCAAACAGACTCTATGTTCGCCTCACTAACTTTTATTAGGCTAGATTTTATGCTATTCTTCACATACAGGGCCACCCCTCCCCCTTTCTTGCCTTCCCTGTCTTTTCTACATATAGAGTACCCTGGTATTGCTACGTCCCAGTCATTTTTATCATTATACCATGTCTCAGTAACAGTGACTAAATCTACACTATCAGTTGCCATTATTGCCACAAGTTCATGGATCTTATTCCCTAAACTGCGAGCATTTGTAGACATGACTCTAAGCTTATCATTTTTTAACACACTTGCTACAGGCACCTTCTGTCCTTGTTTTGGGGGACAATTGGATTGATGTTTTATCACCCTTTTGCTCCCCCCCTCCTAGTTTAAATACATCCTAGCAAAACCTCTGAACTGCTCACTGAGAACATTTGTTCCCTTTTGAGAAAGATGCAAACCATCTTTTTTGTACAGGTTATTTCCATTCCAAACAGAGCTACCATGAGAAATAAAACCAAATCCAAATAGGCTACCTCAGCCTGCAATTCCCAACTTATGCTGTGCAAATGCACCAGCAGTAGTTCAGCCACTATGGATTTTGTTTCATGTACCCCTCACAGTACATGTACCACAGGTTGTGAACCGCTGATCTAGGCAACCATAAATAAATAGTAATAATAGTAGCACAGAAATAGTAGAGACAAATTACACTGACCTTATCCAATAGAGCAGCAAAGAAAGAGGAGGTGCTTAGATCACTGCCCAGTCTCTGTTAAGCTGTTTTTGTTTCTGGGTCTTTTTTCTTCTGTTGTGCTATTTTCTTTGCTCCTGTGAAGCTCAGTAAAGAAAGGGTAATGCAAAATATGAGCCTCCTGTCATGTTGTAAACATTTCTTTTTTCCTGATCTGTTAATAGCCTTCTGACCCTGCAGGAGCCTCCTGTGTGTGAATAAAGTTCAATTTACAGAGCAAGAGATACACATTTTTAAAGTAAGTTAAAGGAACACTATAGCAACACATGTATTCCTGACCCTATAGCGTTAAAACCACCATCTGGCCCCACCTTTCCACCCTAAATATTGCAAAATGTTAAGTTTACTTCAGTCTGCTGCTGCTGGCTCTTCCCCTGATCTTCCTGCTTGGCTGAGATAATCAAAAGTGGGAATCTGAGTCAATCACAATGCTTTCATATAGGAAAGCATTGGATTGGCTGAGCTTGTCAAAGAGGCAGATCGGGGCAAAGCCAGCACAAGTCAAACACAGCACTGTCCATTCATCATCTCCTCATAGAGATGCATTGAATCAATACATCTTTATGAGGAACGTTCGGTGTCTGCATGCAGAGGGTGGCGACACTGACAATGTCAGTCACACTGTGCAGCACTGCCCCAAGAAGTACCTCTAGCAGCCATATGAGGAGTGGCTAATGGAGGTATTCCTAGGCTGTAATGTAAACACTGAATTTTCTCTGAAAAGACAGTGTTTAATGCAAAAAGCCTGAATGGAATGATTATATTCACCAGAACAAATACAATAACTGTAGTTGTTCTGATTGAAAATAAACCATTCTTTTCCCATGCAGGCTGTGTCAGTTTCAGCCAGGTAAGGTGTGGCTAGGGTTGCTTATACAGAAACAAAAGTGATTTAACTCCTAATAATAAAGAATTGAGCAGTGAGACTGTAGGGGTATGATTAATATTCCTAAACTGTATCATTAAGCTAACTCTTCTTGATGCCTGTAGTACCCCTTTAATTCACACTGAAAAATGTCTCCTGCAGCTCAATCAATCCTTTGTGTCCTCAGCGAAGGAAATTTTTTATCTCACCACCGGCCATGGGACCACCTCTCTGTGCCAGATCTTGAGAAGCACGGCCCTGCAGGTGGCGGCTTGGGTCCTCTCTTGAGTAGTATATGGGGTAAGGGCTTTAGTAGGGATTGCTGGGGTAATCCCTTGACCCCTGTCATTTGCCTGATGCCCAGTCTGGGCCTGCTGGTTACCATTGGTGGCATTGTCTGAATGCTCCATCATGCTGTGCAGGTCATACTGATTGATTTTGCAGTATTATATTATTATGTCACACCTCACAACTCCAGCATTTAATGTCAAATCCATGGCATTCTTGATTTGTTAAAGTGGGTTGGTCACAATGGAGTAATGGCACAAAGCAAAAAGTAGTTATTGGTTTTGCCCTTAGATGTCTTTTAAAATTAAACTTTTTTTTTGTGTGTGGTTTGGTTTAAGAGGGTTTTATACCTGATGACATTAAAAACATGAATAGAAATTGCTGGAGTGAGTGTAGGTTGATCTGTATTAAAAATAAAAAAGGGACAGTTCTTCTTTGAAGAACATGACAGTATACTATGCAGCACAAAATTGTGTTCCCCTGTGCACCGCACTGTTTTAGAACCAGCAATAATGATTTCATATTAATGACACTTGTTGTTCTGAATCATACCACTAGGGGGCTTTTGAAAGAATGTTCTCTGTCCAGACGCAGTGTATCTATCATTAACCAGAATACTGATTCAGTTTCACATTACATCACACGTTATTAGATTTTGCTAGTGATTCATAATTAACTGTTTTCACTTTTATAATTTTTCCAATTGATTTATTTATTGGTAAACTTTATTTACTAAACCTGGTGTGATGAACAAGAAAAATGCACATTTTCTGAAACTCTGCACTTTTACTTAAAAATTACATTTCCCGTGGCAATTCGCTACAATTGCCAGTTTAGTGAATAACCCAATATTATAGTCCTGATATTTATCAAATGAAGGTAGTGTTGGCCAAAAGTCTAGGTTTGTAGGGCCACCATTAGGCTACTGCACCTTTGCACTCCCTTATAAAAATATGGAGTTTGCTCTAAAATACAGTCTAATAATGTGTAATAAATATTAATTTCATTTCAAAGTGGCTTGCTATAGAGATGGAGTCCATAGTTCTTCTGACTACAAGTCCACTTTTTAAATTCTCGATGTATCTAATTTTAAACCCTGAGGCAATATCTATTCTTCATCTGTGTTCCAGCTCAGGTAATAGCATATCATTTAAATCACTTTATAGTGTGTTACCTTAAATACCTTGAATTGGCCTATTACATACATTATCATTTAGGGGCTTAGTCAGTTTACCTTGTGTTAGCCCTGGTGGGATAATTCTAATGGGAAAACTGAACATTTAGGACAAAATAAAATACAACTTTGACAGATAAGTGGGTTCTATGTGTGCCTAAGTCTATACCAGAGTTAATTAGTTTAATAAAACACGTTTATTGGTTGTAGTGACCTTTACTGGCATAGTCCCCACCCACCCAAAAGATAAAAAAAAAAATGAAGAAAGGAAAACATGCCTACAATCCCACATCAAGGCCAAGTTATCCCTGCAGCCCAGTGACGTGTCTCTCTGTATGCTGATAACAGACACCAATATGCACAGATTTAATTTTAGCCGGCCAAGAACTTTAGCAGTCTCGTTAGCTGGAGGCTGGAACTGGAGTTACTTTTACTCTGTATCTACAGCATTACAAGCTCAAACACTGCACATACAGACTCCAAAAACACCCTTTTTTACCATTTTAATTATTTTTATTTGAGAGGGTTACAGATGGGCATGAGGTACCCCAACGGCATTCCTCATGCATAACAACATATTGTACTTTTGGGATATTTGAGAATACATGCCCAATTTTATTTTATGTAGGGAGACCAAAGTTAAAGCAAGGAGGTTTTGTAGTATGGTAGATATGTCTAGGCAGAGCCAAAAACACCCTTTTATACCAATCTGGTTATATATTAATCATTTTGTGTCTCAATTTTCATTAGGGGGTGATAGTATGTATGATTTTTGGAGTGCTTCTTTAATTGCTGCACCACACGATGGTGACCTCTACATTCCTGAAACATTTGAAAGCCATGCTTATTTCCCCTCATGAAAGTTAATAAAATGATTTCAGCTTCAGCGGAATACTAATAATATTATCAAACAGTGCTGTGGTATGGAATGGAATGATGATGGACACTAATGTTGTTAAACCATTTTAACAGCTGCTGAAAACATTTATTGAGTGGAAGATATCTAGTTCACAAAGAGGAAAATGCCATTATTAAAATTATTTCCTGGCTAATCATGGCAGCATTTAACATATGGGTTAGCTCCTCCCTCCAGCCAATAGGACAGGAATACCAATTAAAGAATTCAATTATCCCTGAGGTATAAGAGATCCCAGAATGTCTTTTTTTCCTGTCCTCCTAGCCAGACAGGATAGTTTGTATTTATTACAAAGGAATTTTTTTTTTTATGCTCACCTGGCTATGTCTTTCAGCCTTTTATTCCCTAAAGAGGTCAGCCTCCCTCTGTAGGAAGACCAGGTACATGCAACCCACCTCTTGGTAGCTGGGGACCGCTGGTAGCCAGAGGAGTTAGTGCTCCTCCGGCATCCTGTTGAGAGCTGCTGCTATGCCTGTCCCTGCAGGTGAAACTTCATATTCTGGCACCAGATTTCCAGTTCGGAGGCTCAGGACGCCCACACATGCGCAAAAGTAAGAGGACACGAGTAGCCCTATGTTCGTCAGTAATAAAAATGGCGGTCTCGGGCGCTCGCGTTGAATCGCGCATGTGCGATTAAAGAAACAGCACATCATTTCTATTTAAAGGGGAAAAGTGCGGGGTTTTTTTGCCGCAAAATTCAAATCCTTCAAGAAGGTGTAAGCTGCTCTCTGGGAAGCAAGCTCTCTCACTCTGCAGGTATTCATTTATTTTTATTTTTTCCTTTTTGGATACCTTTGGTATAATTTGTTTTTGAAGAAACATTTTTTTCTTTTCAGCCTTAATTTGTGTTTTCTATGATGGATCACTCTCCCACTTCAGCTAAGTCAGCGACTATAGGTCATAGGTGAGCATTAATTTTTGTATTTTTTCTCCACCATTCTCCTAATAAAAAGAGTGCACTAGAGGGTACAGTCTCTTGGCTTCTGAAATTACCGGACAGGCCCTAGATCTCCTTCCAGGAGAAGGGATAAACCGGCAGCTTGCGTTGGATGTGGATCCAGACCCTTGGACAACTGCAGGCTATGTAAGAAATGTTTAACTCGAGTTGCAGGAGAATCTGAATTCCAGCAACATCCACAAGCATCCACCTCAGCCCAGGATATAGCCTTGTGGATTAAGCAGGCAGTGGCAGAAGGCATTGCTGAATCACAAAAAGGCAAGTGTCCTAGATGTGAATATCTCCAGGTGAATCACGATTCTTCAGACGAAGATTTCGGACAGGATTCGGGTTCCCTGGACCTCGAACATATGTCTTCTAGCGATGAGGAATACTCCTGCCCCCTTGACTCTAAAGCAATAGAGCGTTTGATCTCTCTGGTGAGAAGAACACTGGAATTACCTGATGAGGTACTAGAAACTTCAGCAGTGGACAAACACTTCGGGGATCTCAGTAAAAGGAAACAATCATTTACGGGACACAAGTCCATTAAGGATCTTATAAGTAATGAGTGGAAGACTCCAGAAAAGAGACTTTCTCTGTAAAACCGTCTGCCTAAGTTATACCCCATTCGTGAGGAGGACTCCAGACTTTGGACTTCTAACCCAAAGGTTGATGCCTCAGTTATTAAGGTGGCTAAACGTTCTATTCTCCCGATAGATTGCAATGCTTCCCTGAGAGACCCTATGGAGAAAATAATAGATACAGACATTTCTAAATGTTTTTTAGCAGCAGGTACTGGATGTCACCCTGCAGTTTCTATTTCGACTATGTCCAGAGCAATGAGAGTATGGATCCTGGACATAGAAGAAGATTTGGACAAAGGTGTCAGAAGGCAACATATTGCAGATTCCCTACGGGAGGTCAGACTGGCCAGTGAATGGCTCTTAGAAGCCTCTACAGATATGATTAAGGTTATGTCGAAGGTTATGGCTTTCTCAGTTGCAGCCAGATGTGCCCTATGGCACAGATCATGGGGGGCTGATATGGCCTCAAAGCATAACTTATGTTCCCTTCCTTTTTCGGGTGAAGTATTGTTTGGGAAACCCCTTGAAGAAGCCATCAAGAGGGCACTGGATGTCGAGCAAGTTCTGCTTTCGCAAGATAGACATCCAAGACCTCCACTTGAACGTCGTTCTTATAGGGAGCACCCTGTCTATAGAGACAGTAAGGCTTATAGGCCAGGGCGTGAATACTACAGACCTACCTCCTGGAGAAGTGGTCAAACCAGCAAGTCCACCAGAAGAAAGACTAACACCTCTTCCTTCCGTCCTTCCAAACAGTTCTGAAGGTTACTACGCCCAAATACCTTTGGTAGGAGGAAGACATGCATTTCCAAAGGGTTTGGGCAGAGATCCCAGACAATTGGGTGAGGTCCATACTTACAGAGGGTTATTCTCTGGAATTTATGGACATTCCTCGATCAAGATTCATAAGGACCAGTTTGCCCTTGAATTCAATAAAAAGAGACGCTTTGATCCAGTACACTGGAGATCTTCTACAACAACGGGTGATTGTTCCTGTTCCAGAAAGTCAAAAGTTTCAGGGCTTCTATTCCCCTCTCTTCCTAGTGAAGAAACCTGGAGGAAAGTGGAGACCCATTCTGGACTTACATCAACTCAATATCCACTTGAGGATAAGAAAATTCAGGATGGAATCTCTTCGCCCTATCATACCGGTGGTACGTCAAGGAGATTGGCTAATATCAGTAGATCTGAAAGACGCCTACTTCCATGTTCTGATAGCTCTTCATCACCAGAGGTTCCTCAGATTCTGCGTAAACAAACAACATTTCCAGTTCCAGGCTTTACCATTTAGAATCAGCACAGCCCCAAGGACCTTCTCAAAGATCCTGGTGACGGTTATCGCATTGCTCAGAAAGAAGGGAATAGCAGTATTCCATTACCTCGACGATATCCTGATAGTCGCTCAAACATACAAGGTTTTACTGAAACATCGACTGATGGTGCTCCAGACACTAGAACGCTTTGGCTGGTTAATCAGCTACCAGAAGAGTCAACTTCTGCCTGCCAGAAGGCTGGTATTTTTAGGAGAAAAATTCGACACAGTGTCAGCAGTAGTGTCTCTGGCCCATGACAGAAAACTGAGTATACTGTCACGCATTCGAGAATTTCAAGTCGAAAGAATGACTACAGCAAGAAAGTGTATGAGGATCATAGGTTTCCTTTCCTCCACAATTGGCCTAGTGAGATGGGCTCAGTGGAACCTCCGCCCTCTACAAGAATACTTCCTACAGAAGTTCGATTCAGGCTCCCAGAAATGGGAGATGAAGATTTCCATTCCGGATCATATAAAAATGTCCCTCAACTGGTGGCTTTCTTGGGAAAACCTATCCAAAGGTTTCCCTCTGAGGGAGGTGGACTGGATGATAATCACCACGGATGCCAGTCAAGATGGTTGGGGTGCACATCTGAAAGACCACTTTGTTCAGGCACTATGGCCCCTGCACACCCGCATCTTCCTTCAAAGATAAGGGAACTGAGAGCAACCTTTCTAGCTCTTCTACATTTCAAGTCTCTCGTTCAGGATCAATGGGTGAAGCTGAGAATAGACAACAGGGCAGCTGTAGCATACATCAACCATCAGGGTGGTACCAGGAGTTGTTCACTGATGAAGGAGATCAAGCCAATCATGATTTGGGCACAGAGGAATCTAGCCGGTCTCTCGGCCTTATACCTTCCTGGGAAGGAGAATACGGTTGCAGACTTCCTGAGCAGACATCAAGTGAAGGAGACAGAATGGAAGCTATCCGATTTGGCCTTCCAATGACTGGTAATGAAGTGGGGGCTCCCACAGGTAGATTTAATGGCCACTGCTCAGAATACTCATCTTCCATTCTTCATGTCAAGGAGATTTCACCCACTGGCATATGCTCAAGACGCCCTTTCATCAAGATGGCCGTTTCAGCTGGGATATGTATTCCCTCCGATCCAGCTCATTCCCACCCTTCTGAAGAAAATCTCGAAAGAACGATGCAAGATAATAGCTATCATCCCGTTCTGGCCCTGTCGTCCATGGTTTCCCCTCTTGAAGAGTCTGTTGATAGACGAACCATGGGAAATTCAAGTCTTCTGGAATCTTCTTTCTCAAGGACCTCTAGTACACCCAGAGCCACACAAACTGCATCTTCATGCGTGGCTCTTGAAAGGCAATCCTTAAGCGAACAGGATTTTCCTGAAGAAGTTGTTTCTACCTTGCTACATTCCAGAAAAGCTTCTACCTCCTCTACGTACTATAGGATATGGGGGGCCTTTGCGGATTGGCTTCATAAAGATGTGAAGGATTTAAAGTCACCTTCTATTTCCCAGGTTTTGGGATTCTTACAGGCTGGGTTGGATAGAGGTCTAAGTCTGAACACCCTCAAGGTTCATTGTTCTGCTATTTCTGCCATGTAAGGTATCAGATGGGCTGAAAACCCCATGGTAATCCGCTTTATGAAAGCAGTTCTTAGGATTAGACCACTGATCCGGGTTTACAAGTGTCCCTGGGATTTACCTTTGGTCTCACAGGCCTTGATGGAGCAGCCTTTCGAACCGTTGGACGATATCCCTATGTTATCCCTTTCTCAAAAGACTCTACTTCTATTAGCCTTAGTTTCAGCTAGAAGGATGGTGGACATAAGAGGTCTTTCGGTAGAAGAACCTTATACCACTTTCTATCAAGATAGGGTCATTCTCCATCCCAGACCAGAATTTCTACCTAAAGTGGTCTCTCCTCTTCACCTAAACCAAGAAATTGTTCTTCCAGTCTACTTTCAGAATCCGTCAAACGAGATGGAAGAAAAGTTTCACATGCTGGACCTTAAGAGGTGTCTTTTGGACTAAGGCTTGGAGGAAGTCTCCTCAACTCTTTGTGGTCCCTTGGGGCTCCCATAAGGGTGAAGCGGCCTCTGTTTCTACCCTTCATTCCTGGACTGTTTCCTCTATTTCAAGAGCTTATAAGGTCCGAGGAGTTCCAGTTCCAAAAGGTATAAGGGCACACTCTACCAGATCGATTGCCACTTCATGGGCTGCAGAAGCTGGAGTATCACCAGAGAGCATTTGCGAAGCGGCTAATTGGTCTTCTATAAGGACGTTTATTAGTCATTACAAACTCGATATTTCTTCGGATTCTAATCTGCAGTTTGGACTTTCGGTTCTAAATTCTTGTTCTTCTCAAAGCAAGTAAAAATTTCTGGGCATCTATTCCCTCCCTGTTGTATTTACTGCTTGGGTATTCTCCATATGTTAAATGCTGCCATGATTAACCAGGAAAGAGGAAAATTTATTCATACTTAGCGTAATTTTCTTTTCCTGGCTATTATTCATGACAGCATTTGGGTTTCCCACCCATTTATTAAGTCGGATCAGCTTGCTACTAGACTGAGGAACCTAGTATTCTGGGATTTCTTATACCTCAGGGATAATTGAATTCTTTAATTGGTAATCCTGTCCTATTGGCTGGAGGGAGGAGCTAACCCATATGTTAAATGCTGCCATGAATAATAGCTAGGAAAATAAAATTACGGTAAGTATGAATTCATTTTCCTCTTTATTGGATCTTGGTGACGCTCAGAAATAAGCATTGGGATGACTCCTGTGCATTGTCATCCCACTTTTAGTTCTGATACTAAGCAATTTGATTGATACCATGTTGCATCACTGACACACTTCATTGGGTCCAGTTCATATAAGGGCCTGCATACAAGGGCCTGCTGTTGGCACTGGTAGCAGTCCATACCTGTCAACATTGGGCGGTATAAGATTGGTACGGGTGGTCAGGTCCTGAGGGGGCATCGCTATTGACACAACTCGCATCATTGAGCAAGTCTTCCTGGAAAAGGGTGCAGGCCGCCTACAGAAAGGGCTTGTCTGGCCAGCCCCGAACTTACAGGATCTTACATAAAGCTGTGGTGTTGTGCTATTGTACAGTCTTCGTGTCCATTCACAGTGTGAGCAAATCCACTACGGAACAAAATCAGGATGGTATTACAGGACCCCATGATCAGGACTGTTTCAACTCAATGAGTGACTGTGCTCATGATTGACTTATTTCACATTTTTCTATCACCAATTTTGAAACCTTGTTTGCATTTTTCATGTTCTGTGAGCTTTAAGTTTTTGGGCTTATTTAGCAATGCCCCTTAATGTATCCAAATAAATCATGTTAGATTTCAATTTTAAATTATTATTATATTTATTACTAGTAGCAAATTTGTGAGCGTTTATGAACAAAGATAGAAAACAAATGTACCTATGTGGAGAACATAACATTTTTTTCCCCCATATCCATCGGCTGAAAGTACGAGACTTCCTTCTGAATCTATTGCCAAGTTGCAAGCAATACAAAAAGCGCAACAAAGACACCTGTGTTCTAGACAGGAAAGAAGATTTTACTTAAACACGTCATGCTTTATTTAACTAATGTATTCACACCTATAAAAACATACATTGGTACCGTTTTGTAAACTGGACAATGTTGTCTTGAGTTTCTATGCACACACTTGTCCCTGTGTGCAAGTTACATAGAGCAGATCTGGGCTTTTGACAGCCTGAGTATAAAGAAGATTAGGAATTTATTTATTATTTTTTGTATGAGAGACACAGGCACAAATACTAAAAATCCACCAGTCATCTCAAATTGCAGGACATTTGTTTTGCAACTTGAATAAAATGCTGGAACATGCAACTAGCAAAAGTGTTTAAAGTGAACCTGGCTAAATCAGCCCCAAATACATTGAAAACATCAAATATCATAGAGAAGCATGATGTTTTCACTGTAAAATCTCCGGGTGACTGGCAGGAGGGAAGCGCACTGGAGGGGAGGGGGCAAAAGAAGGGCACTAGATGGGAGGGAGGCTAAACAGGGGGCAGGAGGGGAGGGGGCAATACAAGAGCACAAAATGGGAGGGGACATAAGTGCACAGGAGGGGAGGGTGGCATAAGAAGGGCACAGGAGGGAAGGGGAGGAGAGGCAAAAGAAAGGCACATGATGGCAGGGGGGCTAAACAGGGGGCACAAGGGTAGGGGCTAAACATGGCACAGGAGGGTAGGGGGAAAAGAATAGCACAAAATGAGAGGGGACAAAAGAAGGGCACAGAAGAGGAGGGTGCAAAAGAAGGGCAACAGTCAGGAGGAAGGCAAAAGAAGGAAACGGGAGGAGGGGGGCAAAAGAAGGGCACAGAAGGGGAAGTGGGCTGAACAGGGCACAGGAGGGTAGGAAGGAAAAGAATGGCATAGAAGGGGCAAAAGATTGGTGTGAGTGACTTTGTTAAGGGTCAGATAGTGGCTAGATGGCTGGGTCAGAGCATCTACAAAACGACAAGTCTTGTGGGGTATTCCCAGTATGCAGTAGTTAATACCTACCAAAAGTGGTAGGAAGGTCAACCAGTGAACCGGCATCAGGGTCATGGGCTCCCAAGACTTATAGATGCATGTGGAGATCAAAAGGTTAGCCTGTCTGGTCCAATCACACAGAAAAGCTACTGTAGCTCAAATTGCTGAAAAACTTAATTCTGGCCATGATAGAAAGGTGTCAGAACACACAGTGCATCGCAGTTTGCTACATATGGGACTGCGTAGCCGCAGAACAGTCAAAGTGCCTATGATGACCCCTGCTCACCACCGAAAGTGCCTTCAATGGGGATGTGAGCATCAGAACTGGACCATGGAGCATGGAAGAAGGCTGGCCTGGTCAGACTTTTTTATTTTTTTAGATCAGATGGATGCATGAATGGATGGATGGGTGTGTCTGTGTTGTTTACCTTTGGAACGTAGATCAGTCTGATCTAAAAGAAAACGTAATGCTGAAATATAATACCAAGAAAAGGAATAGATCCCACTCTAAATAAGAGTAAGGAATGGTAACTAAATATAGATTAAATACATGAAAAATCACAAGCAGTGAACCAATATAAAAGCTTGATAGGGAGACAACCACACAGTCCCACTCTGAAACTATATACAGAACAGTGTATCAAAAAGTAAAGGTAAATTTATTAGAATTAAAAAATGATACATATGGTCAGTCTGTATCCACTTGGGGAGTGGTAAGCAATTACCTCTTAGAATAATTATGGGATGCCCTTAGTGACTCTCCTGGTTTGTGGATATAATCCAATTGATAGTTTGGAGAGAGATGTCACAAGGGGAAAATCCCCTAAACAGTGCACCGATGGGGTAGAGGATGGATATGTATCCAGGAGAGAAATCAATCATCAGCAAAACCAGCTGAGAATGAGCAAATTATTGTCTATAGAGGAGAGCTATTGGAAATAATAATAATAAGAGTACTGGGCAGTTGTAATGTGCTTATTGGTAAAGCTCTTATAGAATGATAGATACACCAGACAGCTCCTAGATACACTATACCATGAGGAAATACTAGATATCAATGTAAATAAAATCTGCAGCTCCTATGACAGCACCTTCATGGGTGCTCTAATCTAGAGAGAAAGGGTGAGCCTACACAGCTAACTCCTGTATAACACCATCAAGGGTGTTCTAAGCTGGAAAGACCACTCCTTTATGAACACCTTCAGAAACAAGAAACAAGAGACTGCACAACTGACTCCCGTGGAACACCTTCGAGGGTGTTCTAAGCTAGAAAAATATAGTTGCCGAAGTTGAGCCGTCCTCTTCCCCAGTCCCTATCAAGATAGATAAACTGAAACTCTAAAGTGCTAACTGTGCATAGTGTTAACTGAGTAAGACCCATTCTATAGGTCAGTTCTTTTAGAGATTTAGTTACCAGACAGATATTCCTTACTCTTGTTTAGAGTGGGATCTATTCCTTTTCTTGGTATTATATTTCAACATTCCAAGGGTTAAGTCCTGGGTGGATCTGGTGCCACCCACACTGACCTTGCTGCTCATTGATACAGGTGTTTCCTGAATTAATGATACAGTTATTTCCTAGTTCTCCAAAACGTGATGCTGTATTGGAAAAAGGCAGGCTGGTGGAATCAGTGTTATCTGGCAATGTTCTGTTTGAAAATCTTGTGTCCTGGCATTTGTATAGATACTACGTTGACATGTACCACCTACCTAGAGATTATTGCAGACCATGTACACCACTTCATGGCAATGGAATTTCTTGATGGCAGTGGATGATGTACCCTGCCACACTGCAAAAATTGATCAGGAATGGTTTGAGGAACATGACAAAGAGTTAAAGGCCTTGCCTTGGCCTCCAGATTTCCTAGATCTCAATCCAATTGATCTTTTGTGTTATGTGCTGGAACAACAAATCCAAGCCATGGAGCCCCCACCTCACAACTTGCAGGACTTAAAGGATCTGCTGCTAATGTCTTGGTGCCAGATACCACAGGACACACTCTGGTCACATTGTGGAGGCCTTGCCTTGACATCTCCGTTAAATTGATTGGAATTATATCCCCTATACTTCCCTCTCCAGTGGAGCTGTTCAAACCCAGAGCCAGGGGTGATAGGGCTCTGGTCCATGTGAGTTCTCCCCATTACCCTTATTGTACATTACACTATCCAGATTGTCTGCACTATATTGTGTTTTTTCTGTTATCTATAGATCAATTTTGTCATCAGTTCAAGCTCGCTTTTTTTGTGGTAATATTATAATACAGAAGTCACAGAGAAATGACGGTTACACATAGACATTTTTTTACTAGCTAAGCTGCAATAGTTCCTAACCTATACGCAAGATATTTGATTACTTCTACATATGTATTTTTATTATGCCTACTGTTTGTGACAGTCAATGTTAATTACTCAGAACCTGTCAAAAATATTGCACAGTGAAAGATTCACACATTTTATCTTTGTAACAAATTAATGATTAAATTAATTTAAAAAATGGAAATTGTTAAAACAACATTTTATTTTTAGGTATCCATAAACAGCAATTATTTGCATGAAACTGCCTTGTACCTGTCAGGCCCCCGCTCCACAGCCACCTTGCCTCGTGCTTACTCTTTCCACATGGAGGCACTGTGTTGGAGCGTGTCTTTTGCACCATGCGGTCAGCCCGCTCAGCACCACCGCCGAACCGCAATCATCCAGGGACAACGGTTGCCGCATCCCACGAGTGGCACCGCAGAACGGGGTAAGCCCTCTTCACTCCGACATGGCAGCAAGGCATAGCAGAAGGGCCCTATGATGCAATGCATGCGTGCCAACATAACATCTTCTTAAAGGGACAGAAGGTGGAATTGTTTAAGAGGTGTATTTAGGAGGCAGAGATGAAGTAAATGGACATACCTCTCTTTCCTATTTAAACCCTGCTGCTCCTAATCTAATTGCTCAGTTATACTGTGCTCCTCTTGTGTTCATACCTTCAGTGCCTGTCCTGTTATATTCCTGGTATTTGACCCTTACCGAATTCCAACTACGATCCGGTGCCGCCTGTCCCAACCTTTTAGCTTTCCAGACTATTCTTTGTCTTACCCTATTGTACAGCAATCCTGATTTTGTGCTTACAGCCTTTTCTGCACTATGGGCTCCATCTGCTAAACATTACCTCAACCTGCAACCACGATACTTCCTGATGGCCCTCCTACATCACATTGCCATGATGCCCAATGTGATTCCCTGCCACATTACATTTCTCACCATTCATGTATATTGCTGGATACTGCACCTCTGCTTTCTTTTATAGCTAATGCATTTTTTCAGATGCCAATAAGGAGAGGGAAGGCTGACTTTTTAAAGACCGTACACAGGTGTGCCTTATTGATGCATGCAGAAAACCTGGGAGAAATAAAGCATGCATCATGTAAGGTGTCCTTAGTAACATGAAGTGTTACAAAGCAGCATGAGAAGTTGTATCAAGAAATAAATAGCACATGGTCTGGTTCTAATCTCCCTGCATTATCCACACTGGTACTGTGCAGAAACTATGCTCACACATACACACACACACACATACTGATACAAACTGCCTCATACACTGCCAGACACACACACTCACCAACAAATATTGAAATACAAATTGTTTTAGCCCCACTCCCCTTTGCCAAATTTTTTTTTTGCTGTCGAAGGTTGGCTTCTCTGGTGTCTAGTAGTGACCAGGCTGTAAGCTCTTTGAGGGCCACCTTCACTATCACATGATTACTATTATGCTCTGCAAGGAATCAATATGACATCACATCCTCCCAGCCCTGCCACTCAGGAGTAGAAAGGAAGTAGTCAGTACACCTCCAAACAGGCTATATAGCAGGTCAGGGCCTAATGCAGGACCCGTTGCGCGCGGGCCCCTAACCTGTGTACATTCTGTATTTCTTCCAGTGGTGGCCTCGTTCAGGTCTAACCCATGTTCACCAGTAGATCCAGTAGGTTAATTTACTAAAAAGTGAACTATGGTGAATTGTACAGCGCTACGGAATGTGATGGCGCTATATAAATAATAATAATACTAATAATAATTGAAGTGCAGAGGTAGGCAACCTTCGGCTCTCGAGATGTTGTTGACTACATCTCCCATAATGCTTTACAGACATAATGCTGGCAAGGAATCAGAGGGGATACAATTCACAACATCTGAAATGCGGAAGGTTGCCCACCCCTGGGGTAGTGAATGAGGGGTAATTGTGCTGGAAATCATTCCTGCCTTTTTTATTTTTGGATTAAGAGATTCAATATTTTCTGTATACAGTTTGTGGCTACAGATGCCAATGTACTTCCAAATGGTACCCTGTACTAAGGGAAGAGCTTGATACATTTAGTCTGGGGGAGCAACTGGCCAACTGCACATAACTAGCTCATTATGAGTGTGACAGTAGTCACCATCACCAGGAGATTCAGAAAAGCACTTTATGTAGGACCCTGGACCACTCTTATGTCTAAGTCACCCTGTGCCCGTTATAGGTGCAGAGTGTGTGTAATGTATTTTTTGTTCAATGTTTTGTGTGCTCTCCTGTCCTGCTGATGAGGAGATATATTTTGTGTTAATTGTCTTGCCCATCCCTTTATATGTAATTTTGTTATTATACATTCCTGTATATTGTTTGATATGGTTTGGTTCTTTGTATTTTATTGAAGTTGTCACAGTATTCTAAATATAATGAGCATATGGGCTAGTTCTGAGTAAAAATAAAGTGGAGTATGTTAGTTCCTTTTGGAACTGTGTGTCCTGTGTGGATTTTTAGGGATCTCAGTAACAGAGTCTTTGGATCTGTTAATTGGCTGCATGGTCCTGGGTACAAGTCAAAAAGAGAGCTAGGCTTGGGAACTGCAAGTGTCTTTGTAAAGACAAAAGCTAATCACAATACATGCAAAGTTGTGGATACCTGCCTTGGAAAGGTTCTGAAGAGACAAAGGCAGAGGGAACGATACATGCCTGGAAGAAGGGAGCTGCATCCTTGTCGGGTGGAAGAGTTACAGAGAGACCCAAGTCAAGCTTCGGCGAACTGAATCTGAAGTTCTCCAGAGTCCCCTGTTGCCTGCTAGCAAGTGACCCTGGCGGAGGTACTCGGTCGGAGTTCAGGAGCTCTGTCTCAATAAGACTATGTCAGCATTACCTTTTGTTAATATTATGTTGAAAGTTTTAGACCAATATTGTAAAAACTAGATCACAATAAAAATTTGTAAAAATACCATTGCATAATATTTTTTGTTTTATAATATGAGACAACAGTCACGAATCATCTCTATACTTGAGGCCCAGGAAGCAATTAACCTCTGCCCCCTTGCCAGCCCTCCTCTGCCTGTATTGCTTTCAAATTGTCAAGACTGATCTTGCATCTAGTTTAGTGAATAGAGTATAGTTAAAATGTTTTCTATATCAATTAGAGACATGTATTGCATGAAAATGGACACATGGGGTCATTCCCTCTAGAGAAGTAAGAAGAAAAATGTATATATGACACCTGACCAACTTGAGCTTCTGGTAACTGCATATAAATCTAAAGCCTGATTACAATGTATTTATCTGGCCTCTTGATCACCTATATCAACTTATAACGTGTTTTTAATACCCTTTTCCAAGGTTAACTACAGATAATTTAGCAGTGTATTAAACTCATATGAATTTAAATTATACCTGCATTGGCATTTTAACCAAAATAGTCCTTACCATGGTTGGATGATTTGAGGAACCCTTAGGCCTTTGCAAGGACTACTGCTGTATGTCATTATAAATTAGTCTCATGCTTTATATCTCCCTATTATAGGGAAAAGGAAAGGAAGGTATGTGTTCATGTTTTATACTTTCTAAGAATTAATTAAGCCTTTATAAGAAAACACAGGACACAAGGTACATATGATGATGAATCACCAGACATCTAACAAAATGTTTTGATTGCTCTTAGCCCTGAGAATTGCATTATCTCATTGGGGATGTTTCTGGACCTCCAAACTGTTTATTTCAAAATAAGATCTTTCAAGGGGAAAGCATTTTACAATATGCATACTTATTTTGATCCCTAAATAGATTTCATCAATTAAAAAAAATATATATATATTTTTAGACATAAAGTACATAAACAAAAGTACATGGGGTGGTAAGGAACAAACTGTGCCTCAATTTTCAGCATATATCAAAGCAAAAACATAACAGGACGAGAGAAGAAGAAAGGGTAAGAAGAATATTGCTCAATATATTTCTTTTCTTCCCCTTGTTTAGTTTTTTATTGAATTTTCAAAACATCAAAATTGTACATTTGCAATAATCTTACATTTACAAGATACTTTATACTGATAAACATAAGTACAGAAAATAGGTATAACATTCTCTAAGGGATTCTTATAATCATATACCTCATAATCAATATATTTCAAAGGGCCACAGGCAAAGGAATTTACACTCATAAAATTATAAATAAAACAAACATGGCTTTTCTGATATTTAACATTAATACATACATTTAAAAAAAATAAAAACCAAAGAAAAAGTTACCTGCGTTCTCTCCTAAACCCCTATGAATATTTAAACAAATGGAGTTCATTTAGTTACTCCAATGGCCATTGGAGGGAATGCCTGCCTGCCAACGTCAAGGCAGAACCCCCTAAAGCGGGTCCTACACTGACCTTTCACATAGCTTCCTTGAGCTTCTGGCAAAGATATCTCTAATGAGACAAAGAGTGGTATTTTTTTACATACAATGCTGCCGCCCATCCATGTGTTCCCTATTAAGGGTTAATACATATTTGGCCTATCTCGACACATGAACTAGGTAATGTGGTAGAACAGTTGATTCAAGATCTACTCATCTTCGTTTACCCTGGGGAGCAATCTGAGCAAGTTGGGCTTCGTAATAAAACATTATTACAATTGGCAGAGTCATACCACCTACAGTTTTAGGCTTGTAGAATGTGGAAGGCTGGACGAGCTCCAAACACTGATCACCTTATAAAAGAAGAACAGTGGACCAAACATCAACTATGTTATAAGAGATGAGAAACAATTCTACCAATTTATAAAACTACTTAACTAATCAGTTAAAGAGTACTGTGAATGTTATGTTTGAAGACTTTCTGAGCTCCAACTCTCTACTAATTTTATCTAGAATTGAGTGTCCACTGTCTGATAAACCACATGTGTTATTTTACAAGGTTTATCATCCATGTTACTTGTAACAACTGATCAGTTTTACACTTGCTTTCTATTTCTGGAACTGCCATGTTATCTGGTGTTTCAAGGTCGGCGGTGTATCCTGAAGTATTCTCCAACACTTGACTTAGACCTGCCACGACAACTTCTCTCACTTAGAACAAACTTTTGTAAGAAACTCTCTGAATAGCATGGGCGTTTAATATACTGAATAGAATGCATGTGTCTGGTTAATGGTAGAATGCCACAGCTGACAGATCAGGCAGATGGAATTGTATCACAAAATGAACCAAATTCTAATGCATTTGGACTCAACAGCATTACTTATGCACACTTAGAATGTCATACTATCTCAACACACCATCCCACCAGCAAGATTAGCTCCTGGGAACTATTTTTTCATCTACCTATATTCTGCTGTCATGTTGTTTCCACAGAAACCATAAAAAAAAAACAATGTTCCTTCTTTTAATTATACATAGATGAAACATTTTAATATATCTCCATTGTAGACATCTTGCTTAACCATTTTAATCACTCATTTAAAAGGAAAATCTAAGTAGCTTACCCTACCTTTCGATACAAATTACAATACCAAATGTTTCAACCAATTAGTGAAAAAAAATTAGGGCAAGATTAACAAAGGGGCTTTTGGGGCAGCAGCTACAGACACAAAGTAGTCACAATGTAAATGTTCTCTTTACACCCATTTGTAACGGATCCCCTATACTCCGCCTGAGTATATCCACTGTAGTTCTCCCAAATCGCCAATGAAGCAGTGATTAGAGCTCTCGATTCCCAAACATCAGTCTAGACTTGATGAAGGGTAGAAACAAATGTGTTTATTCATGGCCAAATGGCCCACTTATATACAAAACAAGGATGCACTAAAACACACCCAGAACACTCCCACAAAATGTCCACAAATTCCTGGGTCAGAGTGACTCTGCATAAAAACATAAAAGATCAAAATACATAAAAAATACATACAAAACAAATAGGAACCCCCACAAATTATATAACATTAAATAGCCCTGATCTCAGCACCCAAGTTCTCCAAAGAGTGCTCAGATCCATGCAGTGTAGTGGAAATGCCACCATGTAGAAGTTCTGACCGGCAGCACACATTGTCCTATGCCTAAAACAGTTCCAGGGTGTTTGGTGCTTATGCCAGTCAACTTCCGGGAGCTCCTGCGGCCGCAATACGGGTGCTCCGACTGGCTCCTAGGTAGCAGTACCTTACCTCTAAAAAGCGCTCTCTTGATTTCAAGATGGTTCAAAACCGTGAACCAAGTTGTCCGGGAACCCACAAAGACCTCATGCTGAAATTAGTTCCATAGCGGTCGTGGCTGAGTATCCCTGGGACTATTCGTTAGTGGCCGCTCGAGAGCCAGCTTTCGGTTTCATTCGCATGAAGGGAAAGTGCCGAAAGTGCCAAACCAGGGGCACTCCGGGCAAGCTACTAATGGCAGTCTATTATCCACTCATTTTGAATTGTAGATATCTTTTTTTATTAATTGATTCCACATCACTGCAAAGTACTAAGACTGTACTGTGCTTGCTAGCGATGTTTACTGTCGTGAGTATAGCCTAAAACTCAGATATGTAAAAGAGAGGTGGATGGAAAGAATATTTGTTTTGGATCAGTTTGATTATTTTCGGGATTCAGTCAAACCAAAATTCAGATTTTTTTTTGTTAATTTCCAAATTTCGGACAGTCATTATTCCTTATGGGGAATGAATAAAGTAGAGATAGCACGACTCTCCATGCACTTAGTAGAGTGGCAGCAGACCACTGAAATGTTTGGAAGACACCTACCAAAATTCAGTCGGCTGTCCATTCGGTCAATCCACAATTTATCGACAGATATTCCGATATTGAGATTTTTTTTTTTTTAAGGAGGAGACATTAAATAAATGCTCACCTCCTCCCCAGTTCTGCAAGCAGTGTCATGATCCTGGATGTTACTATTAGTGTAAGCTAAAAAAATGTAAAAAAGACTGTGAACATACCAGGGTTACTATTTAATAAAACACTCTTTTTGGTTAGCGAAGTCCTTTAATTCTCCATACATTATTGTGATTATTTTGCTTGTTTCTTTAAGCATACCTATTTTTCTTTAGAAAATAGCATTTTCCAACTTTGCAAATATTTTACTTTGTAATTTAATGCAAAATTGTTTAATCAATTCTAATGTTTATAAAATTGTTTTCTTAAACCTCATTTATAGACATTTTATATTCTGCATACTGTGGTTTAACTTAGACATAGATCTTAATTTACCTGTTTAATTTTCCTGCCTGTGTTTTATTATGATATTGTAAACTGTTATTTAAATAAATTGTCATTTCATATTCTTTGTAAATTAATGTATAGTTTTACATGATAACGTGTCTGCTTTTTGTCAAGTATGTATTCTAAGAAATAAAATAAAAAGATTTATAACTTATTCCATTCTATTTAACATATTCCACTAGGATATATTTATATACTGCATTTCATATTTACGATATTATTTACTTTAAATATTGCTTAAAATATTTCAACTTGATCAATGAAATAGAATCCAGTTGAAGAGATTCAGTCTGCTCGCCCAATCATTGTGCAGATGATATTTACTTTTTTTGGCCCATTCATATACATCACTAAACATGGCAAAACATCACTATTCTTTAAAATAAAATGCTTAAAATGCTGAAATTCTTTGTAAAAGGAAACTAAAGGCACTGTAATAGTTTCATCTGATTGAAGTGGTTACAGTAGCAGGAGTCCCTTGGCATTGTCCTTCCATTTAGCAGTAAACCTTGTTTTAATGTTGTAAGACTGAATGTGAGTCCTATGATTTTATGTATGAGTGTGAGTATGAGTATGTGTATAAGTGTGTGTGTGTGTGTGTGAGTGTATGTATGAGTGTGTGTGTATGTGTGTGAGTGAGTATGAGTGTGTGATTGTGTGTGTGTGTCAGGGTGTTTGTGAGTGTGTGTGTCAGGGTGTGCATCTGTGTGTATATATATATGTCAGTGTGCTTCTTTGTCTGTGTGTGCGCACACATCTGGGTATGTGCCTCTCTGTGTCAGGATGTGTGTTTTTATGTCAGTGTGTGTATCTGTGCCATGGTGTGGGCATGTATCAATGTTTGTGTGTGTCAGGGTGCATGTGTGTATGTCGGTGTGTATCTATGTGTGTGCATGTGTTGGTGTGTATCTATATGTGTCAATTTCTATATAAATTTGTGTGTATGCATCAGTGTATTTATATGCATCTGTGTGTTAATGTGCATGAATATCTGTGTAAGTATGTATGTATGCGGTAGTGTATGTGCATACATCCAATCAGTCAAACATCAGCACAACATACAAACACGCTCCTACAATCTAACACAAATATTACACATACACACCCCTGCATTCAAACTAAAAAAATATATATACAAACACACCCCTTCAGTCAAACTCAAATACTTCACACAAATGTACATCCACATTTAAAAGTGAACATTACATTACATTCAGACACACCCCTGCAATCAAACGCAAACATCACATACAAACACACCCCTGTATTAAAGTACAATAAATGTATGCAAACATCCCTTCAAACACCAACACTGTACATTGCACTATAGCGCCAGTAAATGCTGCAGCGCTGTACAGATATACAACCTAGAAATTTTGACTTGGGGTGCCTTGGAAAAATACTGAAATATCAAGGGCGCCTTGAACCTAAAAAGTTTGGGAACCACTGCTATAACCAATTCAATTAGATGAAATAGTTATAGTGCACACAGAGTCCCTTTAATTATATCAAATGAATGCAATATACTTGACATAAAAAGATAAAGTACATTTCTCTAGTTTTTTAGCACTATAGTTATATAGTTATTCACAATTTATAAAATAATAACAGCTTAATGTTTTTGTTTTTTTTTACCAAAAGTGTGTTTAAATCTTGTCTTAAGACATTCATTCTCTAGATTGTTTAAATTTGTATTGGAGAGTTTTTTAAACCTGCATCCTTTGCCCGAAGTTTTAGTTTCCAACTAGATTCAATGCGTTGTTTAGTGTGTAAAACTCATAGATATGCAGGGGTTAGGTAGTTAGGAACTGAACAGGCAGTTTCAAATTTTACCCCAAAATAGCAATTTTACCTTGTATTTGTAATTCCATGTGTATTCTCTACAATTCATGTGAATAAAAGTGGTAGCTCAACATCAGAAAGATGCTGATTTAGACATCACGGTGGTTAAGCATTGATTTTTTTATTTTTTTATTTTTTTTTTAAAGGAAGCAAATTGGATAAAAGATTATATAGATTATATAATTTCTGTACACTTTAAGTATATGCTTAAATAATCAATAATATCATATTACTGTTATCAACAAGCCGTCACGGCTTCTTAATTGATATGTGTTCCCTTTTTTCTGTGTTCTTATTTGAGAGCCACTCTCCTCGTTCCCTGTTGTTTATAGTTTCTCCAAACACTGAAGCTTCTCATTCTGTATCTTTTGCATTCTAACAGGAGTTAAGGCATCTCCTTTTCTACAATGACTATTGTATTAGTAGCATCTATTTCTAGACAGCTCACAAGTATTGCCACTGATTTAATTACACTGATATATATTGAATCAACGACTGATAAACCATTTTCTTTAACGATTTATATCTCTATTGATCCTTATTCCAATTTTTTGTCATACTCTCTTGTATTCTTACGTATCACGTAAGAATCCTTTAATCTATAATGGTTTCTATATTCTATTAGGAGGACAATATCGGTAAGAAGATATATTTATTATGTGTGTATGCACGCAGCTATGTCTAGCAATATAATAATGCTATGTACTAACTATGTATTAATTATTGTGTGAATATGTTCACTAGCAAAAGAATGAAAGAGTTAAACTTGATATAGCGGTATTTTTAAATCTAATTCAATTTTATCCTCTATTCATTCCCTGATTATGAATGATAAGCTGATGTTCTATACCAGTGATTACGGTCAAAACCTGAAATGAGACGGTATGACACTGTTAAAGTATGAACGTCCTCTTTATAATAGTAATGTAGACTGGAAGGACCGTGGGTGTCTGACACAGCAAGGTAAGTGCCTTACCCTGAGGATTATTCACAAAAGTGAGAATTTAATGTGAATTGAAAGTGAATTTAAAATTTTAGGTACACATTGTCGAACTGGAAGAATTCTTTAAGTCAGCTGTTCCTTTTAGTTTAGCCACTCCGGCCTTTCAAGTCACTTTGAATTCTCACTTTAGGGAATAACTCTGTATATCTACTGGTAACATAACCACTTCAGAGTGCTGTAGTGGTTGTGGTGCTTAGAGTATACCCTTAACCTTTACTAGAGGTTGCAGCTAAAAACATCCCAATGCCATATGCTTTAAGAAACAATGTAATGCTCATGGCAATACAAATCTCGATTCCCCTACATTCAGTGAGTCAACCTTTCAGTTCTACCAGTTGTTATTAGAGAAACGTGCTACAGAGCTTCAAATGAATGGAAAATGTCTTTCCATTAATAATAGTTTATAATAATGATTTCCGTGGATAGCAATAATAGGGATGAATGCTACGTTAACAACTGATAATTGTAAAGGAGTCCAGGAAGTAATATGTTAACATTTTATACTCTTAATTAGTCAGAATGTTAGAAAAATCCAGAAATGTATCCTTTCCAATGTTGCGGCTGCTGATAATAAGCCTATTCATTTCTCCTGTTTGGAATCAGTGATTTAAAAGGGGAAATAGGTTTTTCGGATTCTGCTGTAGAACAAGGGTCAAAAGGTGCAATTTACGGCAATTTTACTTGGCTTGTTAAACAAATTGTACCTTGTTAGCAACAACTTCACCAGTAATTATTTCCTGCCCTTTTTGGATTATGGGATGGTATGTAATTCATACTAGTCCACATAGGAAATGATATTTTTTCTATCTTAATTTCTCAGCTGATTTACGGTTGGAGTGAGGGGGGTTCGGGAAGGCTGTTACAGAAAATTGTTTCCAGTGTCTTAAAAAGTATATCTCAATTATAAAGTTATTTCAGATTGGCTAAACATTGGGGCTTTCATGGATTACTAATGTTATTATACATTGCGATACAATGTATGTTAACCCCTTAGTGACCAGACTGTTTTTCAATTTTCTTACCGTTTGGGACCAGGGCTGTTTTTACATTTCTGCTGTGTTTGTGTTTAGCTGTAACTTTCCTCTTACTCATTTACTGTACCCACACATATTATATACTGTTTTTCTAGCCACTAAACGGTCTTTCTAAAGATACCATTATTTTCATCATATCACATAATTTATTATAAAAAAATGTAAAAAAACACACTTTTTCTAACTTTGACCCCGAAAATCTGTTACGCATCTACAACCCCCAAAAACCACCCATGCTAAATAGTTTCTAAATTGTGTTGTGAGTTTAGAAATACCCAATGTTAACATGTTCTTTGTTTTGTTTAGCAAGTTATAGGGCTATAAGTACAAGTGGGACATTGCTGTTTCAATATATATATATATTTAAAATGTATCAATAGTGAAATTGTAACACTGTTATCTGTTATAAATCTCAGAATCACACCTTACATGTACATATTTATTTAAAGTAGACAACCCAGGGTATACAATATGGGGTATATCCAGTCTCTTTTAGTAACCACTTAGTCACAAACACTGGCCAAAGTTAGCATTCATATTTGTTTGTGTGTGTGAAAAATGCAAAAAACTAATTTGAACGCTAATTTTTACCAGTGTTTGTGACTAAGTGGCTACTAAAAATACTGGACATACCCCATTTTGCAATACCTTGGGTTGTCTACTTTTGCAAATGGTTTGCCATCATGGAGTAATTTTCATTCCTAGGCTACCATTCGGTCTCAAAGGCAACATTACCAATCTGGCAAATTTCTATGTGAAAAAAAGGAAATGCAAGCCTTATATTTGACTCTGTAACTTTTGAAAACACCATAAAACCTGTGCATGGGGGGTTCGGTTTTACTCGCGAGACTCTGCGAAACACAAATATTAGTGTTTCAAAACAGTAAAACGTATCACAACAATTATACCGTCAGCCAAAGTGACGGTTTTGTGTGTGTGTGAAAAATTCAAAAAAGGCACTTTCACTGACGATATCATCATTGTGATATGTTTTACTGTTTTGAAACACTAATATTTGTGTCCAGCAAAGTCTCCTGAGTAAAGCAGTACCCCCCATGTACAGGTTTTATGGTGTCCTGGAAAGTTACAGGGTTAAATATAGGGCTTGCGAACCTAATTCTCTGGACTTTCTGCCTGGGTTGCCTGTCAGGTCCCTCAAATTGTAATTAATAAAATTACTTAATTATGTAAAAATATGATATAAATATATTTATAGAATTTAAATATATACGTATATATATATATATATATATTTATTTTTTTATTTATTATTTTTATTTATATATAGATAGATATATGTATGTATTTCTAACTTCATTCTAAATGTATTTTTAATTAAATATATATGTATAGAAATATCAAAATACATTTAGAACAAATTTAACCCAGTATATAATATTATTTTTAAATAATATTTATTTTTATTTTTTTTCTATTTATTTATTTATATTTTTTATTTTATATATATATATATATATATATATTTATATATATATATAATTATATATTTATATAATTAAAGTCATTCTAAGTGTATTTTAAATATTAATATATATATATTTATTAACATTAAAATACACAAAATGTATTGTGTATGTGCATATACAAGTACTTAGATCATATGTGTGTGTGTGTGTATATATATATATATATATATATATATATATATATATATATATATGATCTAAGTACTTTTATTAACTTTATTAAACTTTTTAATAATTTTTATTTACTTTTTAAACTTTTGTGCAGGCATGAGGAAGACAGCCTGAGAGCTCAGGCAGGCACTGCACAAGCCGGCTATTCCGGCCATGTGATCGCGAGGACCCTGCCACAGGGGACCACCTGGGATGCCAGGCAAGTCCCCACATCGCGATCGCCGGTGGCGGATTGCTAGTGATCAAGTGAGTGCAGATTTGGGATCGTACGTACTAGGTACGTCCGAGGTCGTTAACGACTGGTTTTTTTTTTGTCAAATGTACCTGGTACGTCCGAGGTAGGGAAGGGGTTAAAGGAACACTATAGGGTCAGAAACACAAATATGTATTCCTCACCCTATACTGGTAAAAACACGATCTAGCCCTCCTGGTCTCCCCTTGCCACCCTAAATATAGTAAAATCTTACCTTTATTTCAGTCTGCTGTTGGCTCTGCCCCTGATCTGCCTGCTTGGCTGACATAATCAGAAGTGGTGATCTCAGCCAATCACAATGCTTTCCAGTAGGAAATCAGGGAAGAACCAGCACAAGCCAAATCAGCATCTTTTCATAGAGGTGGATTGTTTCAACGCATCTTTATGAGGCAAGTTAAGTGTCTTCATGCAGCACTGCCCAGGATGCATTTGTAATAGCCATCTGAGGAGTGGCCACTGCAAAAAGCCTGCAGGGACTGACTGTACTCACCAGAGCAAATACAATAAGCTGTAGTTGTTCTGGTGACTATAGTGTGGTTAAAGCATGACGGTCTCCTTAGTCCAGGCTCTAAGACAGCAGAAAATTACCAGATTTTACTATTTCATGACGTAAAGTCATAATTTTATTAATGACACGCAGGTGAGTATTATGCTGCACTCTTTCTTTATTTCCCTCAGCAGCAAAGAAATATAACATTAAAAATTCATCAAACAACATATATATAGGTCAATCCTAGTAACTGGAACAGCCAATCAGCATCCAGTCATTGGCATAACAGGCGGTAACCATTAGATCACTTCCTCTTTATTGCAATCCCTGCTGAAAGATAGAAACTATATGGTAATATCCAAGCTGTAACTGAATGTTTGCATTGTAATTTACATCAAAATATACATCAATCATAATATATATCATATAATAGTATTTTAAACATTTGTAACGGATTAACCCAAATACGTCAGAACCTGTATAGACTTAACATGCATCATTGAGACATACCGTGAATCAACAACTTACCCAACTAGTCTGTCATCTGCGAAGGGCGGGAGGGATAATACTCGCCTCTGTGTCATTAATAAAATCATGACGTTACGTCATGAAATAGTAAAATCTGGTAATTTTATTAAGACACGGAGGCTCCTATTATGCTAGTTTAAACTGTGAAATGACCGTTCCAGCAAAATGTTGAATCGGTTTGAAATAAAATTCTCCAAATGTAGATTCAGATGGCAGCTAGAAAAATATACTCTAAACGGCAGCCGACTGCCGAAGCTTTAGAAGCCATAGCACCACGCACCGAATTGGAAGAGAATATGGAAGTATGCTGGCTAGAGTCATAATCGATTTGACCGGCCCAGTGAAGGAGAGGATACTGAAAGGTTCCCGTAAACATGCCACAGGGCAAAGGAGAGGTCTCTCTGGAAAAGCCGGGTAAAGAACAAACTTGGAAGAGGCCTTGGTCCTTCTAGAGATATCAAAAAGAATGCCTTCTGGAGTAAATGAACGAGCATCCGTTTCAAGAGCATGTACGTCAGAGACCCTTTTGCATCAGATTAGACAAAAAAGCATGACTAATTTAGCAGAGAGTTGTTTGAGGGATAGTAATTGATTGTCTGGCCATGACTTTAGAAAGTTGAGGACAAGAGAAACATCCCAGAGAGAAGAATAGTGAGGTAAAGGAGGATGGGGAAAATGCACTCCATGAAGGAGGCGACAGACAAAGGGATGTTGTCCAATAGGGATACCATCAATGCCTAGATGTCCGGCGGAAAGCGCAGAACGGTAAAGGTTAACCGTGCGGTATGTATTCCCTGCTACAAAAAGAGAAGTCAGAAAATGTAGGATGGATGTTAAAGGAGCCAATAGGGGATTCAGATCTCTTTCCAGGCATCAACCATTCTATTCATTCCAAGCAGACTTATAAGCTTGCCTCGTGCTGGGTGCCCATGCATTCTCGAGAAGTCTGAGAGTAGACTGCGGGAACATCTGAGATTGACCAAGGTCCCTTGAAATCAGCCACACCATAAGACATAGAAGGCCCTGGAGGATCAGTGGGTGAAACTGCACATCCAGGCCTTGGAGGAGAGAATCGTACAATGGGAGAAGGCAAGGAATATCTATTGTTATCTCCGACAGATGAGGGAACCATGGTTGTGACGGCCATAAAGGGGTTCACCATCACGCCTTGTTGGCGATGTAGTTGAAGCAGGCAACGTAGAATCGTTGCAAATGGGGGGGAAGGCATAGTTAGTTTCCATAGACCAATCTGGGAAAAAAGTGTTTGTTGCCAGAGTCATCGGAATTTGTCTCCAACTGAAAAAACAAGGGATTTGAGCATTCAGATAAGAGGCGAAGAAATCTATTCCCAAAGGTCCCGACAGGCTTGTGATTTTCTGGAACATTAGAGGGTCCAGAGGCCAATCGCTGACGTCTTTGCGATGATGGTAATACCAATCCGCTGTGGTGTTTGGGATATATTCCACTGTCACTGAAATGTTGTGCATAAGGAAAAATTGCCAAAAATTGCGTGCCTTGTTTGCAAGGACTTTGGACTTCTTGCCTCCTAGGTGGTTGATGTATCTGACCACTGAAACATTGTCCATCTTCTGTAGGATTGTGCAGTGGGAGTGAGTCTGAGAGTACAGCAAAGCATCTGGCCAGAGGCTCTAGGCAAATGATATGTAGTATGGATTCTATATCTGACCATCTGCCTCCCATGGAGATATTTCTACAACGCGCACCCCAACCGTGCAAGCTTGCATCTGATTTTGTGGTCAGGTCAGGGGTTGATAGTGAAGATTTCCTGCGTCAGGAATTTTCCTTTATGTCATGCTATGAACTTCTAAGCAATTTGCAACTCTCTGTGTTTCTTCTTGTCCCCAAACCATATGGTGAGTATCCCCAATGAAAGATACAAGATAAGGTAAGGTTCAAAGTGACTTCTTAGCTTTTAATGAGCCGTGTAACAGCTTTTATACAGCAGGAAACAGGGGTGGTCGTTACAAGCATTATCCAATCCCATTAAAATCATCTATCTTATCTTAACATCTTAACCTATAGCAAGCTTGCAGGTGTATCTTCATATTCGGGCCTTGCTCAAAGCTAAATTTCACTATAACCACTTCAAATGAATATGCATGCACACTACGATTTAAAGATATTTACTACTACTAAGTTCTAAATTACACATTACTATGCAGTTATGATCAAAGGGAGAAAAACAGGAAATAAGGCCGACAGACAGAAGAACACAGGATATAACACCTAATGGTTGTTATATGATGTTCTACAGCTCTTAACACCTAATACTTGTTACATGATATTATACAGCTCTTTATTGTCTAGGGGTATATTCACTAAGCATTGGATATAGATCAAATATATTATTGCAAATAGCTGATATGTTAACCACTTTTAAACAGACTGGCCAGCCGGTCATCTGTATCCCAAGCCCTGGGTAAATATAGGCAAAATGTATTATTCCCAACAGGGGTCGTTCCGTGTCCATTCCAGGCTTCCATGTGGAGAAGCCACCAATGAAGCTTAGCCTTCTCTTCTTTCTCTAACATCACTATGTCTTCATATAACGCTCCGCCTCTGAGGTAAGAGGCTTGTAGTCGTTGAAGTGCCTGATAATGGAGAGGGCCCCTGGAATATGAAAACAAAGAGAGCTGGGATACAGCCAATACTGGATACACTGAGACACGGGGGGTGGGGTGGGTAACCCCAAATACAAAACTAACAAACTAGAGAAGTGTACTGATAGGGACTGGGAAAAATGGAATATACTCAATTGTGGTTGCCAGAAATCCACAGGATGGTTGCCAGACGTGGAATTAGATAAAAACGAAAAATTATATATATTTATATATATAAATTTTATTAAATCTAATGAAAATAGCAAATAGTGAATAGGTGCTCATGTACAAAAAAGTGAGGAACATAATAAATATAGAACTAATATAATGATTAAAATATCCATATTGCCACTGGAATACTAGTATGAGATACCATTAGTCTATGTGACTCTGATAGGTTAATTCTAGCAGTATAAGGAAACAGTGGCAATGGATAATAGTGATACACTGGTGCAGGAATAGTCACTGTATCACCTGCATGAGATGTAAATCAAAGAAATTCGTTCTCACATAAATCCTAGGATGGATCTAGAGATATAAGCAATCTATGGTATAGATCAGAGGAATTCGGAGCAAGAGATATAGCTAATCTGTATAGCTAAGCTTGACTGCTAAGATATAGAGTTGGTATCAATATATGTAAAATAGGTAGGGTAGATACTAATCTGATGACAAACGAGATAGAAGTATGCTGCATTGCCAGTTAGTTACAGTATGAAGTCTGCACACGTCTGTGCCTGGATGTTCAACTTTGTCAGAATAAAATCTCACTTAATTCCTATTTATCTCTGATAATCAGGGAAATGGTCAAATCATTTGAATAAACATAAGTAAAGTTAGCAGGGAAGCATACCATAGCTCATATTACACAGATTCTTACATCCCCTCCTGAGACACAGGATAGGGGAGTAGTGTCTGTGTGAGGTGGGTGAATAGCCCGGCTAGACAGCTAAGTGGCTGTTTGATCTAGAGTGATCGTATGCTCTAAGAAGTACTCTGAGTAGCAAATAGACAGGGCACAGCTCCCAGACGGTACTACCTAGTGTTAAGCTGCTTCCCACCTGTCACTAGATCCCGCTAAGCTATAACAACCTAATAGCTGATATGTAGGAAGTTAACAACAAGAATGAAAAAATGAAAAAAAAAATAATAGATAATAAAAACAACGATGATATATAAACAGTAGCATATAACTATCCCACAATTAAGAAACTATGGGAGCAGTGTACTTAACTGAGGGAGCAGCAAAGAAAGAGGAAGTGCCCTAACGGTTAAAAACTTTGAAAAAGCCTTTTGTATAGGTGAAACGCGTTAGTGTGTTCCTTATTTTTCTTTTTATTTGTTTAATAAAATTAATCTGCATTTGCACCCCTGGACCTACATTGGACATCTTTTATTGGAGAAGCTGTATCTCACATTCCCGGGTGGGGGACAAACCACCTATGCTGTAAAGGACTGAGCAATCCTTATTTGCTAATCCATTGTGAGTATATTTCTCTTTTTATTTTATTTGTTTTATTAATACAGAGAACACTATTCCTGTTCTTTTATATCCTATATTTATCACTGGAGCATCATCTGAAATACACCACATGAATTATTGGCACAGAGATACGATACCAGAGGATTTTATTTTTAAATTCTTTATTTTTGCAGTGCATATGGGTTGAACAGACATGTGTGTGGTACCCCAACGGCACTCCACACGTTAGTTCCATTACAATTATAACAATGGGGTATGCAATAACAGTGCACAAATTTTTAAATATAAAGGTTGTCGTTTAACTGCGTATATTTCGAGTACAATGTTAAGCAATACGATCAGCTTTCAGAAGCAACTTTAGAGAGTATTCAGACCTTAAGTAGTCGTGTTCGGCATATTAACTAACTAGTTGCTGGCGTCGCAGATCATGTATATATGAACATTCCAGTGTGCACTACAGGCTAGTTCTAAGTGTTGTCTGTGCATTGGCTTGCTAATCGTCTACAGGTTATTGCCGTTACGGAGTAAGTAACGTGGATGGGCAACAAGCCTAAACTAAGGCAAGACATTTCGGTCTAAACCCACGTTCTGGGTGAAGGCTAGTGTGTATATACACAGGGATTTCCGTGAGTCATATTAACATGGTAGGGAACAAGTTTAGGTAGCATTATACTGGGTATCGCTGTTCAGTCGTTTGAGTGTATATCTACTTAGTAACTGAATAGAGTTAAGCGCAATGCGATGCTGGGACGCACAGTGTGTAAACATGCTAGGTCTATATAATATTCCTTAAGAGGAAGTAAAATACAATAAGGGAGTATGTTGTATACAAGACAGAGCCTTTGTGTGAGATGTCATATGAGCTTCACTGTCCTATACCTTAGCGTATAAGAGATATGTTTGTTAGTATAGAGCTGTGACTAATATACATCAGGTTGAATAGGCAATGGTAGGAATCTGTCCATAATCAGACTACTTGCAGTTAACAGTATAAACACAAAAGGAACCGTGTCCTTTGCGTGCTGTGAGCATCCCTGCAAACTGCTCAGCCGATGCCCTGTAGTGGGAAGCTGCAGGTGTACAGGTGTCTGACTCCCTCGTTTGCCAGCGTACAAGAGGTTAAAGCCTTTGGTTGTTCTTCTCGCCGGACCTTTCCCGCGGCCCCTGTGCGGCGTTCACCGTTCTGGTAAGTCTTGCTGTCGCAGGCTGGGGCTCGGGGGTTAGTGAGGTTAGCGTGGAGGTCGGAAGTCTCCGAGGTCACTGTGTGGTAGACAGCTTGGGTATGCTGGCTGGCCTTGCCCTGGTGTGTGTGGGAGTGATTGCTATCACCCGCAGGACATGTCGCCTTTTCCCGCCATCTTGTTTGTCGGCGCCTTCGGGAGGCCTCCCTGGCGACACTTGGCGGGAATCTACACAGGTGTCGCCGGACTGCTGGGCGAATCCACGCTGCCGCCAGTCCCCTTGCTAGTCTGAAGGCATGACCTTTGTCCCTAAGCTTCGTCCAGAGGCTTGCGCAGAGTTGGTCAAAGAAGTCCAAGGTATGCTTGGGTGGTTGTAAACGGGTGTGTTGCGTCGCCGGCCGTGCCATCGGCGCCATCTTGCCTGAGCACTGGCGGTTTCATCTCACCACAGTATTTATCGCTTGTTCGAGTTGCTTTGCGGGGGTGGGCTTCCCCAGCGTGGACCGGGATATCCCCCGCCGGTCCAGAGGGGGGGTAGCAGGGCAGCGTTTGATTCATGCTTATGAGCGGTTCCCTTGCCGGGAGATCGGCCGCCTCCCCCAGGCTTTAGGCCCCGCTCCTGTTTAGGCCTCATGGTCGGTTCAAGCACTCGTTTCGCGTTTTGATGTGGGACAGGTATCGGTATGTTCCGTGTAGGGTCCTGTATCGTTTTCCTGGCACCATGCACTGCTGACATTGCTTGGTAGGTTGAGATTCGTGATTTTTTGCCCGTTGGAGCCAGAGCTGTCAGAGAGTGCGTCCAGCCATCTTGGCAGTCAGGCCCCGCCCCCGAGGATTTTATTTGTTAAACGCTGCTTCCCTACATGCCCCGTTTTACTTGTATCAATGACCAGAAAGAAGAGACTCTGGTTTGGGAACGTTTTAGCTGCTGTACACATAAGGAACAAGCGCCAGAAATCTCACTTGCTGCTATATCTAATGGTTATCGCCTATTATGCCAAGGACTGATTGCTGATTGGCTCTTGCGGTTACTAGGAAGATTGACCTCTGATGTTATATATATGTTCTTTGATGATTTTGTAATGTTATATTTCTTTGCTGCTGAGGGAAATAAAGAAAGAGTGCAGCCTCCGTGTCTTAATAAAATCAGAACTTGTTTGCTATATGTGTGACAGGTGGAAAATGTAGATCATGTACATGGTTAGTTTGAATAAAATAAATAAATAAATAAATAAAATCACTGTTCAGACGGTCTGAGAGTTTATCCATTTTATATTGGTTTACCTATTCAGAACCCTACCACTAAAACTGTAAATAAGTTGGAGTGTCACACTTCTTTTTTCCTTTTTATGCATAAAAATATATTTAAAACATCCACTTATGCAAGCAAATAAACAATCGAATGGGTAGGAAAAAGTGATCATTAAAGGAACACATAAAAAAAAAGATAAATATTTAAACCGTAAATAAATTACTTACACACCTTCTTTCCAGCGTAGAGTCTCCCCCAGCGCTGCCACTGCCTTCTCATAGTGTGATGTCATCCTGGAGGTTGCCTCCTGGATGAGGTCCAATACAATGCTCCTCATAGAGGAACATTGGGAGTCATAGGTACAAGCATGGCGCTCACGATGCACCTACAATTTGCCAATGATTCTCTATGGAAGACTGTGACGTCACACTGTGTTAGGATATGAGATCCAGGAAGCACAGTTCTGGCTCCCATGGTCAGAGGGCTTGGAGGTGTAGCTTGAGGCCAGGTTTCCAAGCCTTCTAATTACTAAAATATTAGATTCAGGGCCACTGGGGAAGGGGAAATAACTGTAGGCTCTATAATAACTTCATCTAGATGGATTTGTTATAGTTCTATGTGTTATATCAGAGTGCTTGATGGTTCTATGGTGTAATATGACATTATAATGTATGTTCCTTATGTCACTCTCATACATTTTAAACAAAACAAGCAAGAGAGTGAGCTGAACCTGACATTTTAAGAAATAATTCTGGGAATTGTTTTTTTTTTTTTGTTTTTTTTTAGGTTTGATTGTAGGGAATTCTTTTAATTATGTTTCTTTCATTATTTCCCCATTCAGAAGAGACCTTTGTGAAGAGGTTAACCACTAAACTGGGTATTGACAGTGGTATTGCAAATTATATCATCAGATACTATAGGATGGATAAAATAACATTGATTACACTGTGATGAGATTATTAGCTATACTGTTCAAGCAGTGATAGATTGTAGAGACGACGCAAGATGAATATCGCTTTTCTTTCCTCAATGTAAATAAAATACACTATGACCTCCAGACAGGACACTGGATATCCCAGCTTGAGAAATCATTCAGCATCTGATTTCACCAACCTGCTCTGAACCCTCCAAGAACCTGTAGATTAAAGTCCCAGGTAAAATCATTAACTGGCTTAACCCATTAATGACCAGGGCTAGGCAAATCCTGTCCTAAAATTGGGTGTAATGTTAAATATAGCTAACTATAAGGAGCATATTCAATAAATACCCAAACTGTTATACATTGAAATCTGAATGGCAAAATAAAGGCAAAATTGGTGATTTTATTTTGATTTACAATTCAGAGTTTAGTGAATAAGTCCCCCAGAGACCCTTACTGAAAACCAGGTCCACTGTCCGTATCCCAGAATCCTTGTCACTGATACCTAACTCAATTGAGGGGCAGGTTACTTGCATACAGACATTGTCGCCACAGTCTGCATTCTATCCATCATCAGAAAATCGAGCAACAGCTGCTCACAATGTGAAAGCTTGTCACTCACAGGTTACGCTCCTATGTTTAAGTGGTTCTCATATATTTTTCATATAATGCTGCTTTCCATGTGTGCTGCAGCAGAGAATGCATCGATTGTGGAAATGGTGACTAACAGGGTTATTCACTAAAGGGAGAATTCAAAGTGAATTTCTAATTTAATTTAAAATTCTCTAAGTCAGCTATGCTTCATCTTCAACTACATTGGCCTTAAATTTGAAATTCACTTTCAATTCTCTCCTTAGTTAATAAACCTTCCGTGTCCCATAAACAAAATCATGGAACGTCTGAGAATGAATCTGTTTTTATTTACCAAACACCGAAGTGAAAACTTCTTCCTCTGATTCTTAATGAAACCAGGAATTGGTTGGTAGCATCTATGGATTTATTTGTTAAACTCTGCCAGTGTTATTTAATAAATTGAGAATTCTAAGTGAATTTCAAATCGAAGGCCAGGGTAACCTAACCGAAAGCATAGCGGACTTCTCGAATTCTCAGTTTAGCAAATATCCTTGAACATAGTAGGGCATTGAAAATCAAATTGCAATATTTAGTCTAAAAGGATTGATTTGTAAAAAAAACTCTGCAACTCTGTTAACCATAGTAACAGTTTGACTATTATAGCCTTAATTTTGTAACTTGGTCGATATTTAGTATAAACTCTCTAATATTCTTCATATCAATGATGTTTCTTCTGAACTCAATAAAACTCAGGAAGATAAAGTATTCTTCTGTAACAAACTATAAACATTTTTAGCAAAACAAATCTTTTATATTTTATATATTAATGTCAATACTTTTCTTAAATGGTTTATGTTTATAGCCTGTTTTTATAGTTTTCCACCTGCAGATTTTTCCAAATCATCACTTTTTTGCCAATAGTTTACAATTTGGATTTCAATTCACTACAGTTGGCGCTTATTCACCAAACTGCAGACGGTAGCAAACTGAAATTTATATTAAGAAATGAGGCTAAAATAGGCAAGCTTATTGCAACATTTCTCCTTATCGACTATTTTATTCTACATTTCCACATTTGGATTTCAACTCACTGCAAATCCGAGTTTAGTAAATAAACCCCAGTTGCTGTGATCTGGAAACCAAACTTTTGAATTAGGACCAAAATAACTTGGCCTATGTTCCCAAGGTGGATATAATATGGCATAAGTATTGTTAATTGTGATTTTAGTTTTCAGCAATTCCGTATTTACTGAATAAAACCCAGTAAATGACAAACTGGTAAATGAATATATTATATTTTCCAATACTTTTTATAACCATGCCCTGGTAACATTTTTTTTTTTTTTATTGAAATGTTAAGTAATATGTGTATTTTTATGTGTGCATTTATAAATTAGATTTATATTTATAGATTCTGTACTAGTGATAATAAAGATGTGAGAGGTGTGTGGATACAGAGTGGGTGTCTCCCTCCAGCCCTGCTGTCCATCAGAGGCGTGTCCCTGGCTCTGTGTAGCTGACAAGATGCTGGGATCCTTGCTCATCTCCTGCACGTGGAAGCTAAGTGGAGCAGTGATCCCTGCGTGGGGAGTATGTGAGGAGGGAGCCTTGCAGGAAGAGTGTCTAGCAGAGGGCTGGGAATGTGCGCACTCTGAGCATGCTGTCAATGCAACAGTTTGCTTCCCTTCCTCCTGAAGAGACCTACCGACCAGTCATCTGCACAGACAGGGTAAGACCACAGAGCTCACACATTATTACACCCAGATCTATGCATTCTACATTAGAGGTGAGCCAGGGGGAACATTCTGCTAAATGTCATTTTTAGTCTATGGCTCTCCTCCTGTGCAATAAAATAATTGTCCTGTGCTGTCTGTCAGTGAATATAAATAATAATATTACAGCTATAATTTACAGGATAAACGCGTGCTATGTATTAACGTGCGATAGCGCTGTCTATTAATATTGCATCTGATAATTTGACATTTAGGAAATCAATAAATCCACTAATGCGATTCGCGTTGATTGGCAGTTTATAGACTGTTCTGTTATGAAAGTTTACAGAACGTTCTAAATCAGTGATACAAATAAAGTGTGTGTCTTGCCTTTTTTTTTTTTCCCTTGTGGCGATCTTTAGTCCCTGGTGATTTACAAAGTACTTGCAGGATGATTTAGGATGGCGATGACAGGAAAAAGACATTCTGGTTTTATGTAGATGATTATGTGAGTGCTGCACATATTCTGATGATTTTATTGTGCATCATGTTATCCATTATTATGTCTGAGTTGATAACTGCAGTATGTCTGTAAATGTTATGGCTGGACTCTCCTTCCTCTTAGCCAACCTGATAATCTCCTAGCTGCTAAACCTGCAGTTCCTATAACTCTCAGCCAGACAGCAGCTGCTGTGCTCCACCGTTCAGCCAGTCCTTTACCCGAGTCTGATTGGGGAAATAAAGTTTGTAGACGCTGGACAGAAGCACTAGATGTCTATTCCTGGAAGGCATTGTACAGAAATGTGTTTGGGGGAAAAAAAATATTAATTTTTTTTTTTTGCCAAAGATTGTATAATATCATGGATTTCATAATCAATAATTGGTGTTATACAATGTGCTGACTGCTACTTCCTCTTACATCAGTGTCTAATAAATAAATGCAATATTGTCTCAGTTGGCTCCGCTCAAACGATATGACCTATCTTGCTATCCATCATACATCCAACTGTATGTCTGAGTTAGGAAGGTGTAACAAGACCCAACGTGCATCAAAACATAGGAGCACCTCTCTAGACTAAAGCAAATCTGCTAGATCATCAATCTAATTGTCAGATGGCTTCTTGGTATCATTTTCCTGACCATATGTGTGGTCCACAAAATCAATAAAATTCATCAGAAACATGTGGGAGTTAAGCTGCTCACCAGATAGACCTCGATAGTTTAATGCTATGACAACAAGACATACTACTTAAACCATTGGCTAAAGAGTATCCTGTCTGTAAAATGAGCATCCCTGTCTTTTTCAAGCATTAACTCTTTGTGCACAACTGTACAGTTTAACTGTGAATATTGTACATTTATTTATCACTTGTCACTAAAGCAGTGTCCAGGGCTGGAATTGTCTGAGATATTAATAGTTACTATTAATATAGTATAGTCTTTATGGGGTTTAAAATAAGCATCAGTCATATAATTCAGGACTGTTTATAATTATTGGAGCAGAATGCGCTTTATATTAAATTTAACTGCTTACTTTTAATAGTGTACATTGTTAGATCTCCAAACTGTTAGATGTCCTATTGCACGTACGTTTCAGCTTGGTTCTATCTGGATGTGTGTGTATGTCTGTCACTCATAATGCATTATGTCCATGTAGATATGTTCACTTACATCCAGAAATAGCAATTACAAACTGTAGGAATTGGCATGAAGTGATTAGGGACTTTCCAGTTTGTTAAAGCTGTATTTTCTTATTTATTTCTTTTTTTCTTTTTAACACATAGCAGAGATCCGTGTTTCAGTTCTCTATTCTAATGATAACCATGCACAAAAAATGTTTTATTCATTTTTTTACATTGTGTGTTTTGTTTTACCTGATGGCCATGTATGGATGTGCGAAAGGGTTCCCTTGGCTGATATGGCTGTACGTAACATCCGGGCATTAAACTGAAATGATGCCCCCTAGACTCTATGATGGGATGGGACACTCTAAAGGAAACATGGAATGTGACAGCAGATAAGAACCCCATCTAGTCTGCCCAATTTTCTAAATAATCTCATTAGTCCCTGGCCTTATCTTATAGTTAGGATAGCTTTATGCCTATCCCACACATGCTTAAACTCCTTTACTGTGTTAACCTCTACCACTTCAGCTGGAAAGCTATTCCATGCATCCACTACCCTCTCAGTAAGGTAAAACTTCCTGATATTTTTAAACCATTACACCTCTAATTTTAAGACTGTCCTCTTGTTGTGGTTTTTTTCTTCTTTTAAATATAGTCTCCTCCTTTACTGTGTTGATTCCCTTTTATGTATTTAAATGTTTCTATCATATAACCCCCTCTCACAATGAACTAGTGGATCTGCCGCGTGTGTGTATGTATATGTGTGTGTGTGTGTGTGTGTGTGTGTGTGTGTGTGTGTATATATATATATATATATATATATATATATATATATATATATATATATATATATATTCTGCACGTGTACCCGTGTATGACCCACACTTTGTGTGTGTGCGCTCATATATACAGACACACAGCTTTTTTTCTGGAGCCACCTACAGCAAAGTTTATTTATTTTTAAATTTTTCTTCTTCAAAGTGATATGGGTGTCTATATACATTTGGTGACATCTGTGTATAATGTAGTAACAGATGGTACGCCACGTTGTGTGTGTGTGTGTGTGTGTGTGTGTTACACAGTAATATAGATTGGGAAAAGATGAGTCCATCAATTTCACCCTTTCATTTTCACACATGTTTCACAAATAGGCAACATTTCTTATTATAATAGCGAAAGAGAAATTGGAATTCTCAATGGATGAGGAATCTCTTGCCAGGCTTATAAAATATTTTTATATATATATATATATATATATATATATATATATATATATATATATATATATATATATATATATATATATATATATATATATATGTATGTGTGTGTGTGTATTTATAAAAAAAAATCCCGATGTATTTAAACATATGTAGAGACTGATAAAACAACCTATTAAGGCAGATAATTCCACTTCTTTATTGTCTATTATTCTAAAGACCCGTTTATGGTGTTGCCATATGAATTTTGATAATGCCTTCTGCTATTAGAGAATATTATCTAATTTAAACACAGTTGTGTTAAGTGATTTCTCATGTAATTATAGGGGTTGTGGTAATTCAAGTTCCCCAAAAAATGTCCCTATAGAATTTTTTTTTTTTGTCAATAAATGACTATTTAAAAAAAAAAAAAAGAAAAAAAAAAAAGTGAGTACTATGTGTCTATTCACCTTGTATTCTATATGTGAGTGATCCACACCTGTTCACCTTGTGTTTATAGATAGTGGTCAAGACTTTCCAAATAAAATATTTTTTTTCATTTATAGGTATTGGTGCTAAAACTATATAATAAAAATGTTGTTGGTTTAGTGGCTTTTCATGATCATAAAAATGATAATTTTCCACCTCTATCCAATTACACCAGTTCTGGAAACCTATCCTATACGTGTGTGTGTGTATGTATATAGAATACAATATCTTTTAGTGATTGATTGAAATGAAATAGTTAAAGAGAAATATTAGAATATGCATGGAGTCAGTTATTAACAATGACATAGACAAATATATGAAGACACAAGTAAATAGTGTGCAAGAGCGAATATAAGAAAGATTAAGATTTATTCACAAACATCAAATTATAGTGTAATGAAAACCAAATTTTAAAATGTAGGTGAAAGTAGCCAAATTGTAAATATAGCAGAATAAATTGTAATTTCCCCCAAATTAGCCTTAATTTGCAAATTGATTATTAATTCACAGTGAATAGCTGTTTATTGGCTAAAAATTATAGGAGACATCATCTGCCCTCCCCCAATACCTTCTCCCTTTTAATGTCCATGTCTTTAATAATGTGAAATAAGCCAGTCTTCCTTGTACTGCATTCAATAATGTACTCATAATGTGAGAAGCAAACGTACTCACTGCCTATTTATTTAGAACAATCTACCCAGTAACATGAGATTGCTGTTATGCACACAAATTAAACTATTCCTATAACACTTACAGCTATTCTTACAAAAAATAGTACTGTAGTCTCTTTAAATGTTTGGTAACTTTTTTAAAAAAATTGGCAGTTTTTTCAGTATGTGAGTAATTAGTATTGGAAGTGTGCCTAACTCTAACAGATATTCCTATAGTAACCCGATTTATAAACGGGACTGAGTGTTTGCTGTTTCTTTGAGGATCCGGTTTTATTTCATATAAATTTTTTATATATATTTTTTCCCTTTTTTTTTATATGTGGGTGTGCTGCAAGAGATACAAGTGAGAAGCTGATATATCCTTTTATTAATATGGTCTTAAATTAAATGTGTTCCCAGGTGGATTTACCTAGGGCTGATGTCAGGATAGCATGGAAACTTTCCAAGACACAAATTAAAATTACTTTTCTGTTTTCTTCGGGTTAAAAGAAACTTAATTGTTGCCCACGGTTACTAAAATTTAAAGGTAATTTGTAATAGTTTTTCCCGCTATGCTGAGTAAATGTTCATATTTAATTTGGTTTTAGGATTAAGATGTGTGGGTAGTTCAATACCAAATTAAAATGTGCAGGCATTAAACATTTATATATAGACATTCAGTATGGATAAACAGACATTTATAGTTGGTATTATTTCCCCACCTATATCCTGCTAGGTTCACTCTTAACATAATTATTTTTTTCCTGTTTTAGGTTTAATAGATCTTTCCTAACTTATTTTTATCTATTTTTTTAACATTTCAGCTAAACATTTTCTTTAAAATAGTAGTTTTTAATTTTTAAAAAAATTTTTTTAGTTTAATTCTAATTTGGAATTTAAATTTAGCATTGTGTTTATTTCTTACAAGTCATTATTGTAATTGGAGATGTTTATGTATGTGTCCAACTAATAATTTCAAGTTTAAAAATGTTGCTTTTAAGTTCATTTATAATTGTTAGCATATAGATTGTTTGTGTTACAAGATGTACATGATTATTTACTAAAGTGAGAATTGTTGGGGGGAATTCAATGTGGTTTTCAAATTTCAGGTCAAAATCGCTCAATAGCAAAAATTCTTCAATTTAGCTTTGCTTCCAATTCCTCTATTTTGGTGTATAATTTGGATTTAACTTTGATTTCCTCACAATTATCCCTTTAGTGAACAAGTCTGGTAGACTAAATCGTTTATAAGGAAAATTCTCATATGCAATCAAAGTGATAAAAATGTACAACGCAAACAAATTTCCTGCTATCGGTAAAAATATATTGCTTTTGCTATAAAAAATAAAAATCCCTCCATGTTTGTCCTGTTGGTCTAAAGACCACAAAGTACTGGTTCGAAGGTGAATCTTTAACTTGTAATATAGTGATTTAAAGAAAAACTAAAAAGCAAGACTTAAAGAACCAAAGAGCATAAAATATAAACATTTACAAGCACTAAATCCTTCCATTACTAATGATTTAGTAATCTTGCAGTGAAGAGGTTAATCTAGAAAAGCATCCAAGGAATTCTTCTGGAATACTTGTCATGTTTTGGTAGTGAAAGTGTTCTAGACTGGCTTTCTCTGGTATTCTCGTTTTTGTTGTATGGTCACTCTTTTTAAACGGAAAAAAGTTTCCGATTTAAAGTCTCTGTGAGATTATTTGTGACTGACAGACATGTAATCCTTTCCTCTTCCCCTCTCCCCATGATTCCTAAAAATAACTCTCTCCATGAGATGGGATTTCATATTCCCCCCCAAATGACCGTCTCCCCTGACCCAATAATGCCTCAGTGGAAAGTATGAAAGTAAAAATACCTGTTTATAAATAGACAAGTCTCTCGTTTTTTCCACACTAGGACCTAATGCTGGGTACGTGTTGGCTGAGGTCCCGAACTGTGAAATGGATGGTCATACAAGTCCACAATGGGCGCATAATGCATACACATTTCTGCTCTTACTTGTGTTTGCAAGATGAATTGGCCTATGATGGTGCATTGGTGAATGAACAGTGCAGTTTACAAGTCTGTATCCTTTTGAAAGCACAGAGATTGTGTATTAGAATAAAGGGAACGGTTTGCCAAAATTGCTTTCTGAAACTAATTGATACATTTTCCACTTTCCCCGATTTGGAAATAATCCCTATAAGTAATTTATTTGTGCAGTCTGTAAAGTATTTTAAAAGTATCAAAACTTTTAAAGTAGACCGGATCAATTCTAGCATCAAGTGTATTTTATGTACATTTTACACACATTTATTTCACAATTGTGAAAAAAGTGAACATCCTCCAAAACGTTTCATATACCTGTATGGAAACATAGTTTATATAACCTGAATAGTTCAATATTGTATTATCGCATGATGTTTTCTAAACTTTTTTCTTTTGACAGTATGATGTCACTGCATTCTGGCATCTTTTATTTTGCGTGGCGTCACTGCGTTCTTCCTTCTATTACTTTATATTCTTGTAGATGGAAAACCTTCACCAACTTAATACATACATCTTTTTAAAATAGAGGAAAGCAAAAAAGATAGGGATAACATTTTATTGGATTTGATAAACGTTGACAAGAAATCAATGGAAAGATGTAGTTGAACACAACGTCTTGATTTGAGTTTGGAATATTGTACGAAATCTATTTAATTTTTTTAAAGAGCAATTGTAGATTTCTGGACTAGCGTCCAAATGGAGTTTGCAAGGATGCAAATTCTAAATCCATTCAAGAATGTTTGGGATGTACCGTATGTGAGGCTATCCAAAAGATTTTGTTTCTAGGTGAGACAATTTGTCCCATCAGCATTTACACATTTCTTTAGTTTAATTTGCCAATTCGATGTGCCATTTTTTTTTTCTGCTTCTTTGCTGTCAGTAATTATCAAATCCTCCCACCCTTTTGGGAAGCTATTTTTCCTTCTCCCACTCGCTTGTCTCTGCTGTTTTTGAAAGAGATATTTGTAAAAGAGCAAATCTCCTAGGGGAGATTTTATGGATACAGGCTGGCATAGTTCTTCAGTGACAGGTTCTTTATCTTTCCAGCCAGCAACCTACATCATTGCAAACCACCATTCAATATCACATATACAAAAATAAGCAGTCTGCTCAAACTCCCACTACTCCTGGACAGCAGCAATGGACACAGTACACATCAGCCCCAATACATGTTTTTTTCATTCTTATACACATATTCCATTGAAAGACACGTGCTGCTGTCAAGAAGGTCTTGCTGTCACCATATAGGCCCAGAAGCCCAAGAGTTTAGAGATTATAATAGGCTTTAATGTGAGTTGGCACTACTCGCCTCATTCACTTTAATTTATCACTTTAATATCACAGTATTGCACAATTAGGTCTACATATAAAAAGAGAAAAGTAAAATACAGATATTACTGATACAGCCAATACTTTAAGGGGTAAGTGCAACTAAAACACAGCGCCTTACTCACTGTCTCTGGTTTTTGTTGGTTGGTAGAAAACCCAAACAGGGATTTGTGTATTACGTTTTTTTTTTAAATGGCCCAATGGCCATTAAAGGGTAAGCTAATCTGCCAGGGCAAGGAAAAAACCTCATAGGTGAGTCCTACACTAACAATTCACCTTGCTGCTTAAAGCTGAAAGGTAAAATATCTGAGGAAGAGAGGGGTATTTTTCGAACCCCCACCCCCACACACACTTATTAACCCTTAACAGGGAACACATGGGGTGGGTGACAGCAGTGCAATATGGCTGGGTGATGCAAAAGCAAATATAAATATACAAATGGATAGTAGGCATGTAAACCTTTCTTTGGTTTTTATATCAAGAACTTTAATATTATACATATTCTTGAGATTTCCTATATGACACTTGGGTCAAACTTACTAATCGGAACTTATATTTACTGCCTGACTGTTAAGTCGACATAACTGTAATAAAGCTGTGAGTATATGTATTCTGTTAATTAAGACGCATAGGCATGCGCAGCCTATTGCATTAGGGTGTGCACCCTAAAGCACAAACACGCTGCGTGTGTGTATGTATGTATGTGCTGTGTGAGGGTGCTGTGTGTGTGTGTGTGTGTGTGTGTGTGTGTGTGTGTATAAGGGTGTTGTGATTGTGGGGGTGGAGGTGGGAGCATATTACTTAATATCTCCCCCTCCCTTCTTACCTTATGTAGGAAGGGGGATCCTTGTTGCTGCTGCCATCCCTGGTAGGCCAGTGGAGGTGGGGGCAGATTACTTAATAACCCCCCTCCCTTCTTACCTTATGTAAGCAGGGGGAATCCTTGTTGCTGCTGCCATCCCTGGTGGTCCTATGGAGAGTGAACTCTAGCCTGCGGGGCTAGAGTTTACTCTTGTGAGATCTGAGAGTTGCCGCGGCAACGCTCAGATCTTGCGAGAGGTTCATGGCAGAGCTGCTGGCTAGAGCTCCCCGGGTCCTCTCCTGCCTCCCTCCCTGCTGCTGTGGGCTGGTGAGGTAGATCTTTGATCTCCCCACCGGCCCACGGAGGCTTAGAGCGCGCCGGCTCTGCATGAACCGACAGGGGAGATCCTGAGATCCATAGGGATTAGGGTGTGCCCAGGCACACCTGACACACCCTGTGCGCATGCCTATGCACACATGGAGTTACTCTCAGCAAGTACAATTATATAGCGCCAACTTATTCCGCAGCACTGTACAATAGGCAAACAAGACAAACTCGAAATTCTAACAAAACATGATTGACATAGTGGAACAGTAGATGAAAATGGCCCTGCCCAAACGAGCTTTAATCGGAAAAAAAGTTTGTTTTGTTCTAATATTAAGATTAGTTTTTAAAATGTATTAACTTGTGGGGGGGATAGGAGGAAGACTGTTTAGATGCTTTTTGGCAAACATTTCCATTGAATTGCTGTTCTGTTGGTCCAGTGCCTCTTGTGGTACATAGTATAATAGTACATAGCTAGTTTTTGTTTTTTCCTATATACACCGTTCTTCTAGGTTTGCCTCACAATGATATTTGTTAAACCTATGGAAGAGATATTTATAAATCTAACTTCTCTTGATTAACTCCGGTCGATCAAACGCTGTGTTTTCTGTAGATTAATGTTGCTCTTGACTTTGCAGTGTTTAAGCCGGTTCAAAATTACTTTTAACTGTTTTAGGTCAATTCAAGACTCAAGGGTGGATAATCTTCTCTTTTAGAAATGATTTTCTAGCGTTCTTCAGACATCTGATACCAAAGAAGTTAGCTTAGCTCATTCTGCAAGCAGAATATGGAACCTGACGCAGTTATGTGAAAGCATGTGGTGTAACATTTACTTGTGTTCTGTATCAAGTATTCTTGTCACAAATTTCCATCCCTCCTAGCTTTTGCAATCCCTCTATCTCAAGTGCATCTGAAACCAGTTATTAATGGACTAGAATACAATCTATTTTATTTGTGTTTCCACTACTGATAAATCAATAAATCTTGTTACGTTGGTGATCCTTTGATATTAGTTTTAGGTTGCACTGTCACCTCTTACTCAATACTGGTACTATGGTTTTGTCTTATTGTTGTATCACGGGGACAAATTTAAAGACCAGATGTGTCTGGTGTATGTTAAATGCAAAGCTTGCACAAGATCTTTAAAGGGACTCACTCCACTCAAAACTCTCTCTCTATCTATCTATCTATAGATATATTTATTTATTTTTTACTGACGTTGTGTTGAGGAGAGGTGTCACTGGGTAACACCTTGTCTTAAGGGGTTAAATTTTTTTTAAATGATTTTAATCCCAAAACTGGGTCCAAAGCATAATCTGCCTTGCCCTGTGTGGTCCTTACTGTGGCCCGCTGCACTCCTTTCTCTGCTTCTGTTTTGGGCAGCAGTGACAAGCGAGGACCATGGGAGGGAAAATGGCAAGTGGGGTACGAAGGAAAACTGTTTAACCCAGTGTCCAGGACTTCCCTACCTCCAAACAACTTAACTAAGATGAAATAATTCTTTAATGACATTGCAAACATTATCTGGCAGTCAAACAATATATTCTAAGAATTGAAGAATAAATGATAACGTATTTGTAGCATGTAGCAGCTGTTTTATGGATCTGGAAGCATTTTCCTTTTCCTCAACTTCTCCATCTACCTCAAAATAGTAATAAAGAGTAATTTGGGGGCAAATTGGTGCAATCCACAATGACATAACAATAACTGCTGGGTGGCGGGGCCTGCCTAACACTTTAATGTCCCCACAGCAAACCTAAATGTGTCTTAATATTTTATTTCAATTTCTTCACCAAAGTCTATCTATAACTGGCTCAGTTTTCAATACTGTATAATATATTGATTTATTGCAAGAGGAGAGTTTCTAATATGTGTACTTTTTTTTTAATTTTTTTAATTTAATTCTGGTATGGCCTTATCTCAGTGGCTGCTCCCATACTAATATCTGTTCATTTTATTAGATTTAAACTTTCAAATATACCCTTTCTTCTATTTGGTAACACCTCGCCATTGGCAGCTGGTAATGTTTTAAGATGGAGGGTACCAGACTCCTCCCCTGGAATTTGGCCCTGCACTTTAAGTCTATATCCACCATCTTCTGACTTGTGGCTTCTGTCTGCTTAACCTCAAGTACTCAACCCCTAATGGTGGTCCCCATTCAACAGAGTTATCCATAGAATACATATAGCCAGGTATAATCCAGAGCTACAATGAGTATTTATTTATAAATACATTGAGCAGAGCATAATGCAGAGATACCAATACAATACACAGGCTAAAGTTTCTATTTAGACAGACAAAATTGGCTGCCATTAAAAATGTTACTAAAAAAGCTGGGAAGTCTGGAATATTTGTGGAAACATGATTTCTCAATTTTATATGCCCAGAAGGACCCATCAAAGTCTAACTTGACATACGAAATAATAAAAAATAAATAAATTATTTTTTATTTTTTTTATTTGCACTGTGTGAGGGTTGTAGCATTTTTAGGTACATATTCGTGTTCTCAGAGAGAGATCAACTTCCAGACCTGAACAAGTGCCGTTCTGATGATGCCCTCAAGGTCACAACTACAGTCCATGGCTCGTTTCTGGTCACTGATCCTTTTGGATTTTAGCCCATGTTTTTAAAAAAAAAAAAAAAAACAACAACAAAAAAACTGTGTGTAAAACCTTGCCGCTTGCTAAGGGTATCTATTGAAATGCAGTATAAAGTTTGAATCACTGTTCTCCTTTGCACATGATTTCTCATGTTTCTGAGCCCGTGAAGGAGCCCTCAAAGTCCAACTTATATGCGATCTAGAGGTAATGCATTCTAATAATTTTTAGTATTTGCACTGTGGGGAGTTGTATCATGTTTGCACTTGCCTCAATATTTTTTGATGCTTTTCTATTAAAATGGTTTAACACTAAACAGAAAGAAATGCCAGTAAAAAGGTTATCGATTTTAGTTGAAGACCTTACAGTCTGAGCAACCTCCCTTCCTCTAAGTTGTAGCAGTATCTGTACAGTGATGGCCAATGCTTGTCTAAGTGTTGGTATTTATTTCCTGTCCAGAGCTCATTAACCTGTAGGTAGACTTGCAAATCAGAAGGGAATAATGAGTGCTTACCCAGAGCGCTTACATGACTCTTCTCAAGTCACTCCATCTTTTATCTGAATCATTCTGTTATCTATTAATTTATCTGGCACCATCCTTAATACTCTCATTTTTAATTGACCCCACCCCAACCAAAACCCCTAATTTTTCCATAAAACAAAGTATGCGACCATGTTTTTGGAAACTAATTGGAATCTGAAAATGACCATGGTATGGAACATTAAATAATTATACTTCACTATGGAGCATAGGGCTAGTAGTAGAGAACCTACTACATCGTTCTTCTTGGATATCAATGTTAATTTAACCCCTTATGGACCAAACTTCTGGAATAAAAGGGAATCATGACATGTCACACATCATGTGTCCTTAAGGGGTTAAAGCACACCATAGTAAGCCCATGATTAAAGGTTGTTTGTATGTTTTTGTTTTTTTTTGTTTGTTTTTTTTAAATTAAATTTAATTAGTTTCTCTTTTGTAACATAGGCTTGTGTTGTGACAGGATTTAAATTCTGACCACATTTTTAGCAATCTTTCAAGAGTCTTCTCTCACAGTGGCATCCACAGAATGACATTCACGAACAGCTTCCCTCATTAAAGGAATGTCAAATCATAGCTCTGGAATGATTATTCTCTAGGTTTACAATGCTGTGAAATGAATGTTAAAATGTGGACTGCAGTAGTCCACATTTTAATATAGAGCATGCAACCTCTACTTTACCAAATATGCTACTAAATACATGTTTCATATGGCAGGTTACATCTCCGTAATTATGATGGCAAACCCGTCCATTTCAACAGACTTTGTCAGGGTTGTTCACTAAACTGTAAATGGACAAGAATTTAAAGTACATTTTAACTTAATTTTTTTAATTTTAAGTCAAAATAGCGGGAAATGGTCTTCAGATCAGCCATATTTTTCAGTCTGGATATTTTTTTATATTTATTCTTTATTTTGGTGAGACAAAAGAGGTTGCGATACAGAGAGGTGAAGGCAGTGTTATGTGCAGTATACAGTACTATGGTTTTATCACAAGATGCGTTGTCGGTTCATTTGTCTCTTTTTTTTTTTTCTTTTTAGTGGAAAACATGCATAAAACATTTGTAACATGGCAAGTAGCCTATATTAGTTATTGCTACAACAGATTAGAGCTTGTAGGTAGGTATGTGTTCATTGGGGTGTGAGCTTTGTCGAGGTGTGTGCTTTGTCGAGGTGTGTGCTATCTGTAGGGTGTGTCGGGTAGTCTGCCCATGTGGAGTGTTTTCAGGTTATTAACTCGTGCAATCCCGGGTGAGTTATGTGTTAACCTCTGGGGAGTTTACCTCTGCTGGAGGGTTGTGTTGGTATTGCCTCCATTCTCATGTGATGGTAGGTGTTTGTTCAGTGCCTATGGATGGGTGGTTGAGCTTGGATTGCATCTGTCTTTGTATGAGATTTGTTGGGTAATGTCCCCTAGGGGGACTCCTGACTGGAGGGGGTGTTGCATACAATGTAAGCCCTGTGTGTGGTGGGCTGGTTTCAAGGGGGGAGGAATTTTGCCTCCAAGTAATATGGGTAGCCCCTAACCAAGGGGGCAGCGGGGGTTGGGGGAGTTGATGGTCCTGTTACCGTGGTAGGGTACAGTTCAGGTGAGTACACAGCCTTGCCATCTTGTATGTCAATGATCTGCTGCACGGTCAGCTGTACAGTGTCTAGTATGCATATGTGCTTAAAGTAGCTAGTGTTTAACATAACATTAGACAAGAGAATTTAAAGTTTTAGGGAGTAAACATTCTGCAGCTCCACATAATTTGCAATGAGTCCCTCAGGTTGACGGCCAGCTCTCGCCGGTCTGTGCTGCGGGTGTCGCCGGGTGTCTGCGGTCAGGCTCTGCCCTCGGTGTAAACGGGATTACGTTGGCGGGATCCCAAGGTCTTTGGGGTGTCGCTGGTGCTGTCTCCTATCCTCCCAGTCCAAGTAAGGTAAGGAGCTGGTCCATCAGCTCCCGAGGTGGTGGTATGTGCGGTTCCTTCGTGTGTAACTAGCAGTGTGCCAGGGGGTCCCCATCTGTACCCCACCCCTGCTGTCCTTCATTGTGTTGTAAGAGGGCTCAGGGTTTTCCGCCAGAGGAGGGTGGCCTTCGTGAGGTCTTGGAAAAAGGATAGGGACGCGTCTTCGAAAGTCATTGGGGTCTTACCCTTCAATGCTTGCATAATTTGGGTTTTGTCTTGGTGTGCTATGCACCTTAGGATTACATCATGGGTCTGGTTGGGTGTCGGTTTATGTGTTGCCGGTATTCGGTATACGCCGTCGATTGACACCCTTCTGGCCACTGTGGCAGAATTGTAGACCGCAGCCGTCGAGTATAGTGTGGTAGTTTTCCTTCCATTACGGAGTTCAGGGACCCCTCGGATCTTTATATGGTTGCGGCGTTGCCTATCTTTTAGTGCCGTTATTCTTATTCTCAGTGACATAGTTTTGTGTTGGAGTTGGGTGAGTGAATCCCTTTCAGTGGAGGAGCCGGTGTGGATTTTAGCGATGTTCGATTCGGCCGTTGTAATGCGGTCTGTTACCGTTTGCATGTCCGTGAAGATGCGTGCCAGGTCTGCCTCCCAGAGCTTGTGTATGTTGGCCAGTAGTATTTTTAGGTCGTTCTTGGTAGTAGTGGGTGAGCCGTCAAATGCCTCAGAGGTGGTGGTTAGACTGGGCCCGGGAGGGTGTCTCGGTTGTGCAGGCCTTTGTAGCATGGAGCCTATGTCTCGCCCTCTGCTTGTCCTATTAGTTTCTGGGATTGGCATCCCATAGTGGGCATGAGGTCTGGCCGTACAGGCGATAGTGTATTCAGGTGTCCTTCTGCTGCCGATTGGTATATGAGCGTCTCCAGGCCGAAGAAGGTTGGTGCATGGTAGGCCCCTGTCTTGAGTTTTCGGCTTAGTGTTTGGGGGAGAGGAAGAAAGGCATCAAGGGGTTTCCTTAGCTCTCAGGAGCTAATATTAAAAATTAGTATTTCATAAACATAGCATCTCTATGAAATACTCATCATGGATGTTGGAATTCCACTGAAAATCTAACCCAGTCAAGAGAAATACAGAGACAAAGTAGTGTCTCTGTATTTCTCCTCCGCCGGACATTTCCTGACGTTACAGGCAGACAGTCACACACGCTCAGTTACAGGCAGACAGTCACACACGCTCAGTTACAGGCAGACAGTCACACACGCTCAGTTACAGGCAGACAGTCACACACGCTCAGTTACAGGCAGACAGTCACACACGCTCAGTTACAGGCAGACAGTCACACACACAGTTACAGGCAGACAGTCACACACACAGTTACAGGCACACAGTCACACACACAGTTACAGGCACACAGTCACACACACAGTCACAAACAAACAGTCACACATACTCCTTTACAAGCAGACAGTCATACACACTTGGTTACAGGCATGCAGACACTCACGCTGATAGGCACACATACAGCGACACACAATTGGAGTCACACACAGACAGTAACACACAGGCAAATCATCGCAGACAGACAGTCACACGCAGGCAAATCATCGCAGACAGACAGTCACACACAGACAGTTACACAGTCAGGCGGACAGTCACACACACACACAGGGAGGCAGTCTCACACACACAGACAGACAACACAGGCAAACAGTCACACACAGGCAGACACACACACAGGCAGGCAGTCAAACAGTCACACACACAGACAGTCACACACACACAGGCAAACAGTCACACACACAGTCACACACAGGCAGACAGTCTCACACACAGGCAGACAGTTTCACACACACACACACACACACACACACAGACAGTCACAGGCAGGCAGTCACACACACACACACACACACAGGCAAACGGTCACACACAGGCAGACACACACACACACACACTTACCTCTTTCCATTATGGCTGGAAGGGAGAGTGGAAGCAGTTAGTTGTTGGGGAAGCAGGGACTCCTGCTTCCCTCTTCCTGTGCAGCAGTTACCAGGGACTTCGGGTAGGTAGGTTAGGTATAAGACCCGCCTCTGCCTCACAATAAGCCCCGCCCCACTGCTCAGTAAGCCCCGCCCCTGCCACCTCAATTTTATTTATTTTTGCTCCCCTGTCACTCGGCCATGTGTGAGCTGTGTTGGCCACAGGGCGCCCCCTGGCACATGGCGCCTGTGCGGCCGCACAGCTCGCACACCCCTAAGGCAGGCCCTGGCTGCAGGGTATTGGTTAGGTCTATAGAGGATCCTGCGATCTTGCTGGATTCCCCATAGGCCTTCATGCTGTATTTTCACGCATGCGTGAGAGTACAGCAGTGACGTTGGCTCCTGGCTTGCTTAAATAATCTCGCCCTTACCTTCCCCTCGCAGACACCTAATCGCCATGAACAATGTCACAGTCAGGGGACTTTGCAAATTGAGCAAAGTCCCGTGACGGTGCAGCTTTAAGGACCAATGGTGTATCTTGCCAACCTCACAATCTGGTCCCTGAAGACCTTCTCCGCATGTAATGTATATCTAATTTAGCTGTAGCAGCTCCATACACGCTATGAATGCAGAAGGCATTCCATTTTGGAATAAGATCATTAAAGACCAGATTGTTAACACATTTAGAATAAAGTTGTATGCTGTTTTAATTCTTGAGTGATAAAGGGCAAACTAAGTAAATGTTGAAGGATGCCATAATAATAATAATAATAATAAACGGCAGTAACATAAAAAGAAATCTAAAATAAATTCCTATAACCCAAAGTGAGCAAATAGTTTCACTCATGCAATCAATGTGTTTTTAACCTGTGTAACCATAGCCCTGCCCCCAGAGCAAAATACAATATAAATGGCAATTCTGGTGTAATGAAATATTTGATTTGTTTCCAATGTGGACACTGCGATTTCAAGCATAATTTTCCTTTTAAGGCACATGCAAGGAAAATGGGCATAACTTGTTTGTGTTTCTTATACTTGTCCATCTGTACCTGTATGCCATTATTGACATTTAAACTTTCTACTGACTATCCCCTTCAAAATGTGTTGCCTTTTAACATATGTTAAGGTGTGGGAGGCTGTAACTTAGTAATGCAGGTATGTAAATACAGCCCTATATGCAGTGTTAATTACTCCAAGTACTGACTGGAGAATAAAGGTGACAAACATAAATTGCAGGATATTTACTCACCGTCTGTCTGTGTCACTTGCATTACCACAGGGTCATTACAAGCTGCTCCTGTCTACTCTGAGCTATGCTTGTCAATACAAGTTGCCCCGGAGGAGCCTCTACATGAGTGTTTATTCAGCTGGATTTCGAAGACAACAACAGTATACGAGGGATGCAGTGTCGCACGTTTTTACTCTGTGGTTGACCATATGAACTTGAAATACACTGTGGGAATTTTAATTGAACACTAAAATTAGTCAGTCCTTTTATTTGCGCCTATAGATAGATATACCTGATCAATGCTTAGATTTTAATTTTGTTTTTCCTTGAATTGCAAGGTTTATTGGTGCAGAGAGTGCCAGGCACCCACTCTTTGCTCTGAGATAGGCTTGTAACTGCAACCATTTGTATAACATACTGCAGCAATAAGATAGAGCCCAGAGCTGTCAGTCACACAGCTGGAGTTCTATCCCATAGGTTTCCTGTGTCTAATTTGTCCCAGTTGTGCTTGTGGCATTTGAACAAATGGCTTGAACTGATCTCTCCCCTCCACAGAGAGAGCAAGGCTGTGACTCATTCACATTCATGGTCAGTAACTCTGCCAATCACTGCATGTTACAGAGTTACCCTTACAGAGCAAGAGTTAATGGCTATCAGGCCATGTAGCCCTGAAAAGATCATGGAAAATAAGGTTAATATCTGTTCAAGGCTTTGTTTTCCTTCAAGCGTTCTCTATAGAATGCATTAAAAAATAGTTTTTGTAATTTGCACAAAAAAAAACACACTATAGTGTCCTGAATACAAAGTGAATTTAAAGGATTAGGTTGGTTCTGTAAAACTGTATGTATCCCAGAGAGCACTCCTTTAGAAATGCCCAATATATGCAAATAATGGGGTTGTGCTTTCGCTGAGTTTTAGAACAAACACAGGGACTCTGTAACACAAATGATGTCTATACAGCTATCTCCCACGGGTCTGTCTCTCCAAGGAAAGTACACTTCAGTCTTTGCGCTCTGCTGGGTAAGGTTGATGGCCGAGCTCAAATTTAACAGTAAGCGGAGTGGAGCATTTTTTTCATTTTAGGTACATATTTATCTGCTTTCATATTTTGTTGTGTAGGCCTGGAATTCAGTGAAATGGAAATGTGGTTCTGGTAAACCCTAAATTGTGTAGATGTTACTATGTGCAAACTCTTGTCCTCTCATGGGAAAAGGACTAATGTCTGTTCAAAAACTATAGTTAGTTACAGGAAGGATTGCCTCCTGGCATAAACTGAGATAGAGGTAGACACAAAGCAATGGTCGGGATCTCCACTTCAGGTATTACTCAAGTAGGATTGTTTTTTGACTAGATCCTGTTACAAGACATAAGTACTTACTCCTATTGATTCAAAGAGATCATTTGTGGGTTTTGCTTCTAGACAACAAATGGTTAGTGAAGTCCTATTGGAACCCAGATACATTGCTCTTTTCCATGGACCATTTATGGCTGCATAACAGCTGATTAAGCTGCCAGTATTAATGTACACCAGTTGTTGTCATACCTACTAAATGTCCCTATTTTGGGCTGAAATCCCAATGTGCATGTGCCATTTTCTTTTCTCATGTCCCTCTATTTTTAGAAGCTTCATATTGTTGGTGTGTCTTGGTTTATAAGAGAAATCCACAGCAATAATACACATAGTAATGTGTCTTTAAACTACAATGAATGTGTTACAAAATCAATTGGTGTAATGTTATATATTTCTATTGTTCTCATGTCATGATTCCCTCTTATTCCAGAAGTTTGGTCCTTAAGGGGTTAAAAACAAAACAATAATATGCTTGTGGATATGTAGTCACAATGGCAGGCCTCCCTCCTTCCTGGTAAGCAGAAATTGCAGAATGAAATAATTTGGAAGTAGGTAAAAGGATGACCTTTCAAATAACTGAAAAAGGACATTATAGGCACCAAAACAACTTTAGCTAAACGAAGCAGTTTTGGTGTATAGCTCATGCCTCTACAGTCTCACTGCTCAATTCTCTGCCATGTAGGAGAGTTAAATCCCTTTTTAAATGCAACCCTAGTCACACCTCCATGCATGTGATTTGCACAGCCTTTATATGCACATCCTGTAAAGAGACTTCAAATGTTTATATTTCCTTTATTACACAGTCTGTTTAATCCAGAATGTATCTCCTGCTCTGATAATAGCCATTTAAAGCCTACATGAGCCTCCTTTGTGTGATTATATCCTGCTCTTAAATTCAACTTTAAACACTTCTAAAGCAAGTTAACATCTGATTGAAAAATAAAATCTTTTTTTTTTTTCATGAAAGCCATCTCCGTCACTGCCAGGGGAGGTGTGGCTAGGGTTTCATAAACAAACAAAAAAAAAACAAGTGATTTAACTCCCATAGGTAAAGTTTTGATGCCCTTTAATTAATGAGACACCATAGCCACCCAGGCCATTTCATCTCAATGAAAGGGTCTTGATGCAATGTAAAACATTGCAAGTTGGTGCTTTTAAAAAAAATTTGTTTATTTTTTAGAAACTGCAAATATTTACATTGTAGGGTTAAATTCACGGTTACTGGCTATCTGTATTACTGCCACTAAAGGCCTTGCAATTTAGATCCCCCAGTGCTCCTTCATCGCCATGCCTCAATGATATCACGAAAGGCGAAGAGGTAATCAGTGCTGTGTAACGCTCAGAGCTGGAAAAAGATAAATGTAACTTTTATTTTTTTTTATTAAAATGGCAACTTGGGGAGACATGCACTATAGCATTACTATAATATAGGAGTGTATTCACAATGCTGTAGTGTTTCTTTAAGAAACAGACTGAATACATTTAGTGACCAGAATAGATCAAGTGTTTCAAAACAAATGTGCTTCATCACATTGTCAGTATATGAAACACTGTTTATTTTGCTGCAGTGAAATGCATTCATGTAATACATGGCGAACTGATGCCTATGTAATGATGCTTTGTGCTCTTCAGCACTTACCTGCCATAGTGATATTCTGTACCAAATGTTTTGTGCTGTCGCACGTCTTGTTTAGGTCTCCATCAATCCTACTAATGTATACTCAATTGATGCTCCAGCTTTTAAGGGACAGAAAGTAGTAGTAATGCTTAACTGAATATATGCCTGAGTGGATTTTATTGTATAACACAGTCAGAGACTTGTCAAAGGTAAACGCAGAATGCAAGTATTCACTGCTAATCCTGCATGACTTGTTCTCCGACATATGGCCATTCCGACAATCTGAAATGTAACCCTTTGAGATGTCAGTGGCAGGACCAGCCGGAATCTTACTTGTTAAAGGATCATCCATCTATTGGTGCTGGTTAAAAGTTCGTTCCTCCTACTTTAGAGACTACGTGGCATACCCATTCACTACCTAAAAGAATATGTAATGGATTGTATCTGATCTGGTGTATTTAGTTGGATAATTGGTGCTCTTCCATATTCAGGATCAGGGATCCTTTTGACTGCAAACCTGTTACATGCCTTAAAGTGGCACTGTCATATCGAACTTACCTTTCCTCAATCTCTTCCTTTTCTCCCCCTCTCTCAGGATCTGTTCTTCTTTTCTTCCTGTCTTCTTTAGTTTTCTTTAAAATCATAAGACAAAGTAGGGACTCTTTGCCTTATGGAGGATTCCTCCACTTGACCAGCGGAGGAGCAAAGTGTGCTTCATTTCCGCTGGTCAGAGCAATTTTCCCATAATTCTTACCTTTCCTCTGTGTTCCCACGATGCTATCTGTCATTTTACACAAAACTGCCGAATTGCGTTCTAACTGAGTGTCTTTTAGAATGCAATTCGGCATTTTATTCGGATCGGAATTTCATTCGAATGAATGAAACTCCGATCCTATTCTTGCTGTGGCTGCATCTTGCAGCCGCTTAGTAGATAACTCTCTAATTCCCACGGTATCAAGGAGCTATCTACTAAAAGGCTGAAAGACCTAAATTGATCTTTCAGCCAACTTTACTAATACTAAGTAAAGGTTACTTAGTATTAGTAAATGCTGCCCCTACTCACTATACCGAGAGTAGGGGCATGTCTAGTAAGCAGTGAGCAGCCTGTGGCTGCTCACTGTAAAAAAATAAAATAAACTATTGGCCCCCACCCCTAAATGACGGATGGGGTCCCTAAAGTAAAATAAGGCGGGAGACCTAATGCCCCCCCCCCGGCCCCCACCCTTGCGCGGTGGTTGGGGGTCAAAATGATAATGGGGGGACTTACTGCTCCCCCGCCCCCTACCCCTGGGCGGCAGATGGGGGCCTACTGCCCCCCGTGGCCCCCATCCCTGGGCGGCGGGTGGAGGCTATAATGATAATGAGGGGGGGACCTACTGTCCACCCCCCCTCCGGCTCCCACCCCTGGGCGGCGGGTGGGGGCCATAAAGATCATGAGGGGAGTGGGACCGAAGTCCATTTCCCCCCCACAAGGTGACTAGGGGTCCCCAAGCCTCTAGTTACCCACCCCCCCACCCAAATAAAAAGTCCCTACCTACCCCCCTCACCCTAAAAAATAGTGAGGGGGGAAAAAATACCTGTAAAGTAAAATAAAACTTACCATTCGACGTCTTCTTTTCTCAAGTCTTCATTTTTCAGCCCCAAAAAAGGCCAAATAAAAAAACCATCATAACCGTCGAACTTAAAATAAAATAAAAATCCCGAGCGCAAAAAAAAAAAACAGACGAAAAAGAAAACCCGAGCGCAAAAAAAAATCCATCTTCACCCATGGAGGGCTCCGCGCAGACTGAGCTCCGCAGGGCGGGGTAAGGCTTATAAAGCCTTGCCTGGCCCTGCAATTAAGCTAAGAACACTCTGATTGGTGGGTTTAAGCCAATCAGAGTGCTCTTTGTCATTTTACACAGCGTGGGAAAATTCCAAAGAACTTAAGGCCACAGGCTGCTCACTGTTTAGTGGACATGCCCCTACTCGCGGTATAACGAGTAGGGGCATTGGGGAGGTTTTAATCTCCCTTGTGCTATTATGGGGGTCATATTGACCCCCATAGAGTGAGGGAGGATCTGGGAGTTTATGAAGTGGCGGGGAGCACTGCTCCCTGCAGCTTCTATCTTTACATATTACAAGGAGGGAGCTGCGTGCGGGTAGCTCCCTCCTTGTAATAAACTGAACAAACAAACGAACACTGATACTCAGTGTTTGTTTGTTCGGCTGATATTTCTATTCACTCATTCGTCTGTCTAATGAATGAATAGATGAAATTCCCGTTTGCATGTCCAGGTGTTTCACTGGGCATGTGCGGGAATCTCAGTGCTATCTAGTGTGGGCAGATGACGTGTCCCACAGGGACTTCATCTACCCACACAAAGATGGCGGCGCCCTGAATCAAGATCGGGGCAGAAAATAAGGAATTAAAAATAGGTAATGTGGGGGGCTTAGGGGCATTTGGGGGTGACTAGGGTGTCAGTTAGATGTAGTGGAGGCCTGAGGGGGGTTAAAAAAACCAAACAGGATTCGGCATGACAGTGCCGCTTTAAGATATTTTGCCCTTAGTCTTATAATATGAGGAACTACAGAGGAATTGCATATGGAGTCATAACTCTTGAAGGCCAGGGTACAAGACCATAGGTTCAGTTTAAGCAGTGGATTTGGATTTACTATACCATGCCCTGTGTTATTAGATTAATAGAGTATCATTAGGTTTGTTAATCATTAAACATCTACTCTTGTCCTTTTCATATCTCTATGTTCTCCTGCTCCAGTTTTATAAAGTTCAATGCATCAGAAGTCACGTGCTTTATTCTGGAAACTTCCCAAAAGAACCAGGACATTCTCATGCATGTGCTGAAAGGATATATACATGCTAGTATGTGAAAGATGCATTTGATTATTATTTTTTTTTTTTTATCTCTTTCATTGGCTATTGTTATGGATGCTTAAAGGAACACTACAGTGTCAGGAATGCGAACATGTATTTCTGACACCATAGTCCTGATGTGGCATTTTAGGTGACGTGCCCGCTCGGATCACTCTCAAAATGTTTGTGTTTTTATTCACCTTTTACTCCCACAGCGCCAGTCTTGCTGCAGCTGACACCACCTCTATCAGTCTTTTTATGATCTCAGACAATCCAATGCTTTCTCGTAGAAAAGCATTGGGAGGCTATTGCGCATGCATGGCAGAATGCTGTGCTGCGCCAATCATCATCTTCCCAGAGATGCATTAAATCAATGCATCTTTATGGGTGAATGTTGAGCGTCTCCATGCAGAGTGCCTAGACTCTGAACACCATTGCTACACACTGTATAGCACTGGACTAGAAAGCACCTCTAGTGGCCGTTTACATTTGTGCCTAGTAACACCTCTAGAGGCAGTCACTCAAACTTTGCCTTGCAGAGTTAACATTTGTGTCTGCAGGGACAGACTATAGACACCAGAACCACTACATTAAGCTGTAGTGGTTTTGGTGACAATAGTGTCCCTTAAATGACCATTTTATTAAAACTATAACATAAAGATGTATACATAAAAGGAGAACTGACTAACCTTACTGTAACTTTTCTGTCAGACTTTCCTTTGTTCCAGCTCTGTGCCAGAGAGATTTTTATTTTTTTTTGTCCATCCAATTTTCATGAGTGTTGCTTCTACAAGGCTGTGAAATCTTCTGCATAATCTAATCAAGAAAACTGCTATTCTTTCCTTAAAGAGAACCTGTCCCTTCCAGTGATGTGGCAATTCTGCTTTGTGTTCTAGAAACAAAGATGCAACTCATCACAGAACGAGGTTTCATTTTTAATTGTATGCTATCGATATTTTATGTTCCTTTCTAATACAGAGAATCCATCTAAGGAGACTAAGGTAAAATATGAATGTTAGAAGTACATTTAAGATTCTGCTATAATGGATGTGCCATGTCTGGAACTTTGTATTATAGCAAACTGATTCAGTTACAGATGTGGAGGCCTGATCAATATTCTGCCCTGACTTGAGTCTGCTCATCCATAATTGAATTTGAAACAAGCAGAACTATGAGATCCCCATTTCTTGCATTTACCAGGAATGGTATTTTTAAATCTTTTAAAGATGTAAACATTTAAGCTAACATGAAAAGGAATTACTCTTTTGTGAAGTAATTTAGCAAGCAGTTGATACTTAAGACAAATTCCCCAAAATACTTCTCTTGATATTGGTTTTCCTGGTAGAATGCTTGTTTAACCCATTAAGGTCCAAATACTATAATGTCTTCATTCCGAACCAGACTTTAAAATGCCTGTACACAGGGCGGTGGGTTGGAAGGATTTTTGCGCCCCCCCCCCGTGTCCCTTAGTGGTCTCTCCACACACCCCGCGTCCCTTAGGGGTCTCTCCTCTTCCCCCCCAGTGTCCCTTAGTGGTCCCCCCCCATCTTTCCCTTAGTGGTCTCCCCCCTCCAGTGTCCCTTAGTGGTCCTCCTACTCTCCCCAGTGTCCCTTAGTGCTCTCCTCCTCTCCCCTCTCCCCTCTCCCCCCCCCCATGGTCCCTTAGTGGTCTCTCCTTTTCCTCTCCAGTGTCCCTTAGTGGTCTCTCCACCCCTTCCCTGTTGTGCCTCCTACCTCTGCGGCGCGGACCGCGGTACAGGAGCTTCTGCTTCTTGTACCCGGCCGGACTAAAAGGAAGTGCTCACAGAGATAGCATTTACTTTCAGTCCGGCCGAGTACAGGAAGCTTCTGTACCGCTGTCTGCGCCGCCCAGGCCACGCTACACAGAGTGACTGGCAGGAGGGAGCGCTGTGCGCTTCCCTCCTGCCGGGTCACTCAAAACTTGCGCCCAATGGAGACTGCCTGTCGCCTATAGGAGGCACGGTCCCGGTCTGTACCACAAGATATCATATTCCTTTATGTATATTCATAGACCTGCAAGAAATAAACTCGCAAGACATTGCTTACTTGTATGTAGTCTCTACCACTATGGAAATCAGAAAAGTAAAATACAAATTATAGATAAAATTATAAACTATTAATTGCACAGTGAATGTATGTAATTTAGCTATTGTTGCAATAAGCTGATGCATTCAGACCTGTTACCATTTAAGATCAAAATAATATAGTCTAAACCCTACATATTTTGGAATCTTTCCAAATCTGAGTATGTAAAATATAAGTTAATAGTTTTACTTTTTGGCTTTTTAATTTAATTCACAAATGCTACCAATAACCCAAATGCTGCTACTAATTCAGAAATATATTACTTTTCCCATAATCCACTGCAAAACTTTTCCTCACATTTGGTGAATGAGGGTCTGGTTGTTCTATTAATCGGTACAACTTGTTTAATTGAATCTGAATCTAATCATTTGCAGTGCTGTTCTTTCTTTAAATCACCTTTTATAATGCGAGCCTTTCAGTATTTTAATGCATGTACATTTGTAATGACACCTTGTATGAAAAACTTATGGCAGTCCTCAGTTTAGCGATTCACATATTCCTAGTGTCTAGTAATACATAGTTAAGTAGCCATATAGTATCCCAGTATCTTCTCTACCACATTGATCACAGTAAAGTTTACCCCTGGACAAATGGGGAAGTCCCCCTTCCCCATTTGTCCAGGGCTAAGCTTTACTCCCCGTGTTATGGATACCTTTGCTGACGGATGATCCGAGCGCTTCTCAAGGACCATCAGCACCGCACCAGACACCATAAGCACCGCAGACTCCATGAACCGCCGTAGCTTGGTTGGGGTCTCGCTGTCTCCTTCCCACCATGGTCCATCCTCTGGATCCAGGACCGTGTGGGAAGGACCTCTCCTCCAGTAGAGTATAGCTGTATACCTGAAGAGAGCTCTTACAAGAGCTAGCAGTGATATAGCCGTTAAAGCTGTTCCGTACAACACGAGACGAGGCTGCAAATTGAGGGTAAGAATGTCTGAAGGTTTATTGAACAGCTTGATTTTTTTTTATACAGTTTTTCCCCACAAGGTTGATGCCCAGGTGAACCTTGTGGGGCACACGACACAGAATTAACAAACCAATAAAAACCGAGTCTTACATGCAGACACTCCCCTACAGTGTACACAATCCCTCCCCTCTGCCTGTGATACAATTAACAAAGACAAAGGGCTAACTTAATTAGCTCTAAACAGAAAAAACATAAATTTTTACAAACCCCCCAGTACCCCCCAAGTACCCCAAAATACAACATATCCCCACACATCACTTGATAGCCCCGATCTGGGTGAACAACAGGGGATGTGTGGGGATATGTTGTATTTTGGTCCCATGCCCAAAACCGTTCCATACACTCGACGACAAAATACTGCTGGACAATTTAAGATGGCCGCCTCCACATGTTTGAATCTGTTCCAGTTAAAAGTCCAGGGGCAGAAACAGTACTTTTGAACATGGGTTATCACAGGGCCCATAGTCCCAGGGTAGGAGGTGGGCAAACAGGCCCCTCCAAAAACCAGTGGCGAAGTTGCTTTCGTCACCTGGAGCATGACTGCTGCCCATGGACTGTGCGCTGGAATAAAAGTCGCAACAATGTTGCAGAAAATGGAGGAGTTTTAAATGGAGCAGAGGGCAGGGGACTTACCAGTCAGCAGGATCAGTTGAAGGACCCTAACTGAATTTCCCACCCTCCCTCCCAGTGTTTTGGTGTGTTTGTGTGGTCTGTCTTTGTTTTTTCTCTATTGTCACAGCTGGTGGTTTTTCCTGGACAGTGCAGCTGAAGGAAGGAGTATGACGCACTGTCACCTTGGGAAGATTACAGTTGACATATGGCTGATGGGTAGTGATGGCTCTTGGAGAGTAAGATGGAGAACTGTCTGTTGGGCTCTCACAGCTGACAGGGTTTAAGAACATTATGTTATGGTTTAATAAAGCTGTAGTCAGCAGTAGTGATGTCCCGAACGGTTCGCCACGGACGGCGAACATATGACCCTGTACCTCACAGTCAGCAGACACATTCCAGCCAATCAGCAGCAGACCCTCCCACCTCCTGGACAGCTCACTAAGAATGCAACTTCAAAATGGATGCTGTCCAGGAGGTGGGAGGATCTGGGAGGGAGGGTCTGCTGCTGATTGGCTGGAATGTGTCTGCTGACTGTGAAATACAGGGTCATATGTTCGCCGTCCGTGGCGAACCGTTCGGGACATCACTAGTCAGCAGTCAAGCAAAGGTAACTGAAGCGACATTATCATTTGAGATTCTCGCTGCTTGGTTTGTAGAATTTTACCATAATTGTTGCATTATGTGTGGAAACAAATCTGTATCTATGTGGGTAAAGCACATTGAGGGACTGGATTTAATTCTGTGAATAATTGCAAAAGTCAGGTCTGTCACATATTTAAAACGTTTAAATATTCCATTACTTAAGTTGGGTGGAAGTTGTGGTGAGATCACAGTGGCAAAACGAAAATATATTTGAGGATTTGTAAACCTACCGTTAGTCAATGCCTAGTATAGCAAAGAGGTAGCTGCTGTATAAATGAAACCCTACTGAAACCTATAACTGAAAATAATCCTTAAATGGAAACTTAAGCTTAATGAAGCTGTTTTGGTGTATAGACCATGTCCCAGCAGTCTCACTGCTCAATTTAGGAGTTAAATCACTTTATTTACACAGCCCAAGTCAATTCTCCCTGCATGTGACTTGACATGCGCATAGTCGTCCCCTAGGCATTTTCCTAATGAACCCACCATAAGACCAACCCCAATTAAACATGGACACCAATATTTCTTAGGAAAATATCACAGCTTTTATTAATCATAATTGTTTACACATAAAAATGTCAATAATGGGTCAAAGTCACACCCACTTAAAAACATTGAAGCCCAACAATTTTCAATGTAAAACATTTACAGACAATAACCACCCACATAAATGACAGCAATCTTACCACTAGATCTATCATACAACACAAACAGTTACCAGAGCCACCAAGGGCAACCTTAACCACTTGTAGAGGTTTACCCAGATACTGCTACACACCCAAGTTCAGAGCTACCAACGAGCTTGAGCCTACCAAACCAATGGAAACCTAACTATTGCTCCTGAACTTGAACTTTCCCCCCACTTATCAAGCCAAACTACCCCCAATTATCCTATCCATCCTCCGCCACAGCACAGAGCTTGACCACCTTATGCTACCTGAGCGCCCCCCCACCTGCCTATAAAGAGTCTGTCTCAATCCTTCCTGAAAACCCAAGTTCAAGATGGGTCAAGAAGTCCATGCCCACATCAGAAAGAGGTACCCCATCATACCGGGAAGCATAGCTTCCAATTCCCTGTGCCTAATTACAACACCCCCTAATCTCTTACTGTAAACTGCCATTGACCGATTGTCTATCGCCGCAGAGACTCTATCAAAACGCCAATGCATACGCAGAACCATTTCCGACCAAATAACAATTACACCTGGGACCAAACCTCTCACCCTATCCTTTGGGGTACAAGCCCCAAGTCATTACCCCCGGCATGGTTTAAAATAAAATCCGGAACTATGCCCTGCCCTATCCTCCTAAACAAACAATTCAGAGCAGATGTCATTCCAACTAAAAACCACAAAACTCCCACCCCTCCACTCCCCCCCTCACCTCCCCGACTTAAACTAACTAATCCGGTCGAACATAAGACTTGAACCTCATGATTCCCATCAACTAATCTTTTTTACTAGCTCATCAGTAAAACCCAGCCGTGCCGCTTCCATTGCTGCCCCAATCAGAAATGAATGTGTACCAAACTGTGACTAAAGCTTGGGGTAGCTGGGTCTGGTTAAGTGAAAAACACAGTAAAAATGATATTTGGACAGAGATTACCTATCTTTGTGGATGAAAAAGGAACAAACAGCCAGATACCGGGAAGCGCAACCAATAGACACACCCACGAGTGGGGTAAACAAGACAATTTAACCAAGCGGCCCTCACTGAACACATCTGTTTTTGAACGGTGGAGATTAATACTAACCTTATCCCCCCAGACCTCCACGTCCGAAACCAGAATGCTCCCAGCCCGACACCGGCTACTAGTCACCAATTCACTGATATGAAAAGCTTTCGTAGACCCCCGAACTTCCGCAATAACTTCCCTAAGAAAAACCAACTTGTCCTGCGGTAAATGGCATTTGCCTGCCACAGTGGCTCTACAGTTGTCATCTGCTAATGGCACCCTGCAGATGTTTGCCACCCATTCCAGCGTTCTTAAACCAATTCTGAAGGCATTGGAATTGGAGGGACTGACCCATTAGAAGTCGTCCAAATAATGGACCACAAGCGTAGTCCCTGCCTACGTCTTAACAACCCATTCTAGGAAGGTGCTAAATGTTTCAAAGTACGCACATGAGATGGAAGAACCCATGGGCAGACCGAGATCAATGTAGTATTTGACTTCGAAGAAACAACCTAATAAATGGTAACACGCGGGATGAATGGGGTACAGGTAGAATGCCGATTACACATCCGCTTTTGCCAACAGCATACTTGTACCCGCCTTCCTAACCAACTCAACCGCTTGGTCAAATGATGCATAGAAAACCGAGCTGAACGCCCCATCGATGTCGTCATTCACTGATGACCCTTAGGATAAGAAAGGTGGTGAATCAAGCGGAACTTCCCTTCTTCCTTTTGGGCACAACACCCAAAGGTGAATCTCGTAAATCCTGGATCAGCGGCTCCATAAAAGGCCCCGCCATCCGCCCCAATTGTACTTCTTTAAGCAACTTTTCATGCCCAACTTCGGGAAAGTCCTCCACCGAAAGCAGATTATGTAAACGACGAACAGCCAAACATTTTTGAAACGGAATTTCGAACCCCCAAGTGAAACCATCCTGAAGTACTGCATCCTCACGGTTACCATATTTGTTTAGCCATGGGAACATCGCGGCGACCCTCACTGGCGAGACCCCAGTGACTCCAGCTGGGCAATTCTTTTCTTCGCTTGAAGCCACGATTAAAGCAGTGTCCATCGTCGCAAATAACATTCGTGTTTTAAAAAGGCATGTTGCGCCCCACTTACATTGTCCCTCATTGAAGACCCAGCAAAATGCACTCTCCCCAATCAGTCATGCCAATCAGTCACAGCTTTCTACAACAATGCTAAGTTTGTCCCATAAGTAGTGCTTATATTCACAGTAGGAGTTTCTGGGACATGTACTGCAGGAGTAAAAAGCAACTATAGCCATTTTCAGAAATGTATTTGGAGTAAAGAAAGGTAACATTGCAGGCTTGGTGGGAGAAGCAGAAGGTGTAGACTTAAAATGTATTTTTATTTTTATTCAATCATACAAGCAATCAAGAAAGTAATTCATCAGGCCCCACATGCTTAAGAGGCTCTAATAAGAACTATTGCCATCATTGAAAGAAAACAGTTATGTCCATTCACTCCAGCTTCGAATCATTACCTGTTGAAAAGGAAGGATTAGAAACTCCTGCAATAGCGCTTTTGAGAGTTTCGTGAACAAATGAGCAGTTTGTTAAGAAGAGAACATTTAAGAGCAAAAAAGTGAGAACTTTTCACATTCAAATACTGGTTACTCTGTTAGTACAGATATGAACTAGCGATGTTTTTTTCCCTGATGTAAGGGATGTCCAATAAAACTTTCCAAAGCAGCATGATCAAATATACAGCTCAGTTTAGGTTTGATAAACCCAAAGATATTTCCAGATAAATACATTATCTCACAAAAGTGAGTACCCCCCTCACATTTTTGTAAATATTTTATTATATTTTTTCATGTGACAAATAAAGAAATGACACTCTGCTACAATGTAAAGTAGTAATTGTACAGCCTGTATAACAGTGTAAATTTGCTGTCCCCTCAAAATAACTCCTCACACAGCCATTAATGTCTAAACCGTTGGCAACCAAAGTGAGTACACCCCTAAGTCGAAATGTCCAAATTGGGCCCAAAGTGTAAATCTTTAGTGTGGCCACCATTATTTTCCAGTACTGCCTTAACCCTCATGGGCATGGCGTTCACCAGAGCTCCACAGGTTGCGACTGGAGTCCTCTTCAACTCCTCCCTGACGACATCACGGAGCTGGTGGATGTTAGAGACTTTGCGCTCGCCCACCTTCCGTTTGATGCCCCACAGATGCTCAATAGGGTTTAGGTCTGGAGACCTGCTTGGTCAGTCAATCACCTTTACCTTCAGCTTCTTAAGCAAGGCAGTGGTTGTCTTGGAGGTGTTTTGGGGGTCATTATTATGTTGGAATACTGCGGCCCAGTCTCCGAAGGGAAGGGATCATGCTCTGCTTCAGTATGTCACGGTACATGTTAGCATTCATGGTTCCCTCAATGAACTGTAGCTCCCCAGTGCCGGCAGTCCTCATGCAGGCCTAGACCATGAAACTCCCACCACCATGCTTGACTGTAGGCAAGACACACTTGTTTTTGTACTCCTCATCTGGTTGCCGTTACACACGCTTGACACCATCTGAACCAAATAGGTTTTTCTTGGTCTCATCGGACCACAGGACATGGTTCCAGTAATCCATGTCCTTAGTCTGCTTGTCTTCAGCATGCTTTCTTGTGCACCACCTTTAGAAGACCAATTTGATGCAGTGTGCGGCGTATGGTATGAGCATTGGCAAGCTGACCACTTGTGACAGGGAGGTGTGCAAAACCAAGGAGTTGGCTAGAATATATATATATATATATATATATGTGTGTATATATGAAACTAGGGGACTGCACTCACCTGAACATGCATAAATGGGGTCACAGGTGCCTTATTTAACCTTGTACTGCAGAGAGCCCCAGATGGAATTGTTTCCCCAAGTAAGTGGGTTAATCTCATAAGAGCAGACATTAGACTGTTAGAGTAGGACCTGCCAAAGATGGGGTACATTGACGTTGTGACAGGCTTATGCAATGTATGATGATATAATGTAACTAAACCCCCATTATTTTTGCCTAGGTTAGGGGTTTTAAAAAAAAACACAAAAAAAAATTATAATCTGTCAACATTGAAGTTGCTGTTTAGTGGATAGGTGAGTGCGCTGGATCTTGTGTATTGTATAAATTGGCCCTCAGCAGCACCCCATTTATGCATGTTCAGGTGAGTGCAGCCCCCTGGTTATTTATTTATATATAGTATAGTATTGCATTTCAAAAGACTGAGAAATAATGTTGAGTACTCCTTAAAAAAACTAGTTACTGTAAAATTAATGTTTAGAGGAATGTGGTGTGGGTTTAATTTCGTACCCAGCATAGGCCCCAGAAATTAACTTCTAACTTCCTACTTAACAGGATCTCTGTATAAAGCCATTTGTTTGCTCTCACATAAGCTACATAAATGCAGATCTTCTGTCTTAACTCTTCGAATAATTTCTTTAACATTTTGCTCTGAAATTCACTGGTGATGTCAATTGTTATATTGTAGTCTTGACATAAAGTGTAGGTTGTTTCCTGTGCACTAGATAGAATTTCCGTTTAAATATACATTAGTACATAATTTTCAGATCCTGCCTGCTATTAGAAGTCGTTACTCCATGTAGAACATCTTATAAACAAATTAATTAAATTCTGGCCAGGATCCAAAAACAGCACGTCCCTCAGAATAACTGCTTTATATTTTTATTTTTAGTTTTTCTTTCTGCTGAATTGGTTTATTTAACATTGCTTATAATGTTTGCTTTAGACATCTAAGTGAAATACTTCAGGGCTTTAAAAAATATTTCCCCAACGTATTCTTTGATGTTATTTTAAGAATTAAGTTAAATTAAAAAGCTTCTGTGGATAGATGTTGAACTGCTCATTAGTCAAGAGTTATTGCACAAAATTAACAATATCGTAAGTCATATATATAAACTGAGATTATTTCCAATAAGGAAAGTCTGCCTTTTTTTCCATTTATGACTCTTAATTCTACATAACCACCTTTGTAATGCTGGCCAACCCCATTTAAGGAACACTATAGTGTTAGGAATATGAACCATGTTTACGCTGCTGGCCTGCAGGAACAGGCTATTTGCTCTAGAACACAGTGTTAAGCTGTAGTGTTTCTAGTGCCTATTGTATCCTTTTAAGTGTGGACCCTGTATGATCCTGGTGCCCTAAGCATAGAGCATAGAAAATGTAATTCATTTGTTTATAAGATGTTCTACATGGAGTTACAACTTCTAAAAGCAAGCAGGATCTGAAAATGATGTACTAATGTATATTTAAATGGAAATTCTATATAGAGTTCAAGAAACCACCTACACTTTATATCAAGAGTACAATATAACGATTGACGATCACCAGCAAATTTCAGCAAAAAAATAAATTTGAAGAGTTAAGACCGAAGACCTACATACATTTTCAAGGAACAAACATGGTAGGGTGAGACAGGACCCCAAAATCGGGATTCACACACTAGATTCTAACGATTTTGTGAGGCCTGGAATGTTTTAGACATCTTTATTGTCGGCAATCCATCTAGGTCACGGTTGTGCTAACCCGTCCCTTCCTCCCCACCTGTTTTATATCCCTTCCTCTGCCTAGCTTTCTGGGCTTCAAAACATTTTGACAAAAAAAAAAAGACTGCCGCCTTTATTCTCTTTGCACCATAACCACTGCAACATGCTAGTGCTTGCTGCCTGTGTTGTGTCCATCTACTCTAAATCATTCTTCTAAATGATAAATTAGCTATTAGGTGTTAGATGGCCTCTGGGCGATTTTCTGTCTCTCTTTTACATCTGTTTATATTAAAGAGACAGATTAATGCAAGGAACAGTTAGTAAATCAAACATGTTTCACTGGCAACTCATGGGATTTCAGAGGAGAACTTGTTTTATTGTCTTGCAATACAAATTAATCACACCATTTTAGATGACATATATGCAACCACATTTAGTAAAACTATTTATAGTTCTAGAGCAAAAAACGGGTCGCAAGAGTATTCTGAGAACGGACAGCAGCTGAAATAGCCTGCCCTTCGATGGGTCCCCGCTCAGAACTCAAGCTGGTTTTAGCTCATCTTGTGCCATTACAGAGAGAACATATCTGAAGCATATCAGACTGGTTCCACCCATACGGGCAGTCCAGATCCGAAATGCCAGCAAGTTCTCTCTGCATGAGAGATACAGCAACCCCAGACGATCGTTTCAGCCTTGTTGGGCATCAACAGTGAGGCATAGCTGATATCTCTCTAGGCACCGTGAGCTAGGGGTCCACGTCTGGATTACCCTTTAAACTAATGGAGAGCAAAAAACTGTCGCAAGAGTATTCTGAGAACGGACAGCAGCTGAAATAGCCTGCTCTTCGGTGGGTCCCCGCTCAGAACTCAAGCTGGTTTTAGCTCATCTTGTGCCATTACAGAGAGAACATATCTGAAGCATATCAGACTGGTCCCACCCATAAGGGCAGTCCAGATCCGAAATTAAACTTATGGAGAGCAAAAAACGGGTCGCAAGAGTATTCTATTTAGTTTATTTTTTTTGTGTGTTATAGTCTAGTTTAACTGTTGGTTTTCAGTTTTAGATTTTAAGTTTACTTTAAAGGTCACTATATGTGACACACAATGTAAATGCTGTAAGGTACCAGGAGATGGTTTCAGCAGGAAAAAGGTGGATAGGGTGACCCAATAAATAGTCGGATGTATTTAGTACTGGAATATAACCAGGGCCAGAAGCTTTTCAGTGACAGGCACTTTAATCCGTCATTGGAAGTCATAGCATGATTAAGTTTCTATGTAGCAGTCAAGATTCTTTGACTTTGAATGTAGTTTACTATTTGGTCTTGGAAACCTGTCCAGAGGCATAGACAGAAGTAACAAAACACAGTGGTGCTATGGTAGAGCCCAAAATCCAACAATGTAATAAAGCTGATATTTAGACCAGAAATGAGTGTGTGTGGAAGTACCCTAAGGCCGCTTTAAATCATCTTATGTTTTTAATTTTAGACTTGTCTCTCTTGGCAATGTAATAACTTCCTTTTGGTTGCAGTAAAACCTGCATGCTGATGGCATCAGATACGCATTGCTTTGTAAGATTTATTACATTCTTTCTTGGACTTTGCCTCTAGCATACCTTCCGACTGTCCCTGTTTAGAAGGGGAAGTCTGTATTTTTGAAACCAAAATCCCTCTGTCCCTCTTTTCGATCCTCATTTCCTACTTTTCTACAAATCCCATATTCTTAGTGGATCTGAGATTCCATTAAATGTGTATGTAAGCGGATCTGTGTTTAGTCCTGAATCTAGCTTTCAACTGGATGTCATTAGGGTTTCATTCATACCTCTTCCCAATTTGGGTGCCCAGTAAACCATTCTTTTTCTAGTTCATTAGCTTATGGGTATTGTCCACGTAAGATCTGTGGTTTAGAAAGAACGGCTCAGGGCTCAAAGTTCCTGAACAAGTACTAAAGAAGATTTGCTTATTTTGATTGACTAGGCACGGTGGCTGTTTGTGGGAGGGAAAAAATAATAATCAATTTGGAGCATCTTTCCTGTGTACCCAAGAATGGTAAATTGTATTTAACATGTCTTTATGTTGCTAATTCGTAACAGATTTCTAGTTAAAATGACATGTTTCATTAATTATTTTAAATGTCTGTGCTACTTTTCAACCTCCCTCTGCACGTTGGTGACTCAGAATCCTGCTGTTTTTGCAGTGGAGTTAATAAGTCTAATCTACAATTGTTTGTGAACCATTTTAAATATGTCACCATTAGGTTTGAGTCTCCATCTTGTGTTGTTTAAATCAGTTAATGTTATTTCCTAATGCATATCTGCTTTTTGTACCCCATAACTGACCGTGGCATGTAATTATCAAGGAAAAGAGGACCTGTATACAGTATTGCTATTGTTTGGAGGTTGACATAGTTTTTGAATTATGTTTGTCAAAATGTATTCCCCGGGACTGCCTATTCAATTGGGCAAATCAACCCACCATTTGCATACTCCCAATTGTCTTGGGTCTGTTGGGATGATCCTAATTTTGGCATCCTAATCCACCATCCCTGGCTGGCCCCCCTGAGTGAGGCTGGCCAGGTTGCTTTAAAAAAGGTCTGTAAAGGGGTGCGGGAGGGGGGCTGCCCATCTTGGACTTTGCCAGTGACAAAACTGCCCCCAAAGTCATGTTTGTCCAAATGTGAAACATCTCATGCTGGGAGAAATGCATCTATAAAATGAGCAGTGTTTACAAGAACCCTTAAATTTTAATCTGTCGGGTGGGGGGCTGGAAGGGGGGGAAATAGTGCAGCAATAAAAATGTCATCAGTCAACTATGTGTACAAAATTTTGTGTACTGATTAGGGATCACTCTTGTTCATGAAATTGCTAATTTATAGCCCACAATATTGTCACTTGAAAGGAACACAATATCATTAGGAATCATCCTAATGCTTCAATGCCCTGTTTAAAGGTTGTGGTTCCCAGCCCCCCTTTAATGAAGATGAGTTTACTTGCCTTTTCTCCCTTGCAGCTCCATGGTTAAGATCGATAGTCTCATCGACAATCTCAGCCAAACCACTGCTTTCCCCTAGGAATTGGGAGGCTAGTGCACATGCATGTCAAAATACCGCACTGTGCCAATCAGATGGTCACCATGTTTAAATAGCAGAGTTTCACTCCCTAGTGGCTGACACTCTGTCACTAGAGGCATTTAAATCCTGCAATGTGAACATTGCTTTTCCTGCAGAATGGCAATGTTTTCAACTGCAGGGTTAAAACCGGGGGGATCATAGCACCCAGACCATTTAATTGGTGGGTGATCTATTGCTTAATGTAAAACCTGCCAAATAACACGAAAAATACCTTTTTCTTAAACCTGCATGCTGTGAAATAAGGAACGAGGAAGTTGCATTTATTCATAATACAAAGTCTAAAATATAAATAAAAAAGAATTACTATGCAGCACAAGGTACTCTATCCTAGCAGGTCTGGCTCCACTACCAACTGGAAAAATACTTGTCATACACCCCAAAAAAATTCTTAAAAAAAATTCTCTTGCTTATAAATTTTAATATTGCGATCTTGCTAAATCCTGAAATCCCTCCTCCCCCATGGAGTCGGAAAAATAATAATGTTTCTATGCACCGCTCTATTCTTTTATTCTTAAATTTATTTTCTTGACACTTGCTATTGGACTATGTAGTGTGATTCTAAGGGCTAATAGTTGCCAGGTACTGATTGAAATTCAATGCAGAAATGTAATCCATAGGTTCTTGGTTGGGGCGGTTATCCTCAGTGAACTTTGAAGTGCCATGATGTAGAATTATTGAATTGTTTGGATTGTATTTCTTAGATAGGAGGTTACTGCGGATCAAATTTTTTTTTTTTTTTTTGTTGCAACTATTACTTTGACATTTACTGACTTCCTTGAATATCTTCCATTGCTTAGATTGTTTGCTTTGTGGTCTTTTAATGATGACCGTTTTTTTTTGTTTTGTTTTTACCCCACTTTTAAAATTTTTTATTTAATAAAATATTTTGCAATAAAACTGATTTTAAAGGAGCAGATTCTATAGAATATTTAAAGTTTATAATGATAAAAAAAAAATACTGCTGAACCACAGCATGCAAAGGGCATAATCCAACCCTGGCTGGAACCCGTATTACAAAACGCACATAAACTCAAACTAACTAATAAAAAAAATTAATTTCTTACGAGCAGCTAGTTATTTGAAGAATTGTGTTATACAGGATTACAACATCAAATGAAACTGTAAAATGTTGAATCTTCCTTGCCTGCCACATTATTTTCTAATGCCCGACAATGCACATACCACAGCTTTTTAGAACTCTTCCTACATAAAAGTAATGGGTCATCATATCATTTTTATAGTCTCACACCATTCCAATTTTAATAGATGGTGTTCCCCTCACAAAAATAGTGCAGTGGATGTTTTTCTCTTCATCTCAAGTGCTGGAGGAGAGGGAGATCAGTTACAGGCTATGTAAATAATGGTAAAAGGATCTTGAAATAGACCAGGCGCCTTTAGCAATGGAATACTTTTGGACCATATTCCATTTGTGTGTTTCTCATTCTCATAACAAGCTTCTTCACTGATGGAGGGGGGAGGTAGGTCATTGCAATATAGTTTAACTGCTGGAGGGGGAGGGGAAAGTATCTGTGTCAACTGCCACCGAGGTTCTTCGTAGTATAGTTGTACATATCTAATGTTGTAGGTTATCACAATATTCTTATAACTACCAGAATGGGGCTTATAATAATATTGTTGTATGTGAATAGCTGTGAAAGGGAGATTATTATCTCATAATCTTAATAAGAATGATTGCAAACAGAGCCATGGGGGTTATAATAATACAGTTATTAATACACAAGTGTCCTGAGAAATGGACAAAAGGACAAGTAAATTTTCTTTTTAACTCTTTGTTGTATTTGTCACTGAATATTCAAAGTATTAACAAAAAATGTGCATGTACATTATTTTTAATTATCCTTTTAATTTAATTAGCAGCTGGTAAAATTATTCCTTGCGCTAATGGCTCTTGATAACCGTAATCTGCTCTGTTTTTCAGGTTTTTGGAGCAGATGAAGATAATATGGGGGATGGCTGCCCTCAGAAACCGGCCTCTGCCAAGTACCTTCGTTTACTGCTGCTAATACTTATACCCTGCATCTGTGCTTTCATTCTTTTGCTGGTGGTTCTTCTGACATTTGTAGGTGAGCAACATTGTACTTCAATATTTAAAACCTAATCTAGCTTCTTGGTGGTTCTGTCCAGATCGCTTACCTTTCACCTGAGTCCCCCGGTTTTATTTGCAATGTTGAATACTTGCATGCTGCAGGGTTTTAAGAGCAGCTGAATTCAGATCCAAATTGTGAATTTGTTGGACCAAATTTGGGCCCTACTGGCGAATCACTGGACGTAATTTGGTGCCCAAAGATAACGTAAATCATTCTAAGTTTTCCATCACCCATGAATCATATGAAGTTCAACTATTTACGTTGGCCAATAGAAAGTGTATGTGTGTATGTATGCATATATATATATATACTTTACTCTCCCACTACATGCTGTGCTGCTATGGTTATGGTAGCCCAAGGGTGCATTCCTTGCATCTCCTTTTCATGGTTTCTGATTTTTTTTTAATTTTTATTATTATTATTTTTTTTTTTACTAGTTTACTAGAGTCTCCTGATCTCTGGTATCCTTTGACCTTGGCTTCTTAGAACGTTTATCCGTATCTCTCTGGTCCTTGACCTCCGCATTCTCTCTGACTCCTCTACCATAAGCCCGGCCACACTACGGACCAGTACACTGCTTGTCTCTTTATTTTGTTATCTCTACGTTTTGGTTCCACAACGATCCTGACAGGTACTCCCCTGAGGATAGAACAGGAAGCTTTATTTCCCTCCTTTGTCACTCATAGTGTTTTTAAAATTCCTTTAGAAGTCCTACTCTTAATCTTCATTCCACCACACAGGAATCCCAGGTTCCCACAGGGAAGTGTCATCCTACAATTTGACACTATACACCAAGTTGTGAGCCAATTACCTATTGGGTTAAACAATCTTCACCTATATCGCTGTATCTCTTCTATTTTCATATATACCTGTGAAAGAAAATTGATATAGAAGAAGGCCTTTTAACCCCTTCAGGACGGAGTCAATAGTACACGTTCTGATCAAAACAAAATGTAAACAAAAACTGGTATTTGCGCTATATGTCTGTTCAACCGTAATTCACCTCTTTCATATTAAGTGCACCCACACTTACTATATATCATTTTGTTCAGGAGAAACTGGGCTTTAATTTCTCATAAATGAACTATTCATATTTGAAACATAACTTATTATGAATAAAATTTAAAAAAACTGTGAGAAGTTAAGATTTAAAAAAAAAATTGTAGACATTTTAGCTGTAAATGTCATAATTTAGCTTTAATTTAGCTTTAACTGCAAAAAAACCCTCAAATTTGGATTCAGCAAAGTCTCACGAGTACAACAGTATCCCCCATTAACAGTTTTACGGTGTTTTGGGAAGTTAAAGGGTCAAATATAGCACATTCAATTTTTCAGTTTTTTCAAATTGAACTTCGCCAGGTTGGTTATGTTGCCTTTGAAACCATGTGGTAGCCCAGGAATGAGATTTACCCCCATGATGGCATACCATTTGCAAACGTAGACAACCCAAGGTATTGCAAGTGGGGTATGTCCAATCTTTTATAGTAGCCACTTAGTCACAAACACTGGCCAAAGCTAGCGTTCATATTTGTTTTTGTGTGAAAAAAGCAAAAAAACAAATATTTGGCCAGTGTTTGTGACTAAGTGGCTACCAAAAATGGCTGGACATACCCCATTTGCAATACCTTGGGTTGTCTACTTTTTCAAATGGTATGCCATCATGGGGGTAATTCTCATTCCTGGGCTACCATACGGTCTCAAATACAACGTAACCAATTTGGCAAATTTCAATGTGAAAAAAATGAAATGCAAGCCTTATATTTGACTCTGACTTTCCAAAACACCATAAAACCTGTACATAGGGGGTACTGTTATACCTTGGAGACTTCACTGAACACAAACACAAGTGTTTCAAAATAGTAAAACATATTACAACAGTATCATCAGTAAAAGTGTCTTGGAAAGTTACAGGGTTAAATATAGCGCGTGCGAATTTAATTCTCTGCACTTGCTGCTTGGGTTGTCAGGCACGTCAATCAAATTTTAATTAATTAAATCACATACTTATGTTAAAATACTACTTAAGTATACACGTAGAATTTTTATATATATATATATATATATATAATACACAAGACACAATACACAAGCTCCTGGGGCTGAAAGCCGTTATGGCGTTCTATGCCGCCGCAACGGCTTTAAAGCCCATTTAATGCGGGACAGCATAGAACGCCATAACGGCGTTAAGGGGTTAAAGGTATAAAGCTACAGTGTTTAGAGTCTATACCCATCAAAAAAGGCTCTAAAAAAGTGAGTGTGACCATACATAGATTTATTCACTCCCACAGCATATTTATTAATCATATTGCACTATTTCGTATATCTTTCTTTTTTATTACATGTAATTTTACCCCATACAATTTGAAGTGGTAAGTAACAATTTGCGTAGCGCTGCACTCGCACTTCTGTGTTTAAAGGACCACTTTAGGCATCCCTGGGTCACCTCCCAGATGGTAACCAACTATAGCAGAAATGTGTGTATATATACACAGGTTTTAGGTATCTTGCTGGTAAACCTATAAACAGAAATGTTACATAGTGTAATATTGTAAAATAAGTAACAAAAGAAAATTATTGGATGCACTCACAAATCAAGATGATAAAAGTGCCTTATGGGTGCCACCCACGATATCAATAGGGGGCCAGAGTTCCTCCCTCGGATTTCTCTCCAGACTGGTCTTTGAATCCCCAAAATGCTTTGCCAGAGGTTATTCCAAAAAAAAGGATATTTATTAAACAAATAATCTAATTTACACAATAGTGTTTAAAAATGGTCCTACGCGTTTCGTTCTCATGTGAGAACTTCCTCAGGGACCCATATAGGTAAAAGCAATCATATATTGTACAGCAAATTACAATCTAAATACCCCTCCTCATTTTTCTCTTTATATACGGGTAGACCCTAAAAGTCATTGGTGGAGTAGTGGGCATCCTCTTGTCACACCTTCGGATTCGTTGGTGTCTCAGATGTTACAGCCATTTTCATTTATAGTTGATTACCATTCCTGACGATATTTTTCTCCTTCGGTCCGTCGTTACTTTCTTGACTCTCTTCCGTGCGTTCCACGTCTCTAATGACCGTGCGTTCCACCTTTCATTACATCCAGATGTATATCCTGGTGCTAGATCCCGCAGGCGTCCTTTAATGGGGAAAGCTTTTAATTTCTACAAATAAACTTGTTAATATTCGATCTTTGTGTTGTACATTGAAGTGAGTGTGTCAAAAAAGAACATCATCATCATCTATCAAACAAATTAAATCTATTTATTAACATATATTTTGAACATTAGATGTAATGAATCTAATATGTGAATATATATTTTTACATATTAAATCTTAAACTTATTGAAAACACAACAATTTATTACTTTGATTGCCATTCAATTTTTTTGTGACATATAACTTCTTTCATAATGTGACCAATAGGAGATGAAAAAACATAGCTTTTTTTTGCCCTTAAAAATGACAAATATTCTAACTCCAATTAGGCTTGACCAATTCATCTGTCATAAATATATAGGCTTTATAATGATATACTTGTGGGCATAAGCTCTTCTTTCTACAACATAATGAATATAAAAACAGTGCAATAAAAGAAACCATAAGTTGCAATATAGTGACTTTTATAAAGTGACCTGTGATATTCTCATTCATTATATACCCTCTTGGATTGTCTAATAAATACATTGTATTATTCGTATCTTTTAGGATACCGATTTCCGGCTTGTAACAGCCCATTTAAACCATATCAAGATGAACCAACAATAAGATTTTCAAATGGAAATAACTTGAAATCACAAATTCTGGATATTTAGCTATAGATGCACTTAATTAAGAAAGCATACCAGATCTAGATCTATGTTAAGTCCTTTTAAGGCTAAAGTCTGCATTTTGTGTATCCACTAGGTCTCTCGTTATATTCATTATGTTGGAGAAAGAAGAGGAACTAATAACATAGGTGTGTGCACAGGGTGGGCGGAATCTCCCTCACCGGCCCACAGGCAGGGAGGGAGACAGGAGAGGACCCGGGTAGCCTCTTACACAGCACCCTTACACATACACACATGCACCCTCACAAACACATACAGCAGTGTATGTGTGTGAGGGTGCTGTGTGAGTGAGGCTGCGCACGCCTATGGCTAATAAGATTATGCCCACGAATACATCATTATAAAGCCTATATATTTCTGATAGATGAAGTGGTCAGGACTAATTGGAGTTAGAATATTTGTCATTTTTAAGGGCAAAAAAAGCTGTTTTTTCCCTCTCCTATTGGTCACATTATGAAAGCAGTTATGTCTCAAAAAAATTGAATGGCAATCAAAGTAATAAATAATTGTGTTTTCAATAAGTTTAAGATGTAAAAATATTCACATTTATTAGATTCATTACATCTAAAGTTCAAAATATGTTAATGAATAGATTTCATTTGTTTTATAGATGATATTCTTTTTTTGACACGCACTTGCTTCAATGTACAACACAAAAATCGAATATTAACACAAGTTTATTTGTATAAATTAAAAGCTTTTCTCTTTGAAGGATGCCAGGGAGAGCTAGCTACAGGATATACATATGTATGTAATGACAGGTGGAACGCAAGGTCATTAGAGAGGTGGAACGCACAAAAGTGCGTCCCGAAAATTCTGTCGGACCGGAGGAGAAAAATATTGTCGAGAATTGGTAATCAACTATAAATGAAAACAGCTGGAACATCTGAGACACCAACGAATCCGAAGGTTAGACAAGAGGACGCCCACTACTCCACCAATGACTTTTAAGGGCTAGCCCTATATAACGAGAACTATAGGGAGGGGTATTTAGATTGCAATTTTTTGTACTATATGATTGCTTTTACCTATATGGATCCCTGAGGAAGTTCTCACCTAAGAATGAAACGCGTAGGACCATTTTTAAACACTATTGCGAAAATTATTTTATTTGTTTAATAAATATCCTTTTTCTTTGAATCACCAAGACAATTTGCCAGAGGTTATTCCAAGACCAGTCTGGAGAGAAATCCAAAGGAGGAACTCTGGTGCCCCCTATTTATATCATGAGTGGCACACATAAGGCGCTTTTATCATCTTGAATGTGTGACTGCATCCAATAATGTGCGTTTGTCACTTATTTTACAATATTACACTATGTTACAGCTGGCGAATCACAATATACCTGTTATTTTATACATTCATTGCAATGGAGTCTAAAAGTTTGTTGCTAAAAATGTTTACATATTAATTTACAGAAGTGCTATATCCTTTTTTATCTACTTCTATTGTAATGATATTTGTAGAACTGTCAACACTGATGGAAATTAAAATTCAGATGGAAATGGTTTCGGTAAAAACAGGTGCGTTAATGATACAGCATACATTACCTCTAAAGAATAAATTAGTAAGGAGACATAATAAATGTGCAGGTGTGCTAAACTAATGCTCCATTTTCCAGGCAACCAACTGGGAATTCACATTTGCCTGGTATGGAATGGCCTATAATACATGGCTTTGAATGTGTTAAGTGGAGAACATGTCACACTTTCAAGTGATTTTCTATGGTTCCCTGCATTTACCCCAGGAAAACGGGACCAAGCTTAAAAAACAAGACTTTCCAAAATGAGAGAAATATTTGGGAGATATCCATGGTTGAGGGTTGTTGTTTAAGTATAAAAACATGTAGTCCCTGCCCCCCCAATCCACCATCTCCTGGGTTTCCTAGAACCTCTTGAGCATTTGTCCTATTGGTGGATAAAAGTTTAATTTAATCCAGTAAATCATTGTACGGCTTAAGACTGAGTGATATATATACACCTCTATATAATTACAAAAACAACCACCCCAGCAATAGATGACCCAGGCTGTGAAAGGGTTATAAATCTGTATTGTTGTGCCGTGGGCGACCGATATCCGCTTCTGTCTCCCCTCCCTCCTTCATTGAAGCCCTCTCACTTCCCTATATCCTCAACTTTTTCTGTATTTCCTTTAACTGTTCCCTCCCCTTACCTGCTCTGAGCATGAACATGCAATCGAAACTGGTCAAAGGGTCCAATCAAGTGCACATCAGATGGGGAATGGAAAGCTATACTGGGAGCATCACCTGCCGCGGGATACCAGATAAGTTTTAGGTCGTCATTTAGGTTATGGGGGTGGGAGGAACTTAAATAATAATGACCAATAGGCCATTATAGATAGAAAAATTGCATTCCAAAGTGCTAATGTCAAAGCTTAATGATCTATATTTCTTTGAGAGGTGAATTTTTTATTTCCTTTATTAGTTTTTTTTCTTGTAGAACTTTAATCAATATCTTAATTGGTTGGAGATCGATGCAATAATTTAGGTATTTTTGTCAATAAGCAGAGTTCGGACAATCCTTTTTTGCCATAAGAGGAATGCTTTATTATGGCTCAAATACTGCAACTCACTACTCCCAAATGATCATATTATAATGTTTTCATTAATTGTGCCTATTAAAAAAATATTATATACATTTCTTTTTTTATTTCTTTTTTTACTTTTTATATTTTGGATTCCGGTTTCCATCTCTCGTGGTAGTGCAGGTTGTTTGTGGGAATTATAAGCATTATAAGCATCAATCTCTAAATATAGTTCATGGTTTGGGAAGGAGGGTTAGTGAAAAATAAATAACAGTGCTTCTGAAAACCTAATACAAGGGCTCAACTGTTCTGGATTCTCTAAATATGCAATCATCATAAATCCTGAAAATATAGCTGCAAAGAAAACCTCAAGAAGTCTTATGAAGTATGGACACAATATTGCCAACTGTACGTGGCACAATACTTTAATGTGCCCTCATTTCGGGCACGTGATTCTTATATGATTTTAGATACCGATTTCATGGGAAATAATAAATCAGACAAAACTTAGCTAACATAAATGCTATAGAGAAGAAATCTTGTGAAAAGCGGTAAGAAGTAAAGGCTGCAGGTCCTAAAGAAAGGGGCTTACAACGATCAGTCATATATAATACATAACATGGTTAAATGCTAATCAACAGAGAAAGGCAGCAACTCTAAAAGAGGAATCCTTCTAAACCATTTAGAGAATATACAGAAATTAAAAAAAAAAATAAAGGGCTACGCCAATAGAAAATATAAAAAATAAATAGATTTTTGGAACAAACAAGAAATAAGTCAATGTGATCGTCCTCACAAATAATAGTCTCTTGATAGTAGACGTTTTAGTCTTTAGTACAGCAAGGACTTTTCTCTGGGTATAAAATGTGAGTGTGATACAGTCACTTTATTTATTTTTTATTATTACATAAGCTTTTGTCTTTTTATATACATCAACAAGAAAATAATGAGAGCTGCCCTACCCAGAGAAAAGTCCTTGCTGTACTAAAGACTAAAACATCTTCTATCACATTGACTTATTTTTTGTTTGTTCTAAAAATCTATTTATTCTTTTATATTGTTTATTGGCGCAGCCCTTTTAAAAAAAAATCTTTTTAGATCAGTCACATATGTCTGGTTTCTTCAAATTAGTAGACTTGTCTATACCGACATGCGACATACTAAGCAAGCACTTTATCTTCTGCGTAAAAGTTCTGGTGTCAAGAACAGATGTCTTACCCCTGCAAATCAGACAGTTGTGCTTCTTCTGCAGTGAGTTTCTCCTGATCCAGGAAATGACTAAGCCCAAGTGGTGATGGCCTTCCTATTGCTTTTATGCTCAGCAGGTGGTTTTGGCAGCTTTATAGCTGCATGGATCCACAAACAGAGCTCATAGTGGGTTTCACCTCTACAAGCATGTGCAAACTATTTTTTGATTTGTTTTTCGTTAAAAAGCTCTGGGAGACAATTTCACTCCTGCTATTTCACTTATTCTTCTTGGCTGTAGAAGACAATAGAATGTGGTATTTGCATGTTTTTTTGTAAAAAAAATTTTTTAAAAATGCATCCAGCATTGTAATAAAATTTTTTAAAAAAAAAATCTGGATCCATTTTATTCAATATTCTGTTGATGCATTTTAGAACTTTCGTGCATGGAGGGGCTGTATAACTTGGGGTTACCACATCCACTATATTTTCCTTAAGGGATGTATGTGTCAGGAATAGTTACCCTAACATGCAAACCTAAAGGTAACAAAAAAAGGTACACGTACCGGTCCTTTGAGTGGTACCTGAGACAGATATATAAAACGTCTGCAATCAGACAGAGAATAAACTAGAGACAGAGGTCAGGATTACAGAAATACATGTAATCGATTACTAGGCCAAGATCAGGATAACCGAGTAAGAATAGTCAAACAAGCAGAGGTCAGGAAATCCAATAAACACACTGTCAGTTAACAAAAATCACAACCAGGCAAGGAAACAAGAACAACCAGAAAAAAAAAATATATACATACCTTATACGGGGTTATGATTGGTCACAGAGGACTGTGATGTCACAAGTCTGTACACATCCTCAAAAAATGACACATGGGCTGACACTATAAAAGGAGACTAATGGAAGGGGTCCACATTATACCGTGTTTCTCCGAAAATAAGACCGGGTCTTATATTAATTTTAGTCACAAAAGACACACTAGGGCTTATTTTCAGGGTAGGGCTTAGAGCCAGTCTGTCAGCCGGTGTCCGCGCTGTGTAACCCCCCCAGAGACCCTCACCTCCCTGTAATATTCTCCCCTCCCTCCCTGTAATACTCTCCCCCCTCCCTCCCTCCCTGTAATACTCTCCCCCTCCCTCCCTGTAATATTATCCCCCCCTCCCTCCATGTAATATTCCCCCCTCCCTCCCTGTAATATTATCCCCCCTCCCTTCCTGTAATATTATCCCCTCCCTCCTGTAATATATCCCCCCCCTCCCCCTGTAATACTCCCTCCCCCCCCCTCCCTCCCTGTAATATTATCCCCCCCCCCTCCCTCCTGTAATATTCTCCCCCCCTCCCTCCCTGTAATATTCTCCTCCCTCCCTCCCCCCCTCCCTCCCTCCCTGTTATACTCCCCCTCCAATCTTCTCCTCACCTCCCCTGTAGCGTGGCCGAGCTCCGGTCCGCGACACTGGCCGGACTGACAGGAAGTGCACACCCAGTGTGCACTTCCTGTCGGTCCGGGCGGGTCGCGGACTGGAGAGGAGCTCGCCACGCTACAGGGAAGGGGAGGTGAGGCAGTGCGGCAGCCGTCTGAGCGCTCTCTATAGAGTGCTCAGGCGGCTGAGGCATTTAAAGGGCCGGCAGCCCTGCCTAGGTCTTATTTTTGGGGGAAGGGCTTATATTGCAGCCCACCCCGATAATCCAGCTAGGGCTTATTTTCGGGGTAGGTCTTATTTTCGGGGAAACACGGTATATGATGTCATAATAAGGCACCAGGAAGTTAGAGATAAATGTGTGTGCATCAGAACTCAGAAATTGTGTGACAGAGTGACCGAATACCTCTTCCCTCCTCTGCTTCCTAGCAGGGGACCAGGAGCTTTTCAATCCCAGTCACCGAGGCTTGACTGGGGTCTCTCTGGAGCTTTTCTGTCAGACTGCAGCCCTTCTTCCAGGCAGGCATTGTCCCCTCTGCCTATTCCACTGCAGCTCTGCTTATAGTGATTGCTATTGCTTTTACAACGGCACTTGCGGTTCTCAGGCCTAGCTCTCTTGATTCATCCCACGGCTAGAGGGATTGTGCAGCCAGCCAACAGGTACGACAACTCTGACTGGGATCCCTAAAAATCCACATAGAACACCTAGTTCCAAAAGGAACTAAAACAAGCTTTTTTTTTTTTTTACTTGGGACTAGCCCATATGAGCATTACATAAAGCTTACTGTGACACACTCAAATACATAACCAAATCACGTGAAGAAATATACCAGCACTCATAATCCGACATAAACATAACGGGTGGGGAAAACTAACAAACCTTGATATTGGGGGGGAGGGGGGGGGCGGAGCCTGGCTGTGGAGCTGATCAGACGTGTGTAGCACGAGCTCCAGCCTGAAATCCCTGTTTAAGCGAAATAAACTTGGTTCTCATGCTACAATCTCATCAAAAACACACCACCCTGGTAGGAGATGCAGGCTGGATCGTACAGAAACTACTCCTGTAACGCTGAGCTGCCGAGAACGCGGGCTGCATCACCGGGTCCTACCGCAGCAACAAGCAGCCTGACTAGAGGCCTAAGTGGAGGTAAGGGCCTGGGACTCCCCAAATGCCAATATTAACACTGCGGAGGACCACCCACAAGCCTTCCTCCCCCCCCCCCCTGCCGGTGGGTGACATCCCGGCTACAGCAGCACACCCTCCGCTGACTCACACATCCCAGGGACTACAAGCTCCTAGAGTCACCGACCCCAAAATGGCGGATGCAATGAGCAAGCTGGCAAACAGGGGGGAACTGCGGGGAGCAGCTGAATAACACACTGATCAAGCTGGACACTATCCTTGCTGCCTTCTGGGCCAGGATCTCGGAGAGGGCGCTGACCACAGCTAATGTCAAGCGGTCTAAGCCCGTGCCACTACCCCAGGCACCCACAGTCCCAAGGGGCAGACACAGACCAACAGTCACTAAAAGTCCCCTCAAAAGGCGCTGAAGAAGGGATCGGAAACACAAACGGACACACAGAGACTGCCTCAAGACAAGCATCCACCTCAAGCCGCGTCAAAACCGCACTGTATATATGGCGCCCAGCCCACAGGGACGGTGCCGACCACCAGAAAAAACAAACCTCACCATAAGCCGGTAACCTGGCGCTTCGCCGGACACTTGCCTCTGATGTTCTGTGTGATGGAGGCCCCCCGGGGTATGTACCAGGCGCCCAGAAGGGATCGGATAAGCACAAGCAGGAGTGCGGAGTCTGCCAGGCATGTCTTGCTATAAATAGACTTCCACATTATGCTGTTACTCATATGAACTGCTCTCCACAAGATAGCTATTCATAAAGTAATAATTGGTTTAAAAATGCTGTTATTTCACCTCCCAAAGAGTCTATAACCATGGTCCCTCATACATATATCTACTATATTTACTATACCCACTTATGTATCTTGTTATTGACCAGTCTTGTCTCATGGGAAACCTTCAGTTTGAATTAACACTAGCGGTAGGGCTGCTGACATGTCGTAACAGTTGATAACGTGCAAATCACACCCTAACCACAACAGTTGTCGTTCTTAATAATGCAATGCCTTAGACTTACAAACCGCAGCGCTACTAGCCATGTTAAATGCACGTTCAGTCTAGCATGCTACACCATACTACCTTTATGTTTAACTGCCTGTATTCCTCATATTATATATAAAAAAATGTGCTGTCTAAACTGCAAAATGTTATGAAAATGCGTGCAGAAGCTGTCGTGGCTCTGCATGCTTGTTGTGAATCTGAGCACATGAAAAATAAAGAATTAAAAAACAAAACAAAAAAAAAACACCTTGCTATTCAGGTAGTGCATATTGCTGTTGCTACCAACAAGTGGCACTGTATAGGGTCTACAGCCAAACCACCTACTTAGTAGCAAGCAAGAGAGCACACAAAACATATAACAATAAAACAACAATACACATAGTGCTCTTATGGGTACAGGGTTACTTCGACATAGGTGGGATCCAGGGTCCTACACAAAGTGACCATATGAAACTGCAGGTGATGGTGACTACCATCACACCTTGTTGTGCAGGGCAATACTTTCAAGACTGTTTATCTGTAACTGTGCCATAAAACCCATTTTGTTTAGATCCAGAGGCAGTTTTGTAATTTGTCTCAAGAAATTTTTGCTTTTTTTTGCAACCTGTAATGTTGGTGAAAAATACATTTAAACTTTCCAGGTTCTTAGATTAATCCTAATGAATGAGGGAAATCAGGAGCAGGGCACTCACTGTGCACAGACACTCACAGTGTTAAAGTACAAGTAGGATTTCATGGAACATCAAGTGCACAGCAACGTTTCGATTTGACCACAGGTCTTTGTCAAGCTTGACATAGACTTGGAGTCAGGTTGAAACGTTGCTGTGCACTTGACAAACCCAATAAAGGAACCCAAAAAAGAGCAACTATAGTGTTTTCTGTATAAAACAAACCAGGAGCAACTTCAAAGGAATGTACTCACATTATCTTGAGCAGACCGACCACTCAATGGACAGGACATAGGTGGTATAATCCCCACCTGGACTTATTTGGTGAGGTCCTCACTGGAACAATGAACTAGAAGCCAGACAGTAAATTCATAAAAAAAATAATAAAAGGTATATGGTACACTCACGGAGACTAAGTAGCCAATATTACTTTATTTAGTCGGCAGTAAAATATTAATTAAAATGAGCCACAATGCATTTTGTCAACACATGGCTTTTTTCAAGTGGAAACCCTTTTTAAAAAATGTTGTTCTGTTCTAGATTACATTTTAGTTGCATAAATAATTATCAGTAAGGCACTTAATTCTCAGAACAGCCCCACCGCCTGGCCAGACCACCACCCACACCCTAAAATTAAAGGGTCCATCTTTGTCCATTTAAAATGTAACCTATGTATTGTGTAACCACTTGCATAACACTTGAAGATGGGGTAAAATCTCTTTCCCAATATTATTCTTAATTTATAACTCAAGGGTACAAAAGATTTGTGAAAAAAAAAATGACATTCACAATTACAAACACATTTGATGGTTCTTTGGGTTGGTTTTTTTTAAGACTGTTTGTTTCTTTCTGCTGACCACGATCAAGGACAAAGCCTGTTGAGTTTTATGTCAAGTCTTTGGAAATGTGAGTTCAATTACAAGTTCACTATCTTAAAAATTTTTTATCATCACATCCACTGGGAATGCATTAATTAATATCTAATATATGTATATATTTACTGTTATTCTGATATTTAATTATCCAAAGGCTTTGTCCTTTGGGAAGCTAATGACCAAAAACCCACATAAGGCTTGGATCTGTAGGAGATTCCACACGATTGTCTCATGATCAAAGGAGAGAATGTCTGAACTTCATATTGGACTAATTATTTTTTTTCCACATCATCCATCTTCATTCCAGACAATATCTGCTGTGTGGTCAGATGCCGAGCAGCTACTGAACATTCATCTATTAACTCCTTAACGACTAAGGGAATTGAACAATTTCTGACCAAAACAAAACCTAGAATTTGAGCTATAAGTCTGTTCAACCATAATTTACCCCTTTCATAGTAAGTGTCCCCACACTTCTTGTATATCACTTTTGTTCAGGAGCATTTCTCGTATTATTTCTCATGCAAAGTTTCTTTATGCATCCGTATGTAATTTATTACTTCACTTCAGTTGCTTTGTACTTTCTTATATCCTCAAATAAAAAAGTTCTGCATGGCATTTGAAGTGGGAATATCATAATACCGTTGGCTTTTACTGCAATAAAATAAGCATATTTGTATGCTGTAATGTCTCATAAGTACAATAGTACTCATGAGACATTACAGAAACATCTACTCCATGTACAGGTTTTATGGGGTTTTGGAAAATTATAGGGTCAAACATAGGCCCATTTCTGTTTTTAACCCTTTAAGGACCAAACTTCTGTAATAAAAGGGAATCATGACATGTCATGTGTCCTTAAGGGGTTAAACATTGATGAAGCTTGCTAGACCGGCTACGTTTTGATAGAATGACTGAAATGGCCAAAAAAATCTGGCCTGTTTGGGTGGAAATTATGGAATGGACAGAGATTTCTAGCTTTTGTTAATGAGTATCTCGCAGATGATCTCAACTAGTAAAAGAAAGAGACCGTATAGCAGCCCAGGAATTAAAATAAACCCCATCATGGTATACCATTTGTAAAAGTAGACAACCCAGGGTATTCAAAATGGGGTATGTCCAGTCTTCTTATTTTTTATTTTTTATTTTTTTTTGCCACTTAGTCACAAACATTGGCCAAAGTTAGTGTTCATATTTGTTTTTGTTTTTATTTTTTTTTATTTTTTTTTGCATTTATCACACACAATCTACACTTTCACTGATTATCTCAATATCCTAATACATTTTACTGCTCTAAAACACTCATATTTTTTCCACAGATGTCCCACTAATACTACTACTTCTATGTACAGGTTTTATAGGGTTTTGGAAAGTTACATTTCAGTTTTCATACCTGGAAATTTGACAAGGGGATTTTCTAGGCCTATGCTACCTTTGAGACAGTATGGCAGTCTAGTAAAAAAGAAATTGCCCTCATGATGCAACATTGGGTATTCCAAATGGAGTACTTTTGACTTGTTTGGTTTAGCCACTTTATCACAATATGACCATTTCTTTTGTAGAACAAAGTGTTTAGAAATATATCTCTTATAAATCAGATTGTGGAGCGATTGGTGGTTGCATGCAAAAATAGGGTAATATTCACGGCACTTACCCTGATATGAAGGTTGTTTAGTTGCCATGTAACATGTAAAATAAAAAAAACTAATGGTGCAGATTGATTCAAATAAAAGTGATCTGTGCTTAATTTTGTCTTTTTGTTTTTGTCTTTTTCCACACACATGAATTCCGTTTTCACAGGAAATTTCATAATCTTGATATGAGTTTATGCAATAAAGCCTAATTATTTGTTACACCTTGTCTCACGAATATGAGTACCTCCTATACTGGTATGTTTTTTTGTTTTTGTTTTTTGGTTTTTGGTAAGTCACAAGGCAAATTATATTAGATGCTATTTTTAATTTGTAAAATTGACGGTGTGATTTTTCTGAGCCTATGATGTCTTTAAGAGATCATAGCAGCCAAAGAAAGAAAACTTGCCCCATTGATAGCATACCATTTTGACAAGTATTCTAAATGCAGTATTTTGTGTTTTGTAATGGCTGGGCTTAAAGTAAATAGCAAAAGGGCAAGGTCGGGGGTAATCCAGAAGTCAGAGTATTCTGTAAAACAAGACAATAAGTCAGTACAGACAGCTAACAAAGAGTAATCAGGACAAGCCGAGGTCAGAAATCCAGAAGAATCAAACAAAGTCCAATACAGAATGATAGTTCAGCTCTTTATGGCAAACAGTTTGTTATGCATAGGGCAGGAAGGGCAGTAATAACTGAAGTTCTTTTGGACTACGTTTCTTATAGCAAATACAACACTTTTTCTATTAGGTGTCTTTTTACAGAGTGGGGGATTACTGGTATAATAGTTATCACCGCATGGATGATTACCCTTATTTAACAAGGAGGGTAGGATCAGATCCCGTACAATCTTGCCATTTGTTCCCACAGAATCTGGGCGTCCTGGTGGGTCAAGATGGCTATCCTTCTCTTGATAAATCCAAAATGCCATGTCATATTGTGACCACTTTGATGGGATATATTGTTTTAAAAACAGTATACCTTTAAATTTCATCATGGATTCGTCAATACAAATGTTTTGGTCCGGTACATAATTTTGGGAAATTATGTCAAACAATGGGTCGTTTCTAGGGGGGGACATTGCGTTATCGTTAAAATAGAGGAATCAAAGCTTTTGCGCGTATTGATGCCTCTTCATAACACCTGGGGAAAGAGAAGTAGCCAGGAAGGGGTGCTTGTACCAGGAGGACCTGATGTTTGGCTTTTTAACACTATCCATTACTAGGATGAGAGCCCATTTTTAAAAAAAAAATTTATTTCAGCATCATCAGTGGAGTGAAACATGTTTTTTTTTCTACTGTAATGTGACTGTTATGGATTCACAGAAAGGTACTGGCTGGCAAACAAGTTGGTTTGCTCAACCATCAGCTCAAATATGTCATCTGACATAACGAGGCTAATATAGTTAGTTGGTTTACTACTGTTTTGATGCTAGGTGTAGCCGTGAATGGGGGTTATTTTGGAGCAGCTAAGTTTGGGGTAGCCATTTTTCCTCTGGCAGTGCGGGGTGTCCTAATAGCCTTCTTGTAGATGGTGGTGGGGCACCATCACTGGAGGACTCACTTAAGAGCTCAATGTCAGTGTCACTGTCAGAGACTGACAGAATTGTATATACCTCTTACACTGTATAAAAGCATGCAATTTTAGGGGTATTCATTTAATCTATGACACTAAAGGGCAGTGACATAACTACAGGAGTCACGGCTGTGACTGGGCCAACATTACAGGGGGGTCCTGCGGCCCTGTGACCCCTGCTGATGCTGCATAACTTCAGGGCTGGTGCACAAATTATTGGTTAAGACATTGTGACGGTGATTGCGGTGACAGGCTATCATTACATGTTTCAGATCACGGTCATTGGCTGCAGTGGGACTCCCTGGGTTTCCATGCAGACCACCAGAGTGTGATCGGCATCATGGGAAGGGAGGCAGACCGCAGGGAAGGCTCATTAGGGCTTTCTATGGAACCCTAACTGCATATAAGCCCGACTCCTGCAGGATGGAAGAGCATACACTTATGTCATTAACGGGTTAATAATTAACTGGATGAAACCACTTAACTGATTTTCTGCATCTCTTCTCTTTTCCAAATCCTAACCATTTTAATGCATTATATGGACACAAAAAGTAAAATACTTATTCTAGTAACTACATAATTTGATTTACTTGAGTGATCCTTGTGGCACACATTGGCTTCCTTTCTTTAATGACTGAAAAGTCTAGCATCAAATAGAGTGGCACCATTTAAGCTCCCGCAAGGTCTTGATAGTACCAAGAATGGAACTTGCACACAAGTGATTTATTGTCCACCATGTGTGAAACGTAAACTATAGTATATTAAATACATTTGTAGAATTGAGAAGATGGTTTGAATGATTGAGAAGGGGAGCTAGTTTTAGCTGTTGCCTTGTCCTGCTTAATCCCCTAATGCAGTGGTTGCCAAACCAGTACTCAAGACTCCCCTACCAGTCCAGGATTTAGGAATTATCCAGTTGTCTAAGGTGTTTTTGGAAAAAGAAAAGAAAAACAACACCTTGGACACAACTGAGTAATCCCCAAGTCCTGAACTGGTAGGGGAGCCCTGGTTTGGAAACCACTGCTATAATGAATAAACTCAAAGTCTTTGAACTTTTCTAAAAAAAAATAAAAAAATCTTTCTTTGTTCTGATCAGGTCACTAATACCTGTCATTTGTGCAGTGGTGTATTCTGAATTTGTGCTGCCCTAGGCACGACTAAATTCGGCACCCCCCTTAAAGGACCACTATAGTGCCAGAAAAAACATACTCGTTTTCCTGGCACTATAGTGCCCTGAGGGTGCCCCCACCCTCAGGGTCCCCCTCCCACCGGGCTCTGGGGAGAGGAAGGGGTTAAAATCTTACCTTTCTCCAGCGCCGGGCGGAGAGCTCTTCGGCTGAATGCGCATGCGCGGCAGGAGCTGTGCGCGCATTCAGCCAGTCTCATAGGAAAGCATTCATAATGCTTTCCTATGGACGCTTGCGTCTTCTCACTGTGATTTTCAGAGACAGCCACTAGAGGCTTTAGAGGCAGGATTAACCCATTTATAAACATAGCAGTTTCCCTGAAATTGCAATGTTTTTAAAAAAATGGGTTAACCCTAGCTGGACCTGGCACCCAGACCCCTTCATTAAGCTGAAGTGGTCTGGGTGCCTAGAGTGGTCCTTTAACTAAATTTGCCCCACCAATTCGTGTCAAGGCCATTTTCTTGACTGACAGACACACACAGAATGACACATTCACAATGACAGACAAACATTTCTCATACACTCACCAATTATTAATATCTTTAATAATTATCTAAAAGGACCTATCTCCCTCACCGCCCGGCTAGAATATTAGTAATTTAACACCAATGGGGCCCCTAAGGTGGCATCCAGCTTTTGGGCCCCCAAGGACACAAGGCAAACAAGGCATTTGCCTGGGTACTTGGGGTGGCGTTTTTTTGCCGCCCCCCCTGAAAGTGCCGCCCTAGGCAAATGCCTCGTTTGCCTTGTGGTAAATACAGCCCTGCATTTGTGTCCATTTAATTTGTTACTTAGTTTTATATTGAATTCAATACAATATATGATCGTTTTAAAATGTAAATGGTCTACTTCTCCTAAAAAGGTTTACATTATCTCCTTTTTCTGCTTCTTCAGCCTGTTTATCCCAAATGCTCTATTTTGTCATCTGAATAATGAACACATTGGACAAAATGCTTACAATGCTATATTATCAGGATGTATACCCAGGTTTGATTACATCGCCTGTATTACATTTCGGAATTATTGGCAGGTCCGTCTAGTGATAATGTGGCTAAAAGTTACACTTTAATTGAATTTAGCTTGTCATTCCGTGGAATTAGTTAAGGGCATATTTTCATACTTGCACCATAGATTCCTGGGTATGATTCTGTTCCGAGATACTCCTTTTTCCAATGCTCTGCAATTAACAGTACAAAACATGTCACAGCTGCACTCATTTTAAACACCAACACACTTGTCCTTAAACCTGTTGCTTTTCACCAGTTCCAGATATTTTAACTCCTGCTGCCCTATAGTAACCATGGAGTTTCCTATGTTCTTTAGAATGGGTTGGACAACTGCAAAGTAACTGCATACTTGACGCAACAAACTACTGAAAGTGTTTCCCTTCTTTTTTTTTTTTTTTATCCTTAATTTAATTATATGTTTGGTTGGACGTTCACATGAAGCCAGTGATGCAAAACTCGCCAGAGAACTCAGGGATATTTTTCAATTCTTATGACTTATTGACTTGTTCATATTGTTTGCTCCCTAGTTCTGACTAAACTTTGACACTTTTTTGGTAATAACATTTCTGCTATTCTGGCCTCTGTTGCACAAATCTGATTTTTCAGCTCATCACAACTTAAATGATATAAAATAATTTGGGCTCTGATTTTCCCTGGATTCTTTAAAATACTGGTGCATAAAAAAAATAAAATAAAAATAAAGTATTAAAAGGATTTTTATTTAAATATAAAAAAAAAAAAAAGAGAAAAACTCATCCCTACCTTTAGTATATGATTGGATACTTCAGCCAATTACATGCACATTGGGTCATACAGTATTTTTATAACTGGCAATATGGTCTTCCCTGATTTACTCCCAGCTCAGAAACAGGGAAGACCAGAACAACTGTTAGATTTCAAGCACTGTCACACAAGGTGCATGTCCATGGCTGAAGGATCCTGTCCAATACTTGATAGGATCATTGTATTAAAAATAGTTTTGAGGTGACCGTTATCATAGTTTATTTCATATCCATGTTATTATAAATAGTTAACAGTATTGTCTAATTAAGGTCTCACCCAGTATTTTAATACATTATGTGAAATGCATTAAATACAATATAGCCAAACAAAAAAAAGAAGAAAAATTGCAAATCATTTTAATTTTCCCATTAATACATTACAATCAGGAGTGCCTCATCCTGGTCTATGGGGACAAATCGTATCCCCGTCCAGCAAAAGATTATAGGACATGTACAGGGCTGGACTGGGGATACAAAGCAGCCCTAGAAAAAAAATCTATGCCAGCCCCATAAGTCATTGCGCCATATATTGCCGTATGTAATATGTAAGGCAATGTCTTGCCACCCCAGATGGTTGAGTAATATATATACGGTTATATAATATATATATATTAAACGTTTTACTCTGAAAGGACCAATATTATATATTAGAAAAAGCAATATATATAGCTCACTCACTCACTAGCAGGCACACACACGCAAGCAAGCTCATCACTAGCAGGCACACACACACACACACACACACACACACAGCTTAATGTAGTGGTTCTGGTGTCTATAGCATGTACCTGCAAGCTTTTCAATGTAAACACTGACTTTTCCGAGAAATGGCAGTGTTTACATTGCTTCCTAGTGACACCTCTAGTGACAGTCACTCAGACAGTCACTAGAGGTGCTTCCCGTGTGCAGCACCTACATCCAGGGCCTTTGCAGCCAATCCTATGGCAGAGCATTGGATTGGCTGAGATCATCAAGCTTGATGATCTCAGCTATAGAGGCAGGGCCAGTTGAGGGGAGACCAGCACGGCGTGAGGAGAAAAAAAAGTGAGTAAAAACACTTTTTAAATACACACAGACACACACATACACCATGACAGACACACACACCATGACACACACCATGGCACAGACACACCATGACAGACACACACACTGTAACAGATCACCTGGCACCCCGACTGGGTACCTCCTTTGAAGGATGCTCCTAGCACTTCCTGAGGACTCCAAGCACTGCAGCAGACACCAAAACCACCGAACCATAGGAGCATATGAATGCTCTCAAGCATATGAATGTTGTATACAGCCGAATAGGAAAAACCATGCGAATAGGTTTACACTCCTAGCAGTCAAACTGGAACAGCATACAATAAATCCCCCCCCCAATAATGAGCCGACACTTCACTTTGAGGGTTAAGCAGGAACTCACTGGACTGGCACATACAGCCTCTTTTATTCCCAATCCACAAACTTAGTACTGCCCACAGAGTTTTACAGAACAACCAATAACACACGTACATTACAGAAATACACTCCCACACAAAATCCTCCCCTCTGCCTGTGATACAATTACCCTACACAATGGGTAATCTAATTATCACAGACCGAGAAATACAGTTTCATAAAACACATCACAGGGACCCCAAAACATGCAATAACCCCATATATCCTTGGAATCGGGGGATCTGGGTGAACCACATATCCAAAATTCACCCAGATCCGTTCAGTACTTTGGAAGATACAGTTTAATGCAGATTCTGCAGAACATTTACAGGCTAAATGAAAAACAATCACTGTATAATGTGTCCCCTGCTGTATAGTCCAAAACCACTGCACGATGTCTCTGTGCACCAAATACTGGCGAGATGGCACCGTGTTGAAAAGTCCAAACAGTGTCTGTGAGTTAAAATGGCCGCCATCCATTGTTCTCACCATGTGCCTCTGATACAGGAAATGGTGGCCACCCAGTAACTCCACAGTATGTCCCCAGATGGTTCTTAAAGGGCCAGCAGCAGCACAACACAAATCCCTTATGCCCAAATCATGTCTTTAAAGGGCAGTACATCCCAGGGGCCATAGTCACATGGCAGGAGGCTGGCAATCAGTCTTCTCCAATGCCCAGTGGCGAGGTCGGTTTTGCCACACACACATTCACTCACACTTTCAGAATGACACATATTACCTGTGGGTGACCGGCTGGGTGTGTTAGTGGCCGCTGAGGAGGTCTCATGGCTGCAGAGGGAGGTCTGCTGGTGGCCGCTGGGGGGGCTTTTCTGTCTCTGCTCCCCCACTCGCAGCTTAATGAGACTGGGGCCGTAATATGACGTCATCTTCCAGCCCCGGTCTCATTAAGCTGCGTGCGGGGGAGCAGAGACAGAACAGCTCCCCCAGCGGCCGCCAGCAGACCCAGCTGTCTGCCCGGCCCCAGGTGCCGACGGCCCTCCAGGAAATTTCCCGGTATCCCGGTGGGCCAGTCTGGCCCTGGACATGTAGTTTATCCCCAAAGAGCAGTTCAAATCATCATGTAGGGTGATTAGAACTGGTCTTTAAAATGATAGCAGCCATGCTGCAGCTGTGATTGGTTTATACATAGCACGGTTCACTGTTTCAGGATCTAGGTCTTGCTTTAGAACTATGAATTGGGCATGTGCACTCCATGAGATAGCTCAGTTATCTCTGGGAAGGAAAGAGCATAACCTATTGCATACACAATGCAAAAAATGGGGACACAATTGTTACAAGCTACCAAAAATGAAGTATTCTGGATGCTTTATTACCAGCCTTGGAGGACTGTCTTTAGTGTCTGTTAGTTTTATTTAAATATAATCAATGACATATATAGATATGAACAATTCATGTATTTACATCAATACATCTGGAATAGCCTCTGTGATGATCGTGTATATTCAATTCCATAACTGCCATGGAAGCAAACATTGGTCCCTCATATTGAACAAAATCCATTGGTTTAATGCAATTCTTATTACTGGAAAATTTTAAATAGCATATGTGACAAACTGCCATTTGCCACTGGGCATTGGAGAGGACTGATTGCCAGCCTCCTGCCACATGACTATAGCCCTGGGATATATGGCATTTGAAAACACTATTTGTGCCCTGTGACAAAACTGGAGATTGTGCACAAATATGACTATTGTACATATTTTTTATAATTCCCTTCGTTTGTTGCACTGTTCCCCATGTGTTTCATCTATTGGTTAGGCTGGGTAGACTATCAGACAAACTGTGGAGTTACTGGGTGGCCACCATTTCATGTATCAGAGGCACATGGTGAGAACAATGGATGGCGGCCATTTTAACTCACAGACACTGTTTTGACTTTTCTACACGGTGCCATCTCGCCGGTATTTGTTGCACAAAGACATTGTTCAGTAGTTTAAAACTACAGAACAGGGGACACATTTAACAGTAATTATATTTCATATAGCCTGTATATGTTCATGCAGAATCTGCATTAAACCGTATCTTCCAAACTACTGAACGGATCTGGGTGAATTTTGGATATGTGGTTCACCCAGATTCCCCTGTTCCGAGGATATATTTTTATAGGGTTATTGCATGTTTTGAGATCCCTATGATATGTTTTATATTACTGTATTTTCCTGCCTGTGATAATTGTTAGTCTATTGTGTTGAGATAATTGTATCACAGGCAGAGGGGAGGATTTCTGATATTATGAATGGGAGTGTTAGCTGTGTTGTAATGTGTTTAATTGGTTGTTCTTCAAAATCCTGTGGGCACTACTATGTTTGTAGAACGTGAATAAAAGAGGCTGTATGTGCCAGTACAGTTAGTTCTTCTTTACCCTTCAAAACGTAGCCTCGTCTCGTTATTGGAGGGAACTGCTATAATCACACTGGGGATTGCTATGCTCTGCATACTCCCTTGAGCTTTAATCACTTAGCTCTTTTAAGAGCTTGTTCCTGATACGCTCTCCTGGAGGAAAGGTCTTCCCCACACGGTCCTGGAGGACAGAAGCCGATTCAGGGTGGACAGAAGACAGCGAGACTCCAGTTAAGCTACGGCGGTTGTGGAGTCTGCGGTGGTTGTGGTGTCCAGTGCAGTGCTTGTGATCCTCGGCGTAGGCTAGGAAGCCTCCATCAATGGAACTCAGTCGGAGTATGGGGAGTTCCGTTACAGCATACTCACTATATTAGTACTTTATCAGGTCACAGGTAAGTTGTCAAACTATATTAAAACTGTTTGACATCTTATCATGGTATCAAGATTGATAAGACCTGGGTAAAGGTCAAAATGTTGCGGTGTCCAATAAATCTGCTTGATTCATCATGGCGAGTGCCTGAGATTTTTACTTTTATAGAGATATACAGAATTATGTTAATAGCATTAACCTGATGACCCATTCTTCAGTGAAAAAAATTAATTCAGTGACCCATTAGTCAAGTGTAATATAATTGACATCAAAATGCTTGAATTTTTAAAAAAAGATTTTAGCAAAATTATTTACTCTCTTCCCAGTATCTGGATCTCCCCTAAACTAAGAAAGGTATGTTCACTATAGAAAACAAATCATTGTGCCCAATAGACGCTTACAGCCCGATGGATATATGTCAGCGATTGACCCACTGAAATAACAGGTGGACCCAATTTTGAGTCCTGACCCAGAATTTAAGGACCATTGACTTAATGGAAAGTAGTCTGTTCGTGCCATCTATTGGTTTATTTTTGTATATAATCTCAATCATCATCTATTAATTTATTCTGTATTACATTGGTTTGTGACAAGTAAATCTTGGGTAATTCTAGAGGCAAATAATTATACCATATGCAAATGTGTGTTCTTGTAATTGAATTACAGAGATTTGGTAGCTGTTCAATCTCCATTGCTCTGTCTGACAACTCACTTTTATACCGTCCTATGTTTAGTTATAGAATAGGTGTTTTGACACATTTTATATGTAGTAATGTCATCATATACAATGTTCTGATTGTTATTTGAGGGTATTGAAGGAAAGACCAAAGACCACTTTAACAAAGAGACCTAGCTTGCCAAAACGAACTGTGAAGGCAAAGTAACAAAAAGCAAAGAGCAGATTTTAGAATGTTAATTCCAGTGCAAGTTTAATGGTTTTGTTAACAGCAGGGTGTATGAACGACTATGCACATCAGAACAATTTTAAAATTTCTTTGGAAACACTAATGCTTAGTTTTAACTTTACAATCCTGTTTAATTTGTTATAATCATCACATTTTATTTTTTCATTCTAATGGAATTTTCAAGAATATACATTCATAAAAGTATGGAAAGCCGTTACAGATTTGTTAAAAAAACAAACACCTAATTGAAACCAGTTGAATATTTTTATTGGTAAATTTTAGTGATCTTTCAATTCTCACCCCAGCTTTGAGCATGATAATCCCTGGTATTACATATTCTAAGCTTTGAAATAAGTAGACATATGTTGTCTATTATGTGTTTCATGTGATGGGGATTATAATCTCTTCAAGACAAGGTGTTGGGTAAATCCCTTCTTCATGAAAGCCATCTGTCATGAAGGTTTTAAAGTACTATATTGCCACTGTCCTTTTTCCAGTTTTGTTGGAGTCTTTCTTACCAGATGATGCTTTAAACATTTCTGATAGAATAAAAATATATATATATATCAAAGGCTCTCAGAGCTGTGTGTCTCACTATTTTGTAGCAAGACCAGGCTATTGCTGGCAATTTACTGCCCCTGCCATGCCCCAAAATCTAGACACTTTGGCAAAGACAGCGAATGCTCAATACCTGGAATCTACAAAATATCTGGTACAAACTGATATGCAAGTCTGTACCAGGCAATGTTCAGATACCAAGGACCATAGAAGAAGGCTGGGCACATTCTCTGTACCCTGTCAAGGTAGTACCTTCTAATGGCAGTCTATAAATGGACTGCCTCAAATGTTATGTTAAATTAACTGTAGTACATGCCAAGGCAATTTTCACTAAATGTTTGGGTGTAAAATTAGTTTGAATTTAGCATCTGCTACCAGTGTAAAGAGACATGGAAACATCAATTCAGTCCATCAAATCGTCTATAATTTGAGCCTATGATTTTCCACAAACTGGCCCAAGCTTTATATACAGAGGGTATTGCATACATTGTCAAACTTGTCTAGTACAAGTCTTGGTTCTTTCCTCATGGAGGATCTCACCTTATGGACCTAATGCTATGCTGGGTCTCCGCACCTGCAAAGGAGTTCCTCGATATCTTGAAGATAGGTCTTTAAAAGCCTCAGAATCTTCACCATGGTTTTCATGAAGTAATGGACTGGCCAGTTTTGTAGTGAAGATAAATTGAACAACGATTATGGGGAAATGTCTTGAAACTCTGCAATTGTGAGACTACTCTTTCTGTTGATAGATCTTGCCTCTCTATCTCCATTTGTTGTAGATATCACTGGCATACAAATGTTTGTCGGCTATTGTTATGTAGTAAACTATGGCAAAGTTATTATTTCTCGTTTCCTCTTCTGGATTGTATTTGCTGCTTGGTTGTAACTGCAGAAGATAATTTCTTTATACAATTTCCACAACATCTAATGATTTAACAGTATGGAAAATTATCATAACCTGCTCTATATGATTGAGTTGCCCAAATATGTCTGTGTAATAACCATATTCTTTCACCCATACTATTTTCTCTAGTATGCCCTGTATGTTTGAATGTGCTCCTAATATAGTAGAAACTTGTGTTGGTTTTATTCCACCTCAAAAACTCTAATTTAGCTTCTTATGATCCCTAAAGGACCAATGATATAGCAGGCATTTCGGGATATAACTGAATATTCTTAACGCATGGTCTTTTTAAGGGGTAAGATAACAATTTTGTATGAATACTGATATTTCCTTCATATCTGAAAATAGATTGCTACACTTAAATAGGAGACTGCTACAGTTCAACACCTTGATTTTGAGATGTAATGTCCAAGAACTAAAAATCCCGGTATTGTGCATCATAATCCTCATTTATTTGTCACCTAAATCTTGGTTGCCCTGTGCTTCAAGTCAACCAGCAGACCCTTTAAATAACACAAGGAAAGTAGAAAAATCAAATGCACAAGTGTTTCTCTTTTGTCATGGAATTTCTTTGCTTCTAATTTCATAGATGCTCCCTACCGCGCGTTAGCTTGTTACAGATGTGAAATTACATTTATTACATATTTTTTCTTTTGCAATGGCTTTTTGGTGATATGAGAGTTAAATCTTTGAAAGGCATTAGGTGAACTTCCCGTTGCTACTGGAATTGTGAATGCATTCCCTTCCATTAATGTGTTGCACATTGTCTTATGTTTGAAATGATGCCTTACCCGGTAGGAAGTCAAAAGGGTTGGAATAAAAAAAAAAAGCACGTTCTTACATGATGATGCATTCCTCTGAAGCTGCGTGAAAGACTTCAGACTTTATGACCAAAACATCACTTGGCTTACATTCGCACTATCCTACAACAGAAAGGTTAATAATGATTGACACATTTTTGATTCATAGTCTGCTTGTGTTTTTTTTTTTTTTTTTTTTACCACAAAACATCTTGCACAGGTTTGTGGCATTGTTGTGTTAAACAACTAACCTTGGTGTAAGACAGTTCCAGTAAGGAATGTGTGTGTAATTAAGTTGGAAGCGATGGATTGCGTAGTCCATTATTAGTGTCTGCTCAAGTCCCGCTCTTCCGGATTTAGGAATATTTTAGTGAGTTAGACATTTTCACACAGCACAGGAACAATTTTTATATGGTCTGTCAGCCTGCTGCTCGCTGTCAGGAATTTTCATTCATGCAGAACTTTTAAAACAAATCTAATTTATTTTTATTTTTTTAAATGTTGAGTCAGCATTCTAATCACTAGATTGATGGGAACATAATTAAAATGTATGCAATTAGTACATATGATCAAATTAGGTTTTAATTGATCTCATCAAGAAGTTATCAAAATTAATTTAAGGTCCCAGAGGCAAATATAATGTAAGTCCACTGTAAAGCAATGTAGTCTACTCTGGGTTCCAGAACAAATACTGAAGTAGCACATGATTCTAACTGTAAATTAAGTGACTTAATAGCCATCGACTGCTGTGTACTATCATCTGCAAATCCGATTGCCATTATGGAGTCAAGAAGGATTTTGCTTTATTGGAAATGACTACAATTTTGTATCAGCAGCATAAAAGAATGGGTTTCAAGGTTGAACTTGATGGACTGTAGTCTTTTTACAATCTAGACTACAATATAACTCTGTTGCCTTACAAACTGCATCCAACGTCTTATCTTATGGCCTTGGCAATTCGTATCCAAAATGGACGTAAATGTTTTTTACCCAACCCCGGTTTCCAAACCGAACACTGTTTTTGCACACTCTTTTTCTAGTTATTTCTATTTAGTGAGCATGCATTTCTCATAAGTGGGCTTGCCAAGTGTAATTTGCCCTTTTTGTAAATGTTGCCACACTGAGGATTACATACTAAATGAGCTCTGTTTGCAAATTTGGTTTATTTTGTGAAAAATCCTGTCTCGGTGTTCTTTTGCATATAGTATACTACTTCATGAGATTTTGGAAGAGCGTGAAATTTAAGGAAAATTAAGGACACTGCTTTGCAAAGTTGTTTAGCACATATTTAATGGTGCAATTAGTTCAGTTTCAAATATTGCTAAATTGCAGAATACTGCTTGGTAAGAATGTATAAATTGGCTTGAATGCCAGCTGTTGCTAAATTTGAAATCTGTGTTTAAAAAATATTTAAAAATCCTAGCTTGGCATGATGTCTGTTAAAAGGAGCACAGTATTATGCATCTGTTGGGAGAAATGCAGTATCTGTGAACAACCCAAATAAATATTTATAATATTTTAAGTGACACTGTAATCCAAATTACTTTGCCCAACATCATAACCATTTTAAAGATCGTTTAAGTGGTTTAATCATGTTTAAATGTGATCAAAACATTTTGTGAACAGAATAACATTTTTAATTTGTTTGTTTTCGCTCTGGGCAAACTAGATTTCAGAGTATCCCAAAAAAAACGTTTTTCTAACAGAATGGGATCAGGGAACTAATTAGCAGACCAGAAGCAAATAGCCATTACAACTCATTCTTGTGGTTATTGTGTTTCTTACAATTTACGTTTGCATAATTGTAAAGCCAACCAGCCTTTGACAGCATTGATAGGCTGGGGGTAGGTTAGATCAGTGCTCTCTCTCTATCCTTGCTGTCCACGGTTGAATAGCTTATACAGATAATGCAGAAGTAAATTCTCTGCCTGGTACAGGCCATGACTGGTCAAATGCCCAGTGGGTGGCCATGGGCCCACAGGCTGTGAAATGCGGATGCCAGCAGGGGAGGGAGAGAGGACCGGGTGGAGCTCTTACCTGCAGCTCCGCCGGGTTCCTCTAGCAAGATCGGAGCGTTGCGCGGTTACCATGGCAACGCTCCAATCTCGCGAGAGAGAACTCTAGCCGCTAGGACCACCAGGGATGGCAGTACAGTCCCCCCTCCTAGGCATAAGGTAAGAAGGGGGGGGGGGATATAAATAAAAAATAATTTTTGTATTAAATACATATTTAATATCTTTAAATTTATCCCCCACACACAATCTCAAACATATTCACACACACAGCACCCTCACAGACACAGCACTCTCAAACACTGACGCATCACCTTTTCTCACAGACACACACACACACACACGTCACCCTCTCACACACACACATATATATATATAATAATCCTCAGTGAAGTAACAGACAAAATTGGAAACAAAGAATGTGACGGCAGATAAGAACACCCTTACACACACACACGCGCTGCACCCTTCACACACACACACACACAGCACATCCAACACACTGCGCCCCTCACACATACAATATGTCCAGACGTGTGTGTATATATGTATATATATATGTATGTGTGTGTAAATATATATGTATACATACACACCCCTATACACACTCTCTACAGCACCTAGCTACACATATTACACCACAAACATAAATGAAATTAACACAATACCACACCACAATCAGCTCATTCTACACACACGCAATCCCAGAAGCAGGCTCTAAACACATGCACCATGCACTTTCCTGGCCCTTTTGTCCTCTGGTATCCCACTTATGGAGACACCAGACAAGTTAAAAGCAAACACAGTGCAAGTATGTTATTAAATTTGCTTTATCTCATGCTAGAGCTCTTCAGCGGGGCTCTGCACATTGAACCAACATGCTCACTTTGAGAGGGGTGTGTGCTTGTCGTTAGTGATGACAAAACACACTCTGGCCCCACCCCCTTCTCAGGGTGCCGCTGTGATTGAAAAATGCCCGGGCTGAAGTTTTTTCCCACTATGGCCCTGGCCTGGGATGATAGATGTGCAAGTAACTTGTAATTGTATCAGTCATGCACAAAATGGTAAACATCGCACATGAAACAAGAATGCGTGGCTCATTTGGTTAAACAGAACTATAACAGGAAATAACTACAATAAATACACTGAGCTGTCCAAAAAGCTTCACTGGGAACTGATCCTCTCCAGGATTCTGTTTACTTATCCTCAGGGCCGATGCAAGGCTACACAGGCAAAGATGCATTTTGCCACCCTCCCTCCAAAAAATGCATCTTTACCTGTGTGTCTTTTTTAACTCTTAATTTTTGTTGTGCACAGATTAACAAACAGCCTCAGTATGCCACAACAGCAGTGTCGAGGTATATAGAAATTCAACATGCAATACAAGGTGTGACATTTGCTATTTAGGCACATTTTTTGTTTTAAGGTAAGATAGAGAAATGTCAGGTTAGTGAGTTCAAGAATAGTATGCTGACAGTTTAGGTTATTTAGTTAGGACATGAGTAGTCAAATATTTGTTCTAAAACCTGAACATTATTTATAAGAACAGTGAAATGAGTTTAACACATTTGCTAGGCAAGAATAGGTTAATATACCACCTGCACTTACAGTGCCCCTTCAAGGCTAAGGGGAGTATGGTAGAGTTTATACGATCTAAACTTATCACCCTTCTAATTAAGTGGAAAGACACACAGTGTAAAAGTATAGACTCCTTTACCTTTCTAACACTTTTTAAACTGTAGAACAAGATAACACGAAAATGGGCATGTAGGAGAGAGTAGAAATAAACTTTAAGTGCAGATTGTTATAAACTGTACTTTGCGCTTTAGTAGATGACTCTTACAAGCGTGTAGTGATGTATGAGCATACCAAATTCAAAGGGTATGATCTCCAGTAGTCGTCCACAAGTTTTTGCCGTGATGGATAAGGAATGCTGCCTCTTATGTTATCAAGACAATTTATTGAATATTCTTAAAAACAAAGTAAATCAAACTCCCTACGCGTTTTGTCTGCTAAACATTTGAACTTCCTCAGGGGTAATAATAGTCTAATCTCCCGTCACTATGTGCTAGGTCTTGAGTTTGCAGCCGGTGCCCAGGGGGTCCTAGACACAGTCAGGTATCTTTAAATGTCGATTACACAGCAGGAACGATACTTTGGCATGTTTTAGGGTGAGTTAGTTGAGATCATGTTACGTGCAACTGCTTATCACGGTGGTCAGGCCCCACCCACTCTTACTCCCTTTTGTGTTTCTTATCCCTTCTTCTTTTTTTTTTTTTTGTATTGACGGCATGTAATACGGTTTGACATGGCAAACAAGGCAGTAACATTTCATTTCAGCGTAATAGATGACATTATGTTCTAGGTACAGTATACTTTTCAGTTGTTACATAACATAGGCCTTAAAGCCCTTATTTGAGCACATCCCTTCCAATACTTTTTGTGTTATGTAATGTAAAAATGAACAGAAGGAACATTATAAGGAAAGAATAGAGAGAAGATGAGAGAGATGTTGCACAATAAGAAAGAGTAACACCTGTTAGACTCACACACTCCTTAGCAGACAGCATACTGTTTGTATGCTACCCCTTTTGGGGGTGAAGTCCTAGAAGGGAAGCGTGGTGCCCCAGGCCCCTCCATAGAGATCTCCATCTTGCCAGAAGTCCCTTCCCCAGCCCCTCTGTGTGTGTCTTTGCCTTCCCCAGCCCCTTTGTGTCTGTCTCTCCCTTCCCCAGCCCCTCGGTGTCTTTCTTGTAGCGCAGTCCCTTTCCTCTCCCCTCAACTTGCATGCCTACCTCCTTGAAGTGTGAGCATGTGAACTACATTAGAGAATTGGCTGTATCCACAGCGAGCAGCATTCTGTCAGACCAGGTAGAGTATAGAGAAGCTCCTGTATCATGGTTCATGTTGCCATGCTACATGGAGTGACTGGCAGGAAGGAGAGTGATGTATCCCCAGGGAGCATCTTTCTGTCAGACTAGGTAGGGGATACAGATGCGCCAATATCACGGTATGCGCGGCCATGCTGCATAAAGTGACCGGCAGGAGGCGAGTGCACAGCTCTCCTGCCAGTCACCTTGACCTTGTGTCCCCCAAGGCTGGTGCGCTGCCTGTTCTGCCTTATAGTTGTGCCGGCCATGCCTATCCCCTGGCTGGACTGGATTGTAATGGCACTTGCAAAGTGCCTAAAGTATAATGTAGTTATTTAATCTCCACATATAGGCACATTGTCCTGCAAATGCATTTATGTATCACTATATAGTAAGTAGTTGTGACTCCTTTTGTTATACCTGTGAACGGAACAAGTGAAAACATGGACTGAACCTGAGTTTGTGGAGTTAAATCCTTGTTGACCTGTTACGTGATTATTTTTACCATCCTGAATGGTGTTTGTGTTGACCTGTTATGTGATTATTTTTACCATCCTGAATGGTGTTTGTGTTGACCTGTTATGTGATTATTTTTACCATCCTGAATGGTGTTTGTGTTGACCTGTTATGTGATTATTTTTACCATCCTGAATGGTGTTTGTGTTGACCTGTTACGTGATTATTTTTACCATCCTGAATGGTGTTTGTGTTGACCTGTTATGTGATTATTTTTACCATCCTGAATGGTGGTTGTGTTGACCTGTTATGTGATTATTTTTACCATCCTGAATGGTGGTTGGGTTGACCTGTTATGTGATTATTTTTACCATCCTGAATGGTGGTTGTGTTGACCTGTTATGTGATTATTTTTACCATCCTGAATGGTGGTTGTGTTGACCTGTTATGTGATTATTTTTACCATCCTGAATGGTGGTTGTGTTGACCTGTTATGTGATTATTTTTACCATCCTGAATGGTGTTTGTGTTGACCTGTTATGTGATTATTTTTACCATCCTGAATGGTGTTTGTGTTGCAGTACTCCTTACGGCAGCAGTTGAACAAATTCCATTATGTGTTTACAGAAATATCGTGTGCTGCCTCCCTGTCTATTATTAACTCGGCTCTGTTATAAAGAAACTACACTTGAAAGTCTCATGCTAAATAAAGAAACCTAATTCAAGATGACTTGCAGCACAAGCATCACGTAATGGAATAAAAAAAAAAAAACAACTTTGAATGTTCTTGTTCACTTTGTTTATACAAAAACAATTACAACAATCATAATGCTATTCAACAAATGTTTTTTTCATTGTCTTTTGCATTTTAATCAAACTTGTCCTGCAGCTTTAGAAAGAGAATCTCTCCGATGCATGCAATTGTACAGCAATGAAACAACATTAAATGAACACGTTGTGCACCACATCCACTTCATATCAATGAAGTGGTTATGGTGCCCTTAAATTCCCTGGTACCTTTTTATCTTCAAACCATTTAACAATGAAGTCCCCCGGGTAGAATTCTGGCTTCCTCCCTGGGACTGATTGGCTAAGATTGTCAGTTTGGTTCACTGCTGGCTGCATTCCTGTTTATTTTTTTTTCTTCACATTGGACTGGCTATAACCCCTATTTTTGTTTCCATATTAGCAGTGTATGAGGAAGATGTCCATATTAAGTGTGCTGGCTATATCCCCTATTATGTTTTTCTTTCCCATATTAATTCACTGTTGGACCTGATACTGTTTTTCTTCTATGTAATATAGCCCTGTACCATATGCAGTTGCTGAAGTAGTAAGCATCAGGGCATGTGTAAGTTCCTCCTTTACTGTAAACGCCGCTAACACTAACTCCCCTCCTCTTCACCAGTCCTAACCTAATCCTAATGGCCCTAAAACCATGTCATGTTTTTAACGTGACAGACAAATGGACACCAGATGCATAACCCCTGTGTGTCACTTATTGATGCAGAATCTACTCCCTTTCTGCATTATTTGTCAGTTTCCGAGGTCTTTTACTGATGTCCTTTAGGCATGCATGGGGAAGGGACTTAAAAAGCCAGCCTTCCAACTCTTCCATGCCTGTTGATGGTTAAGAACTGTTAAGAGTGTTCTGGGTACGATTTATGGGTAACTGTGATAGACTGTTGTTTATGTATCATAGGAATGCATAAATGTTGTAAAGCATAAGTGCCTAAATACTGTCTACAAAATAAGTCAACGTTCATAGTAACTAAAATGGTGTAGCTTTCTTCTTTTCCACCATAATAGATTCTGCCAATTTTTTATTTTTTTTTAACTCTAGAAGGCTCTTATCTTCTAAACCCAGATACACATTCATTTTGTTATACTATAATTGACAGGCACTGTAATATCAAGGTTTTCTTCAGTATTGTATAAATTACAACATCTACTCTAAATCTTATCCAATTTGTATTTTATATAACCGTTGTAATTTTATGGAATTCTAGCAGAAAGTAAAAATGTGGTTAAAATACAAATATATGTACCCAAAATAAAATAACTGTTTAAGAACAGTGGGCATCTAACCTCTACCGCCTATGATATTCTGCCAGAAATGACACAATACATGCCAAAATATTTCATAAGCAAATATAAAAACCATTTGTTATGCCAGTGATCTTTCTCTTTAAACCTTCCATCCTTGGTTATTTGTAACTTTTTATAATTTCACCTCTTTTGCAATTTTTATTTAAATGCATTTTTGCTTAATAAAAAGGTTTTATTTACAGTTTCAGTTCTGGTCAGTTTATAAAATCATTTGAATGTTTGTTGAACCCTATTGGACAAAACAAGTTAAAAAACAAACAAAACAAAAGCGGAACATCTATTAATAAACCTTATATGAGAAACAGAACAAATCCTGATCCTGATCACTGATTTGTTTTGAGTGCTCGGATGTTCTAAATGCTATGACTCTTTCCTTGAACTTTAAGGGACAGTATAAACATAAAAACAACTTTAGTTTAATGAAGCAGTTTTTGTGTATAGATAATGCCGCTGCAGTCTCACTGCCCTATCCTCTGCCATTTAGGAGTTTGAGGGTTAAGTATGTATTCTAATCCAGTCATACTCATTGATCTCAGATCAGAAGATCAGAAAAAAAATCAGGTATAATATAAGGAGGACCCATCACTTGACAAAAAAAAAATAAAAATAAAAAATATATATATATGGAAGGAAACCCCTTTTAACCAAATATACAAACTCAAATAAACAAGAAATGTTCACATTGCCTTATTGGAGCATACCTCTCAGCTAGGGAAGTTTCTTCATCATTTTCCCATCCCTCTAACCCGCCCATCTCCGTTTCAGACCAATCCAGTAATGACATACCAGACACAATAGCCTGTTCTGCATGATCACAACAATCAGACTGCCTCTCTTCTCCACCATCAGAATGTTGCAAGGTGAATAGATCTTCCAACTGTGCAGGCGCAAAGACGTCAGGTATACCCAATGCACTTTTCCAGCATTCCTAGGAATAGAAAACAAATTGGTTAGATCAGTGTCCCCCTGGAGTGGTTGTGGAAAACAAAATGAAGAAGACATATTGATTTACCTGCTTTTTTCAGCCTGCAAATAAGGAATCTGTCTCACTCAAAACTGAAGTTTTTGAATGAGAGCTTTGTCTCAAAGTGATGTATGTCCCTTTAAAAGGGACCAGTGAATAGGCAGCACAACTGTCGACAAACATGGTGACATCTAATCAGCTGGCGTTTATCTAGCAACTGGGCAAAAGGTTGGTTTGTATTGCTTTCCGAAGTAGAACACAAAGTTGGAGACTATCTGGAATGATTTTTCTTTAACAAGTAAAAGGTAACTAGGGCTTTCCATGAGATGCAATATATTAAACATTTGTAAGAACTTTGGCAGTTACTGGAATGATTGTGAATTTGTTACTGCTCTGTTTCACCTAAATTTGCAGACTGTGAATTTACATCAGATGTTTTATAACTCATTCTCTTTATTTCTTTTTTCTTTTCTAGGTATATTAGATAAATCCTGTTTAGACTTTAATAGGACTGACCCACTAAGCAACAGCATTGCTATGGGATCTCCTCACATTCCTTTCTTAAAGGTGGATGAAAACACGACAGATGGGACAATCAGAAAAGTGTTGTATAGGCATCCTCTGCTCGAGAATGCATCTACAACGCAACTTGACCAAAGTCATACAAATGTTACTAGAGTAAAAGAAACTGTCCAGCAGAATCTATCATCGCCTTTCACGGACAGCACGTTTGAGCAATACAGAACAAAAATGAACGTGACATTGACCAAAGAGCACATAGAAGTTGTTGGCACGTTTGAAAACACAAGCACTTGGCCTTCTCCAGTTATGGGTCTTACTGCTATTACTCCAGCTCCAAGCTCAGGTGGTCCTGGATTTGTAGTAAGTGAAGGTAAGATCCATTTGTAGATCAGTATTTTTAAACATAATCCAAAATGTTGTGCTATATTATCAGTGCATGCATTTAATTATGCAGTTTCTCATTTGGAGTATACCTAAAAAGCCACAGATATCTTGTCTGAGGCCTCTGGATACCCTCTCCTTTCTAACCCTACAAGTACTTTCTGGCTGTCCAATCAGACTTCCCAGTGCAGATCAATGAGAAGTCTTTGCAAAGCAGGTGATCTGAGCAATTGTTGCTTCTCGAGTTTAGCTTCACTGAGCTATCCCAACCAGGGAATAACAGGACATGTTTGACTAATTGATAATTGGTGGTGAAACCAGGCTAATTTATAAAAAATAATAAATTTGAAACCTGCATTTTTTTTTTGTAAAATGTAAAGAGGAGGACATACTTTTTTACAAATAAGAAACTTTAGTAACCTAATGTGCTGTAGGTGGATGGAGTGTCCATTTAATGATCATTTTGAATTCCACAAGTTAATTCCAAATATGTGAAATATATTACAGTGATATAATAACAAAGCACACTGTAGTGAACCTCATGTACTTTGTGAAGTACATTCGTTCGCACACTCCCAAAATGCTAGAGGCTTGGTGATTATTGCCTGTATGCTGGTTCGTACTTTCCCAAAATCCAAGCTGGTTGTGAGAATAAATCAATCGGTTCGTCGTTAGCATACTTGATGAAGGGTACAACTGGAATGTTTTCTTATGGCCAGGTGGCCCACTTATATACACAGACCCCCAGCATGGGGTCTCAAGCAAGGACATAGTATAACACAACCACAACATGCCCAAGACACTCCCAGGTGTCTCTGTGTCTGGGAGATAGTTTAGTGTAATTTTCTTAAACTAATTATCTCCCAGACACTAGAGGTACAAATCACAAAATCTAAAATACCCCAAAATACATATAACACATAGAGGAACCTCCACAAATATTAAATTCATGGATAGCCTGGATCTGAGTGCCTAACATATCCAAATAACGCAGAGATGCCACAAATACAGCCGAAGCGCCACCTGGGTAAAGTTTTGACTAACCGCACACGTGGCGTCTGCCCAAAATCGTTCCAGAGAGTCAGTGGTAGCGGTCGGTCAATTTTGGGAGTTCCAAAACAAACAGTTGTACGAACTGTTTCCCGGCTCATAGGAAGTGATTGTTCACCTTGTTCGTGCAAACAATCCTACTGAACAGCTCTCTCCTGGCTTGTCGTGGAAATAAGCAGGCGTTCGTATAAAATTTCTAGTGTTCACAAAGTCGAGTGTCCAACTTATAGTTCCAGACACTCGACGACCAAGTCTCGCTTTCGTGCGACAAGATGGGCAAGTTTTCTTCAGCACGTGTTGTTCATACCCCAGAGAGCACTTGAGTTGGTGATTTATTTGAAGTTAATAAGTCAGTAGGGTGGTCGGTATTTGGTAGATCCATCTACCGAACACAGGGAAATTAACTGGGTGAATAAAAAGAGTTTTTGTCACACACAAATTACCATTTTATGTGTTGTTAACCATGCAGTCTCTTGTCAAATACTAGCATTAAGCCCAATCTGAAAATAATAGCAGTTACTAAATTTGATGTTACTGGCAGGAAATAGGATTTTGATTGTGATCATGTTGGAAACAAATACGCAATAATGGCCAAAGTTCAGAAAGCGTTATCCACAATAACAAGCATGAGATTCCTCAGAGAGATTTTCTGGTTTGTTCTTCATTCCCTTTTTCATTTTTTTTTTTTTTGTTTGTTTTGTTTTGTTTTTTTGCTTTTTGTTTTTCTTTTCATTTAAGTTTACCTTGCCAGTATCAAGCATCTTGTATTTGCTGTCTTCTTTCCCTACCTGCAAATTTTATGAAAACTGTGCCATTTTGTATCCATTTATTGAAACAGTGATTATACAAAATGCAATGCATTTAGCATATTTCTAAATCTCCATATGGTACAATTGTACAGAAAGAAAAGAACATAGTAAATAATCAGAATAGAATTTGTCAGTTTTGTGTTATGACGTGCATGATGACCGGGCTGCCAGCTTCAAAGTTTATAAGAAGAACTATGTTTTGGATTTATCTGACATGGAATGAATCAATAAAAACAGAACTGGCATGCATTTCCTGGGTGGATTAAATATGCTTTTTGCAAAAGTAGGACATATAATTGGAAACACTGTTTTAGAAAGAAAGAAAATTAGTTACATTTGGATTTAACTTCTCTCTCGAGGTCTACGGTGAAGATTACACTTCCATAGTCATTAAGGTTAATTAACGGAGATGTAGATAACCTATTATTATAATAGTCATGTAAAAACCAGATAAAATTCGTATCGTTTTTTACATCTAAATCACTGGACTAATACAGCTACAATCTCTACTTGAACATTATAATAGTCAAATATACTTAAATTGGCAATGCTGTTCTATATTATTAAATTGCAGTTTCCTTTTATGTTATGAAATACTTTCTTGCTCAGACAGATTTCTTCGAATGGCACAGACTGTTTATCGGTGGTTTAGAAATGATTTGTCAATAGGGCTTTAGTTTTCTCTGAAATTTACTCTGACTAGAGAGGACATCTGGGCTGTTGACTTAGTGAGCAATAAAATGGCTATTCCCTACTGTTTATAGAGTGCTATATAGTCAAGTTTCAGAAAACATTATTTGCCGTTGTGTTGATTTTTGAGGGATGTCTCAACAGATAAAAAAAAATGCATTTATATACTTATCTTCTATGTAGTACATTTTATCCAAACAGTAAATATAAAAAAAATCATAACTTATTATAGAAATGTTAGAAGTGCACAATGTTTTTTTTTTTTTTTTTATATTATAAACAATGAAATGGAATAAAAAAAAATACATAAATGCCTAACCCTAAGAGATTTATTTTTCTACCAGTAAAGCCATCTTTGTATAGAGAAATATAAACGAACAGATGGAGATATCTATTTTTTTGTAGCGAAAGACCAAATCTTTATGAAATACTGAAAAGTGGCAGATCCTATACAAGCATCACAATACAGGGGGTAGAGAAGGGCAGAGAAAAATTATTCCTGCCCAACAAAGTAGAAGGTTGTGTGTCAGCAGGTTCTGTGCAAGCATTTTTGGCGCCCTAGGCGAAAACAGACTTGCCACCCCATTTGCTTCACCCAATCATGCAGACTAACACACGCTGACTCAAGTAGACACACACTGACCATGAAAACTGACACACATGCACTAACCCATATAGACTGACGCACACAGACTCATATACATACACTGACCCATACAGGCAGACATACATAAACATACTGACTGAAGCAGACTAACACACATTCTCTGACATAACTTACCTTCATTAATGTTCATTGCCTGCGCCTGGCTGCCCCTCATGTCCTTTCTCTGAATATTTCCTGTTATGGTTCCGCCTACTTTTCCCCACGTAGAGGGGAAGGGGCGGAAGCGAGGAATTGAAGTGCCCGCGTACTGCTGCAATGCATGTCTGGGAGGGGAGGCCTGGCTGAGTGGGCTGTGGTGAATGCCGCCGGACCTGTGTTCTACCGGGCACTAGTGAGCAACAATGTAAGTGCTTCCGAGTGCCTGGTAAAATGGCTGGCGGCATACTCAGAATAATCTAATTTGATGAAGTGGCGGCTGTGGCACAAGCATAAAGCCAGGACCAGTGCCCCCTCTTAAGCAGCGCCCTAGGCGGCCGCCTAGTTTGCCTATAGAGAGCGCCGGCCTTGTCTATCAGCCTACTGTTATTTTGAAGGCATGCATGCATACTTCATGCATAATCGGTAAAATTGTAGACGGTAATCCCTATGCTAGAGGGAACTATAGTGTAAGGAATGCAGGTTTGTATTCATAACACTCAGGGCCGGTGCAAGGATTTTTGCCGCCCTAGGCTAAAGTAAAGTTTGGCGGCCCCCCCCATGTGACATCACAATGCCCCACCCATATGATCTGCCATGTTAACTAACGCCAGTGCTGCAGTGCCGCCGTGTTTACATTAAAAGGCCTGCAGGGACAGGCTATAGACACCAGAACCACTACATTAAGCTGCAGTGGTTCTGGGGACTATAGTATTTCTTAAAAAGGGAGGTTAATTAGAGATTAGTGCCACGAATAATATACTAGATTGCCTACTTACAACCAGATGAGGATGATGATGGGCTCTAGCTGCAGTCTTGCTTTACTGGTCTGGTGTAGAACAGGCTCTCTGGAGGCGGTTTGTAACTGTGGTCACAAAAATCAATGTTCTGGGAGAACGGGAAGCAGCTACCTTTTTTTGGGGCCCTTTACACAGCTCAAGGTCTGGGTCCCAGGGTCCACCTTCATGTTCCACCAATGAGTTTTTTCACAGGGGGTGGAGTGTGTAAGGGATGCCCTGATATGTGTGTAAGGAATGCATTGTGTGTTTCTGTATGTGTAAGGGATGCATTGTGTGTAAGGGTTGCATTGCTTGTGTGTGTGTCTGTGTGTGTAATGCATTGTGTGTTTTTCTGTGTGCAAGGGGTGCATTGTCTTTGTGTGTAAGGGGTGCATTGTGTGTGATTGTGTGTGTGATGGATGTCAACCTCCCCCCCCCCTCACTGTCAATGTCTTTCTCCCCCTTCCCTGTCAATTTCTTTCTCCCCCTTCCCTGTCAATTTCTTTCATTCCCCCCCCCCTGTCAATTTCTTTCCTGAGCGCTTCCCTCCTGTCAACCCCTCTCCTCATGCTGCGCCCGGGCGGTGCGCCCTCATGGACGCACCAGCCTGGGCAAAACTGCAGCCGACTGAGGCTCTCTACAGAGCGCTCGGGAGGCTGCAGCATGAAGGGGGCCGACGCACCTGGCGGCACCGCTTAACAAGGGGCACCCTAGGCGGCTGCCTAGGCCGCCTAACAGGTAGCACCATCCATGATAACACTATAAAAACCCTTCAAGACCACCTGATAGTTGTTTTTTGTTTTGTTGTTTTTGAAGGCAGACCTTTGCTATTTTAAAAATGCGAGTGTGACAGACCCATCTGTATAACTATTAGAACGTTGTGGTTAACCGCAGACACCTCTTCATTCTAACCGTATGCAGGGTGGTCGTCGTTCGTATGCCGACCACGAGGCAGCGGCCATTTTAAAACACGCGAATGAACAGCGGTGTTCAACGAGGAACTTATGGAACTATAAACGGACACTTTTTCCTACCGAACACCGTTGTAACTGCCGATCACCCTTCTTTTTTGTCGAGGCATACGAACACCGGTCTGTTCGGGAGTTTGGATGATACGAATGGACTTGACCCAGATAGCCATCCCATGGAGTCATTTGTATACCGAAAGGACAGTGTGAAAGACTTTGACTCCATGGAGATTGAACTGTGTGCATTGGGTCTGAGTGCTCTTCGATAGTTATGTGCGCTCAGATCCAGGCAATCTCGGGATATGTTACACAAATCCAATGTATTCGGTATTTTTATAGTTTTGTATTTTTATGCATTTTTAATGTCTCATTTAAAATGGCAATTATCTTCAGGATAGAGAGGAGGGATTTACTGATATAAAGGGGAGTGCTTAAACCTAAGCTACTGTGATTGGCTACTGTACGATATGTGTCCCAGTCTTCCATCTGGTCCCCTAGGGGAGTGTCCACCTGGTGGGAGACCTGCATAAATACCGGACAGGTAGCCCTCATTAAATCAGATTCCTGTTTTACCCTCAAGACGGAGCTTGGTCTCGGGATTGCTACTTCGAAGTAATTCTTTCGCCTGTTTAGCCGTGGAAGGAGTTCGGCTGATTTGTTATTCGCGCATTTACCGCATTCCCTTGCACTCCGTTCGGGAGTTTGGCGGTCTACTATATAGAGCCTGTGTCTCTGTGAAAAGGGGAAGATCGGCTAAACGGCGGTTTCATCTATTTAAGCTGGGAGTGTCTTAACAGCGAGTATAAAATAATAATCTAGCTGCATATCATTGTACTTTGTGTATTCTGAGTGTTATTCTTTTAACTGTTGGAATGATGTCTTCATGTTAGTATGTGGCACTCTTTGTATGCCATAAATAGTGCTGCATGCTCTTCGCAAGCAACTCAACCTTGGTTTCATCAGTCTACAAAACATTTTCCCAGTAGCATTGTGGGGTGTTAATGTGGTGTTTGGTAAATTTCAGATGCACAGCAATATTATTATTGTTTTGTTTTTTTTATAATGTATTTTTTGAAGTAGCTGCTTTCTTTTTGGTGTTCTGTCATGGAAACCATGCATGTTCAATGTCTTTAGCTGTCACTCTAGGGTTTTTTTTTTTTTATTCCATGTTAATTGTGCGGTCATCTTGATTCATCTTGGATGGATGGCCACCTCTAGTAGAGTAGCCATAGCACTAAATGGACTCTATTTATAGACAATTTGTGGACAGATGACTATTTAAGCGCCTTTTCTTTTTAACCCTTTCCAGCTTCATGCAATGCAACAATTCTTGGTCGAAAATTTTCTGTAAGCTCTTGTTTGAAGACATTGTTCACATCAACAGGTGCTTTATGTGAATTGCTTACTCCAAATGTTGAGTGCTTTCTAGAAGTCAAAGTAGTGCTAACCCACACCCCCAATCTCGTTTCTTCAACTGGACACAGAGTTTGCCAATTTTCAGCTTTGATTTGCCTTAGGGTTTCACATACTTTTTCCAACTTCTACTAGGATTTTTTTTTTTTATTATTCTTTATTTTTCAATTTTTTAAACTTGGCATAAACAGTAAGACAAACATTATAGCATATCGGCTTGTGCAAAAGCCTGTAGTACATGTCGTGCAATTCCACTTTGTTATACATTAGGTAGTTCAGTACATTATCTTTTTACTCTGCTCATTTCTACTGTCAACCAAGGTGTATTTTTAGAAGAGTACACTGAAGATAGCAATAACCGGCTGCCAGTTCACACTTCCGCCATTGTACCTTTTTTATTCTCACCTTCTGAATCTACAGTGCTTGTACCGCCCTTTTGCTTATCTTATGTATCTGGCATACGCTTGGTCCCATGTAAAGCATGGGATAAGAAAAGAGAAAGGTGAAGAAAGGAAAAGATAGACATTTAGAAAGAGATGAGGGGGCACTGGAGTGTGCGGCGGGGAACAGGGGCGGCCGGTCCTTAACGCTTGTGACTATGTTGCATTCCTGTTGCCTCTATGGCGACTGTCTATCTTGTCTCCTGGCTCCTCGTGGGGCTCCTCTCACTCACCTCCCTGTCCCAATGGGCTGTTATCCCAGGGTCTACTATGAATTTTCTAATGATATATTCAATATGTGTGTTATTGGTTTAAACAGATTGCATTTTAATACTGTAGCCTCGATGAACATAAAAAGAGATTTTAAAATACATTTTTATACATAAATGAAGTAATTTGTAAAGGGTTCACATATTTTTTTTCCTTGCCACTGTATGCTTGTGCACTATATATTCCTCCATTATTTCAGAGGCATAAAAAAATTATACATTATATTAATCAATGGATGCTTATTTTATTTATTTTTTTAAACTTTCACTCATAGAGACTCCAAACCGCCTAAAGATTTCAATAGAAATTAACACTTCTATTATTTAACCTTGTTACACACCCCTGGCTGTCAATCAGACAACCGGTCCTATTATTCCCTGGTTGTTTAGGTCAGTTGAGTTAAATTCAAGAGTCAAGCACTTCAGAGTATTTTGCGATGCCAAGACTTCTTAATACAGAAGACCTAATGGACACTGCACTCTCCAGCTTCACAAGGACCCTGCTTGTCGTAACATTGCTGTTTTGCTCTAAATAAAGCTGATTTTTTTGGCTTTTATGCTTGGCTGCCTGGATCAATATTTATTTTCTAAGACTTCTTAATGAGAAAGTTTGTGATTGGAGTACCACAGAAAGTCTTGGTTGGGGGCGACGGAGCTAACTGCTGAGCTAAATGGTTGCATCCTAGCTTAGCTCTGCTATCCTGTGTGTAGAATCCGTTGTAATCAGACAAACACAACGAACATGAGACGCCCTAAAAGGTCCACATCATCTCAGCAAGCACCCAGCAAGACCCTGTTGGGCAGATCAGGAGCTTTAACAAAGTGTTTCCGCGACAGCCCGGACCTCCATGCCGGCCAACTAGGCCCCAGTATGGCGCCAGAATCACCATGATCTGATTCGCTGCCGTCTAGCCCTGGGGCTTCCGAGACCTCCGGCCACCACATAGACACAGAGGTGAGACAGGGCTGCCAGAGACAAACAGAAACTATATTAGGAATATGAGGAATATGCCCTCCAAACCAGATCTGGCAAGCAGGCCAGAAAAGTTAGAGGTAACATTCCAAACAAAGTTAGACGCCATAGGGGCTGATATTCGCCACGTGGGAGATAGTGGGCACCTTGGAAGATGACAGGGAATTGATTTACACACCACATGACTGCACTCCCTACAAAATGCAGTGGCTGCACACATCACCCATATGACCGCTTATCAAAGGTCCATGGATGACCAGGGATAGGCAACCTTTTAGTAGTACTGTGCCAAAACAAGATTTTGAAGTCTGTTGGCGTGCCAATAATTTTTTTTTTCAAGTGTGTATGTTGCCGCATTCTGCTTGTGTTATTTATGTGTGTATATGGGCTGTTATATTGTATACATGTTCATGAGTAGTATTGTGTTTGATACCTTTGAATGTAGGCTTTGTATCGAGGCTGCTTGTGGAATTTTGTATGCAAAAGATATGTCACATTGCATGATTGTTGGTGTGTGTAGGTGTGGGGCAGCTTCTGGTTTTGCTTGTGGGGTTGTATGAGGGGTGGTTTCTTCTCCAGCTCTGTGTATATCTAGCAGTGTCTGTGGCTTTCCTGGGGTCCAGTGGGGACCAGGCTGGCCAAGTACAGGTCAAGGACAGGAGCTAAATTGAGGATTGTTCTCACCAACTGCAACCACCGCCTGGTTTGCAATAGCAGATAGATATATCTATCCAATATAGTTTCTGTTTGTCTCTGGCAGCACTGAGTGCCATGCAAAGGCACCTAGAGTGCCATAGGTTGCTGACCCATGACCTAGACAATAGAGAGAGGCAAAACAACCTCAGAATTAGGGAGCTCCCTGAAACTGATCATGAAGATATCCCACTGATGCTGAAAGAGCTTTTTAACCTGATCCTATGCAAACCACCTGAATACCCAATACTACTGGCCAGGGCCCTCTGCTCCCTGTGCCCAAGAGGAGTGTTGGTGGACAAAGCAAGGTACATAACTTGCAGGCTTCATTACCTCTGCTGTAAGGAAGACATATTGGTTGCTTTCCAGAACTCCTCTCAGCCTTCTTTTTCCACTATGTTCCTATCACTATATACCTGTATTTATCCTGGCTCACCCTACAAGCAAGAAGAACACTGAGACCAATTACAGACCAGCTCAGAGCCAGAGACATATGATACCAGTGGGGTTTCCATTTTGCTTTAAGTGCCACATACAAGAATGTTCAACATACCATCCACACCATTCAGGACATGCTGGCATTTCAACAGGACTTGGACTTGCCAAAGACTCCGGTTGGCGACTGGTATGGCCCAGTTCCAACACCAGTACGACCTCAACTCCTGCAGCATCAGAGAGGGCATCAGGAAGCAAAGAAGAGGAAAAACACATGCCACGGAAGTTAATCCGAACACATTAGCTCGGCCAAGCACATCGACCCGTCATTGATTTAGAAGGAAACACTCTTGACCAATGCTTGATGGACCTTAATGTTGGCTATGCAGCAGTGGATATCCTGTTTTCCTGGTATATTTAAATGTTAGTTACTGTGGACACTTCACTATCCACACCAGAGAGACACAGACCCAGCAGTTGCCGCACTGGCGACCCGTAAGAAATATGTATTGTGTATGTGTTAATAATGTGCCTGAGATGGCTTGCTTAAGCGGAGATAGGCCAACGCAGGGCTCCAATATTGTAATCACAATTTCTCTTCCTACCCCACTTTATTCGCATCCACACCCCCCTCCCACAGCAAATAGGCATACGGAGGGATACAGAATGCAGACATTCCCCATCTCAAAGGTTTATAACCCAAGATCTCACTTGCTCTGCTGTCCTCAGTTAACAATAATTTGCCATACTATAATTCCGTAAGTAAGACCAGTGGACCGGCCTGGTTGTCCATGGTTGCATATCAATATCTATAAAACCCCAATATACACCAAGCAATCCTTGCCCTTTAAGCATTCTGGAAAGAATTGAGTAAGAACTGTCACCGGGAATAGATGGTTCTGACGACCATATAGAATTATCCCATCTATTCTCTTTAACCTGCCCCACACCCTGTACACGACCCCCCTGAACCCTTATAGGTGTTACACCTCTCCTGCGGTGACAAAGAGGTTCTCAGTCCACTGAACTAGTGGGATTTGAGACAGCCACCGAGGATTCTCCCTACGCCGTTTCGTTTTAGGGACAAGTTTTATCACATTATAGTTTTGTTTTCATAATTCACCTGTGTGTATGTATATGTGTGTATAAATATGTATATATATATATATAATATATAGTTATATATTTGACATTTATATCTGCTGCTCACGTTTGTTGTGACCTGCCATGGGAGGGGACCACACTTCCCATCCCAATCCTACCAGATGGCCACCCTCCGAGTCATAACCCTTAAGGTTTAAATTCTCCAGAAAAACGCTCCCTAGCTTTAATGGAATTTCATTATCTGAAGGCCTTTGTGCAAGAAACTCACTTTAGAAAGGATGCAGCTCCAAATGTACGAAACCGTAAATACCAGATAGAGTATTTTGGGCACTACATAGAGGCAAGGGATCAGGGGGTTGCCATTCTATTTTCTGCACCGATGCCGTTCACTTATGTAGACAACAAGACGGATAACTCTGGAAGGTCAAATCATGTGTATAAAATCCTAATCTTACAACTACTTCTAAACGCCCAAGTTAAGACCACTTCTTCGCACCAAACAGTCCTACTACTCCATGGAGGGGAAGTGCGGCCGTCTACTGGCCAACGCACTGAAACAAAGCAGACAAAATACATTCATAGCTAAGATCAAACACCCGAGCAAGGGAATATCCAAAAGCTGCCTGACATTATGGAGGCTTTCCACCAATTCTACTTCAAACTGTACAATCTGAGGGATGCCCCACCCTATAAAACAGACATTGCAAATTTCCTCAGCCCTGGAATAAAGTCCACAATTCCGCACACTGCTCTACAATTTCTAGATGTGCCACTAACCAAGGCAGAATTTGATAAAGCGGTACACCCTTTGCCATTGAATAAAAGCCTGGGCCCTGATGGCTTTACAGCTAAATGCTAAAAGTTCTTTGTGCATATCCTGGCTAATCCCTTTCTACAAACCTTCAACTCACTATCTGAATTCCCGCCGTTGTCCCCCTCAGCTTTAGAGGCACATGTAACCTTATTGCCGAAACTGGGGTAAGACCTCACAAGTTGCAGTAGTTACCGCCCAATATCTCTGATAAACATTGATCTAAAACGATTTACGAAAATGTTGGCGACTAGACTGTGCCCCCACCTACAACACCTGGTTCATTCCAATCAAGTGGGCTTTGTCCCAGGCAGGAAATCCAAACACAATACCACCAAGCTGCTCAACCTCATACACCTGTCTAAAACTTACCCCCACCAAAAGCCTTCTGCTATCTGTTGATGCTGAAAAGACTTTTGGCAGAGTGGACTGGTTATTACTCAGAAACACTACAAAGACCATGGGGTTCAGCATTAACTGGACAAAGTGGCTGGATGCCATTTACTCAAATCCCGCAACCAAATAGAAAATGAATTGCCAACTCTCAGACGCAGTGACAATACGAAATGGCACGTGACAGGGGTGCCCCCCTCTCACCACTCCTTTTCATTCATTAATTCATCCATTATTATGATGGAACCCTTCCTTCAGGGGATACGAGATAGAAAAGACCTTAAGGGATTCCAGACTAAACAACACAAATTTAAGATCTCAGCCTTTGCAGATGATCTGTTATTCACATTGACTTTCCCTTCAACGTTCCTTCCTCTACTAGAAGAAATTTCTCTGTACAATATGGTATCCAACTTTCAAAAGTGAGATACTACCTTTCAAGTTAGAGGAACCATCCACCACCTCACTGAAGCCATAACCTACTTGAGGGTACACTTGCCTGAGAGATCTCACTAAGATTTACTGTCTCAATTTTGAACCTCTAGTCCATACAATAGACAAAGACCTCAAGGAATGGAACAAGCCACAATTCGGCTGGCTGTGCTGTATAAACATCCTAAAAATGAATATTCTATCCAAAATCCTATACCTCTTACAAATTCTGCCCATACAGATTCCTAGATCCTTCTTTACTAAAATCGGATAATTATTCACTAAATTCAGGTGGGCACACAAACACCCTAGACTATCCCATGACTTATTGACACATGGGGGGCTTGGAGTGCCCAATTTAGAGCTCTACCACAGAGCAATTTTGCTCACCAGGATATACGAATGGACCAACCCGAGACCCCAGACACAATGGGTGATCTTGGAGGACTCATACTTCCAAATACCACTATACACAATCTCGTGCATAAAACGAGGACTATGTTGATTCTACAACCACACTCCCCTCACCCTACCATCATGCCTACTCTTCCCGCTTGGAACATCAGAAAATCGCCCTCTTTAGCCGATACTTGGACTACACACGCGCTCATATGACTTTTTACTTGACCCTGGGATGATGTCATATCTCAGACTAAAATCAGTACTAGACTGAAGCTCAATCAAGCCTCTCACCAACATGATGAAAACAGTTCAACCATCAGCCCTACAAATGTACAAATACACACAACTGTTCCACTTTGTACTTTCCACTGACCGACTTATCACGGGGTCTCGCGCATTCTCTATCTTTGAAACATATTGTGCAACCCAGGTCCTTAAACGTAAACATTTATCCATACTCTACAAAATGTTGCAGGAGGAACACAAAGACCCACTACCACACTACACTACTTCCTGGTCTCAAGAACTAAACATCCACCTAACACGTAGGGAATGGGAAGTGCTGTTAAGACAAATACACAAGTCAACAGTGTGCAGTGCCATGCAAGAAAGTAATTATAAGCGGATATCTAGATGGCATTACACTCCCACAAAACTGCACAACCTCCTCCCTAACACGGTAGACACATGTTGGAGATGTAAGCAACTGGGGGGCACAGCTGCACATATCTGGTGGCAATGCCCACCTATCCGAGCATACTGGACAAGGATAACAACCATGATTAACAGCATAGTGGGCATTATTCTTACCCTCTCAACGACAACAACCCTATTCAAAGGATCCTGATTACCTACTTACTGACTGCACCTTCTAATTCCAGCTAAATGGAAGTGTTCTTCCCCATCACCAAGAGAATGGATAAAGAAGGTCGAGTCAATTAGATTGATGGAGGAAATCACAGCCTCCATGCCCCCTAAATACCATGCGTACATATCCACTTGAGAGCCTTGGTTAAACTATATTAAGGAAATCCTCAGAGCCACCTAAAGTAATTGAATTAACGGATGACTACCTACCACACAGCCCACTTGACCTCGTCTGTTCTACAGGTCTATAAACATAATTGTTAACTTAAGAGGGGGCAGGGGAGGGGGGAATTAAAAGTTTAAAAAACATGAAAACCCACTCACCCTGAAGGGAGCAACAATGTAATGGAAAATGTAATGTAATAGGCACTATGTCAGCTACGGTTGTGCTAGAGAGGTGACCAAGGGAGTGGAAACCTTCCTCCCCCATTTCCCTCCCCCACCACATTTCCTTCCCCCACACCCATCACCCCCGGCAGAACATTGAGGTGATCCGGATAGAGCCTTTGGGACTGACACAGCTAGTATAATCACAGACGATACACGAGAGAGCGCATTTTTTGTTATGCTTACAAAAAGTACATGCTTGGGTGCAGCTGGCTTCCTCACTGGAGGGCCAGTGAGTAATGACCGGCGAGAACCTGGCCAAACAGCGGGAGTGGCCCTTCACGGGGATACGACTTTAGCATAAGCAGTGTACTTAAGCATGATAACACAATAGAGCAGTATCACCACTGAGCACCGGAAGATCCGTAGTATCACACTAATATGTTGCATATTTGAATTTAGCTGGAGAAGCTGCATCTATCCATCTAAATCTGTATTACTATTCTTACATAGTGTTGCGGTGCACACTCGGTATGCTCAATGATAGTGTAGCAATTTATGTCTTTTACTGTGCATTGTTCTTACCATTCTGTACTGAATATCTCTAAATGCATTGATATTGTTCAAAGGTTTAAAAAAAAAAACTAAATCTCTCCTGCGGACCTGTGCTGGAGGGGGTGTGGCATCAAAGGAACATATAAGCATATGTGGTGGGACTGCCCAGTGATAAACAAATTCTGGACACAAGTCAGAGACTTAATAACCCAAGTCTTCTCCAGGGCCCCAGAGTTAGACCCATGGCTCTACTTACTAAGTAGATCAATTGATGGGTGGACCTGGAGGGAACAAAAACTCATACATAAAATCACATTAGCAGCAAGGAGAGCCATAGCGTTGAATTGGCTTAAACAGACAGCCCCCACGATACAAGGAGTTCTTACTAGAATCAAGGAAGTGCATCTCATGGACGATTTAACAGCCAGGGTAAAAGATACCCCCTTAGGAATGTAGAGTGAGGAGGGGCGTCTTGCCCTCCGTGCCTCCGCCCCTGCCCCCCCTTCCCTACCTTCTCTCCACCCCACTTTTCTCTTTTTCTGTCTCCACCACAACAATTGCCTTGTCGCTTTATATCCTCGGTGCACACTGGCTAGGAAAGGGGAATTGATGTACCCCCGTTGACACTCCAGGAGGGACACTGATCCTTTCTTCCAGAACGCAATATAGATAGCCCGTTAGAAGAAGAGTACCATAACACCAACTGAGGGGTTGATATAGACATACAGGAAGGAACACTAATGGGGCTTAGCCTAATGAATCGCTGTCCTACTGGGGAAGTCGACAGGAGGAAGAGATGGGGACAGAGGACCAGTGGACCGGGGGGAGCGAAATAGATCACTACTAGAGGGATGGAGACAAAAGCTTCTTAAATAAGAAAACTAACATGGACCTAGGAAGCGACTGATCGAGAGCCAGACGGATGCACATTCAATCCAAAGACTCAGTGCAATGCATAGTGGAGTATATGGGATGATATGTGATATGAACACGCTGGTATATTAAGTCTTACATAGTGTAAAATAGCGCTGTATTTCACCGAAGTGATTGTTACCTATGTGCGTCAGCTTGTTATGTCAATGTTAAATAAAGAATTGAAATAGAAAAAAAAATAAAAAATTAAATCTGTTTAGTTTGGAAAACCGACGCCTAAGAGGGGATATGATAACATTATTGTAGCAAACTCAACCCTTTAAGAGAGTTTGCCATGAGCTTTTGGAGGGGCTTGCTTGCCTGCCTCTTGCCATGTGACTATGGCCCTGGGGTTATTGCCCTTTAAAGACAGTATTTGGGCATGATGGACTTTTATTATGCGGCTACTGGCCCTTTAAGCACAGTGTATGGACTTCTATTAGACTGTGTATAGATTGTGTATAGGAAGGTGTACCCCTCCCCTGTTTCCTGTCCCATTGTTCTCCAGCAGGGCGTTGTCCCAGGCACACTGCCAGACTAGTTGGAACTGGTTTGGGCTGGAAAGCCATGCTTCAGTGGACCTAAAGGGACCTCCACAAAACTTTAAACCCCCATAACTCCTGAACCCCTGATCTGATCTGGGTGATTTTTGGAAATGTGTCTCACCCAGATCAGGGCTACCATGGGATGTAATATTTAAAGGGGTACTCCTAGGTTTAGGGGTACATCCAGAAAACAAGGGGAACTGTGTCTTACATAATGGGATTATGTGTCACACCAAGGGGAGGGGATGTGTGGGTGGCAACTCTTGTATGATTGGTGTATTGTGTAATTACTGTAAATCCCTCCCTTGCATGGGAGAATGCTTTAAAAGAAGGTTGTGTGATTAAAAGTTCAGTTCTGCTCCTGATACTGTGTGTCGTCCAGTGATTGGGGAAAGTGATGGGATATTATTGGATTGTAATGCTGATTGTGCTGGATATTCTCTTGGATTTATTACTTGTTCCTGCATCCTCTTAAAGTACTTGGTGGAGTTTAGCTGTGAGAAATCAGCTCTCCGCTACAATTATACAAATATATTCGGGGACAGTACAAACCTTTATCTGGAAATCTATTCATAAACAGGGCTATACATAGGACACGAGGTCACCCATTTAGGCTTGAAGAAAGGAGATTTCATCTAAGGCAAAAAAAAAGTTTTTTTTTACAGTAAGAGCAATAAGGATATAGAATTCTCTGCCTGAAGAAGTGGTTTTATCAGTCATCACAGATGTTTAAACTGCAATTGGATAAATACTTGCAAAAACATAATATACAGAGATATAATTTTTAATTAGTGGGGTAATAGCTGCTTGATCCAAGGAGACATCTGACTGCTATTTTGGGGTCAAGAAGGAATTTTTTCCTACTTTGTGGCAAAATTGGAAGCATTTCAGACTGGGTTTTTTGCCTTCTTTTGGATCAACAGCAAAGTGAGGAAGGCTGAACTTGATGGACGCAAGTCTCTTTTTAGCTATGTAACTATGTAATTTTTGTCTTTTACTATACATTATTATTAGCATTTTGTATTGTCTATCTTTAAACCCATGTCTTATATACAATAAAAAGAAAAAAAAGAAAATTAAAAAAAGTCTTGGCTGGGCTGCAAGGTAGGGCTGCAAGACAAGAGATCTGCATCTTCTGCAAGCTGTTCTTAGATATGCCCCCAGTGAAAAATGCATTGTATATTTACTAAATAGTGATTTTATGTTTCTTTGTATTTGGGCAGTATTTAATGTATGGGTACATTGTCATAGCCATAATTTCTCATATTTACAGATCGTGTTGGAAATTGTATTTTATACCATAGCTTTCTGCTAACTTTTTAAATTATTTTTCATTTTAGATACCTGTTTAAATATTACACATAACCAGTGCCAAATGCTTCCGTACAATCACACAGTCTCAAAATCTGTGTATTCATTCGTCAAGAGCATTGAAATGGAAATTTTCCTCAAGTTGTTCAACTATCTGAACCGTCTCAGCTGCTATCAGCACATCATGCTTTTCGGCTGCAGCCTTGCCCTTCCAGAATGCGTCAGTGATGCTGGTGAAAGGTATTTGGGGAAAACCAATAACTGGGTGATGGCACACCGTAAACTGGTCTTAAATATTCTAATATGTTATATCTATTTTGGTTGTTAATAAGCTTCCGCATATTGACTAATGTCTGCATTGGCTGGTTAGAACAGTGGTAATTGGTGTAAGAAGCAAGATTGTCCAGGCACACCACTGGTGTAAATAAGTCCAGTTTTTTTTATTGGAGAACTCTGCATCGTTTCAACCTCAGTTATGAGTTCTTCAATAAAACTGCCTTATTTAAATAACTTGAGTGCCTGGACTGTCTTGCTTCTTTCACTATGGACTGAGGATTAGCCAGCTTCTGATCCAGCTAAGCACTTCATTTGTGGAGAAAGTGCAGAGACACCCTTTTGTTCCTATTGAAGAGTAATAATATCTTAGAGCTGGGAAACCCAGGTTTAAATCCCAGTTGCACAACGGCACCAAAAAACCCAACAATTGTGGCCATTTCCAATTAAGCCACAAAAAGGGAAAACATTCCTTCTTGACTCCACAATAGTAATCAGATTTCACCTTGGATCAACAACCTGTTCACGTACATAGCAATTATATCTTTAAATATATGTTCTACATCAACTTCAGCACAACAACTCTTCTAGACTGCGAGTGAAAAATAATCCTCATCCCTGGTAGGAACGATCAGATGGATGCTCAAAATGTTTGTCCCCCCTCCTACACGCTGATTAACTAAAACACAGTGAGCATTTTTACCTGGTGATTTTTTTTTTTTTAAAGTCTTTAATGTTAATCTGTTTTAACATTAAGCAACTGTGTATGTGTATATATATATATATATATATATATATATATATATATATATATATAAAATCCTCCTCATTCATATATATAAGTATATTAATGAGGAGGATTTGTACACACACAAAGTAACAATCTATCCTTAAACAAATATGTCATTTATATTAGTATATGTTAGCACATTCCTCAGGATTCTTACATTTTAGGCCACCACTTGGTCTCCTCTGATCTCTGATCCTATCCAATCCTTCTCAAAGAGAAGTATTGGAGATCTGATGGCAATTGCCACACTCAGCCAATCGGATGCTTCTCATAAAGAGGTAGTGAATCCAGTGCTTCTTTTTGAGAAGCATTCACAGTGTTTGGCATCATAATGTTCAACATAATGATCCAGAATGTGAAGACATTCAATACTTTCAATAATTTAAAGTCTTGGATGAGGAAGAGACTCTATTGCCTGTCACACTGACCATTAAAAATGGCATATTCTTGGCAGAATGTTTTTTCTGAAAACAGTAATGTTTTACACTTCTATATCCTTCTGTATGTATGTATGTATGTGTGTGTGTATATATGTATGTATATGTGTTTGTGTGTGTGTGTATGTATATATATATATATACAAAATTTTAAACGCAACACTTTTGTTTTTGCCCCCATTTTTCATGAGCTGAACTCAAAGATCTAAGACTTTTTCTATGTACACAAAAGGCCTATTTCACTCAAATACTGTTCACAAATCTGTCTAAATCTGTGTTAGTGAGCACTTGCCGAGATAATCCATCCACCTCACAGGTGTGGCAAATCAAGATGCTGATTAGACAGCATGATTATCGCACAGGTGTGCCTTAGGCTAGCCACAATAAAAGGAGGCCAGCCTGATGCTGCATCACCAGTGAGTTTAACTGCCTTTTTCTAAATTTAATTTAATTTTAATAAGAGGTGGCCTATAATTAAGAATCCTTAGGAAAGTGCTAACATGACTGATATAAATAACATATTTGTTACTTGCTGATTTTGTGTGTGTGTGTGTGTGTACAAATCTTCCTCATTCAGCAAAAACATGTTTTTTGTTTCCCCCCCCCCCCACCGAAATAATTTTCTCTTATTACATGTGCTGTGAAATTCTGTACAGAACAGTCACTGTTTGCTTGTATAGCAAATGCCTAGGTTCTCTTCTGTGTATATGTTTACTTTGAAAGGGTGTTTCTGGGAAGTGTTCTGTACAGATAATGGTGGACAGATGTGATCATTTATAATGTGTACTGCAAAGTTATGTTGGAGTAGAGGCATGCCGTTTGAACAGATGTACTATAATTCCTTGGGCTGTTAAGCACATGATTTTCTAATGTAGCAGGTTACTGAAAGGTATCGAGTAACCATAGAGGCAAAGTAAATACAGAGAATCTGCAGAATCTGACAATTCAGACAAGAGATTGGGTAAAAACAAATAGGGCTCAATTGATAAACGCACATAAAAATAAGCTAACACAAGAAAAATAATTACACTTTTATTTCTTTTAAAAGATAGTAAAGATTTAAATTTACGCCACTTTACCATATCGCAAGTCATAATAGTAAAGTTTCAGTACATACATTGCTATGTGTGTCATAAAAATCAGCAATCATTATTTTTTTTTTAATTTGGCATAGATTGGTGGTAAAATGGTTGCATGAATAGAGTCAAAATACCCCAAGTTTAATACCTTACGTTGTCTTCTTTTAAAAAAAATAAAAAAATATATACATGTGAAGGGTTATTCAGGTATTCCTCACAGATATCAGTGTTACGATGTAACTTACGTTAATTTTGAAAAAAATAAATGGTTTGTAAATAGCAAAGTGCTACTTGTACTTATTGCTCTATAACTTTCCAAAAAAAGCTAAGAACATGTTAACATTTTGGTATTTCTAAACTCAGGACAAAATTTAGAAACTATTTAGCGTGGGTGTTTTCTGGCGGTTGTAGATGCGTAGCATATTTTGGAGGTCAAAGTTAGAAAAAGTGGTTGGTTTTTTTTCAATTTTTCATCATATTTTATAATTTTTTATAGTGATATGATCAAAATAATGGTATCTTTAGAAAGATAATTTAATGGCGAGAAAAACGGTATATAATATGTGTGGGCACAGTAAATGAGTAAGCGGAAAATTACAGCTAAACACAAACACAGCAGAAATGTAAAAAGAGCCCTGGTCCTTAATGGTAAGAAAAATGGTCTGGTCACTAAGGGGTTAAATTTGAAAGGTATCACTCATGTTCAGCTCAATTGGGGAACCATTATAAATTGTTATATTGGTGGTATCTGACTCCATCCAGGCTCCAGAAAAAATACAACAATTCTACAAATCTCTGCTGGTGTGACTGTGGGCAGTCAGGCACATATTCACATATGTGGTGGCATTGTCCATGTTTACAATTATTTTGGAAGAATGTACATACAATAATAAGAGATATTACTTCTTCTGTTGTGAATGACTCATGAACTGTGTTTTTTCAAGTCCTATCCTAAAAACTTTATTAAAGTGGATAAGATAATGGTAGGTCACGTCTTGATAGCGACCACTATGGTAATACCACGTAATTGGAGGTCTGAAGTAGTTCCTGCTATTAATGGGACACTCCAGGCACCCAGACCACTTCTGCCCATTGGAGTGGTCTGGGTGCCAACTCCCACTACTCTTAACCCTGCAAGTGTAATTATTGCAGTTTTTTATAAACTGCAATAATTACCTTGTAGGGTTAACTCCACCTTCTAGCACAGGAAACCTGTGACCTCCAGCATCGCTCATTTCCCCATAGGAAAGTATTGAAATGCATTTTCAATGCTTTCCTATGGGGAGCGCTAATGCGCATGCGCACAATCAGAGGGAGGAACGGCGCGGAGGAAGAAGCAGCGACGTGGGACATCGTCGCTGCCTCGGGTAAGTTACTGAAGGGGTTTTCACCCCTTCAGCAACCGGGGATTTGGGGTTGGGAGGGAGAAGGGACCTGCAGTACCAGGAAAACGGATTGTTTTCCTGGCACTGGAGTTTCCCTTTAAAGAGGTATTAACATTGACCTTAGAGAATTAGTGCTATGAGATGCACCTCAGATTGCCATTAAACACAACAGAATCATTAACTTACCACTAGAACATACGGGAGGGTAATGTCAAACGAAAATACTGTTAATGCCGGATTGTAGTTTGTGCCTCTCCTTTAACTCTTGTTCTGTTCGTATAAGCAATGTATACTGTTTATCGCTGGTGCGTGTAAAGTGCTTTTACACCTTGTTTGACACTTGTAGTTCATAATGCATATGTTATAAATTTTACAATGGATGGATATTTTCCCCCTGTTTTTTTTTTTTTGTTTGTTTATTTCATTTATATGTATTCTTATTTTTTTTTATTCCATATATTTCATTGTTTCACAATGATTATTATTTTTAAAAATGAAAAATCTTTCAATAAAAAATATTTGACGAGAAATTAAGTAGTCAATCTATTAAGTATATTTCTGTGAAACATTTTAGGCAGGTATTAAAATCCTGTCAAGTAAGAATGCTATCACAATAACTTCACTGATAACTTCACTGGCCACTCCTCAGATGGCTGTTAGAGATCCTTCCTGGGTCATGGCTGCCTAAAATGCATCCAAACATTCAGTATCTCCTCCCTCTGCATGCAGAAACTGAACTTTCCTCATAGAGATTCATTGATTCAATTAATCTCTATGAGGAGATGCTGATTGGCCAGGGCTGTGTTTGAATTGTGCTGGCTCTGCCCCTGATCTGCCTCCTTGTCAGTCTCAGTCAATCCTATGGGGAAGCATTGTGATTGGATCAGGCCACCACTTCTGATGTCAGCAGACTGCTTGTTTTTTTGAGCAAGCAGCATGCAGAGTTACAGATTCAGGCTTGAATACAGTAAGATTTTGTTATATTTAGGGATGCATGAGGGGCCCAGGGGGGCTAGATGGTGGTTTTAACACTATATGGTCAGGAATACTTGTTTGTGTTCCTGACCCTGTAGTGATCCTTTAACAAAATGCAGTGAGTGAACAGAGAAAAAAAATTAATTCAAACCAAAATTTGGTGTGACCACCAAAACTGCATCACCTGGAGTTGGATAAACACGGTCACCTCTGGACTCTGGGGAAATAAAAAACATTTTCTGGATTGATTAATTTTGGGTCCATCTGATAATCCGACTATAATACTTTATTTGATGGATACCAGGAAAGGGCTGCCTGAACACACAGTGGTAAATGTTTGGTGGAAGAAAATGCTTGTTTTCATAAATTGAAAAGAAAATGTTTTGCCACAATTTGACCAACCTGCACTGAACTATGACTCAAAACCATCCCACCTTTTTTAAATGAAAGCGGATCTCCAATTATGAGCCAGACCTAATCACATAAGTGCCCAGTTTCATAATCTTGATAAAATGAAACAGATATCTACAAAGAAGTCAAACTCAAAACAGTGGTTTAGTGAGAATGAACCTAGTATTCTACTAAAAGTAGCCACCATAGTAAAGGAAAAGGTAGACTTTTTACAATCATTTTTACAGATACATAAGCTAAAATAAATATCCCATATTAAAATAAAAATTAAATTTCCATAAGGATCCAGTTTATCCTTCCCTGCACTTCTATTAAGAAGCAATTATTTTAACACCATAAACCATATAAAATATACAAAATAAAGAAAAATATACACAGAAAGAAAACCAAACATAGGAATCAAATAAAGTATATACATAAATTATCAATGATATATAGATAGATGTGTTTAAGAGAGAATCTAAATACTTTAATGATGCACAAAAAAGAGCGCAGTATGCAGTCCTCACTAGCATTGTCTTTATTGACCATTAAGCGTTGATCTCTTTCAATTGTAACAAAATCTCATTTGACTTCTGCTGTACACTGTAGTTTAAAGTTCCAGATACAATGCTATGAATTTATTTCAGTACTGGTACACCATTGAATATGTATTCAGTATCAGCTACAAGGCATGAACAGTGCCATAACGAGCTGATGTATCCATCTTACTTAGAATTCTAAGTGGGTGATAGCTGCCTTGCTCATTTTCCAGTCTCTACTTCAATAATGGCTGTGTTGCACATGCAGTGCTCTAATAAGCTGAGATGTCTATCTTGCATAGACTGTTAAATGGCTTAAAGCTGCCTTCGTTATCTGTTCTTGGATAGAATGTGGTGTTAATCAAGGTAAATGACAGGGACTAGATTAGCCAGTATAGCATTGCATGGGTTACTTTGCATCTATTTCATTTATAGATGGTCTCAATACTCCAGGAGCTGCAGTATCAGGGGCTGCTAAGAATGCCAGAATGTGATAAATATGCACATAGGCCTTGAAAGTATTTGCTAGATAGCCTAGGATACAACAGTGTTCAATGCAACACATTGATCTTTCTTGGAGTCTCAGAGATATGTACCATAGCCTGCCCAGATGCTAACAACTGAAACAGACAGCACTGCTTAATATCATTAGATCGTGCCCACTAATTAGTATAAACTGGCCAGTGAGAGTCATTGTAAGACCTTCCCTCCTAACATATAAAAACAAAATGGGGAGCCTATATGTTAACGGTATTGATACATGACTTGAGTACTTTGTGAAGTATGGGATGTGTGTTCTGTGTTTGTGTATTGTGTATGTAAGTGTAGACGCAGCTTGTGAGTCTGTGTATTTGTGTTGGAACATCTAGAGGTGAAATGTGAATTTGTCTAAGTTAGAGGGTGTATGCCCCAGTGTTAACAAAGATGTCTTGGAGTAGATATATGTCAGTTATTCGATATATGCATTGGAGAGTGACCTCATATTGATGACTTATTTATGATTGAAGACCCACTGGAGCCTTTTACTAGGATTGTGTATTTGATAACACAAATACTGAAATGGTATTTGCTTATATAGATTCTAAAATAAGCCTAGTATCCCTATTTACTGAAAAGGTTGCCCAATAAATAAATATTAAACTGTGGATTGAGCTGCAGTGACTTCCTTCACTATACCCAAAATTGAATTACTGATGGAAATATTGACCATCATCAATCATACCATGCCATATATATTTATACCTGTTAGATCAGTATGTGTCAGGTGACCTGTGTGGGGTCCACAACTTTGTGTATATATTAGAAAAATATATTTGCAGCTTCCCATGGCAAGCTAACACATTGTACTTTACTGTATTGCTTAATCTTACAAGGTCTTCTAACATCTGATACTACCTGTAAATAGTATGAGAACCACAGCTTTTATTTTAGTCAGAAAAATCGCTAATTGTGAGTTTTTCACTCAACCACGGCATGGCTTGACACTGCAAATGCACTCTGTGGCTACAAACCACCGCCACATACCCATCAACACAACCCTGTGTGGCCCAATGCTTTTGGGTGCCACTGAGCTTCATCTCACTTACAGTAAAACTCTTCAAGGCACACCACACGCAATCACTTTGACCGTACTTTCTATGAATCAAAATTCTCGGTACTTACCTCTAATTTGGCTCATAAAAAAGCACCATTGAGTCATGTAAGCAGCTGTCAGGATTCCCCCACATTGTTGGGAATTCCTTCATATTTGATTCCAGCCATATCGACATTTAGCGATCTCTCTCCTTCTCTCTCCTTCTCTCCCTCCCTCCCCCCCTCCCCCCCCCAAAAAATATCCAAGTAGGTCAGCAGTACAAGTCTCAGCCTATTGCATTTAAGGTGTGATGGAATTGGACTTGACAGTGCGGACGTTTAGGTTCTCCATAAGTATAGGTAGTGAGGGTATGGTATGTGAGTTCAAGGAAGAACTAAAGTAGACGGGAAGTGGATGTTGGTACCCATATACTTAAGACCATACCTTCTACAATGAGCTGTGGTAGTTATACTGTATTGAGTGCCTCTTTAAAGAGTAGTGCTTCACTATAGTATAAGTTTTTGTATTTTTTTTTTTAATATATACTGTACATTCACATGTGCCTGTTAACCTATATTGAACCCTTATTCTTCTCTCTTAAATAAATGTCATTAAGCATAGATCATGCCCTCTCGAGGGTAATATTTTGGTTTGTTGTTGTCTATTCCCCATTACTGTAAGTTATATTTAAGGAACCTGCTTACATTTGCAACTATTACATAATATAAACAAAAATAAATTAAACAATATACCTTCATTCAGGCTCGGACTGGCCATCGGGCAAACCAGGCAAATGACCAGTGGGCCACGATGGCCATGGGCCAAGGCCGGCAGAGGAGATCCTTTGTACTCCCCTGACGGCCTATGCAGAGTCAACATTGCTGTGGGTCCTGTTGGGCCGGTGAGGAGATGAAGGATCAATCTCGTCTGCCTCCTGGCACTTTGTTCCAGGAGAAGGAAGTAAGAACCCAGGAGGCTGTGGATTCCTCCCACGAGCAGGCTGTCCAGAGCGTTGCCGCACGTTTTATATGGCAACACTCCGACAGCACTGAGCTCGTATTAGGAGAAGTTTGAAGTCAGCCTGCAGCTGACTTCAAACTTCTCCTAATAGTAGCTCAGCTAGAGGAGCTGCAGGCTGAAATGCCCGGGCCACCACTGGACCACCAGGCAATGTCCCCCACTTCCCCCCCGGCAAAAGGCAAGAAGAAGGAAGAGGGAGCATACAGGTTTTTGGTTTTTTTTAACACATTTTCTTACATCTCACCCCACCCCACACAACATATGCACCCCTCACACACATTGCACCACTACACACACTATTTCCTCTATACACACTAGATCGCCTTTAGACACACACTACATTCCTGACATACACACTACATCCCCTATGCATACTATCACGCCAAGGTTGCATAATTAATTGTTGCACAATAGAACATTAATGTAATTTGTGTAGTGCAATTATGAATTGACCACTTGGTAAAGATCAGATGACAGAAGGGGAGTGTGAATTGCATAGGAATGTAAAAGGGAGCAGATGGTTTACCATATGCATTGATCCTTTGATGTAAGGTGTGAGAAGTCACATATAAGTGGCCTGGAAGTCTATCTCCAGTGTAAACTAGCTGACTCTATCGTTTAATTGATGAGTGGATTTCTTTGATATGTTAATGATCATTAGCTTTCAAGAAAAGAGGAAAAAACAAGCCTCATGTTCCAGAAACATGAATATTTACCTACAGAATAATGATTAAGCCTCAATTTTGTTATATTTGGAATGTGACCAGCACAATCTTCTAATCAAGCCCAAACAGGAATTGTGATGTCCACTATATTGGGTCACAAGTAAGAAGGATGACATAGCTATGGATTGGGAAAATGGTAAATTCATAGATGCAATTATTATTTCTGTGCTAAGTACATAAGAGGAAATAGAACCAAATGTTTCAATTTGGATTGATGTTGGTCTGGAACACAAGGGGGTTGTCACTTATAGTTACTATAGGTACGCCTTATCTCCATCTCTGGGCCTGGCTTGGTAATCCACAGGGTATATGTCTAATGAGTGTGAAATGTGTCTTTCTACTTGCTTGAGGGTCCAGAATCTAAGTGAGTCACCATCTTTCTTACCAGAGACCCCCCGGAGCAGATGTTATACTTTGAAAAGCTGAGTAAGTGATTAGGACTTCTGTTATTTATTTTATCCCTTTTGTTTTTATCTGTTGATGGTGTAAATAATTTAGTAATCATCTATTTTTTTTATATGCACTGTGCCTTTTTTTTTGCTCATAATAAATATTCCTTTATTAAGGAATGCCTTTGTCTGGTTAATTATCACATTACCTGAAGAGTCTAATTAGTGTTTGGCAATTGCTTAGATATTGTGCTGAGTTATATTTGGTGGGTTTCTCTTATTAAGTAACCTGGGGGACCAAGGCACCCCATTTGTAAATTGTCTTGGTGGTGGCAGCGTTAAAATAGTAATAGTTCTATTATTATGATTTAGTGTTGGAGGTGTTAAGGGGGATCTTATTTCTGGTCTAGTGCATACAAATAGTGAACTTTAACCCTTTCACCTACACAACTACATCACGCACACTCTTGAAGTAGGGTGTGTTTGTGACACACACTATATCTCCTATACACAAAAAAACACTCTCTACAACCCCTACAAATACATCACCTACACCACAGTGCCTGTGCACATCATTGCTGCATCCCCTGTACACACTATGTCCCCTATACACACCAAGAAGAATTAAGACTTAAAGCTAAAATGTCCTAATTTGAGCTCATATCAGAAAAGGTTAAAAGTATTAAACGAGTAACATACCAACCAGAAATGTTCCGAAATATTTTGGTTCCATTTGATTTCTCCACTCAGGTTAAAAGTAATTGTTTTTTTCTTAAGCTTGTAATTACAGCAATGTCTGGTTTGCATATCGCCATTACATCCTTGTTGCGTATAATCTAATTTTGAGATAGAGACAGTCTTGGAACGTGCTTGCGTGTCCCTTATGTAAAAAAAATAAAATAAAAAATAAAAAGCAACTTGGGTCCATGCATCGGTACACATTTTATACATTGGTTTATTAAATCAAATCTTCAATGTGGTTGCAGAATGTTTCATTTATGCTTCACACGGTTTTTATAGGAAATTGAAATTTAATGCTAAACAGTGATTTGGTTCATATTGTATTTTTGGTAATTGAAGATAAGCAGGCCTTTAAAGAATTAAACAAGAAGCCTGCACTCCAGAGTATCAACTATTAAAGGACCACTCTAGGCAGCTTAATGAAGTGGTCTGGGTGCCAGGTCCAGCTAGGGTTAACCCATTTTTTCATAAACATAGCAGTTTCAGAGAAACTGCTATGTTTATGAATGGGTTAAGCCTTCCCCCTAATCCTCTAGTGGCTGTCTCATTGACAGCCACTAGAGGCGCTTGCGTGCTTCTCACTGTGATTTTCACAGTGAGAGCACGCCAGCGTCCATAGGAAAGCATTATGACTGCTTTCCTATGTGACCGGCTGAATGCGCGCGCAGCTCTTGCCGCGCGTGCGCATTCAGCCGACGGGGAGGAGAAGAGGAGGATCGGAGGAGGAGAGCTCTCCGCCCAGCGCTGGAAAAAGGTAAGTTTTAACCCTTTTCCCCCTTCCAGAGCCGGGCGGGAGGGGGACCCATGACCCATGGAGCCCCGGTGCGAAAATTGATCTGGGCCCCGGCCGCAACACATGGCGGTGGGCACCTGGTCGCAGGGGTTACAGGGCTGCGACAGCGGTATGTACACCAGTGCATGCAGATGTACACACACTTAAAGGACCACTACAGACACCCAGATCACATCAGCTCAATGAAGTTGTCTGGGTGTCAGGTCCCTCTAGTTTTAACCCTGCAGCTGAAAACATAGCAGTTTCAGAGAAACTGCTATGTTTCACTGAGGGTTAATCCAGCCTCTAGTGGCTGTCTCACTGACAGCCGCTAGAGGAGCACACTGAACGTCCACAGGAAAGCATTGAGTAATGCTTTCCTATGGGCGGTTTGAATGCGTGCGCGGTCGCATTCGGAGCTGAGAGGCTGAGGGATCCCCAGCACCAAGGGAGTCCGGCGTTGGAGAAAGGTAAGTGCTGAAGACACACACACTCTCACTTACAGACGCATACACACTAGCTAACAGACACACACATTTACTGACAGACATACATACTTACTCACTTACAAAACATACTATATTGACAAACACACACTCACTAACAGACATCAAACAGACTCACTAAGACACACACAGTAACACTCACTGACACTCACTAGCAGACACACACTCTAACACTCACACTAACACTCACACACTCTAACACTAACACTCACACACTCTAACACTCACTCTAAAACTAACACTCACACACTCTAACACTAACATTCACACACACTCTAACACTCACACTAACACTCACTCTAACACATGTTTTTTTTAAAATGTAATCCCCCCAGCCTCCTTCCCTTTTGGAGTGCTGGGGGGGATTCCCTGGGGTCCAGTGGTGCTGCTGGGCTCATGGGCGGGTGGCCGGTCGGGCAGGCGGGCGCGCGAGGGAGCACTCAGTGCTTCCTCTTCAGCTCCCTCGCGCGCCGTGTAGGGATGCCGGCGCCGGAAGATGACGTCATCTTCCGGCTCCGGTATCAGTGCGGTGCGCGAGGGAGCTGAAGAGGAAGCACTGAGTGCTCCCTCGCGCGCCCGCCCGGCCACCCGCCTGCCGGGTGACAGCAGGGCCAGCCTCGGGGGGCCCTGAGGTGGCTGCCTCCTGGGCCCCCCAGGGGAAGAGGCTGGCCCAGTGGGTACACACCGGGTCGCAGGGGCGGCCGGGCCCCCTGGTGGGCCGGGCCTGGTCGCAGCCGCGACCCCTGCGACCCTGGTATGTACGCCACTGGGTGGGGGCACCCTTGGGGCACTATAGTGCCAGGAAAACGAGTATGTTTTCCTGGCACTATAGTGGTCCTTTAAGATTTGAGATGCCTGGTGCTGATCTGCAAAACATATACAAAGCATAACATAATAGCACTCTAAGTACTTTCTTTAAGGATAAAAATAAAACTTAATGCTTACAACTTGATAAAAATATCAACTTTTCAGTTTTGGTACAAAACTTTCATGAGGACAAAAAGTTACATAGTTATATATAATTTTTTTATATTGATAAATTGGTCATAAACACATTGCATTGCTAATGACCAAGTCTATTTGAAGGGCTAAGAAGACAATATGAGTTTATCTAGACCATATTATTTAGCATTTATGCCACAGGGTATTACACTTGTCAGGTACTCCAAATCTTGAACTTACTATGAAGTCAGAGGAAGAGACTTTGAGACTTCTCAAATCAAAAGTAAAGTTACTTATAAATAAATAGGCTACTCTTTAACAAATTATTCACAACATTGAGACATTTGGCCTGAATAAGCTTTTTGAAGTCCTTTATTGGTGCCTTCCATCTTTTACGCATTCACAGACATTGTGATAGAACTGGATGATAGCAGAGTAGGCTGAGGAGCACACAGTTCTAATATTTCTAGTGGCAGCAAGCAATCAGAGAAGAGAAGTTAATTACGTATCCATAGACAAGACCAATTGTTGCATCTTTTTTAAAATCTTTAAGCTGTTGGTTATATCTGTCATTTAGGAGGTCCAACATTTTAAATATTATCAAATTTGCCAAGGGGTTATGACCGTTTTGCTTGCTGAGAATGCAACATATATATGCAAGTCAAATGCTGGCTGGGTTTGTCCAATTCCATAGTATATTGGAAATGTTGCTAATTCATAGACTACAACAGAAAACCACACATTTATGAGCCTTATTGCGAATGGTTCTGCTTGCCCCGAGACTGAACACACAACTTCCACAGTTCCTCAGCTGCAGACTGAATCGAGAAGCATTAGCAATACATATTTTTCTTCAAGGTTGGTGTCAATATTGTTGTTTGCGTTTCCACCCCTTGGATGGTAAAAAATGTTGTTCTTGCTAGGATACAGCAGTAAACCCTGGTACTGATGACACTTTTCTGGTCAGCTCAGTAATGTTTATAACAACTTTTAGAGATGGGAGCAGATTTGCTGAGGCTGATCAAATTTTTTTTTGATCTTTCATAATGTTTTTCTTCCAATTTTTAAAAAATGTATTCTCTCCTGAACCTTTTTCGTTCTAATTTGTAATCCTGAAATTTGGCACACTCGACCAGTTTCTTCATAATGTTCAAATCCTTACGTTTTTCTTCTTTTCAGTTTCACTCTGGAGTTTGGGAGATGGAACTATTTTTTTATGTAGTATGTAGAAGAATAGGCAACCTGTGCTGACGGTATATGTTTTCTGTATCAGTTCTGTTGGACCTTTTCCTTCTTTGAAAGATTAAGGATAGTTCATCCACAAAAGAAAAGAGGATATTGGAATGTTGGCACTGATGATAACATTCTATGCTGAGAGATTATTTGTGAAAGGGAGTGATGTCATTAACTGTTCCTCTGCATTCCCTACTGTTATACTATGGTTTTGATGTTTTGCACTATATTTTCTGCTGCTATTGGGGGAAAAAATACCTCAACATCATTAAAAAAAAGTTTTTACACAAACCATAGTTTCTGCCATGACTTGGTAAAATCCTGTAATTATATGGAGTGTAGTGTGCTATACAGGGTCAGAATAAAAGCATGCTATATAGGGAAACCATTATTACCAGGACCTTGCTAAATAAGGGGAATGTAAGAATGGGGTGTTCGTAATTTTAAGTAACTATGTTGTTGTTATTAATTCGTGTTGGGTTTTCATGTTGGATTTCCCTTGCAGACTTGTCTTCAGCTTTGCTGCCAGTCTCCTGTTTTGTTTGCAGAATGCCAAAGGTCACTTTAAAAAGCCCAAGGGCAAATGCTTCTTTTGTCTTCTGCAGTATTGGCTACATTAAAAATGGACTTTGTTGACTCATGGTAGCAGAGAATGGGGCATAAAAGGTCACTGGTAAAATTAAAAAGCTGAAAATCTTACAATTACAAGCTATATATTTACTTTTGGATTATAGCTGTGAAAAACAGAATTTTTTAGGATTACATAAACCCAGTGTAAAGACCGATGGAGGTGTCCGTTGTTTTGGAAGAGTGATGTATAAGCTAAATGAATCTGGCCGCAACATTTATTTGACTCCCATCTTGACTCTTACAATCAATATTTTAGCAGTTATAGACACTCTTATTACATATGGTTCCAGAGTATTGGCTATGTTTTGCCATAATATTACAAATATCTGGCTTAAGGTTAAATGGTTACTAATGTACATAAACTATAAACGAGTGGACTTGTCCCCATGGACTTTCCTTCTTTCCAAAACTGTCATATAATTTTTTACTTCATTTGAAAACCAATGTGGAAAATCGCGTTGGCAGCAGAGGCCTGGTGTCCTCAAGATCCAAGACGTTTTTCTACTTTCCGGATAAGCTCATGGCTAAAGTTCTGTCTCTCTTTCAATAAAATATAGGATCATTGGGTAGTTAGTTGCTAATGAGGAAGTGTGTGATACTGAATTGGTGGATTGTGTTTCTGACGGTCTGGTGCCCGTAGGCAGAGCAAAATTCTCTCTATTCTTTCCTTCATTTTCCCTTACCCCTTTTTAATTTTTTATTTCAATGTTTTTTTGTTTTTTTCCACCTTCTTCTCTTGCTCTTTTTTACCTAAACACTATGCCAGCTAAAGACTTGATTACAATAGTTTACAGGAATGGAAATACATGTCCTCTATCTGTGCACTCTCCACTCTCACTGTAACATTCATAAGTAACAAAAGCATTGAAAAATATTAAGTAAAATATGAAGATTGACCCTTTTTCACTCCGTAAGTATTTTAGCCAGTGAAGAAAGTTTTTAGACAGTTGATGATTACTCCAGGACTTAAAATATCTACTTATTAACCAGCCATTTGCAGTTAGAATTCCAGTCTTGATAAGCAGTTGCAAGTAACTTATTAGTACTCATTTATACCTTAGGAACTACACCACTGGTCTGGTACGGAGGCTGTCAAAGGAACATTCATGTTTGAAACAGAAAAAGAGAAGTTGATTTCCAAAAGACAGAATTTAAAGTAGTCTAGAAATTCCATAATGTTTCCCTCAATACATGTGTCCCTAAATCTCATTTAATAACAGATCATTTTGTTTTTGACAGAAGTAGACTTCGCTGGTTAAATCAACTACTAAGTATCTTTGATTTAGAGTCTTCGTCTGGTTGAATGGATGTACAAGATTCATATCTGAAATATTACAAATTTCTTAGTTCTAATTGTAGCAACACTGTACCATGTCATATATCCATTCAAGCCAAGGCATTAAATGTTGATGACAAATGTCTGTTACATGCACTGGTTTTCTACAGCTGTAATACTCTATCTTAGTACACATACTAAACTTGAAAGATGTATCTCATATAAAATACAGCTGTGTAGGTTCACTACTGTTCATGTTAATTTTGGAATGCAATGTTGGCATCCGTTATAAATAGCAGCATGGGAAATGTCCCTGGTATTATTCAGTAAGGAATAAAGCTACTAGCTCATTATAGCTAGCAAGATTATGTTGTTGACATATGTATGAAAATTCACCTATATATTTCAAATGCACAAAATAGTATTTCAAGGCTGTATATAAAAATATACTTGGAGTGCTTTTTCTAGATTTGGTGAATGATAACTATCATTAAATATACATAGATGATACTCTTGCAGTATATAAAATATCACAGATAAATTATATAAAGTATTATTTATGGGCCAGTGTTGCTAGCCAGACCATGACAAGGCAACAAACATAGATTGCAAAACTCCTAAATTCGGTTCACCATTGTACATCATCTATATATCATATTGCATGCTATAATGCAATTATAAGAAATGTTGATATATAATATAGTATATGCCCTTCTTACTTTTGTACAGAAGAATACAATATAAAAAAATGCCAAAATAGATGAACATTCTTCAAGTTCGCTGTGCATCTAGTTCAGCTATTATAGTCTAAAATGTGGAAATTCACTATGAATTCATTTTGAACTCCCAATGATTATAACTAAAGAGAATAACCCTGTAAATGTAATTAATTACCATACAACATACATATTAGATTTAATTCCACTTATGTTAAATGTATAATGTAAGTGCTTTGAGAGCATTAATGGTTGCTTTTTTTTTTTACTTTATATTAAATAAAGCTCAATACTTTTTTTTTTTTGTAGTAATGCAGAATACATTTTTTTTAAATAATTATACACATACAAAAGGGCTATTTAGCTGTCAAGTGTGTCTTACAGGGACACTAGCTTAGGATAGGTATCCGCAAAAAGGAGGGTTTCGTGAAATTCAATGACCTTGCCTCTAGAATCTCAGATCTATAGTCTCGCCTTAAGCGATCCCAAGCAGATGCAGTGTATCAGGAGCTATTAATGGTTAGGATGGAGCGATCAACGCTTCCCATGCACAGATATGACCCGTCTCTTCAAAGGAATAAGAAGTTCTGTACTCCTGCAATATGATTGGTAGGCATTCGCACATATGCTTCGAGCAGTAACACGCTCCTATTTATAGAATTTGGTCCAGGAGATGGAGATCAACTTCTATAGCAGATGCAATTTCCAGCAAATTCCTCTCCTATTATGAGACGTTGTATAGCTTTGCAAGACAGATTGGTCCTACCTCGGACAGTATTCACTGCCGGAATATTAAACAATACTTATCAAAATATGTTCCTCAAGTGCTGTCCTTTGAGGCGGTAGAGACCTTAGAAGTGCCTCTTATGGAGGAAAAGCTGGCTGGAGCTAGTAAATCTTTCAAAACTGGTAGAGCATCTGACCCTGATGGCTTCTCGTTGGGCTACTAGAAAAGGTTTGTCAGCGTACTGATCCCTAGGCTAACTAGGGCTTTAAACTCTATAGCAGCGGGGCTCCTTTCAAACTGATGGAAGGAGAAAAAAAAATTGTCATGATGCTTTATGCTTACTGAAAGCTATACTAGGCCCGGCTTTGCCAGATATTTCCAAGTACAGACACTCCTCCCTTAGCGATTGGGTTCCGTTCCTAGAGCAAGGAATTCCTCTAATCTATGCTCTGGGAAATTTCCCCGAACATAGATAAGTGGGATTTCCTGCTTGAGTGCGTTCATCTATGTTCGTGACAGAGCAGGGAATGCCCACGACGGCTCGCACTTATGCCTGGTCGTAAGTACGAGCTGTTGTAAAACAAGTAGATCGCTAAAGGAGGACCACCTCTACTGTATTGCAACCACTCCACATAGAGTGGTGAAGTGGCATGTATCTCTATCCACTAAACAATGGGCAAAACTAGACATGGAAAGCTTGGGTGCCCTGCCCATCTATAGTTTGGAATACCACAACAGATTTGCCCAAAGGCGTCCCGCACAAACCTCCAGTAGCAGAAACACTCAAAATACGGTTCTCCGTTTGAAGAGCCATGCAGATATCCCCAATACTGGGTAACTTGGTGCACCTGGTACACAACAAACACCTAGTAGGAGTCTTGGCAAGTTATGTTCAGTGAAATGCTAAATTCTTAATGTAAATATGTTAATAAAGCATAAATCCAGTAGAATATTAGATTTCAATCCATAGTTTAGACCTTTTTTTTTTTTCCTGAATATTTGACTTTGCTAAAACGTTATTCGTTTAACTAGTAACGTTATTCTTTTAACTAGTGTACAGATTTTAGACTTTTATATGTTTTATTGAATAATTGGTTAAATAAACTACTGACTAGTAAAAAATAAAAAAAATATAAATATATACATATATGTAAAATATAAAGGGATATGTAAAAATATGTTTATATAATTTATATGGATAAATATAAGAGGAAGAGGGGAAAAAGGAAAAGAGGAAATAGAAGGAATAAAGAGGAAAAATACGTTCATTACGTTTATATATTTGTCTAATGTAGCCTTTCTTGGTTAGGTAGTTGTGAAAGCAATTGTCCAGGGCTGGAAACACATTTGTTCAGATTTTGTGTTTTAATGAGTTTGTGTCACACCGGTGCCCTGATAATGGTGACATATGGGGGTAGGTTGAAGTTTTGGGAGAGTGGCATGATAGATTCATGGGGGTCTGCTTTCACAGTACTCTCTTCTGCCTCAGTGACCCTGTACTTATTTGGAGCACAGGGTGACCGGAAAATCAAGGCTGGCCTGCCCAGACCAGACTTCAACAGACTGGTTGTGAGGGTTCCATGCGCCGAACCAGGACCAACATGGAAACTCTGTGGAACTGCCGAGCAGGTATGAACTTTGAAACGACCTGCTGAAACTTTAATCTCAAGTATCTCGGACCCCCTGTGATGGATCGCTTTTCTACTTTGGGGATACCACACAGGGTGGGGTTTTGTGACGTTTAGATGTGTGTTTGGGGATATTCTGTTAAAGCACCTTGTTGTCTGGACGCTGATTATATCAGTGCTTGTTGATCTAGTTATCTCTTCATTGTTTCACTTAACAACCCCATGCTGGGGGGTCTGTGTATAAATGTGTGCAGTTGAACAAATGGTATATTTTGTTTTCACCCTTCGAGTCTAGGCTGATGTTTGGGTGAGCTGCTATAATCATTGAAGGTGTCATGCTGGAAAAGGAAGGATATTTCTTGCTCAGAGACCAGACACCAATTTTTCTCCCACCTTTCTTTCTTAAGATATTAATGGAGATACTCCGGCTGTGCAACAAGTTCTGTTACTGAGCTCCCCCTGGGTCCTGTAGGTTAGTCTCCCCTCTCTGCCTACTTCATCTATTTTTTTCCTTCTTTTCTATAATTACTTACAGCTACCTAATATGTTAACCTCCTATGCTTGAGATAACAATTTGTTAGATTTGTTGAGATGTACAATGCTGCTCTGAAATGTAGTCATGAACGTATACTGTTTTTTGTTTGTTTTTCTTCTTTTTGTATTTTTCTTTGCTTTTTATTTTTTATTCTTCTTATAAATAAATAAAATACTTTTATATGTACATCAAAACACTGAGGCAATATTTTATTTCAATTAATATTCAAAATAATAGATGGAATTTTTAAAAATAGATTGAAAGCAATCCTTCACTAGACTTCTGATATGTTTTTCAATAAAAAAAGGAAAATAAATGAAAAAGAAACTAATGCTTTGAAGATTGACTATAAAAGAATTTATAACAAAAGATTATTTTATACACTGCTTCTAGTGTTTCTTGAACCAATTTGCTATTGGTATTTAATATTGATGCAGTTTAAATAGTAATTGTTGGTTATGTTCTAAATAAATATAACCTAAAGCAGACAAAGTATATTCAAAATGCTTAAATCAAACACATATTTTCAAGATACTTCGATTCTAGGTTAGTTTTTCAGCTGCATGTAATTTTAACCCCTTAAGGACACATGACGGAAGTATTCCGTCATGATTCCATGTTATTCCAGAAGTTGTGTCCTTAAGGGGTTAAAATTACATGGGTATTGTTCAAAGGCACTGTATCTTGTGAAAAGTGTTGTTTTTACACTAATTATAATTATTTTCATTATAAAGTACCAATATATTGTGTAGTGCTGCACACTGGATATATTATCTACTTTAGGATTGAAAAGATCAATGTGTTTAACAATATGTTTCTTTTAGCTTGAAGCTTACAAATCTTTGGCAATAAAATATATGTAATGAAACAAAATTAAGCCGAACATAAAAACAAAAGTTCATAGAGTGCATATGAAGTATCAAAGGGTTTTGAATTTAGAATTACAAATAAAATAACTGTAATTCACACTACATTAGGTTCATTATATTCTAGATAGGACCCTTTATCTAAATTATTAATGTCATAGTTTCAACTAGGTATTTGGAACATGGAAATTCCAGTCAGTGTGCTGATATGACCGCATTAGACAGTTACAGATTTGTTGAACGCACATTCGTACTGCACATCTTCCTTTCCATTAGATCCCAAAAGGTCTGTTTGGAAACCACTAGAGTAAACTGAACTCATAGTCCGATTTGTGGAATCGAGTCAGGAATGTGGAATGAGATGTGTGCTTTGTTACATAGCACACTATCCTTTAGAAAGTAGCCTATGGAAGATGGTAAGACTGTGGCCACAAAGGAATGCATATGGTCTTATACAGGGATGCATATGATTAACCGCAATATTGAGGTAGGTTGTATCCTAAATGATGCTCCGTATTATAGGGCCTAATATTCCCTGTATATTGCAACAACCGGACTCCTGAAATCTTGTCACAAACCGCTATGAATCCACGGATTTACATTGTTTATGTAAACTCTGACCCTATCTGCATGTGTCTGCAAACGTCAAGATTCATCAACATCAACTCTGCAAAGTTTTTAAATTATTTTTGCTTTGTTTTTTGTTTTTCTGGTGTGTCTGTGTCTCTGTTCACTATTGCCTCAGTCTCCTGTTCTCACCTGACAGGACTGGAATCTGTTTTATGCCTCCTGATGATGTTGTCCATATACCTCAAAGTTCAACATGCACGTTCCGAGATGCTCTTCTGCATAGACCTGTTGTAATATGTAGTTATTTCAGTTACTGTTGCCTTCTGAGGGCATTGTTTGTTTGCTGAATAAATAACGATATCTCCATGTTCCATAGTACGCTGTACATAGACTCCTATGAGATACCAGATCTTGGAAGTGTTGGTGAAATGTAGGTAACATGGATAAATGAGATGTTTCCTACTCTCAACTGCCGATAATATAACTAATCAACTTTAGCGTTGCTGAAGAAAATCCATAAAATGCCATTCTGGTTTCTATATCGCAAATCAAGAGGATTCCCAAATATGCATCCCATTTAGTTTGCAATCTAGAATTTGTACAAAGTGTATCTACCTGGATATGCTGTGTGTTAACATCTGTCAAAGTCCATTTATAAACAGAATGCCGCGAAGGGCAAGCTATTTGAGTTACATAGTGACATAGTTACATAGCTGAAAAGAGACTTGCGTCCATCAAGTTCAGCCTTCCTAAGTTGTTGTTTGTTCCCAGTGTCCTCTAGTGCTCTGTTTTGGTTTGCCTGCAAATTGACTGAGTATCAGTGGGTCCTAACCTACATTTGGAAAATAGTAACTTAGTAGAAGTATATACTGCAAACTGCTTCACTTACTTGCATCACTGCATGTCTGCTACAAGTAACTCTCCTACAATTTAGCACTATTAAGCACCTGTGTGGAGGGTGGGGTGCTCCCCAAAGCCAGCTCAGGGCTTGTATTCATACAAAAACACATGCATTCTTTAGTTGTGGTGCTGCTAGACCCTAAAATGAAACACTGTGTTCTGACACATACAGACACTCTCTCACTGACTGAAGACACACACACTTTATTAATGAGTGCATATGCCTATTGCTAAAATGGTTACCAGGAATTGATGCAAATGTCGCAGTCAGACACCCCAAGTATTCCTCATGACATCACAGAATAGAAGGCGTATGTATTTGCTAGGTGTTTGGCTCAAACACAGAAAACATTGCCTACACTACAAAATGCAACTCTGTCATGTTCGCTATAGGGAATGTAAACATGTACCCAAAGTTTAGTTCACAGTAGTAGAGGCTAGAATGCATAATAATCTATAGAGATTAGATATGTCTTACAAAGTATTCTAGTTGTCTAGATCATGGCTAATGAAAGCCAAATCTCAGACTATTATTTGACCGTGAGATACATAACTGATTGCCAGCTGTGACCTGAGATCTATAGGAGTTGTTTCTATTAGGTTAGAAATGTGACAGTGGGGCGAGGAAGCAGGGGGGAAGGGAAAAGGTTTAGCTAGTCCTGATCTTATGCAGCCTAACAGATTTGCCAGTTTGAGTGAAGATGTTGGGAGCATCAGCTCAGGAGTAGCTGTACTGCAGGAAGCTGTTCCTGCTAACAGCCGTGGGAGCAGCCCCTCTAGTACAGGCGGGGTTGAGAGGGTAAGGAAGTCTAGACAGGTTGTGGTGGTAGGGGACTCTATTATTAAGAGAGTAGATAGGGTAATCTGCCACTCTGATCTACTCAACCGGACAGTTTGCTGTCTACCGGGTGCTCGGGTCCGGCATGTTGCCGACAGAGTGGAGGGATTATTGAGAGGGGCTGGAGATGACCCAGCTGTCATGGTCCATATTGGTACCAATGACAAAGTCAGAGGAAAAAGGAAGGTCCTAAAGAATGAGTTCAGGGAACTAGGAAGTAAGCTAAAGTAAAGGACCTCCAAGGTAATTTTTTCAGAAATATTACCTGTGCCGCGTGCTACAGCAGAAAGGCAGCGGGAGATTAGAGAGGTCAATGCGTGGCTAAAGTCTTGGTGCAGGAAAGAGGGTTTTGTGTTTTTAGAGCACTGGGATGATTTTGCACTTGGGTACAACCTGTATAGTCATGATGGATTGCACCTAAACGGAACAGGGTCTGCTGTGCTGGGGGATAGGATGGCTAGAAGGTTGGAGGAGATTTTAAACTAGTGGTAGGAGGGGAGGGTCAAAGCAATCTAGAAAATGGAGATAGGATGGAAAGGAGATGGGCTTTAGCTCAGAACAAAGGGGCAGGAGATGGGGGGAGGGGGAAGCTCAGAACAAAGGAGGTATGTAATATTGATAATTCACAAAAAGTACAAAAGACTCATGATAATATTAAATGTATGGTTACTAATGCAAGGAGCCTATATAACAAAATGGGGGAACTAGAGGCAAAAACATACACTAAACAATATGATATAGGCATAACAGATGGTGGGATGAGACACATGACTGGGCAGTTAATTTAAATGGGTACATGTTATTTAGGAAAGATAGGAGAAACAAGAAGGATGGTGGGGTATGTTTATATGTCAACCATTAGTTAAAGTCAAATCTTAGGCATGTGGAGTGTGACGACGAAAATGTGGAGGCTTTATGGGTAGATATCTGCTTGGGGCAAACAAAGGGAAATCAATTATTGGTTAAGATATGTTATAAACCACCTAATGTAAATATTATTGAGGAAGAACAGCTGTTAGAGCAAATTGAGAAAGCTGCAAATCGCGGTAACACGTTAATTATTGGAGATTTTAATTACCCAGACATAAATTGGGATAGAGGGACTAGTACTTCAGCAAGGGGAATCAGGTTTGTGAATGTGTTAAATGACACCTTTATGTCACAACTCGTACAAGCACCAACTAGAAAGGATGCTTGTCTGGATCTCGTCATAACAAACAATGTTGATCTTTTAACCAACATTCAAGTAGGGGAGCATTTGGGAAATAGTGATCACAATATGGTAACTTTTTTGAAATAAACTCAAAAAAGCAAAAGCAAGTGGGCTATACTAAAACATATAATATTAAAAAAGCCAATTTCAACATATCGACTGGCATAAACTCCTTAGTGATAAAAACACTGAGGATAAATGGAAACTATTCAAACAAATATTAGAAAGGTACATTTCTCAGTATGTACCATTGGGTAATAAATATAAAAGAAGCAAATTAAAACCAATGTGGCTTAGTAGAGAAGTAAAACAAGAGATTCAAAATAAGAAAAGGGAATTTAAAGCATTTAAATCAGACAAATCAGAGGCATCCTATTTGAGATATAAGGAAATCAATAACGCTTGCAAAAAGGCAATTAAAGTGGCTAAACTAGAAAATGAGACATTGATAGCTAAAGAATGCAAAACCAACCCCCCAAATTTTTTAAAAAAACAAAAAATTAAAATGTAGGTACCCTGGAAACAGAGTTGGGTTTATTAGCTAATGAAGACCAGGAAAAAGAAGAAATTTTAAATAACTATTTTTCTTCAGTATATATTAATGAGGATCCTATGGCAAGAGATATGCAAATGATTGCTGCAAAAAACTTGCAAATAACTTGTGATTGGATAGCTCAAGACAAGGTGCTACAGCTATTAAAGAAAATTAATGTAAATAAAGCTCCGGGCCTGACGGTATTCACCCATGAGTACTTAAGGAGCCAAGTGCGGAAATAGGTGAACCTCTGTATTTAATTATTCAAGATTCTTTTGTTTCAGGTGTTGTACCGGAGGATTGGAGGAAGGCAGATGTTGTTCCTATATTTAAAAAGGGTTAAAAATCCTTGCCTGGAAATTATAGACCTGTGAGCTTAACTTCTGTGGCTGGGAAAATATTTGAACGGCTATTAAGGGATAATATTCAGGAATTCATTGGGAAGAACTTTGTTATTCGCAATAATCAGCATGGTTTTATGAAACATAGGTCATGTCAAACTAACCTAATTGCATTCTACGAAGAAGTAAGTAGAAGTATAGATCAGGGTGTTGCAGTAAAGGAGTTTAAGCATGCGTGGGATAGGCATAAGGCTATCCTAACTATAAGATAAGGCTAGGGACTAATGGAAGTATTTAGAAAATTGGGCAGACTAGATGGGCTGAATGGTTCTTATCTGCCGTCACATTCTATGTTTCTATGTTTCTATGATCTACTTGGATTTTGCCAAGGCATTTGATACGGTTCCTCACAATAGGTTAGTCTTCAAACTAAAAGAAATTGGTCTAGATGAATATTCTTGTTCTTGGGTAGAACATTGGCTTAAGGATAGAGTACAACGAGTTGTAATTAATGGTAAATTTTCAGGCTGGACAAAAGTGGTAAGTGGTGTCCCTCAGGGTTCTGTTTTGGGACCACTTCTATTTAACATATTTATAAATGACACAAAACTTTGTAAAGTGATAAAATGTATGCAGGATATTGCTTTGCTGCAGAGGGATTTGGATAGATTGGGGGACTGGGCACTAAAATGGCAGATGAAATTTAACGTAGAGAAATGCAAAGTTATGCACTTCGGGGTTAAGAATACACAAGCAATTTACACACTAAATGGTAGTGAATTAGGGATAACCACACACGAGAAGGATTTGGGAATTGTTATAGATGACAAATTAGGCAGCAATATGCAATGTCAATCTGCAGTTGCTAAGGCCAGTAAGGTTTTGTCATGTATAAATAGGGGCATAAATTCTCGGGATGAAAATATAATTTTGCCTCTTTATATTAAATCGCTGGTAAGACCACACCTTGAATATGCTGTGCAATTTTTGGTGCCTGTTCTAAAGAAAGATATCATGGCACTAGAAAAAGTCCAGAGACAAGCTACAAAATTGATAAAAGGAATGTAGAATTTTAGTTATGAAGAAAGGTTAAAAAAAATTAAATCTTTTTAGTTTGGAAAAACGGCGCCTGAGAGGGGATATGATAACTTTATGCAAATATATTCGGGGCCAGTACAAACCTTTATCTGGAAATCTATTCATAAACAGGGCTATACATAGGACACAAGGTCACACATTTATGCTGGAAAAAAGGAGATTTCATCTAAGGCAAAGAAAAGGTTTTTTTACAGTAAGAGCAATAAGGATATGAAATTTTCTGCCTGAAGAGGTGGTTTTGTCAGAGTCACTACAGAGGTTTAAACTGCAATTGGATAAATACTTACAAAAACATTACATACAGGGATATAATTTCTAATTAGTGGGGTAATATCTGCTTGATCCAAAGAGACATCTCACTGCTATTTTGGGGTCAAGAAGGAATTTTTTCCTAGTTTGTGGCAAAATTGGAAGCGCTTCAGACTGGGTTTTTTGCCTTCTTTTGAATCAACAGCAACAACATATGTGAGGAAGGCTGAACTTGATGGACACAAGTCTCTTGTCAGCTATGTAACTATGTAACTATGTAACTATGTGTCTTTGGACATGCTTCAGGGGCGTACAGTAGGCCACTGCTTTGCGGAAGGCTCCGTGCACTCTGTCCTAAGAGCCCCCAGTACATCACAATGTTATTACCAAGATCTGTATTTAGTTAGTAAACGTACACAGGGTCAGGTTTACATCAGAATTGGCTGTAGGCACAGAATTCTCAAATGCTCCCCCAATCACAAGGTGCCAAACTAATAAAAAACAATACTTTTAAATATGATAAACATTTTTGTATATACATTTAATGCGTGAATGTGTACAGTGTGTGTGCATTAACAGTGTGATTGTCTGAGTGCATGTCTGTGTGTATTTTCTGAGTTTGTGGATGTGTTTGTGTATAGTGTGTGTGTGTGGGGAGGGGGGGTAACAGTATGGGTTGTAGCAGTATGTATTAACAGATATCTTTTTAAAAGTAAGACGTTAAAGGAGCTTCTCTGTTTCTCACCAATGCTGCCACAGAGACATAAAAGGGACACTATAGCCACCACAACAACTTTATCTTAATGAAGCAATTTTGGTGTATAGATCATGCCTACTGCTTATTGCCTATAGTATCCATTTTTTAGTCAGCTTAGAAATTAAACAAAAAGAGGAATGAGGAGATATGGAATGGGACAACCACTTAGATAATATGCCGATATTTATACTGAGTGCTCAGTCTATTCATTATAATAATTCTTTAAATGTACTGAAAAATACTTTGTCTGCCATAGAGATTAATCCCAATAAACATATTTGACATAGTCTTGTCTCTATACACGGTTTAATAGACTAAGCAGTCAATACATACCGTAAGTATTAGGAGTATATGTCAGGATCGTGACAGGGATCCAACACGCAGAATACAAACAGGGGATAGGTACGTATACCGGACCTTAGAATGGCCGGACTAACGTAAGGAGAAAGCAAAAGAATAGTCAGAGACAAGCCGAGGTCGAGGGAACGAGAGATCAGGTAAGCGAGAGACAAGCCGAGTCAAAAGGACAAGAGAGGAAAGCAGGGTCAAAATACAAGCCGAGTCAGGAACCAAAAGACAATAGAGGTAATTGCACTGAGTGACCAGACTAGCTAGAACCACGACAGGGCAATGAATCATTCCACAGAACCCTTTTTTATACCTTGGCTCTTTAACTGTTGGCTCCGCCCCCAACGGGTCCTGATTGGTTGTTCGGCACTTGGTTGCCGTGATTGACGGGTCGGAACGTGATTGCCGTCATGACGTCGGCTACTGAGCGCCGCGTCATAAAAGGAGGCGGAGCTATCGCGGCCGGCGTGTAAACGACCGGGAGGAGTGCAAGGATCGGGTGAGTCAGCCCCCCTGGGAGGATGGGCGTCTAGGTGTCTAACCTCCTCCGAGGTAGACACCAAAGGTACCCTGACAGTACCCCCCCTCTCAGAAACGCCCACCGGGCGGAAGGAACCGGGGCGGGACGGAAAACGAGCATGAAATGCCCGGAGGAGACGAGGGGCATGCACATTTTCATGGACCACCCAAGACCTTTCTTCAGGCCCATACCCCTTCCAGTCAACAAGATATTGCAACTTCCCCCGAGAAATACGAGAATCGAGAATGGATTTGATTTCATATTCCTCCTGACCCTCAACCTGGACAGCAAGAGGGGAGGACTCAGGGGAGGAAAATCTGTTGCAAACCAAAGGCTTCAATAAAGAAACATGAAAAGAGTTAGGGATGCGCAGGGCAGGCGGAAGGGCAAGACGATATGCAACCGGGTTAATCCGACACAGAACCTTGTAAGGGCCTATGTAACGAGGGGCAAATTTCATGGAAGGAACCTTCAAGCGGATGTTTCTGGTACTCAACCACACCCTATCACCCGGGGCAAAAACCGGAGCCACCCGTCTCCGTTTGTCAGCGTGTCGTTTGAACACCATGGAATTCTGAAGAAGAATTCGTCGAGTCTGATCCCACAACTTTCTCAGATTGGCGACATGAACATCAACCGACGGAACCCCTTGGGAAGGGGAAACCGACGGAAGAATGGAAGGATGAAAGCCATAATTCAAGAAAAAGGGGCTAGAACGAGTAGAATCACAAACGAGATTGTTGTGTGCAAACTCTGCCCAAGGAATCAGACCAACCCAATCGTCCTGGTGTTCAGAAACAAAACAACGCAAATATTGTTCAATCTTTTGGTTGGTGCGTTCGGCAGCTCCGTTGGACTGGGGATGATAGGCAGAGGAGAAGTTCAACTTGATGCCTAAGTGAGAACAGAAAGACTTCCAAAAGCGGGAAACAAATTGGGAACCTCTATCAGAAACAATTTCAGAGGGAATACCATGTAGACGAAAAATCTCCCTCGCGAATATCTCAGCTAATTCGGGAGACGAGGGCAGTTTAGGCAAGGGCACGAAATGAGCCATTTTAGTAAACCTGTCAATCACCGTGAGAATAACAGTATGTTTTTTAGAAACAGGCAAATCGACAATGAAATCCATAGCCAAACACGACCATGGTCTCTCGGGAATTTCTAAGGGATGCAAAAGTCCACAAGGGAGCGCGTGAGGTTGCTTAGTCTTCATACAGACAGCACATGCCCTGACGAAATCCCTTATATCCTTACGAAGGGAAGGCCACCAGAAATCTTTAGAAATCAGGGAACACGTTTTGCGTGTGCCGGGGTGCCCAGCAATTTTACTGTCATGAAAGCAATGCAGCAGTTCCACTTGGAGCTCAGGAGGAACGAAGTATCGATCCCCAGGAACAGGTTTGGGAGCTAGATGTTGTACTTTCTTGATCTCAGCAAGCAACGGCGAGTGTATCCTGACACAAGTGTTGGCAATAATATTACACTTAGGAACGATAGAAGACAAAGCTGCTTCAGACACCGTAGAGGGTTCATGTTGACGGGACAATGCATCTGCCTTAGAGTTCTTAGAACCAGGTCTATAAGTGAGCACGTAATTGAAATGTGTCAGAAACAAGGACCAACGAGCTTGCCTGGCGGACAAGCGCTTGGCCTCCCCTATGTAGGACAAATTCTTGTGATCAGTCAAAATAGTAACCGGGTATAATGTCCCCTCCAACAAATGTCTCCATTCCTTTAAAGCCATAATGACCGCTAACAGTTCCCTATCACCAATGTCATATCTACTTTCAGGCCCAGATAATTTCTTGGAAAAAAAAACCACAAGGATGTAACGGTTTATCCAAACCTAGCCTTTGGGACAAGATAGCGCCTATACCTGTCTCCGAGGCGTCAACCTCGAGTAAAAAAGGCAAAGATGTGTCAGGATGAACTAATATCGGTGCTGAGGCAAAATGTTCCTTGAGAGTTTTGAAAGCAGAGAGAGCCTCTGTGGACCAAGTCTTGGTATCAGCCCCTGTCTAGTCATATTAGTAATAGGAGCAATAATAGAAGAGTAACCTTTAATGAAGCGCCTATAATAATTGGAAAATCCGATAAATCTCTGAATGGCCTTGAGTCCCCTGGGCAATGGCCAATCTAAAATCGATTGGAGTTTAATGGGGTCCATCCTAAATCCGTCTCCAGAAATAACGTAGCCAAGAAAGTTTATCTGAGATTGGTCGAAGCTACACTTTTCCAATTTGCAGTACAATCCATGTTGTAACAGTTTGCGCAGTACCCTTCTGACTTGTCTGTGGTGAGTCTCAATCTCTCTAGAGTGTATTAGTATATCATCCAAATATACTATAACGCATTCATGCTGAAATTCCCTAAGAACCTCATTAATAAGGTCCTGGAATACTGCAGGTGCATTGCAAAGCCCGAAGGGCATTACCGTGTATTCATAGTGGCCATAACGGGTATTGAAAGCTGTTTTCCATTCGTCTCCCTGCTGAATTCTCACCAAGTTATAAGCTCCCCTCAAATCTAACTTGGTAAAAATCTTGGAGCCTTTCAGTCGATCAAAGAGCTCAGTAATTAAAGGAATAGGATAAGCATTTCTAACAGTTATCTTATTCAAGCCCCGATAATCAATGCAAGGCCGTAGAGTGCCGTCTTTTTTATCTACAAAAAAGAAACCGGCCCCGGCCGGAGAAGATGATCTCCTAATAAAACCTTTGTCTAGGTTTTCACGTATGTACTCCTCTAGGACTAAGTTTTCCTTAGTGGATAAAGGATATACCGTACCCCTCGGAGGCATAGTACCAGGTAGGAGTCTAATTTTACAGTCGAAAGACCTATGTGGAGGTAAAGTATCAGCCCTCTTTTTGTCAAAGACTGCCTTTAAATCCTGGTACTGTGATGGTATCTGTAAATCTGTAGGTTGGGAAGAGTTAACCGGGGCGTCAACCCTGCAAATTGGTGAGACTTTCTGCACACATCCTTTCTGGCAACCCTGACCCCAGGAGACTATCTCACCCAGTTCCCAGTCAATGATAGGGTTATGCTTCTTAAGCCAGGGATACCCCAAGACTATAGGAACTGAAGGAGATGAGATCAGCATGAGGGATATTCTTTCCTCGTGAAGGATACCAGTGGTTAACTTAATTGGTATGGTTTCACGAAAAATCACAGGTTCAGATAATGGTCTACCATCTATGGCCTCAACGGCCAAGGGTGTATCCCTTAGCTGAGATGGGATAGAATGGTTAGTGACAAAGGCTTGGTCAATAAAGCTTTCAGCTGCTCCGGAATCTATCAAAGCCATAGCATTAAGTACTCCCTTTTCCCAAGCTAAAGAAACAGGTATCAGAAGCCTATGATCTTTATAATCATAAATAGAGGACAAGATAGAAACACCCAAGGCCTGTCCTCTTGAGAAACTTAGGTGCGAGCGTTTCCCGGCCGGTTAGGGCAATTTAGGCGTAGGTGACCTCTAATTCCGCAATACATACAAAGACCCTCCCTTCTCCTGTACTGTCTTTCCTCCTCTGAGAGTCGAGTATGACCTATTTGCATAGGTTCTGGGAGAGCTAAAGTAGTAGAATCAGAAGTCTGAAATGAGGGAGCTAGTCTTATGGAGGATCTGCGGGTTCTATCCCTAATATTCTGCCTCTGTCTCATACGTTCATCTATTCGGGAAATAAATGAAATCAGATCCTCCAAATTTTCAGGAAGATCTCTTGTGGCCACCTCATCTAAAATCTCATCAGATAACCCGTTCATAAATACGTCCATATAAGCCTGTTCATTCCACTTGACCTCTGCCGCCAAGGATCTGAACTCCAAGGCATAATCCACTAGGGTTCGGTTATACTGTCTAAGACGTAACAGTAGTCTAGCTGCATTGGCCTTTCTTCCTGGAGGGTCAAAAGCTCTCCTAAATGCAGCGACAAAAGCATTATAATTATAAACTAACGGGTTATCATTTTCCCACAGGGGGTTAGCCCATCTAAGTGCCTTGTCAATGAGCAAGGTAATTATAAATCCAACCTTTGCCCTGTCAGTAGGGTAGGCGTGGGGTTGTAATTCAAAATGAATACCTATCTGGTTTAAAAAACCTCGACAAGTGTCAGGAGCGCCGCCATAGCGTGACGGGGACGTAACACGGGAAGAAGTAGCCACTGTGGCTACCTCTAGGCCTGTACTTATAGGAGAGATAGATGGGGTACGCATCTCCTCTGAGTGACTACTAGGACGAGATAGCAATGCTTGCAGAGCTAGAGCCATCTGGTCCATTCTATGATCCATGGCCTCAAATCTAGAGTCAGGAGAACCGACCTGAGAGTTTGTACCTGCAGGATCCATTGGCCCTGTCGTAATGTCAGGATCGTGACAGGGATCCAACACGCAGAATACAAACAGGGGATAGGTACGTATACCGGACCTTAGAATGGCCGGACTAACGTAAGGAGAAAGCAAAAGAATAGTCAGAGACAAGCCGAGGTCGAGGGAACGAGAGATCAGGTAAGCGAGAGACAAGCCGAGTCAAAAGGACAAGAGAGGAAAGCAGGGTCAAAATACAAGCCGAGTCAGGAACCAAAAGACAATAGAGGTAATTGCACTGAGTGACCAGACTAGCTAGAACCACGACAGGGCAATGAATCATTCCACAGAACCCTTTTTTATACCTTGGCTCTTTAACTGTTGGCTCCGCCCCCAACGGGTCCTGATTGGTTGTTCGGCACTTGGTTGCCGTGATTGACGGGTCGGAACGTGATTGCCGTCATGACGTCGGCTACTGAGCGCCGCGTCATAAAAGGAGGCGGAGCTATCGCGGCCGGCGTGTAAACGACCGGGAGGAGTGCAAGGATCGGGTGAGTCAGCCCCCCTGGGAGGATGGACGTCTAGGTGTCTAACCTCCTCCGAGGTAGACACCAAAGGTACCCTGACAGTATATTATCTAAATGGTAATCACATTCCATTCCTCCTCATTTTCGTTTTAGTTTAATTTTTGGCTCACTAGTTGCAGTATGTGCAGCTGTGTGATTAACCCGGTCTGTGTACCTTTAGTTTCTCAGTTGTCCTAGTTCTCTCCCTTCTCCTGGTTAGACCTTTTTCCTCTCCCTCCTGAAGATTGCTGTGTTCAGTCTGACAGGGAGGCCATACACAGGTCAGACTCCTCAGACTGAATGCAGAGACCCCAGAGTGTTGGAGCCAGGACAGGAGGTAGGTAGAGGCTCTGTATTGAGGGTGAAGTTGAACTGATTTATTAGGAGCCACATGCAAGGGGTTTTCCATAACATATTCCAGAGGCGTTCCCCACTGGACCTGAGAGGGGACTGTGACAAAGTATAAACTGTAATTACATTAACTCTCAGGTCCAGGACATGCATAGCAAAACACCCCAAAATATACACTTAACAATTAGGTACCCCCTCAAGTCCTATATCCCCGGATAGCCTGGATCTGAAGACCAACATCCGAAAAGCACTCAGATCTCACGAACGCAGCCGAAATGCCACTGGGGTATAGTTTAGACCGACCGCACACAAGGCGCCTGCACAAAAGAGTTCCATGAAATCAGGCGGAACAGTCAATCTCTTTCGGGAGTACAAAACATAATAAAGTAACAAAGATAATTGTTCGTACACTGGTCATGTGCCCCTCATTTGGGAGTTTGATCCCACCAAATGCCGCTCTTCTCAGACTATTGGAACCGAACACATATGGAGGTGAAAGTACCAGCAGTTTTCGCGCAGTAGTGTACCCGATAATAGTTCCATACACTCTAAGACCAAACACCGCTGTAGGCATTCGCAAGAACAAGATGAACTCTTAGAATGTTAATTGCAGTTTGTGACGGTGCGCATGAGGTCAAGCAGGTCAATGAGCAGCTCACGACTGTTGTGGGTGGTCTGCCCGTTCGGTACTTTGTTCGGTATATGAACCAATGGCGCAATCTGTTCGGTGGTGATCGTATACCGGACCATTCAAAATAAAACAATAATTCAGGGTCAGTGTGATTTGTCACCGGCCCGGTCAGTGCTGCGCGCTTTAAGAGTGCGACCGGGCCCCAGTGATTAAGTCCGAGCTGGAAGGAAGCTGTTGCTTCCTCCCAGCTAACAGGGCACGCGTGGGAGGAGAGGATGGAGTCAGAGTGGGAGCTCTGACTCCCATCACCATGAGGCAACCACTGGACCCCAGGGAAGTCACCCTCCTGCACCATTAAAGGTAGGAAACAGAAGGGTGACTAAATGTTTATTTAAAAAAAACATTTTTTAAACAGTTTGTGTGTGAGAAAGAAAGTGTGTGTGTATGTCTGTATGTGTGATATGTATCGACAATCCCAAAATAAATTGTTGAGGGCAAATAGGACAGCTGTTTTGGGCCCTCCAGCAGTAACAGGGCCCGGGGCAGCTGCCCCATTTGCCCTGCATTAAAGATGGCCCTGCCTACAGGCCTTCTTCCCAGCTACAGAGCAGGAGGTGGCTTCGCCTCTCCTCTCATCTCACTACCTGTCTTCTTGATCCAGTACCTTCCCACCTTATCAGAACTCTCTCTCCTTGTCTTGTACCATCCTTAACACACATCCTAAACTGCTCTTTCATCTGGTGTTGTCCCTGCTTCTCTTAAGCATGCTACTGTCATACCCATACTAAAAAAGTCATCCCTAGACCCGTCTTCCCCTTCCAACTATCATCCCATAGCCCTGCTTCTTTTTTCTTCAAACCTTCTAGAAAGACTTGTCTTTACTCGTATGACTCACTTCTTAAATTCCAACTCCCTCCACATATCATGTCCTCCTGTCACTCAACTAATGTGGTCTACCTCCCCTGGTGCCCGTGTGGTTTACTGTATGTAGAAATGACAACCAGAACTCTCAAAACACGCATGCTGTAACACATAGGCAATATCCAGAGGGGATACACTAAACAGTGTCTCTGCCCATTTTGCCAAAATTCACAATAGTGACCGAACTGCTTAAGTTTTATAGCCATTCACAAGAAAAAAATACAACTGGAGAGGGGAAGATCACTTCAAAGAACTTAGTAAGGTGAAAGCTAGATGGATATTTGAATTGGACACTTTAAATTCAAATGGCCTAAATTTGGATTTTGAATTTGCCCATTTTTTTTTTTTTTTTTATAAACTTCCACAATTTTTAAATATCCATCAATTTTTTAGGTTTTTATATTATTTTTAACTTTGTAACCTAAATCTAAACTTTTAGATTTCTATTTTTATTAATTTTTCCACTCTTCTAAGTTCTATACAGATTTAAAATAAAAATTTAATTTTATGTGTTATAATTTTAGGTGTAATAACTTTATGTTGTGGGCTGAATTGCCCATTTGCAACATAGACGCTTAAGAACTTCCTATAGCAGAGAAACACAATCAATATGAATCCGGAAATGACATCAGATTGACGCCGGCCCGACGTGCACACGTGACTGGAAGTGTCATGTGACCGGGAATTGGTCCCGCGTTATGGCGAGTAAATTGATTTTGGCAATCAGTTATACATATAAATGGAAGGATCCTTACATCTATCAACATTGCACTGAAGAAGACTTTCAAGTCCAAACGCGTTTGCTGTATAATTTTTTTTAAGGACTTAATTGCGGTAGTGTATATTGTTGTTTTTACATGCTGCTTATGTATATGTACTGTTTTTATACCTTTATTTTATTTTTTTCAAATAAATCCATTGGAAACGATTTCTGCTTGCCTGCCTTGCTTGTGGACAACTATCCAAGCCAAAATTGCACCTTGAGGCTGACAATATAGAGCCTGATCCCTATATATTGTATCTTCACCAACATTGGGACATTCTCTGTGTTATATACTGTTAAGTATATACATATATTTTTATCGTCTAATCTTGACACTGGGTGTTGTGTATATTGAATAGTGGATTTACATCTATTTATTTACTTGTTTATGCTTTTAGGTGGTTGGGGAAACACCCTAATTACACATACACCTACTACCAAATAGATTTTTTGAAGAGCCTATACACCTACTGGCATTCAGTTTTTATTCTTTATCAGTCCATCCTTGCAAGCTCGTTGTCTTGGTGTTGTCTTTGATCCTGGCCTCACCTTTGCGCCACATATCCAGTATGTTGCTAAAACTTGTCGATTCCAGCTTAAAAACATTGCCCACATTCGCCCCTTTCTCATGCAAGATGCTGCCAAGGAGCTTGTTCATGCTCTGGTTATCTCTTGCATGGATTACTGTAATTCTCTCCTAGTTGGTCTCCCCAGACGCCTAACTGCCCTACCATAATTAGTAATGAATGCTGCCGCCAGGCTGATCTTTCTCACCCGCCGCTCCTCCCATACCTCGCCCCTCTGTCGATCCTTACACTGGCTTCCTGTATCCTATAGGTGTCAATTCAAAATATTAACCCTTACCAATAAAGCTCTAACCAAGTCTAGCCCCTGTTACATTACTTCACTGATTCACAGATATGCCCCCTCTTGGTCTCTCCACTCTGCCGGTGACCTTCTCCTGTCCACTACTCTCACCCTTACTGCTAACTCGCGTTTGCAGGACTTCTCGTGGGCAGCTTCTTTCCTTTGGAACAGCCTGCCTACCCCTATCAGACTCTCCCCTTGTCTTCAATTGTTTAAAAAGTCCCTCAAAACACATCTGTTCAGAAATGCTTATGGATTCCCAGAGTAACTTAGCTATAATTATCCAAATCTGTCTCTTGCTCTTCTATAGAGCCACACTATACTCTCACCTCCAGCTCTGCTACTTTTCCACCTTGTTTGGTGGCTGTCACCCTTGCTGCCCTGTTGTATATTTGTACCCCACCTCCTCTAGATTGTAAGCTTGTTTGAGCAGGGTCCTCATATACCTATTGTTCCTATGTCACTGTGCAATTTTCTCATTTATTGTAAATCCCTTTCATAATATTGTAAAGCACTGCGGAATTAGTTGGCGCTATGTAAATACCAATAATAACTTTCAGTCAAAGAACAGCAAATCTAAAAGGTGTGATGTGTGGGACTTGCTAAATGCTCTGTGTATTAGCATTGTGTTTGTGAGGGTACGATTGGCATGATTTAATCTGTCACATACGATTCTCTTTTTCCACTAAATGGTAATACACCTGAAAATATTGAAATGCTGAAATGTTATTTTATTTATGCTGATTAAGAAGGTACTTATTTCTTAGTTACTTGAGTGATTCAATTGCATCAGCACTCCACAGCTGTAGGAAAGACATTTAAAGGTCATCAGAGTAGTGTTATTTTAAAGCCGGTGAACTTTAAACTTTCTCACCTCATTTTACTTAAACCTCCCTGCAGAAATTGAGTGAAACCTTAGAGGCAATTACTATGCAAAAATTTTAAAGTGATTGGCGTAACACATTTACCAACTCTGCTGAAGATAGCCATTATAGCTGGTTTTAAGGGACTGTTCAAGATTTCACACTGTGCCACTTGGGAATGTGTCTCTGTATTGAGCAGCTGCTTCCAAGTGGCACAGCCTGGGCAAATTACCATGCTGTATTTATATCAGAGCTCTGGAACAGGGAATAATTCAGGGTAGACCATAAACAAAGTGATTATGTGACTTTAACTGCCTAAGGGCCATATCTAGTGGACTTACTGGAAAACAAATGTGTTTATTGCTCATAAGCTATACTAACTTTGTGTGTGTGTCAATAAAGCACATTTTGAAACACCACAATGATAAACCTTGTTCAGTGCAATAAATTCTAGATGTGCACTGCATATTCCATCTTTCAAATCAGATTTATGATTAAATAAACAGAAAAAGAAAACACAACTAACTGCCTTATTTAACATAAGCTGAATTTCCTTAACTCAGAACTGTCCAATGAGACTGGTTGTTCTGGGAGCCAATCAGCTGATGATATGGCACAGCATGGAACCAATCCAGTATTAAGTTGAGTCAGCTCCCATTTTCATGTATCGGAGCTAATAACATGACTTCTGTTCAGTTATGTCATCCAGTTGGCCACTGTTTGTTTATTGTAGTTTACCCGTTTGTTATCAAATTGGTGAACGTAAAACCAAAAGGAAGATAATTAATTGGTCACCTTGAAAGTGATTTAGGAATAATAACATTGCATAAAGAAAATGCAATTTAAAACCAAATTGTTATAGTTGCTGAACAGCATGTATTGATAGAAGAATTGAAAAACTATGGGACATAGTGATCTGGGTGGATGAGACCAGAAAATCAATAATTGGTAGTCATGGAATAAATTATGTAAGAAGAGTTGAAGGCGATTTGCTGCCTTAATACATTATGGCTACAATAAGGCATCCAATTATTATGTGGGGTTGTATGAACGCAAAAGGTGTGGGCAGATTTTGTGTGACTGATGTTACTGTAAATGGCAAAAATATCAGTGATATACTTGAACCAAAACAAAGTCATTTGACACGTTATAGTTTCCAGGATAATTAAGTCTATATATTTGTGTGCAAAAAGTGGTTTCAGGAAAATCATATTACATTGTTAGAAAAGCTATGTAATTGCCCTGACCTGAATCCCATAGCAAAATTAGAAGTAATGAAATATGGTTTACTATTGTTTTATTCAAGTTTTCAGTTTTCTGTGTATAACTTTTTTTTTAAAATGCAATTTTATATATTTAAATTATTATATGCATTTATAAAATTAGAGGAGGATGTACACTGACAATACAAAAAGTAAATAGGGTCCTGACCGTGAGCTGAGATCAAACATTTATACAAAGTACTTAGCAAGATAGCCCATGAGCTTCTTCCATCCTGGACTAGGCTGCAGCTCTCTCCTTCCAGGCAGGTATTGTCCCCTTTGTCTTTGCCTCTTCAGCTTCTTTCCAGGCAGGTATCCACACCTCTGCCGGAACTCTGACCAGCTACTGCCTTTACGAAGACATATGTGGCTCTTGGCCTATCTCTTTTTAACTAGTCCAATGATCGAAGGACCAAGCAGCCAGCCAACAGATCTAAAGACTCTGTTGCTGGAATCCCCGAATAACAAACCAGGACACACAGTTCATATGGAACTAGCACACTATACTTTATTTTAAAAAGTGACTAGCCTTTGTTGACTTATCCTTAAGCATGTAGTGAAAACCATAGAAATATAAACAAACCTACACACCATGAAGAACAAGCAGCATAATAATCTCTCTCTCTCTCTCTCTCTCTCTCTCTCTCTCTCTATATATATATCTATATATATCTATATATATCTATATATAGATATCTAGATATATATATAGATATCTAGATATATATATATATAGATATCATAATCAGAACTTTACAAACTACAGAAATCTGATATATAGATACAACTGGTCATTTTAAATAAAAAAAATTGTGCAATATCTTAATTTGCATATTGTGATTATGCAAAAAAGGCATTTTTCAGTTTCACCAACAGAGGGCAATAGAGAGTAATCACATTTCAGAAAATAGAAATCTCCTTTAAAAACAAGGGTATCCCAACCTTGCATCAATGGCAAATCTAAACTAGGGGCGAAAGCAGTCCAATTGGCAGTCCAAGGTACCTGCCTCCCTCACACAGTACCCCATTCCAGGGCCCACAGTCGGTGGGAGTCCTCTCCAAGTAGCAAGGCAATGGGGGATTCCATTACAGGGAACTTGGAATTGATGTCCAGAGTAAGTTAACAGAGTTGCAGCTACAGGTAAAATGCAAAGGGAAATAGGAGGTAATTAAGTAAGATCTCAGCTGGAGAAGCATGATGTAAATTTAATAGGAACCTGGTTGGGAAGTGATTAGAGAAAATACAGAGATTTTAAGTTGCTTGGATCTGGGTGTGTGAAGTGAGGCCTGAAAGCTACGGGGAGATAAGAAATTAAGAGATTTTTATTTGAGTGTTGCGTTACAGTCTCTATTAAATGTTGTTGTTTTTTAATATATATATTTCATACAATTTTGAAGGTATTCTAGAAAATAATATTATAAGCAATCAAACACATTTTGGTCACTAGTGTACAATTACCGTATTACAATTTACTGTAAATGCATGTGTATAAACTTTTAAAAAGTAATACTGTAACGGAGCTCCCCGTACTCCGACCTAGTACCCTAGCTTGCGCCGAGGACCACGAGCACCACACACCACTGCAGACTTCGCAACCGCCGTAGCTTGACTGGAGTCTCGCGTTTTCCTTCCACCCCGGATCAGCTTGTGTCCTCCAGGACCGTGTGGGAAAGACCTCTTCCTTCCACCCTGTATGAACCTCCAGCATCCAGGACTGTGTGGGGAAGACCTCGTCCAAGGAGAGCGTAACAGCTCTTAAAAGAGCTAAGTGATTAAGGCTCAAGGGAGTATGCAGAGCATAGCAATCCCCAGTGTGAGTATAGCTGTCCCCTCCAATCATGAGACAAGACTACGTGTTGAGGGTCAAGAAGAACTGTCTAAAACTTTATTTTACTTGGGACTAGCCCATATGGTCATTACATTAACATTGCTGTGAAAACTCAATAAAATTACAAACTGTCAAATCATAGCAGGCAACATACATACTTATTATACAACATACAACATACTTATTATAACACAATGGCATATTTTTAAAGGGGTGAGGGAGACAATAATTAACAGAAAACATCTCACGTGCCTGCAGAATTAGCAATATGCAAATCTACCCGAATATGCAAATGAACCAGTCTTGCTATTCAGGTAGTGCATATTGCTGTTGCTACCAACAGAGGGCACTAGACAAGCTCCATAGCCAAATCCACCCAGTTGGTAGCCAACCTCAGCAGTACAGGAGAGCAGGCAATACATTTCACAGTACACACTATAAACAATTACATTACACACACCCTGCACCTATAATGGGTACAGGGTGACTAAAACATAAGAGAAATAAAGCAACCTACATAAATAGTCTGTCTGAAGGTAGAATAGGGGCTTTAAAGCAAATACATCAAAGAGTCATAGCCACATGGTAGGAGACTGGCCAACAGGCTTCTCCATAACCCAGGGAAGCAGGGCAATTTATCACATGAAAAACCAGTTACAAAAGGCAGTTTGTAACAAATACATTCTCTCAAAATCTAAGGGTCGACTAATATGCTGAACATAAAGTTGTTGATACATGGCTGAGATAAAAATAAGGCCTTAGTCTACTGTTTTGATGAACGCAGTGCTTTCACCTTTCTCATACTTCTTTATCACTTAATATTTCCTTTTCTAAAGAAATAGAATTTCTGGAATCCTTACCATTACTGTTATCACTCTACGAAGTATGCTTAGAAGCCATTATTTACGCTTTATGAACAAAATTCAGGAGACCCAGCAGCTGATATTACCGCTTGCGGTAATGTAAACACAGCTGACTGGCTGGAGATACGCATATGTGCCATCTATTGGCAGAAAAGTAAATTACTTATTAAAGTTTTGTTTATGTTTTAACTTTCACATTCTTATTAATATAAAATAATAAAACAATATCATGTATCCAGATACAGTAAATAAAACTGGACTTTTTGTTGACTTCTGCTGCATAGCATAGGTCCAAATCATAACAGTAGGAGTCCGCAGGTCTAGAATGCCCAAAAGTTGCATATTATTATAGGGACCAACTTATCCAGGAAATACAGGACTAAACCTTATTTTGGGTTTTTTGAGACTTTACACTCTCATTTTTACCCAATCTGACTCTAGTAATTTAAAATTGCTTCTGACTCAACAGTCCTACCATCAATTGTATTAAAAAAAAAATGTATTTACAGTCTCTTGCTTCTAATCCCCATCTCCGTGAGGATGTATTTAATTTTTTCATAGGTGTATAGTTCTAGAGTATGGTATGTGTACTCCTTCATAATTATTGATTAAGGTTCAATTGCTGGGTGATTTTTAAATAGATTTTTAAATAGAATAGTTTTATCACTGGAAGGCTTACATGCCATGATAAAGAGACCTAGGAAATGCAATTCCAAGGTTCTCAATTGTCTTATTGTAACTGGAGAAGCAAGATTAATTTAATTTACAATTATGGTAGCCAAACTTGTATAGAATTTCATTATTCATACTTTTACCCTAACGTCCTCCTAGAGAATTTCTCAGAAACATATGCAATTCTTAAACCATATTTTCTCACAAGCAGACACCTGTATGGCTAACTTTTGCCTAAAATAGTCCTGTGCATAAATGGGCAGTGAGAGGAAAAGCCTATTTTTTTAATGGCTCATTTGATATTTTGAGGATTTGTGCTTTATATTGTTATTCTAATAGTGCAATTATAATATCGATCTATGTAAAACTATTAACTGTGATAACTGAACTGTGATAATGTTTAATGAGATAGGATAAAAGAAAAGGTGATTTGCGCACACAGAAATAAACTTCGGAAAGTTTATTTCTGTGTGCTCAAATCACCTTTTCTTTTATCCTATCACATTTTTAAGTGTAAATGGTGACATTACGCTTGGGTAATTTTAGCTGCACGAAATTTTAGAAATATTAGCGCCACTTTGTTCTTTATCTGTTTTATCTTTTAAAATGGCTAATGAGATGCTCGCTTTTCTTTAAAATTTATATTAAAGATTTGGCAAATTACATCTCGATCAAGTTCTTAAAATGCATGTCAGGACAAATATTGCAAATTAAGAAGATAAATAGAAACATTGTTTAAAGGGACACTCCAGACCCCAAAGGCACTTTAGCTTGTTGGTAAGCTTTACGAGTGAAGTGTGTACTGTTTTTTTTTTTGTTTGTTTTTTTTTTGCAAAAAGTGCAAAAGAAACTGACACATTTCTAAATTATAATAGTTACACCCCCCTGGCTTTTCAAGTAGACAACCAATCCTGTTACTTCCTGGTTTGGTTAACTCAGTGTAGCTAAGCTCAAGAGGCAGCAATTGCTCCAAGAAGCTGCCTTGCAAAGACTTCTCATCAGCTAGCTTGTTGTGGGCCTTCACAGGCTGGCAGATCTCACTGGCCCACAGGCACTTCAATCCGACAGAGGAAAGGAGAGGGAAGGAGGACATCTGCTCTAAAGTGACATCTGGCTTCTCTAGCTGGAGAAGACTGAAGGCAGCGTGGCTGCCAGGTGGTCCCAAGTAAGTCTTTAAACCATGCTAAAATGGTTTAACATCTTCCTGTGGGATGGTGCCACAGCACACCCGGCACCATAACCACTAGTGCGAGCTAGGAATGCTGTGTCCCCTTTAATTTAGAAGGTTTTTCTTTAATTATGATTTAACCACATTAATTGAATTTTAGCATTTTTATAATATTACTGTAACTCTTTGAACTACTTGAAATAACTTATTTTTCTTTGAATAAAGCAATCTAGATTTGCGCAATGAGTTCTGCTTGCTTGGGAGCCCAGCGTGGTGTTCACAGTTGGAAAGCTTAGTTCTTTTAGGCTTTGTGGCATGTACAGGAACTTATTTTTGTGTTTTCCTGAAATTAGACTTTTTACATGTTTTAATTAATATTAAAAATGCATTCACAATGCAACAATATTGATGTTCTAGAAACAACATTTAATTATTGTGAATACAGAAGACTGTTTGTTTTAAAATGTCAGACTCCAGAAGATCTGAAGAAATTGTACTTGTTTCTGATTATTTGGATATTAAAGTGGAACTGCCACTTCTGTGGAAATAACACCATTGAACAAAAAAGTTGAAAATCACTACCTTAAACTTGCATTAACCTTTTCGTTTTCATGAATTGCTCCATTTTCTCAAATTTATATTAAAGATTTAGCAAATTGCATCATAATCCACTTCAGACAAAGACAAAGCAAGAAAAGTAAGTGAAGAGGAGAAAATGAGACATGGTTTAATTTCTCCTCTTCTCTGTATGCTTTCCCTATGCGGTCTGCCAGATGTGAAGGACAGAATTTATAACAATGATTGACAGGGAGCTAGGAGACTCCCAGGTGCAGGATAAAGAGGTGTGGATTTCTACATTTAAAGCAGCACTGTCCCCTTCTGGACATCACTCCCAACACTGACATCACCATTTGGGTCCCAGTGTCCGGGGGCGGGAGGGAAAGGTGAGTTCTACTTACCTGAACATGTCCCTCACTGGCACTGCTATTTTTCTCCGGCCTGTTCTCTTCAGCTCTTGCTGCTTCAGTGCCAGGAGTGGACAGCACATTGTGAGAGTACAGCATTGAGGTCTGTGGAGGATCCCGCTGAATTTTCCATTGACAGAGCCAATTCCCGCAAGACTGGGTTAGGGGCAACTCTTTTAATATCCTTGAGTGGTTCAGCCATGGAATTGAACCCAGTTATCCAGCTCTAGAGAAACCTGAAAATAGCTGAAAACACCAACCATTCCCATCCAACCTGACGGAGTTTGAGATGAATTAACCCAAATGGGCTTGAGACAGTAATCCCTGCTAAAGGTGCTTCAGACAAGTTCTGAGTGAAGGGACTAAATATTTAGATCAATGTGATATTTACATTTATGATGTTTTATTGTATTTTGAGTGGTGTTGAAAATCAGGTATTTTGTTTGCTTGGTCATTATGGGATATTTAGTGTAGATTGGTTTGGGAAACATAATTTTAACAATTGTAACATGTATGTATGTGTGTGTATATATATAGTATAAATATAGCTCGATTTATCTTGGTTACCATTTAATTGGCATCCTTATAAAGAACAGAAAGGATATAGCCTTTGCACATACACCCCCTGCTTACATATGAAGAATATTCCAAACCCTATGAAATAAGCAATTTCAAGTCTTTATATATGTAGAGAATTCGATGTATATCATTTTTATTGAAATTCACACCTAGAAACTGTTTTTATTTTTTTTAATTTTGTTTCTTGTTTATTTTTCCCTTCCAGTTATACTCTACTCCCATGTCGATCATTCTGTGAAGCTGCACAGGAAGGCTGTGGACCAGTGCTTGAAATGGTGAACTCTTCGTGGCCTGAATTCCTGCGATGCTCCCAGTTTCAGAACAAATCAGACAATAATAGCACCCGTATGTGCTTCTCACCACTGCAAGAGAAAGGAAACCATTGTAAGTCAAGGAATGTTAATATAAGTATGCTTGAAGGATTTTTTTTTTTTTTATATATAGATATAATCCAAAAACAACTGTGTGCACAAACAATACATAATTGTAAATTATGTATTTAAATACATAAATTGTATTAAATGGGAAAAAACAAAACATTGAAACACTTGTAGTTCTTGTGTTTGCGTATGATAAGGCTTTGTTGCTTCTGCAGTACAGTTTACCCTGAATCGAAAACATGGCACAGACAATTATGTTCTTAACTTTTTATTACAGTGCTGAGTTTATTTCATAAACCCATAAATTGCTGCACAGGACATGTAAACATAGCACCATCAGCACTACAGGTTAAAGGGAATCTCTAACTCTAGAGTTGTTTAGAGCTTCCCTTTAACCTAATAATATATCGCTGGAGGAAATAATCTCTTTTAATTAATGGAAATCTTACTGGAGGTACTGCGACTGATGGTTATATTGAGCGAAGTATCCCTGTGAGTGCTTTGGAGAATATACTCCTATGGTACCCCTAGACCATGACTCCTTTAGAATGTCTGATTTTATATGCCTGGCAGTTTATACAGCGTATTCCATGCAGCTTTGCAAGGTTCCAGGCGGATGTATCAAACAGATAACTCCCCAGATGTTTTATAAACATCCATACGTCTCAGCCAACCTTTGGCTGAAACTAAAATAATAATTTAACACCAGCTGTAGAATCTTTTAATCAGCCACCTCACCTTGCTCTTATTCAGATGTGGATGAAAAACAGTTGACCATGTATGTATGCCAGTTAACAAATAAAAAAAATTAAATTGGGCAGAGAATAAAATAGAAATAAAGCAGTAAGTCATCTGGCTTTCTTCTTATTTTCATTGGTTTATATGCGCATAGCTATTGAGCTGGTGTAAGTCAACTATATTTTTTGCTCCAGAGTCTTGTTTGTTGTAAATTCACCACTGACTGTTGATATTTCAGGGATGAAACTTTTCTCTAGTGCCCTTCCTGTGCCATTCATGTTACCTCTGCCCCTCCACCTCCTTCTCTATGTTGGTTGCCAAAAAGGACTATAATCTGTAGTTCCACCAAGAGGACATACAGGGAGTTGGATACTATTAGACACAAGCTAACAGAAACCATATCGTTTTAAACTTCAGTGTCCTGCTTGCACTCTAGTAACCTTTGAGTTATCTAATTTTATCGCGCAGTAAATTATTTTGCTCTTAAATACATTATTGGATACCTTTTTATCTTGCTTTTTATTCCCTGTAGTCCATAAAGGTTTATTCCACATGGTTTTTGCATTGAAAAATATCCCTTTTCACTTTTTACACAAAGACTCACTCGTTCTTGGTTATTTTAATGGACTATGTCTTGTTCGACTCGCTTGGCATATGTCAGGATCGTGACAGGGATCCAATACCCAGAGTGCAGACAGAATGAGGTACATATACCGGACCTTAGATTGGCCGGACTAACGTATAGAGAAGACAAGAATGGTCAAAAGATAAGCCGAGGTCGAGGGAGCCGGAGGACAAGTAAGCGAGGAACAAGCCGGGTCTAAATAGAGCTTCCTATGAGTTCAAATAATTTAACATAAATTTGTGCCATCTCGGATATGTTGCTGGAAGGTATCCTTAATTGAGGCAGTTACATACGAGACACAGAGAAATCAGAGTTTGCAGGAATCTATGATCTGCAAACTTTCTTTGTCTTAGGGATGAGCATAACCACCTAGCAAAGCTAGTGGGTATGCGGCAGCCTCCCGGAGTCAAATGCCAGAGCTGAAAAGGCTTGCGCTGTGCATCTGCACATCAACAGCCTTTCAGCCAATCAGGTGATTAGGAGAGCCGTGGTGAGTGCGGGAATCCTGATTACCTCGGATTTTTAAAATTTGGAAACTGCGGATGGTTAGCACATCCCACGAAGTACGAAAGATAAATATTTCCCACAGTGTACAGGAATATAATTAAACATCTAAACACAAAATAAAACGATTCAAGTTGCCCATAGTACAGGGGAACAAGAAAAATGTTTAATGAATCATGAAGACATACAAGATAGACTTGAAACTTTGTATAAAACAGCTGCGCTGAAAAACCAAGGCAACAATGTATAGCAAAGGAAGGTATCATATGAACACTGGTACCATTCATCATAAATTGCAACAAATAAGTTCAATAAAGAGAAAAGAAATGTTGTAACAAGTCCCAGCAAACAGATTCTTTATGCAGGGAGTCCATGACAATATCAAACTAATGAGACTACTAGCATCCAATCCTCCTACTTAGGTGGATCCTTGGTTTGTTGGTCTTGTCTTGGAGTACGGCTATAGTCTGTAAAAAACAAAACAGAGAACAGTTATCAAAAGGCTGAATAAGCACCAGATAACCTTGTGTTTTAGAAAAAACAAACTACCACCAGCAGGCAAAACCCTTAACTTGGAGGAGGGTGGGACGGGCGCTATTGCTAGGTGGTTATGCTCATCCCTAAGACAAAGAAAGTTTGCAGATCATAGATTCCTGCAAACTCTGATTTGTCCTCCGGGAGGAATAACCACCTAGCAAGGCTAGTGGGTAGAATAGCACACACCTGGTGGTGGTCCTAAGAAACTGAAGGCATTCAACTTCTGATGGCCTCCAGTAAAATCTAACAAAGGTTTTACTGGACAACCATCTCGCAGCTTTCAAGATAATAGGGAGAGGAAGGCCCTTCCCTGCTGCTTTAGTAGCCGAGGCTTCCCTAATTAAATGGCTTTTGAACACAGAAACATCAATTCCAGCCGAAGACATGGCGGAAAGTATCCAGCCTCTAATAGTATTGACCTTGGCTGGACGAAAGGGGTTCCTTGATGTAATGAATAATTGATTGATATCTTTTCTAAATACAGCAGAAAGTTGAAGGTACGATTGTAACAAACTGACTAAACATAAGCCTGGTTCGGAAAGATCTTGGACCAAGTCCAATTCTACCGGACCAGGAGAAAAATGGGATGTTTTTTGTCTGCCTTTTAGTATAATATAGAAACCTCCCGGGGTCCTGGTCAACCAAGGGTCTGAAATATGGATTTGAGTTAACTCTGCTCCTCTAGCTGCCAGGGCCAAGGACAGCAGAGAAGCCAACTTAATAGCAGTCCATCTTAAATCAATTTTAGCATTATCCAAAGACTTTAGGAAATGTAATAAGACATCTACATCCCAAGTAGATGTGTAGCGTGGGGTATATGGGTGGCAGACGGATAACCCTTTTAGTAATCTCAAATACAAGGCATCCTGAGTAAGGTTGGGGATCAGGAAGTTTAAAGCAGATCCATATGTCTTGATTGAACTGACAGATAAACCAGAATGGAACTTAAGGGTAAGAAATTCTAAAGCCAATGGAACGGTATCGGATCCTTGTGTGTTAGACAGAAAAGAAACCTCCCATTCTTTGAATTCCTCGATCATCTTTCTATATCTTACCCTAGTTCTACGTCTTAAAGATGAGTTAATAATATCCAAGACCTGATCCGATAAAAGAGGATGTGTTAACAGCCTACCAGGGCTGCGATCCACATCAGCTGCGGGAGCTTGAGCAGGAGATCGCTGATTCCCTGAAAGCAGTCCACTGTCATGCCCAATGGGATCTTGGTTCCCTTGACTAACTGATAGATCAAGGGATACCAGGGTCTGGAGGTCCTTACTGGATAAACGAGAACTAAGCTCTGCACCCTGTCCCTGCGGATCCTCTCCAGGACTTTCATCAGTAAAGATGGAGGGGGGAAAGCATAAGGGGCTGGAACATCCGTCCATTGGAAAGACATTGCATCAATTTTCCAAGCTCCCTTTGTCCAGGTCCGGGAGACGAACCTGGGAGTTTGTGCAGATGTTTGGGATGCAAACAGATCTATCTGTCTCTGGCCAAAATTGCTTTCTATGCATTGGAAAAGAGCAATCTTTAATTGAATTGTTGCCAGGGACAAAGTGAGAGAGAGAGTCTGCAAGCTCGTTCGCCTCTCCCGGAACATATTCTGCGAAAACCTGAACATTGCTTGCTAAGGCCCAGGACCAAAGATCTAGAGCCTCTAAACAAAGACCCCTTGATCTTGTGCCCCCTCTGTGGTTTATATAAGCCACCGCTGTCCTGTTGTCCGATTGGACTTTTACCAACGTCGGTGACTGGTTTAGAGGAACTAGGCCCTGGAGAGCTAATTTTATAGCTCGTAACTCCAAGATGTTTATATGGAGGAGACTCTCTTGGTCTGACCAAATTCCTCTTAAGGCATTCTGGGCTGTAAACGGCCCCCAACCGTGACTTGAGGCATCTGACGTCAGAGTGACTGCCACAGGCTGCTCTAACAGGGGACGGGGAAGTGGAATTTCTAACTCCAGAATGGACTTCAATTCTTCTCTGACCTTCTTGGGGAGAACAAATTTTGATTCCCAATGGCCGCCCTGTCTTAGTCGGTTGCCTAAAAACAGCTGACTTCTCCTGCAAAGTAAGGGGGAATTGTTGTATGCTGGTGTTAAAGCTATTAATTTCCCGATAATCTTTGCTAGGTCTCTCAAGGACCAACTCTGGTGCCTGAGAGATGAGTTCAGATGTACCAGTAATTTGTCCCATTTGTCTTGAGGGATTCCTAGAGACATAGTCCTGGTGTTCAGTATGAAACCCAGAAAGAGGATGCTTTGAGTGGGAATTAGGACTGATTTCTGTAAATTTACTACAAATCCTAGGTCTTGTAAAAGGGAAGCAAGGTAATCCCTCTGAGAAGCAAGGGCTTCCCCATCTGGGTGCATGAGCAGGATGTCGTCTAGATAGTATAGACACATGAAACCTTTTTGTCTGACATGAGCTATCACTGATTTCATAATTCTGGAGAATGTGTATGGTGCGTTGGATAGGCCAAACACCATAACGGTCCACTGCCACACTTTCCCTTTCCACTGAAACCTGAGAAAACGCCTATGTTTCTTGGCTATGGGGACTGAATAGAAGGCATCTTTTAGGTCTAACCTTTTGCAGAAAAAAAGCTTTCTGTACTAAGCCTGGAAGATCTGATAAACCCTCCATCCTGAACCTTTTCCTTTTGATGAAAGTGTTCAGAGACCTCACGTTTAGGACCGGTCTCCAGGAACCGTCTGATTTTGGGTTTGGGAACAATGGGCTGACCCATCCTGTAATAGACATGTCTGCCAACTCTATTTTCCCTTGACTTAAAGCTAAGGAAAGGAAGGCATCTAGCACTGGGTTCACCTCTCTGTGGGGTGCAAATTTCTGGACTGGGAACCTTAAAAGGGGGAGTTGTAAACCCCTTTGAAAAATCTTTAGAACCCATTTGTCTGAGGAAATATCCTTCCAATTTAGTGGCATATGAGGAGGCACACTTACTTGAATGCATGGGATTTCTTTTGGAAGCTGAACCGCCTCTGGAATGCGCTCCTCTGCCACCGCCTGGGAGCTTGTGTCTTCCACTGTAGTGGCGGTACTGGGCCTGGTGAGAGGCTTCTCGGGATGCCCCTATAGGGCTCTATAGGGGCGCCCCTCTGTCTGAAAGGGCTTTTTGTAGCCAGGGACGGACTTCTTGAGTTCTGAAAAGGATCTTCTTGCCTTGTAACGGCCTTTAACCTCCTGAATGAACGAGGGACCGAATAGGTAAGAATTCTCCAAATTTGGGAACTCATGCGATTTGGGGGCTAGGTCGAACAGACCTGCTGCATGGAGCCAGCGGGATCTGCGGATGTTAGATATGTAATTAAAGGATTGGCCAATAATTAGCACTGCCCTGCCAGACGCTTTTAAAAGGGACATCTTAGATGCCAACAGAGATGAAGCGGAAGGTTTCTGAGCATTGCCTTCTTTTTCTGCCTTATCCAGCATCAGTAATAGTGGGCCCACAGCATCAGCAATTTTGAACTGTATATTGCGAAAAGTCTGGTCTGTGGGATCAGAGGATACGCTGCTCCCTGTGATGGATAACAGAGCAGGATCTACCTCTGGGGCCATTAAAGCCTGAATGTCTGGGATACCGATGTGGTTCCCGAGGAGAAGGTCATCCTCCTTAACCAAGGGGGATCTGAAGGCTAGTTTTGCAAAATCTCTAACCTCAGAATCGTGCTCCATAGCCCATCTGGAGTGAAATCATTTTGATGAGAGTCTTTCCTAGGAGACTCACTCTGGCCATCTGAACATTGCTTAGCTTCCCTCGCTCAGTGGAAGCTGCTGAACTAACCACTTCCTTGGATTCCCAGTCTATTTCTGGAGAGCCGTATCTGAAACTGGGACGGCTTTGGGAGGAAGAGTGAGCAAACGCTCTAGAAGAGGAACGAGAGGGACTATCTAACCTCCAACGAGATTTGTCCTTTTTCTCTGGAAGGTGTTTCTGGTGCTCAAACGAGGGAAACACGCTATTCCTTTTTTGGGGTCCTGTCCCCTTAAATTTACGCTTACTCAAACGAGTATGAGGGGAAGGAGGAGCAGAGAAGTTTTCCTCAGACGAGGAACTGGCGGAAGAGACCAGCCGCCTTCCTTTATTCTTTTTACTTAAAACTGGGACCAAATCCTCCTCAGAAGATGAAGAGGATAGATCCCTCTTATGGAGCTTTCTGACATTGATGGGGCTGCCTTTAAGAGAGGCATCTACTAAATGTGGCAGACACAGAAATAGAGTCCTCCATCAATGATGCCATTTTTAAAAATCTGAGGTAATCAGGATTCCCACGCTCAGCACGGCTCTCCTGATCACCTGATTGGCTGAAAGGCTGTTGCTGTGCAGATGCACAGCGCGAGCCTTTTCAGCTCTGGCATTTGACTCCGGGAGGCTGCCGCATACCCACTAGCTTTGCTAGGTGGTTATGCCTCCCGGAGGACAAAGTGCATATAGTGCTCACTTTATCAACGTAAATATAGCAAAAACATATTCAGAGCAGTTTTATTGCTGGTATGCTCTAGGCGACTGCCTAAGTCGCCTATTGGACGTGCCGGCCCTGGGATTAAACAAAGTAAGTGTTGGATAATAGAAGTATTTACAGAAGGGAAAAAAGGGGAGAGGAAGCTTAAGACACAATAGGACAGTAGTGTTAGTCAACTGGTAACAGTCCATAATCCAATGAATCCATGTCTTTAAATATGCTGTGTTAGAACCGAAAGCAGAGATGGTCAACTCTCACAGTTCATTCTGCTCCTGAGCCATTTAGATCTTTAATTAGATATCTCTTCAACATCCCTCCAAATGTAAATACTGGTACATCAAAGAAAGTAATTGCAGCTGAACATTTTGACTTTAATGTCAGTCTCATCATCCGTTACAAAAAACCCACATAAAACATTTGATTATACTGAAGTGTGTATAGGACTTATTTTTTTTTGATAACATAAGACAAACAGATCTGTTGACTTTGACATACTAGTTACATCGATTTCTTCATATGCATCCATTGGTAAGAGAAACAATATGTACCATAATTACTAAATAAAGTAATTGTGCTAAACTCAAGTAGTAGTTACAAAATGTAATAAGATAATATTGGAAGAAAAAAAAATACTAAATTAACTTTAGTCTCTGCAATCTCTTTAAAAAGAACACTATAAATTATGAGTTTCGAAACTCCTGTACTCAGTATATTGTTACATGTTCCTGTTAAGTTTGCAGACCTGTGTGTCCATTTGTGGATGAACAGCCCCAGATGCCTGTGTAGTTTTGGTTTTAAAGGTCACTCACTCCTGGTTACAGGTCAAATATCGTTTTTTGATCTAAATATGTAAATATTTTATGAAAAGGAAAATTATGAAATAAGATACATAGTCACTTCTAAATGTTTAACACTGATTATCTTAAAGGACCACTATAGTGCCAGGAAAACATACTAGTTTTCCTGGCACTATAGTGCCCTGAGGGTGCCCCCACCCTCAGGGACCCCCTCCCGCCGGGCTGGATGGAGAGGAAGGGGTTAAACTTACCTCTTTCTCCAGCGCTGGGCGGGGAGCTCTCCTCCTCCTCTCCTCCTCCTTCTCGTCGTCATTGGCTGAATGCGCATGCGCGGCAAGAGCCGTGCGCATTCAGCCAGTCCATAGGAAAGCATTCACAATACTTTCCTATGAACGCTGGCGTCTTCTCACTGTGAGGTTTTGACTCCTAAACATACCACAATGGTGTAACATTTAGTACACCATTGTGACCATCTTCTGAAAACTCCTTTGGTGATCCTCAAATGCTTGTCTTTTTTACATTTAATGCTTTGTATAAAATAGAGAGAAGGTAACAGATTTAAATGCATATGTCTGTTTTGCTACATTCTTTCGTGGTACTTGTTCTGTGAGGTATTACTGTTCTGATAAAGGCATAATTACCAAAAGTCCATTTAGTTATCAACGTGTATATCTATATACCTTTCTATTTGGAGTAGACTATGTAACCATCTGGAGTAGATGAAAATATGTGATCCTAATGGTGTTTGGTTCTAGATGCTACATTTTCAATATGTATAATTTTGCTTGTTAATTATAATTATATAATTAATGTTTCTTATACATTCCCCTAACTTTCCGAATACTCTTGTCTCTGTACTTCAAACTATGTTTGTTTCACCTCTTTACCTTATAATAGGGGGTGACATCAACACAATGACAGACCCACTGCTTGACATTTCTGACAATTCCCCACAAGGTACCTTATCATCGGTGGAAGGTATTGGATTCCTTCATAATTTAAATCTGACTGACGTTTGGAAACTCTTCAATGGTAATTCCAAAGAACGCACTTACTATTCCCATGTGCATGCCACTTCAGTTAGGAAAGACTACATTTTACTCTTATGTTTATTATCTCAGAATACATGACTAATTCTCTCTTGTCGCACTCCAGTGATATATTAGCAGTACCAATAACTGCAGAAAAAGCAAGTTATGGGTCGATATATACCATAACTTGGTCAACCTAGATACCTTTCGTTTTATACAAACATAGAATGTGACGGCAGATAAGAACCATTCGGCCCATCTAGTCTGCCCGATTTTTAAAATACTTTTATTAGTCCCTGGCCTTATCTTAGTGCTAGGATATCCTTATGCCTATCCCACGCATGCTTAAACTCCTTTACTGTGTTGACCTGTACCACTTAAGCTGGAAGGCTATTCCATAGATCCACTACCTTCTCAGTAAAGGAATACTTCCTGATATTATTTTTAAACCTTTGCCCCTCTAATTTAAGACTATGTCCTCTTGTTGTGATAGTTTTTCTTCTTTTAAATATAGTCTCCTCCTTTACTGTGTTGATTCCCTTTATGTATTTAAATGTCTCTATCCTATGCCCCCTGTCTCGTCTTTCCTCCAAGCTATACATGTTAAGATACTTTAACCTTTCCTGGTAAGTTTTATCCCGCAATCCATCAACCAGTTTAGAAGCCCTTCTCTGGACTCTCTCTAAGGTTTTTACATTCAAGACATAAAACGTATTATACACTGACAAGTACTTACTTGAGATCCACATTTTATTATTCTAATGGTTTTATGATCTTTTTAGATTATAGAAGCAATTTAGTAAATGATTTCTGACTCTTCCATCTTTTTAGACTGGACCATCTTTACACATAAAATGCTTCGCCCTATCCCGAGCTTTCTGCAACTCATTGGTTGTTTCGTCTGAAAAGTAAACTTTACCAAAGTCAGTCTTCTCAAACCAAAGCAACAGCCATCATTAAAAGGCCTAAACCTTTTAAATGTAATATGATGTTGCACCATTATTTAAATGTAATAGAGTATATTTATTCTCAATACAGTTTAACAAATTCCTCACAGATCCGCATTTACTCACTATTAATCATCCCCCTACACAGAAATATTTAAGTTACCACCGCATATTACAGCTAAACCTCTGATAATTTACAGTGTAGACGTATGGATTGACTGTTCCTTTTAAATTGTCGCAGAATTTTGAACATTTCACCGTTTTGCCACTCAGTCTTCAATTTACTGCTTTTTAAAATCTCAGGATTATACTGCCTGTACTTGCAATTAAGGATTATGAAAAACCATTAAATCCATTAATGTGCAGCTACCTATTCATTCAACTCCGTAATCAAAGTGTACATTGTGGTACATTTATTTTCTTAAAACAACAAGTACTATAACAATAGTGCTGATCTACTACCATAAGGTAGAACTTTGATGTCCCTTATCTTATCTATATCTTGTCAAGAAATGTATGTCTTTTGAAGTATTGCCTACACATGGGAATAGTATTTCTGGTGCATGACTGACTTTTTTTAGTTTTACAAAATAATCCATTGCTGTTGGTTGAGAATCTAGGTTTTAGATTAACCTTTTCATTAAGTGCACAGTTTGTATATTTTGTCATTATTGACACTTGCCTTCCATTACTTAAATTGGCATGCAATATTATTATTTTTTATCCTAAATCTACTGTTTATGCATGAATTAAAACACTCTTAATTTTGTGCATCATAAATTGTCATACAGAATTTCATATTATATAAAAAAAAAAAACCTGTTCCTATAAACGAGTATATTGAATCATACTTCACCTTCATTATTTGTCAAAAACATTCCTTACACATTGGTAGTGCATGATAATTACCTTATCTCTATTACTTATGCTAACTATTACTAATACGCTTTGCTTTGATGACTGGAAAATCTACAAATTCATTGCTTCAGGTGCTTTTGTGATATCTTACAATTTTTTTCATCAGGACATGACATTGAGTTGCTTTTTGCTTCTGTTTAACAAGGTGTTTTTTATTTTTTTACCTATTATATTATTCTGCCTGAAATGTAGTGTTTATTATGTAACAACATCTATATGTTTCTCTCTTTGTACTCGGTTTAAAATGGTTGAAAGTGAAATGATTTCACATTTTTGCATACACTTTTAAAATGATATATTCTAAATATTAAAATATAAAAAGAAAATCTTATCTAAAAATAGATCAATATATGAAATATTACAAAATTGAAACATTTCATAATAAATCATTTTTAGTTTTGGAATATCTATAAATCAGCCTATTACATATTTAAATGTAATTGTCACTTCTACTTTATTAGTTTCATCAGTAATGTTCTTTTGAATCCTAATCAAGCATAAATTAAATAAAAGAAAAACTATGAAAAGTTGTGTTTGTGTCAAATTGGCACTTTTTCTGATTAATATGTAACAATGTAATAATATAGAAACATCAGTATCATTCCTGAATTAATTGTCCTTACAAGGTTTACTGATATGCCTAGAATTCCTGGTTGTTGATCACTAATGGCCTGCATTTGCCATGTGCATTTTCCATTTATGTGGAGCCTAAATTTACAATATCTCCCCCCACACAAGTTATTGTCATCACAATTTGGTCACCAACTGTTCAAATTTCCATATGTTGTGAGAGCACATGTTCTTTGATTTAAGTAGACTTATTGAACAACTTGCAAGTGATTATTTTGTCAAATAAGACTCATAATGCTGTCTCTAAGTTTGGTCACATAGGAACACAAAACAGTTTTACAATAAATAGAGTTTAATTGGCAAAAGGTCACACAGCACAATGAAGGCTCTATTCTCATCTGTCTAAGCGAGTGGTTTCCAACCTTTTTTCACTTGAGTACCACCTTGGCAGTCAATTTCCATGAATTGTACCCCGAATATTAGTGAAATGTTTGTGATTACCGTATATACTCGTGTATAAGTCGATCTCATGTATAAGTCGAGTGCAGTTTTGTGACCAACAATTGTGAAATATGCTATGCCTCGTGGATAAGTCGAGGGTAAAACTTGGGGCTATGAAATTCTGTGATTTTTTATAATTATATACACACACACTCATACAAACACACACTCTGCATTATATACACACACACACTCATACAAACACACACTCTGCTTTATATACACACACACAATCATACAAACACACACTCTGCATTATATACACACACACACTCATACAAACACACACTCTGCATTATATATACACACACGCATACAAACACACACTCTGCATTATATATACACACACTCATACAAACACACACTCTGCATTATATATACACACACGCATACAAACACACACTCTGCATTATATATACACACACTCATACAAACACACACTGCATTATATATACACACACTCATACAAACACACACTCTGCATTATATATACACACACTCTCATACAAACACACACTCTGCATTATATATACACACACTCATACAAACACACATTCTGCATTATATACACACACAGACTCATACAAACACACACTCTGCATTATATACACAGAATGTGTATATAATGCAGAGTGTGTGTTTGTGTAGTGTGTGTGAACTGGGTGGGGGAAGGGCATTTTATTATTTTAATTTTTTTTATTTTAATATTATTTTTTTTTTAATTATTTAAATTTTTTGTACCCCCCTCCCTGCTTGTTAACTGGTCAGGGAGGGGGGCTATCTTAATCCCTGGTGGTCCAGTGGCATGGGCTGTGAAGTGGGGGGGCCGGCAGGAAGCATTTACTTACCTTTCCTGCAGCTCCTGTCAGCTCCCTTCTCCTCCGTTCCGGTTAGCTCCACTGTAAGTCTTGCGGTCTGGTTGCCGCGCGGATCGTTGCCATGGCTCTGACGGCCGCGGCTCTCTAAGTTGCCATAATCAGAGTCAGACAGTGACTCGAGTATAAGTCGAGTGGGGGTTTTTAAGCACAAAAAATGTGCTGAAAAACTAGACTTATACTCGAGTATATACTGTAATATAGTTTCTGTTATTTTAAATGTATAAATTTTTCTCTGCCACATTTTCCCTAGGCTCTCCTCCTCTGCCCCACGCTCCCCATGCTCCTTCTCTGCCCCAGGCTCTCCCTGCTCCTCCTCTTCCCCACGCTCTCCCTGCTCATAGTTACATAATTACATAACTGGAAAGAGACTTGCATCCATCAAGTTCAGCCTTCCTCACATTTGTTTTTTGCTGTTGATCCAAAAGAAGGCAAAAAACCCAGTTTGAAGCACAATTTTGCAAGCTCTCCCTGCACTTCCTCTGTCCAGGCTCTCCCTGCACTTCCTCTGTCCAGGCTCTCCCTGCATTTCCTCTGTCCAGGCTCTCTCTGCACTTCCTCTGTCCTGCTCCTGCTCCTACTTCCTCTGCCCCAGGCTTTGCCTGCTCCTACTTCCTCTGCCCCAGGCTCTCCCAGTTCCGCCTCTGCCCAAACCTCCTTCCTCTTCCCCTGCTTTTCCTTATACCCCAGGCTCACCCTACTCTTTTTCTCTACCAGGGGAAGGTGACTGTGTGTGGGGGGTGAAGGGGGATGACAGTGTGTGGGAGTTGGGCAGTGTGAGGGAGGGTGACAATGTTGGGCAAGGGTAACTGTAGGGAAGGTGAGAGGAGAAGTGAGGGAGGAGGATGACAGTGTTTAGGGCGATATATTGGGAGAGCAGTGTGTGGAGTAGGTGACAGTGTGGGGCACAGTATGTGAGGAGAGTGAAAGTGTTAGTGGGCAGTGTGTGAGGAGGGTGACCATGGTGGGGGGGTAGTGTGTGGGGAGGATGACAGTGAGTGGAGAGGGTAACAGTGGAGAAAGCAGTGTGGGTGAGGGTGACAGTGTGGTGAAGGTGCCAGTATGTGCAGTGGCTTAGATAGATTTTGCCGCCACTCTCAGCCAAACCTCATCACTAATGTGCCATTGCGCTGAGAGGAATAATGGGAGCAGGAATATGAGGTGATTCATATATCTGATAAACTGAAGAATAAAGATCATCTCCAACTAAGGAGATCTAAAAGTGCTGACAAAAGGAATAAATAGACAACAGTGGGGAAATAATGCATAAAAAAATCCCTAACTTAGTATAGTGAGCTTCTCAAAGAGGGAACATTTGGAATCCAAGTTCCGATGTATTTGCAAGTGCCCTTTATACACAGAAAAATATTCACAAATACCTTTATTGATCCTTAATTAAAATTGCCAAAGATAAAGGGTCACTACAACAACTCCCCTATGATAACTAATGCTGTAATAGTAGTAATGCAGATGCCTTAAATAGTATTGCCAAGGTCTAAATGGCTGGTATTGCCTATGGGACCTAATGTAAGGAGACAATTAAATCATCAAAGTTAGTAGCCATCAAAGGGTTAATATAAGCAAAGCCAACTTCCCTCAAAGCCTCTAGGAGTGGGCAGGGGAAAGGGACCAAAAAGGGCTGAGGATAGAAGTATGGACGAAACAATTTTGGTCCTGGAGGGGAAACAAACTTCCCTTCTCTATTCAAATAAGATACAGCGGATAAAGAATAAACAGCTGTCAGTTATAACCTCTAGGCTTCCAATGAAACAGCCAAGGTTAGAGAGCCCTTCTCTTCTCTTATTGATAACCCAGAGGTACTGGACTAGTGGGTAGATTATGCTAACAAAGAAAATCTGTGAATAATCCTCAATATTAATCCCTAGTCTCCTGTAACACCTTAGTGGGTGTTCTAAACTAGAACTCACTCTAAGAGATATAACAATCTGCCCAATCCCCCATCGCCATAACTAACTGGGAGCAAACAATACAAGGTAAAAATAGGTCTAAATAACCATATCGTGCAGTGAAGTGTCCCTAGTGAAAAATAATAGAGTGGGAAAAAAAGAAACAAACGCCCGATGTGCGTTTCGGTGTATGCAAACACCTTTGTCAGGGACTGAGATTCATATATCTGCCATTCATAAAAGATTCATATATCTGCCCCCTCCACACAGTCTGCAGCATACTCAAGAGCCGGCGGGCTGGATGGAGATGCTGGCAGAGTTTGGGCACGCTGCATGAATTGACTGACTGAAGAGGATCGCTGTGCACTCTCCTCCTGATAGTCACTTGGAAATTGTGTTGCACATACATGCAGATACACAGACAGATAGAGACACAGATAGACAGACAAAGATACACATTCAGACATAAGCAGATAGACAGATATGAACATACAGATACAAATGCAGATTCACTCACTGACAACAGATACACACATACAGTTACACACAAATAGGCACACAGATGCACAGTTCCAAACACCGATAAATACAGATGTGCAGTAACACACAAAGTGACATACAGATACACACAGACACAGGTTCACACATTTAAAACAGAAGAAAAGGAACCGCACTCAATTCCACTTAAAACCGGGTGTGCCAAAGCAGGACCACCAAATCCAAACCACGTATGATAAGACGAGAAAGAATCTTCAGGTACTCATAGAATTAAAGCCATAGGCAGATTTATTGGATCAGGAAAGCAAAGCAATGTTTCAACCTATAAATATGTCGTTAATTCCTTGAGTGCCTGAAGATGTTTTCTTGTTTTATTAACAGATTCACACATTGAAACACAAAAACACACACACTGATAAACACGTTAGCACACATATACACACAAACATGCAAAATGTAAATGTTTAGCCACTCTGCTGTTTCCTACCTTTTAGGGTGCAGGAGGGTGGCTTCCTTGGGGTAAGGTCGGCTGGCTGAGGCTGTTGGGATTTCCCTAGCTGCGCTCCCCTCCTCTCTGCCCACTCCTCACTGTCTTCCTCCCATGCGGCTCTTTTAAGGGCTGGGATGAAGTGACCAGCCAGCAGTGTGACAATGTGGGGGAGGAGCAGTAGAACAGTGTAGGGCCAGTGACAGTGTGGGGGGAAGGGGCAGTGTCGTGGAGGGGGCAGTGTGGCAGTGTAGGGGCAGTGACAGTGTGGTGGTGGAGGGGGCAGTGTGACAGTGTACGGGCACTGACAAAGTGGTGGAGGGGGAAGTGGGACAATGTAGGGGAAAGGGGCAGTGTGAAAGTGTGGGGGCTGTGACAGTGTGGGGGAGGGGCAGTGTGACAATGTAGGTGCAGTGACAGTGTGGGGAGGGGGCAGTGTGACAGTGTAGGGGCAGTGACAGTGTGGTGGAGGGGGCAGAGTGAAAGTGTAGGGGCAGTGACCTTTCTCTCCATGCACCAGAAGGAGATCTCTTACCTTTCTGAGATCCCACCAAGTGGAGCAGTGTGTGCAAGGTTGCATGGGGTACAAACTCCTGTGTTCCAGCTTGCCTGCCTCCCCTCCCTTGCAGTCTGCTCAGCTTTCACTCGGACAAGGGGGCGGGGCCATAAGTGCAGCCGCAAATCACTCAATAGAACATGGGAAGTCACCTGAGATCTTCATCAAGTTGTGCACATGACATCAGACTTAAACAGACCATCGGGCAACTGCTCTGGATAGGCCCGAGGAAGGCAACTCCGCCATTACAGAAACTGCTTTGCGTACCCCCTGGGGAACTGAATTGTACCCCTGGGGGTACGCGTACCATGGGTTGGGAACCCCTGGTCTAAGCCAAAGCTAGGCAACCTTCTGTACTCTAGATTCTAGATGTTGTGGTCTTTATCTCCCCAGTCTATAAATCTTCCCTATAGTATTTACACTGATTAGCCACAATGTTAAAACCACTAACAGGTGAAGTGAATAACATTAATTATATCATTACAATGGCAGCTATCAAAGAATGAGCTATATTAGGCAGCAAGTAAACTTCAAGTTCAGTGAACTTGCCAAATATTGATGGCTAAACCACTGGGTCAGCATCTCCAAAACGTCAAGTCTTGTGGGGTGTTCCCAGTATGCAGTGTTTTAGTACCTACCAAAAGTGGTGCAAAGGAGGACAACCCGTGAACTAGTGTCAGGGTCATGGATGCCCAATGCTCATTGATGCCTGTGGGGTTCAAAAGGCTAGTCTGTCTGGTCCAATCATACAGGAGAGCTAATGTAGGTCAAATTGCTGAAATGCTTAATACTGGCCATGATAGAAAGGTGTCAGAATACACAATGCATCCCCTGATGATCCTTTAATGGGCATCAGGACTGGACCATGGAGCAATGAAAGAAGTTTGCCTGGTCTGATGAATCACATTTTCTGTAAGATCAGGTGGCTGGCCGGGTACATGTGCGTCGATTACCTGACATGGCAGCAGGATGCACTATGGGAAGAAGGCAGATCAGCGGAGGCAATGTTATGCTCTGGACAATGTTCTGTTGGGGAACCTTTGGTCCTGGCAATTATGTAGATGTTACTGTTATAGAGACCACATACACACCTTCGTGGCAATTGTGTTATCTGATGACAGTGGCCTCTTTCCGCAAGATAATGTTCATTGCCACAGTGCAAAAATTGTTCAGAAATGGTTTTAGGAACATGACAAACATCTCAAGGTGTTACTTTGTCCTCCAAATTTCCAGATCTCAATCTGATTGAGCATCTGTGGAATGTGCTGGAACAACAAATCTGATCCGTGGAGGCACCACCTCACAACTTGCAGGACTTAAAGGATCTGCTGTGAATGTGTTTGGTACCAGTTGCTACTGGACACTTTCAGAGGTCTTGTGGAATTCATGCCTCAATGCATCAGAGCTGTTTTGGCACCACAAGGGTGACTTACACCATATCAGGCAGGTGGTTTTCATGTTGTGGCTAATCAGTTTATATATGTATACATTCCTCATGTGAATTAAGTTCCCCGGAGAGTTTAATATTCTAGTTGCCTGAAAGTTCTTAAATTCTAAAGATGTTTCATTGTGTATCTGCTAAGCATATCAATGAAAATAGAGAGGATTGTGAGTAATGAGCAGAATAATTAGTTTTGTACTTCAAATGTCATCATGTCCTACAATAAATCTATTTTTTTCTTATCTTTTCCTCATGTTCATTTTTTCTTGACATGTTTTGTTCTGTAGTTATTAAAGTAGAAGTGCATAGTTCCCCCTATAAATCTCTACAATATATAAAACCACACATTTTATATGCCCAGACTAACTTTTTATATTAAAGTATTAAATCGTTTTGTTCCCTGCAGCCCTTTTATTGCTTTATCTTTAATTGTGTAGATATTTTTCAAATCATGCTGTCGAGTGCCTCTACTGTTTATGGATACTTTTTGAGTAAACTACATTGCGAGCTTGAGAATTTCAAATAATTCCCACTGTCTGTGTGTGCACTTCAAGTGCTATATCCACAGACCTGGTGCCAAGAGTGCCCTAGTGCTTTCCCACAGAAGTCAAACAATTATAGAACAAGTACTTGTCCGCATGTGGACTTATCCTGCAAGAGAAGTCTGCTTCTATAGACTTATGGATGGCCAACGCAGAATTAACACTGATTGGCTCAGAGGGTTCAGCTTGTACTCCGCCTTTGAGCTCTGTCCTGCATAGCTTTACTTATCTTTGTAGAGCAAACCGGATTCTCCTCCAGAAGAAGACTGGGTGTCAGGGCTGTGGTGCACGGTGAGACCCAGGAAAGTTGTTAAATAATGCAAAAACAGTTTGACTGCAAACCATAGGATGGACCAGGCACCTTTGCCACCATAACAACTGCAGCATTCTGTAGTAGTTACAGTGCTTGGAGTGTTGCTTATTAATTATGTTACCAGAATTTTTGTTCACAGAATACAGCAAAGAACATGCGACCATGCAGCAGAGAACAACTGATTGATCAGCCTAGTTCATCTATAAATGTCTTTCTTGATTAAACTCATAGATTGTAAACCCGTTTTGAACAGGACTTTGTTCATTTTTTTGTTTTGCATCCGTCAACATTATTTTGTCCATAATTTGAGGTTATATGTCCCCACTGTATAAGTGTAAAGCACTGCTTTCCATGTTCACTAAAATTATTTTCTTTACCTAGCCTATTCCAGGCACTGGTGAACTCTGTAATAGTGTTAGGACCTACTTCTTCATCCAGAATATCTTGTGCTCTAGGAAGAGTTACTACTCATGTCAGGTGCACAATATGATACATAACTTTGAACACGGATCAACTTTACTTTTTTTTTTTTTTACTGGGAAAGATTATAGGAGTTTATTTGCAAAACACAGAATTGTAGTGAATTGAAAATCAAATTGCAGGTATTAATCAAGCAATCAAGTATTAAATCAAATGCTTATTTATTAGACAAATAAACTGTGTTTAGCGTGTCTATGCTGTGCGTGTGAAGTTTGAAAGTAAAATCTGATGAATTAAGAGGTTTTAATGGTTGTTTGACAGACTTTATTTGTGTTTTCAGCCAACTGTAAACATATTCTCTGAGAAAATGGATGGCATTCATGCCCAGTGGCACATAGGGAAGTTTAAAGATCGTGTCACTTTACTCTACTCCTGGAATTTCACTCTGCCACCAGACTTGTTCGAATTTGCCCACTGAAACCCATGTACTCATCGCTTGACCCAATCAGAGACTATGCCCTGTTCAACACCAGAAACCTATAGATACATGTATTTGGGAAATAACCATTTTAAAGAGGTCTTAATCTACACCTTGATGATGTTACCAATGATAGCCCTAGTAGATAAGATAATACACAGAACTGTCTTTTAGATTGTCCAGGATGTGACATCCCTCAGCCAATGTGTTTGACCTCAGAAATGTTCGAGCAGACTATACTGAGAGATTGGAGCATGATGTTCTCCAAAATACCAAGATTTTTGGAGACCAATATGCTCCAACCATTTGTAAAGCTTTTTAAATCAAGGCCGTTGTAAAGAACTTTCAGTCCCATGCCATGTTACTAGAGCTCTGGCTGTTGTACCGTTATTAAAACGTTAAAGAGGAGGTAAGTATTTTTTTTTCGCTTTCCAGATATATAGGTAACAGAAAAGGGCAGAATTAATGGTGGCCAATATTGCCTGGGAGTCCAACTGCCATCGGTTTCCAGGAGGCAGGAACACGTCGGGGAGATTGAGTAAATCACACCATTCAATAATGTTTTTTTATTTTTTTTTATTGCGTTGTGTGATGTCACCCATTGTGTACAACCGGATTTGAACACATGATCTGCCCATTTGAAATAGTTAATATTTAATATTGAAATGAAAAAAAACAAAAACTTTTTATTATGTTTAAGTAATATTTTTTTTTCTTTTTCTTTAAGCTCTTTGTGGAGAACCAGACAGCTTCCAGTGTAACAATGGAATCTGTGTGCCCGACAAATTGCTGTGCAATGGATACAATGACTGTGATGACTGGAGCGACGAGGTACATTGCAGTAAGTCAGTGTAATTTTAGGATTTTTATCATCTAGGCCTGGAATGTCCAAGTGCGCAGATTGGGTTAAATGTGTCATTCATGAAATCTGCTTACATTCGTAACATCCCCTGGATGTTGGGCAAAAGTAACATCCCCAGGCCATACTTGAAAAACAGAGTAATCTTAATGTACCTTCACTGGTTAAATACTTTGTTATTATTATTATTAGCAGAAAGGCTAATTGCAAAGTCTTCTGGCCATTACCCGCCTCATACAACATGTGGCTCCTTTGTGTAATGTCAGCCAACAACTCCTCATACTAAATCAATAAAAGGTATGTGTAAAACAAATTAAAGATGAAAGTAAATTTTAGACCATTTGAAGTGGTAATTTAAAATAAGTTAGCATTTTTTTAAAATTTTTATATGAGGTTTTTGAGTTCTGTTTACGATTACTTTCTGTCTTACTCAATACTTTCCTTAGGCATTTTCCAGCCAATTGTCATTCTGTAATTCCTAGTTAGAGACTACAGTTGTAGATAAGTTGAAGAAAATTCTAAAACAGGAAATTGTTTAGCGATGATTCTTAAAAATAAAACCTAGTATGAAATCTTGTAATTATATGAACAGCATACGCATGTTCAGAAAGTTGCAAGGAGATGATCTTTGTTTAAATGTTTCTCTAGTATGATGTCTAATACGCCCTTTCTATTGCAGAATATAGGAAACATTACAGTGTGTACTAAATGACTGATTATATAGAGAAGTATTTTTATAGAGAAGTATTGGGACACAGGTTGCCTGCATTTGGTAATCACAGCTCTCTGTCTGCAGTACCTTTCATAGAAACCAATGCTTCTCTATGAGAAACCTTCGTCTACGTTGTACAATTCATCAGGACTAGGTCCTAACGAATATAATATGTCTTTTGCTACCAATGGGCATCCTCTAAAATTGAGGAGCACTGTCCTAGTAAGTAAATTAGTTTGCAGAAGGTATTTTACTCTAAAGTCAATTAAAGGTTTAGTTTAAAAAAAAAAAAAAAAAGTGTCCATATATTGGAACAAATTTGTAGAACAATCTCAACATTAATTTAGAGCAGTCTTTCTTCACGAATTGTCATTCTTTAACACGTTTGCACCGAGTGACATGCTAGGGCCGTCAGAAACAACTGTACCTAGAGGATTGTTGTTCCACCACGTCATGGTTTACAGATCACAGTATGGAAACATGTATGTCGTGGTCGGCCAGTAAATGCCGATACCAGGACAGTCGCCGTCGGTATCAGACATTTAGTCTCAGAGAGTGATCGCAAGTGTAAACCTACCATTACACTAAAATATTGGTCATAAACACCCCCTAAGGTTTTACATTTCATTTTTTTTTCCCTATGACTAATCATTTGTCATTAAAATAGGCTAAAATAGCACATTGATTTGAATTTAAGCTGGCATTAAATCCAATCGCAATTCAATAACAAATATTGTCTGAAACCAGTCAATATTTATCGACCATTTTCAGCCAGTAGAATGTAACCAAGAACCATCTTAGATAGTATTCATGTATTGGATTTAAAAAAAAAATAAAAAAATTTTAAACCATTATTTAATTATGATTTTCATTATTTATGAAGTCTTATTTTTTTCTGTGGAAATGTCTGAAGCTATACTGCAAAGGACAGTGAAGTACAACCCCAATTCTTAAACACTGCGGTGTGTGTTTGACAGTTTCCTTAATACATGCTGAATGCTTTATTGACTCTGTGATTTACAAAAGCTTAAATGACACTGAACCAGATAATTGGATGAAGATCCCAATGAATTACTGCTTCTTTATCAAGCATAATCCGACTGCCACTCTTCTCAGAACACATGGTACATAATTACCCTGACACTTGGAGAAGGCTGCTAATTTGTATAATGTCATATGTACTTAGTATAATAAATAGATGAAGACAACTTTCATTTAAAAAGGAAAAAGGAAAAGATTATTTAAAGGGACGCTCCAGCACTTTACACCATATGCACCAATACTTAAAAATATTGTTATAGACAGAAATATAAATAGATTCAGTACATATACATATATATCCCTTTTTTTTATGTGTTTGTTTTATTTATTCATTCGTTTTGTTAAATAAGGATAGTTGCACACACATTTACACCTACTATAATGGGAAAATTCGGAACAGGTTTTTATTTTTAGTGGAATAATATAGTGTCACTTCCTGATTGGGTCACAACATTTCTTGTTGAAATATGCAACATTACTTTTTATAATGATTAGATGTGCTTTTATTTTTCAGCAAGTAAAAAATGATCAGTTTTTTTTTTTCTGTGTGTGATAGCCGTCATGTGATTAGGCACATGGTTGTAGTTTGGGTGATTGGATTGTCCATTTTAGTGGAAGAGTCTGCAAGGCATTCGCTACTCAAATGAAAATTTGAGGTTTTTTTTTTTTTTTTTTTTATAATTCTTTATTTTTTCTTGTGCATATGAATATACATGACATATAATCCTGCAGAGCCACAACAGCTTTAACAGGCGCATTAAGAGTATTGGTCAATGTGGCTTGCAGTAGACCACACAATTTTATATTTTATAACATAGAACAGGCTAAACAGGCTGCGTATAGAATATGATTAGTGACTTAGTTTAGTTACATCGTATGAAAACAGCATGATTAGTCTCGAGGAGTTGTACATCATATCACACATTCTGCATTGTTTATGTTACTATACATGCGTGTCTAGAGGACCTGCTCGAACATGAGACAGATTATACGATTCATGAGACATATGAAAATATGAAAAGAAAACCTCAGGCATACTCATAGATTATCATCATAGATTATCAGTAAGCTTTCTATTAGTTGTGATGAACGATTAGTTGTTACAGAAGATTATTTTGCCCCTGAGACCTCCCAAACCAGGTAAGCAAAGGAACCCTGCCCCCCATGCTGATCTAGAGTTAATGAGGGAAGGCACATGTTAATTACAGACAGCAGACATCAATAGTCCCAATGAGAGGGCCCAAGGTATACGTTAAGACTGCATGATATTAAGTGTTACAGCATGGTGGTGGCAGATGACCCAGGAATCTCCGGAACCTGCCGTTAGTGTCCTCCTCCAGCTGTAGGCTGCTTTGCCCATGTATTCCGCCTGCAAGATGGAGAGTTCATGTGAACTGTTGTCCCCTTGTGGACAGGCTGTCATCGGTTGCCGTGGCCCTGTTGTGAAGGCGTATCATGCTGGAGTCCATCTGTGGAGTGTCACTTCTTGCCGGGTCGGCCCGAAGGTAAGTTCTTTGATGAGGGGTGGTGTGGGCTATCTCTGAGCTTCGTTCACCGATTTTGGTGCTTATCGGGTGGGCACTGTGGGGGGTTTGGCCAGCCGGGAGGGAGAGTCTACATGCCTCTGGGTTTGGGCGTTCAGAGTTGAGTTTGCCACCATTTTACACGCGGCTCCGGGTTCCATCCTTAGTAGTGTGGGGATAGGTCCCTGCCGCAGGTTCACCGCTGCTGCAGGGGTCTCGGGGCATGGACCGGGATAACCCCCACCGGCCCAAGAGGGGGAGACGGGGCCTGCTCCACAAACTTGT
>OW240917.1:71609203-71712485 GCA_933207985.1 Pelobates cultripes | reverse complement strand
GCATGCAGAGGGAGGAGACACTGAATGTTTGGATGCATTTTAGGCAGCCAAGACCCAGGAAGGATCTCTAACAGCCATCTGAGGAGTGGCCAGTGAAGTTATCACTAGGCTGTAATGTAAACACTGCTTTTTCTCTGAAAAGACATTGTTTACAGCAAAAAGCCTGAAGGTAATGATTCTACTCACAGAACAAATTCAATAAGCTGTAGTTGTTCTGGTGACTACAGTGTCCCTTTAATTATTTCCAGAGACCAATACTCTGAACAGAACTGAAGATGTACACAAACAACTTTGAAATCCGCTAATCAACACACCCCTGGACTTTAACACTTGCAGTCTTGAGATCAACATGTCCAACCATTAAGACTGCATTGAACAGAACAAGAAGCTCATTACTTGTCGCTAAGCTAATTCCTGGAGCGTGCAAAGCTTAAAGGGACACTATAGTCACTACATGTATTCCTGACCCTATAGTGTTAACACGACCATCTAGCCCCCCTGGGCCCCTCATGCCTCCATAAATATAGTATAATTATTATTCTTGCTTTATATAGCGCCAACAGATTCTATAGCGCTTTACAACACTATTAGAGGGGGGATTTGACTATAACTAGGACAATTACAAGAAAACTCACAGAAACGAAGGGTTGAAGGGGGCCCTGCTCAAACAAGCTTACAGTCTATAGGAGGTGGGGTATAAAACACATTAGGACAGGGAATAGAAGTCAAAATAGGTGGGAGTGAAGCAGAGCTGGAGGAGAGAGTAGCGTGCTGCCCTTTAGGAGAGAGCAAGAGACAGGTATGTGAGGTAGAGGTTAGTCTCGGAGGCCATAGGCTTTCCTAAAGAAATTAGTTTTAAGGCACTTCTTAAATGATTGAAGACTTGGAGAGAGTCTGATGATGGTAGGCAGGCTATTCCATAGGATGGGAGCCGGCCCGCGAAAAGTCCTGCAAGCGCGAGTTGGCTGTACGGGTACGAGCAGCGGACAGAAGAAGGTCACGGGCAGAGCGGAGAGATCGAGAAGGGGCACACCTATGGATCTGTGAGGAGATATGAGGGGCTAAGATTATTCAGTGCTTTATAGGTATGGGTTAGCACTTTTAATTGACTCCTATAGGATACAGGAAGCCAATGTAAGGACTGACAGAGGGGTGAGGTGTTAGAGGACCGACTAGAGAGGAAAATCAGTCTGGCGGCAGCATTCATCACAGACTGTAGCGGGGCAATACAGCTATAGGGAAGACCAATTAGGAGAGAGTTACAGTAGTCCATGCGAGAGATTACTAGAGCATGGACAAGCTCTTTAGTAGCATCTTGTGTAAGAAAGGGGCGGATGCGGGCAATGTTTTTGAGGTGGAATTGGCATGATTTGACAACAGACCGGATGCTCAAAGGTGAGGCCAGAATCAAAGGTAACACCAAGACAATGTGCTTGTAAGGATGGGCTGATATGGGTGCCACCAATCTAAAGGGAGAGCGAGAGAGGAGGATTAATATTAGGAGGAGGAAAGACAAGAAGTTCTGTTTTGGAAAGATTCAGTTTCAGAAAGCGGGAGGACATCCAATCAGAGATAGAAGAAAGGCAAGAGGTGACACGTTGCAGGACATCAGGGGAGAGGTCTGGGGAAGAGAGATAAATCTGGGTGTCATCAGCGTACAGGTGGTATTTGAATCCAAAAGAGGTAGTAAGCTTGCCAAGAGAGGCAGTGTAAAGAGAAAAAAGCAGGGGACCAAGGACAGAACCTTGAGGGACTCCAACTGTGACAGGACGAACGGTGGAGGTATCATTAGAAAAGGAGACGCTGAATGCGCGTTGGGAGAGATAGGAAGAAAACCATGAGAGGACAGAGTCACAGAGACAGAGTGATTGAAGAGTTTGGAGAAGGAGAACATGATCAACAGTGTCAAAAGCAGCGGAGAGGTCAAGAAGAATTAATATGGAGTAGAGACCTTTGGATTAAGCTGTGATGAGGTCATTAGTGACTTTGATAAGGGCAGTCTCAGTAGAGTAGAGGGGGCGGAAGCCGGACTGAAGACGGTCGAGGAGAGAGTAGGAATTGAGGAAACAGGCCAGACAGGTGAAGACTAGTCTTTCAAGAAGCTTTGAGAAAAAAGGGAGCAGGGAAATAGGACGATAATGAGAGGGGGAGGTTGGGTCGAGATATGTTTTTTTTTAAGATGGGTACTAAAGTAGCATGTTTCAGGACAGCAGGAACAGTGCCAGAAGAAAGAGAGCAGTTGAAGATGTGTGTTAAGGAGGGCACAAGACAAGAAGAGAGAGATCTAATAAGGTGAGACGGGACAGGATCAAGCGGGCAAGTGGTGGCGCGAGAGGAAAGGATAAGTGCAGCCACCTCTTGTTCAGTAGCCTGGGAGAAGGTCGGAAGGGTTGGAGAGGCATGATCCAGGGGAGGTTGAAAAGGTGAGGGGCAAGGTGGTGAGAATTCTTTCCTTGTCTGATCAATCTTGTTAGTAAAGTAGCAAGCAAGACTATCAGCTGTAGGGTTAGTTTGGGGGGTGGCCACAGCAGGGCAAAGAAGAGAGTTAAAGGTATCAAAGAGACGCCTGGGATTGTGGGAGCATGAACGAATAAGAGAAGAAAAGTATGACTGTTTGCAGGGCCGGCCTTAGGGGTGTGCGAGCTGTGCGACCGCACAGGGCGCCATGGAACAGGGGGCGCCCTGTGGCCGACACAGCTCACTCATGGCCGGCCTCCACCCGGGTCTATTAAAAAAAAAAAATAAAATAAAAAAAATCGCGGCAGAGGGGGCGGGGTTTACCGAGCGGCGGAGGCGGGGCTTATCGAGAGGCGGAGACGGGGCTAATACCTCCCGAAGCCCCTGCTGTACAGGAAGAGGGAAAGATGCTTCACCATCAGCCAACTGCATCCACTGGAAAGAGGTAAGTGTGTGTGTGTGACTGTTTGCCTGTTTGTGTGACTGTCTGTGTGTGTGTGTGACTGTCTGTGTGACTGCCTGTGTGCGTGTGACTGTCTGTGTGTGTGTGTGTGTGACTGTCTGTGTGACTGCCTGTCCTTGTGTGTGTGTGTGTGACTGTCTGTCTCTGTGTGTGTGTGTGACTGTCTCTGTGTGTGCCTGCCTGTGTGTGACTGTCTGTGTGTGTGACTGTCTGTGTGTGTGACTGTCTGTCTGTGTGACTGCCCATGTATGTGACTGCCTGTGTGTGTGACTGTCTGTCTGTGTGACTGCCTGTGTGTGTGAGACTGTCTGTCTGTGTGAGACTGTCTGTGTGTGTGACTGTCTGCCTGTGTGACTACCTGTGTGTGTGACTGCCTGTATGTGACTGCCTGCCTGCCTGTGTGTGTCTGTCTGTAACTATCTGTCTGTGTGTGACTGCCTGCCTGTGTGTGTGACTTTCTATCTGTGTGTTACTGTGTGTCTGTCTGTGTGTGTGACTGCCTATGTGACTGTCTGTCTGTGTGTGTCGCTGTAGCTGTGCCATTGTTTGTGCCTGTGCCTGTATGTGTGACTGCCTTTAACTGGGTGTGTGTGTACATGCCTGTAACCGAGTTTAAATTTCCCCCACCCCTTCCTGTCAAGGCCGCACTTTGACTGACAGACGCTCACTCACTGACAGACGCACACTCACTGACAGACACACACTCTCATATACACTGACAAACAATAACATACACACATACACTATTACTTGGACACACACTGACAGATGCACACTCTCACTGACAGACGCAAGCACTCACTGAAAGATGCACGACTCCACTGACCGACACATACACACTGACTGACACACACTCACTGACCGACACACACTCACTGACCGACACACACTCACTGACCTACACATACACACTCACTGACCTACACACTCACTGACCGACACACACTCACTGACCGACACATACACACTCACTGACCTACACACTCACTGACCGACACACACTCACTGACGACACATACACACTCACTGACGACACATACACACTCACTGACTGACACATACACACTCACTGACTGACACATACACACTCACTGACCAACACACACATTCACTCACAGACACACACACATTCACTCACAGACACACACACATTCACTTACAGACACACACAATTACACACTTACAGACACACACACATTCACTTCAAAATAAACACTCACAGACACACACATTTCCACTAACACTCACAAACTAATATTTTTTACATTTATTTTAAACCCACCCAGCCTCCCTGGGAAAGCTGGAGTGGATTTCTTACCAGCAGTCCAGTGTGGCTGCTGGGCAGGCAGGCAGGCAGGGGGCGCACAGGCTGAGTAAGCAGCGCTTAGTGATGCCGGGAGCCGGACTGACGTCATATTCTGGCTCCCGGCTTCATTAAGCGGCGCAGAGGAAGCTGAGCAGAAGAGCTCAGGTGAGTATGCTCCTTCGCTGCCCGCTGCCAGCCTTGGGGGGGCTCAAAAGTGGCCAGCCGGTCAGCTCTTGAGCCCCCCAGGATGCGAGGCAAGCAAGGGATCTGCCTGGGGTTTGGAGGGATGCTTTTTTTTGCCGCCCCCTGCAAAGTGGCGCCCAAGGCAGATGCCTTGTTTGCCTCGTGATACACACGTCCCCGGTGCCTGTGTGTGTTACTGTATTCAGGCAACTTGGTGGGAGGTGGGGGGGGCGCCGTGAAGACTTTTTGCACAGGGCGCCTAATTGCCTAAGGCCGGCCCTGACTGTTTGGCAATGGCAAGGGCTGTGCTGTATGAATGCAATATGAATTTGTAGTGTAGAAAGTCTGACTCGGTGTGAGACTTCCTCCAGCAGCGTTCAGCAGAACGAGAACATTTTTGCAGGTAGCGTGTTGATTTAGTGTGCCATGGTTGGGGGCGTGTCCTCCTTGCGGTGTGTATTCGGAGAGGGGCTGCAGCGTCCAGGGCTGAGGTGAGGGTAGAGTTATATGAAGAGATAGCCAGTGAGGGACATGAGTGAGCAGGAATGGATAATAGTTGGGAATTGATATCAGCTGACAGCTGCTGGAGGTTTATAGAACTCAGATTCCTTCTGAGTTGAGGGGGGTTAGGTTGAGGTTGTTAGGGGAGGGGGCTATTGAGAGCAAATGATAGGAAATGATGATCTGAGAGAGGAAATGGAGTGTTGCAGATGGTAGAGACTGTACAATCATGAGTGAAAATAAGGTCTAGAGTATTGCCTGCTATATGGGTGGGGGAATTAGCCCACTGTGATAGCCCAAGGGAGGAGGTAATAGAAATAAGTTTTGAGGCTGCTGAGGTCAAGGGTGAGTTAATGGGAATGTTGAAATCTCCAAGAATTGCAGATGGAATGTTAGAGGAGAGGAAGTAAGGAAGTCAGGCAGCAAAGTGGTCAAGGAAGAGAAGTGGTGAACCAGGGGGACGATAGATAACCGCAATGTTAGCAGAGATGGGTTTAAAAAGGCGGATTGAATGAATCTCAAATGATGAAGTAGAAATCTTACTGTATTCAAGCCAGAAGCTGTAAATCAGCATGCTGTTAGACTCAGGAAAAACAAGCAGTATGCTGACATGTGATAGCCTGATCCAATCACAGTGCTTCCCCATAGGATTGGCTGAGACTGACAAGGAGGCAGATCAGGGGCAGAGCCAGCATGATTCAAACACAGCCCTGGCCAATCAGCATCTCCTCATACAGATGAATTGAATTGAGGAAATTTCAGTGTCTGCATGCAGTGGGAGGAGATACTGAATCACAGCATGCTTGTGCACAGCAGATCCCTCTGGTTCACTCTGAGTGACTGCAACTGGAGGTGATCCTAGCTTTCAATGTAAGCACTGTATTTTCTCAGAGAAAGGCTGCAGGGAGCTATAGTTCTCAACCTAATTAAGCTGAAGTTGTTCAGGTGACTACAGTGTCCCTTTAAGGCTGATGATGGAATGCATGTGATTTTTCACAAAAATAAGGAACTTAGTGTATCCCGGCTTCAGCATTCTGAGGAAGCCTATTTCTGTGTAAGCCATATGCCAGCAAAAGAGTTGGACTGTAGGTACCAGTAGATGGTAAAATGGTTTAACCTGGACATGTCTTTACACCACAACAACTACAATGCGCTGTGGTGATTATGATGAGATGACTATGCTGTTAACTGTAAATCATAATCCATAAGTTTACCTTGCAGAATTTTGCCCATGAGATTTGATTGTCAGTCGGGGTTACTTGTAGACCTTGAAAACAGACAGACGCATTTGAGGGTTTGTTCATTAAACAGAGAGTGAAACAATTGTTCAACTATACTGAATTGCAATATTTTCCACATATTCTATTAGTGAACACTTTTCAACAAGCTTTTATAACTTATGGCACAATATTGTTTAGTGAGTAGACCCCACGGTGTGTAATATACCATATAATTAGTGATGTCGCAAACCGTTCGCAAACTTTTCGCGAACTGTTCGTGGCGAACTCCGGTTGGCTGACACATCCCGACCAATCTCCAGCAGACCCTCCCTCCCAGACCCTACCACCTCCTGGACAGCATCCATGTTGAAGCTGTCTTCAACATGGATGCTACCTAATATGGAAAGTCTACCTAATATGTCATCAGCACATATCACCTCTGAAACGTAATGTAGAGGGAAATATAAAAATTGTGCTCACTGCTCTTTTATCACAACATTATAACTTCAATGAAAGCATAAACATGCACATTTCATACATTTTCTGAATTTACTATTTATGTGACAATGTATATACCACCTTGGTACGTAGAATGCCAATAAATCCTACCAGCTTTAATAATGGGGTTACATATATAGTGGGGAAAATTTAAGTGCAACAATCTAACAGACATTTTCCGGTTGCCTAATTGCCTATTTCAATCAAATATGCACATACGCGGTTACTGAATGACAGCACTAGACAAAGAATAGTTGATTTTTTTTTTACCGATGAGTTTTTCTCCCAACATGTTAAGTTGTTCTGAATTCAGTCCCCGTCCTACATATGATGAAAACTGCCAGCTTAATACCTCCAGAAGCTGATTAAGGCTGGCTGTTGGTGGGCTGGCAAAGAAGGACAGATTCTGCTGTAATACACAGAAATGACAATAAAACATTAACTATATCACTGAAGTATAGTGTAATTTTACCATTATAGATAACCATGTGTGCTAGTCAAATGGACACAGTAAAGAGGCAGAGTAACCACAGGCAAAGAGTGATAAAACATCCCACTATATTACATGCCTGGACCAATGGACAAAGTCACTAAGTGAACAGCCAATTCATTTGGCAGTAATATACACTTTAAGTATTTTTCTTATGCACCCTTAACCCAGGACGAGCACCCTGATAGAATCGTGATGTTTGCATTCCATACACTATCTAAACAAAATAATTTCATATATGAAAACGGCAAGCCCGTAAAAGTACCCTATCCATTTTAATATTTTCACTTGCTAAAGGACCTTATCTGCTATAATCCTAGCCCATCCACAGCCTAGTTCGTGGTGAGAAATTGTAATTATAATTCACAAAAAGCAGGAAGATCAAGAGATTGATCAACACTGGGTTTCAAACTTAAATGTGTGCATGTAGTAACAAATAAATCAGCAGAATCAGTGTGTTAAATTTAACAGAGGGTTTCACTTACATACTGGGCTGCTGTATTCATTTGAGGTTCTGCTGTAAAGAGATTGTACCAAATGATAGAAGCCCAAGCACTCGGTAACTGGCTGACGTTGGAGATCATCACCACAGGCAGTGAATTCGTCTGTGAAAAGAATAATATATGTTAATGCATAAAACTACTAGATGTTTACTATCCAGTGAATTATGGTGTGTTGACAACAGAGTGAGAAGGTTTAGGCTAATTACAACTATTCTGATATCAATTTTGCTGAGTTGACAGCACGACAACACAAGAAAATTCTAATTCTGGAAAAAATGGTTATGCCTCACAAAAGTGAGTAAATGTTATGTTTTTGTAGCTTTAAATGTAGTCTTTGGTTTATTGATGTGTAGACAACTTAACAGTTAGATTGATTACTAGGAGAACGTGGAAATGCCTCTAATCTTGTCTTTCTGGACTTGACACTTGATCATAAAAGTAAAACAGAAAGCTAGAAGCATCATTCTCCTTCAACAAAGCAGAGACTGTAACCAGGGGATCCAACATGTAAAAAGAAGAATAAATATTCTTTAATAAAAACAGCCTTTTTTTCTAATGTGTGAAAATTAAATTTATAAGGAGTCTATTCACTTAACTCAGAATTCTGAAAAATGAAAATCAAAATGGTAAAATTTAGACAAAATCAGCTGATACAATTCTCCAACTTAGCTATGGTCAAAGTCTATTTTTAGTTTAAATATTGCAAATTGGATTTCAATTAACTACAATCTAAATAGTGACCCCAAAGGATTCTTACATTTTTTTTAAATCATCTGGCCCTTTGAGAGGAAACAAACCTGTTATTCCATGTCTTAAAATAAGTTTTATAAGGATAGTGTAACAATAAAGGTAAGTCAATAGTCAAGAACAAATCCCTGTAAGACGCTTAACGTTTATGGAGGAACCCAAGATGCAGGAGGGTTAGGCTAACATTGGTCATTGTTACAGCCATTGTACTTATATATAATGGCAATGATAATATTAATCTAGCATCTAACACCTTACAGGCATTTGAGTGGTTGCTGACATTTCCAAAAAAAAGATGTCTCAGAGAGGAATAATAACATTATACCAATATATTCAGGGCCAATACAAACAGCTCTCTGCTAATCAGTTCATTACTATAACTGTAGTATGTTCCATATTTGTAAACATGGCAAAACATGAAAGGTATGATATACATTCACATATTTAAACTAAACAAATTAAAATATAAAGAAAAATTAAATTAGCAAGAGAGTGTAAGGCCCCTTGTGGTTTGGCCATTGTAACTCAGGGTTATGTCTGAAGGCTCTCTTTTCTCTTTTTCTCTCTTTTATCAAACAATCAAGTCCAAGCAGGATCACACAGTCGAGAACCCAAACGAATAGTTTTCTTCATCACAATATAAAAACATGAATAAAACAAATAATAGACATGTCTCAATCTCTCAAGTGCATCCTATAGACCAGTGATGGCGAACCTATGGCACGCGTGCCACAGGTGGCACGCCAGACCCTCTCTGTGGGCACGTGGCCATAGGTCACTATGCAGGCGCCTACTCTGCTTCCCTGTCACATACTTACCTCCACGGACCACCAGGGATAGCTGTCCCCACCCCCCCCCCGCTTCACCAAAGGTAAGAAGAAGGGAGGGGGGGGTAAAGATTTAATGTACCTTTTTTAATGTATCTTTACCCCTACACCCCCCACACACACAGTACCCCTACCCCCACACACAGCACCCATACCCCCACACACAGCACCCCTACCCCCCACTCCCAGTACCCCTACCCCCACACACAGCACCCCTACCCCTTCACACACAGCACCACTCACACACACAGCACCCCTCAGACATACACACACACAGCGCTCCACACACACTCAACACACAAACATATACACTGCACCCCTCTGTGCAGTATGTGTGTGTATTCAGCAGTCTGTATGTGTGTGTATTCAGCAGTCTGTGTGCGTGTATGTATGTATTCAGCAATATAATAAAACTTAGTAGATATACACCAAACAAATTGGTAGAATATCTTTCTAAGATTAAAAATAAAAATAAAGATTGGATATGGCTACCATAACCACTGTATCACTAGTATAAAATAACCACCACCAGGGGTTAGACAATCAAAATGAAACACACTAATTGAAATAAATCAATTAAAAATACACAGGATTCAGTGGAAATGGGAATGTATAGAGCACTTCACAATAAATGTATTCAGCAAACTGTGTATGTATTCAGCAGTCTGTGTGTATTAAGCAGTGTGTGTATTCAGCGGACTGTGTGTGTGTGTGTATGTATTCAGCAGTCTGTGTGTATATGTATTCAGCAGTCTGTGTGTTTGTGTGTGTGTGTGTGTATGTATGTCTGTGTGTGTATTCAGCAGACTGTGTATTCAGCGGACTGTGTGTGTGTATTCAGCAGTCTGTGTGTGTGTGTGTGTGTATTCAGCAGACTGTGTGTATGTATTCAGCAGTCTGTGTATATGTATTCAGCAGTCTGTGTGTGTGTGTGTGTATGTATGTCTGTGTGTGTATTCAGCGGACTGTGTATTCAGCGGACTGTGTATTCAGCGGACTGTGTGTGTGTATTCAACAGTCTGTGTGTTTTCAGCAGTCTCTGAGTGTGTATTCAGAGGTCTGCCTGTATGCGTATTCAGCAGTGTGTGTATTTAGTAGTCTGTGTGTATGTATTAAACAGTCAGTGTGTGAATGTGTTCAGCAGTCTGTGTATATGTATTCAGCAGTCTGTGTGTGTGTGTGTGTGTACTCAGCAGTCTGTGTGTGTGTTTTCAGCAGTCTCTGAGTGTGTATTCAGCAGTCTGCCTGTATGCGTATTCAGCAGTGTGTGTATTTAGTAGTCTGTGTGTATGTATTAAACAGTCGGTGTGTGAATGTGTTCAGCAGTCTGTGTGTATGTATTGCATTTGTTGGAGATACTAATAAATATAAGCTTAATTTGATCTATTTATATCATTATTTAAAATTTGTATCATTGAACTCTGTATCATTTGTTATTGCGTTCTTCTTTTAAAACAAAAGTTGTTAGTTCAGACAACTGTACGAGTTGTTTTTTCTAAACTTAAACCTCAGTATTCAGGTTTAATTGTCATGTTGGCACTTTAAGGGGAAAAAAAGTTGGCATGTATTGCAGTTTGGGCACTCGGGCTCAAAAAGGTTCACCATCACTGCTATAGACTATGGTAAGGGTTTGGATATGGGATATGTTAGATGTATCCACCTTTTAGATGTTCAGATAGGCAAGGGGTTACAACCTGCTACTAGTTCAGCAGTATGCTCCAATGTGATTTTACTGTGCTTTGAAAATAACCATCTAAGGAGAGAATATATTATTTCCATATAGAGAGTAATATTGTAATAATTCATTATTTATTATTTAATGTGTTTATTCAATCCATCTTGAAGAAATGGCGCAGCTTAGTTTAGAAAAGTGTCAGGGGGACAGTGTCTGGTTGGTTCCAGTGTAGTAAAATAGTTTTGAGTCCTACTGCAGTTATTAATAGTTCAAATTTCTTAGTAAGGATTTTTGTTGATGGGAAAGTGTTCAAAAAGAGGCAAATCTGGAGTAGTAGAGAAAAAGAGTAGATTATGGGTTTTGAGATACCACTTCACCATATTCCAGAATGTTTGAATATCTCAGTAACAGTGATATATATCTGTAGTACCTGAAGGGCATTTATAACAAGTCACTGACTCATTTTATATAATTTGTAGTGTGTACAATAAGCAAGGTATAGTAATTTAAGGTCATTTCATGATATGTGACAAATGGTAGGAATGTAACTAAGTATACATATTGTTTAAGTGTTGTAGGCATCGTGATAGGCCGGTATTTAGGTCACTCCAGTCGGTAACATATCTGAGTAGAAAGTAGAGACGTGAGATAGAGTCTTCCTTGCCATACGCTTTACAATTCACACTTCTTACAGGTTGTTAAAGTAATGCCAAACTTAGCTTTAATGCTTTATATTAGCCCTAAGCCTTGGCCTTGTGGCTGATCAAGATGTGATGAATATGCATCTTTGGAAGCTGTCACTAGTCTCTACATTAGCACTTTGTTGACTTATAGTAATGGGAAGTGAGATGGTGATGTTAATAATAATCTCACTGGGCGAGCAAATTCTGGCACTGGTCGAGTTGATGGTCCAATTGTTTCCATTAAATGAGGTAAAACTACTGCAGATACAGATGGACTCAGACAAGGTGGCAAGTGCACAGCAGGTTCATAAAATAGTGAACTACTACCTCTCGTCTCCAGGTAGCAAAACCTTACAGCATTTGGGTGGGTCCTTGCTCTGGGCACCATAAAACACAAAAGCTGTAACACTCGAACTCTTGTAATTCTTCTATACCATTAGTCGATTTTCTGCTGGAACAAACTTAAACATATGTCTGGAATGGTGAGGGAAAGACCAATATCATAATCACTAGGTTTCTTACCACCACCACCAAGACCATAAATTGGGGACACTACTTGTTCCTCTGCCTCTTCAGTAAAGAGTGCCACTGATGGCACCAACATTTTGTATGAAGTGAAATAAATAATTTCACCAATAAATATATGTGGCTAATCAATGCAAACATACTTTTATTTTAAACTTTACTGAATGCAATTCTTCAGTTGCCATATGAGAACCCTTAGTTGCTTCTTTGGGAGGCTACAAGAAATATTGGGCATCACACTTGCAACAGCAAAAAGTCCTTTGCTTCAGCGATCCCTTGCTCTTAGCATCATAAAACACAGAAGCTGCAAAACTCGAACTAGCTGTGGTAGAAGGAGCTACAGTACCAATCAAAGTTGCGGCAGAAGATATTGCAACATGAAATGTTATGAATTTCTTCTTCGAATTAGGACATAACATTGATGATGGTGGGTTTGTTTTTCTTATTACAATAAATTAGACATCTGAATGATTGTGCATTTTGTAAACTAGCACAACTTTATTCAGTAAAAATAGGTGTTTGTGTTGCAAAATAGGTTAATGCTTGGTGGATTTACTACTGTAATGTTATTGTGAGTGATAAAAAATTACACAACTAGAGGGGCAGGAAAAACCTGACCCCATAGTCAAGAGTGGACTAAATTGGTAATATGGGCTTAACCCAGAAAAGACAAAATTGAAAAAAGAATAACAAATCTTTCTTTGAAAAAAGGGTGTCCCAAGTCAAAAGACTATGGGTAAGGATTCTCAAAAAAAAGGTTAGATTACCCACATATAACATGTATAACCCACTATAATTGGTACGAAACAAAACATTTTAATATAAACTTTATTAGTATTTAAAGGGCATATCTACATAATAGTGAAAAAGAAAAAAAAAGGCAAAGTGAAAAACACAAAAGTGAGTTGTGAAAAGTTTAATATTAAAGGAACACTATAGTCACCTAAATTACTTTAGCTAAATAAAGCAGTTTTAGTGTATAGATCATTCCCCTGCAATTTCACTGCTCTATTCACTGTCATTTAGGAGTAAAATCACTTTGTTTCTGTTTATGCAGCCCTAACCACACCTCCCCTGGCTATGACTGACAGAGCCTGCATGAAAAAAAACAAAACAAAAAAAAACTGGTTTCACTTTCAAACAGATGTAATTTACCTTAACCAATTGTATCTCAATATCTAAATTTAACTTTAATCACATACAGGAGGCTCTTGCAGGGTCTAGCAAGCTATTAACATAGCAGGGGATAAGAAAATATTAATTAAACAGAACTTGCAATAAAGAAAGCCTAAATAGGGCTCTCTTTACAGGAAGTGTTTATGGAAGGCTGTGCAAGTCACATGCAGGGAGGTGTGACTAGGGTTCATAAACAAAAGGATTTAACTCCTAAATGGCAGAGGATTGAGCAGTGAGGCTGCAGGGGTATGTTCTATACACCAAAACTGCTACATTAAGCTAAAGTTGTTCAGGTGACTATAGTGTCCCTTTAAAAAGGAGAAACCTAGGGGGTCTGCCTATCTGGCTTGTATATATCAATCACAGCAAGCGTGAGAAATATACAAATTCTTGATCAACCCAATTTTAAAGATAGTATCAAGAAAGACAGCTGTTTAGTAATAAAATTGTTAAAAATGTTATTCCAAGTGGAAGGATAAAATGTAGCCAATTAAATAGCAGCAGTCTATGGGGATCAGAAGAATAAAGCTTAGCATTTAGATTCAAAATTAGATACATTGTGAAAATTGGAAATATTAAAGATATTCAAAAAGGTGAATAAAAGGTATGGGTAGATAAAATGATGTAAGATAATGGAAGTAAACTGGTATATTAGCAGAGTCTGATTATAGTTGCAAAGAAAAAGATTTAAAAAAACAAAAACAGAAGTCATCCAGAAGGGCTGGATCAAAATAAATATATATGAGAGGTATTAGTCTAGGTAGCTAATCTAGGTAAATACTGTGTCTGAAGGCACCTAAACCAGGGTTAAAGCATAGTCCATAGACTTCCTATTGAGATACCTTTGATGGCAGAGCCCCTAGGAAACACTTATAAAATAAAAATCTATTTTTTTTGCTCTCTCTTGTTTGGACAGGTGATGCAGCCCAAATTATTGTGCAGATCTCGTGTCCTTCATTGCAAACTAAGGTTCTCACTTGCCCCTACCAAAGAATAAATCTAAATAAAAACAGAACTGCCAATCAAGAACCCAAATGAGCATGCCCGACCTCATGCGAAGTCAGAATTTTGCCAGAACGACTTTCCAAGTCTTATTAATACTAGCTAATTTGTGGCATATGTCCTGATTGTATAGTCATTGCAATAAAATACACAGTGTGCTACTTTGATGTCACTGAGCACATCTCAAAATAAAAGTGAAAAACCTGTTCAATTCTAAGAATCAGAGATAAATATTATATAAAATGGTTTAAAATAAAAAACGATTCCAAATTAAGAAAATACAATCAGGTTATAGGAAATAGATAATATAGAAAATAAAAAAAAGTGAAGTAAAATAAATAGTTCAACCAATAAATATATACTTACTTCCAAGTCTATTGTTAATCCGTACAAACATACTTGTGTTTCAAAGCTTATTGAATGCAATTCTTCGGTTACCATATGAGAACCCTAGACAAAATGCATATTTTAATAAATTTTAATCTTGATAGTAAATCTTTGATCAAGGCAATTCAGCAGAACCATGCTCAAACATAACTAACTGTTTGTCATATAGGTTACAATATACAATACAATATAGTTACCATATTATACAGTTTGTAATAAAGAATTATTGGATTTTCCCATTTTTGTACTCAAGTTACTTCTTTTGTTCCACATAAAGCAAAAAACAACAACAAAACAAAAACATAAATGAAGAAAAAGGATGATAATATAATATATTATAGCTTCTGGTGTTAGTTTTGAGAACACGAGTGTGTAAATATTGGTTTCTTGCTCAACATTAAGAAAGTAAAATCAGTACATAACAAATTTTCTTTTTACAAAAATATTTTAAATGTAATTTCATGTAATTATTACAAAACACATAAATAAATTGTTGTAAAAATAGTACCATAATGTTTAACGGAACTGGGAAAATTCTTTAACACAGCTTGGCCGTTGTGGCCTAACGTGTGAAAAACGTGTTAATTTACCACAAGTCCCATTTTAAACAATACACCACAATGTTAATTTTCACCTGTTGACAGCACATACTATGGATCATTGCCTGGTTAAATTTAATAAAATATTTAAAACATATACCATAAAAATATGAACATACCTCATGACCTTTGGTGCTAGAGTTTGACTTGCTTTCCTTTGGTCTCTAAACAAACAAAAAACATATTTGAGTGATTTCAAAAATATACATTTTGGTGTATTTAAGTAAAAGTCAAGCAGGGTTATTTACTGAAGTACGAATTGTCAGGAATTCAAAGTGAATTTCCAATTTAAAGTCAAAGTTGCTGAAATGGAAAAAATTTCTAAGTCAGCTATGCTTTTTGTTCATAAATTTTGGCCTTATATTTAAAATTCACTTTGACATTACTTTAAATTCCCAACAATTCTCATTTAGCAAAAAAAACCCTGTTGGTATAATTCTTGTGTCCTTTATGAAAACTTATACTTATAAAAATTTTGGGGGAATTAACTGTGTAAATTCATAACACCCGTAACAGAATATGTTTGCTAAATGTATGTTGATAGTTTTTATTTGGTTGGAATGATTTGGCACATCACGGCCACATTGACCTGTATACTCTGTGATCAAGAATGTAAACCAGTGTTGTTGAATCAGTTTGTCATTAGGCATGGTACCATGTCTACATTGATCATTTAAACCTTGAATTAATTGGGAAAAAAATGATCAAATCTGAATATTGAAAAATTGGCTAAATTACATGTTGCTTAATAACCAATATGGTTTAATGTAATATGAGTAATTGCCTATCACTCATATCTAACGCAATTTAGGGTAAAACGGTGAATACAAAAAGGTCAAGTAAAGAGCAGAATAAAGATTGGTATAATAATATGGTAGAATCACAAATCCTATTCTAAAAGGACAACTGTCTTCTCAAGACTATTTTTTTTTTTAAATTATCCTTTCATTAAGTTTTGCTAGGAAATATATATTTTTTTTAAATATGCATAAAAATCAGAAAAACGTATCTTTATTTTTTAAATATGACAGTGTCCTTCAGCCATATACATGGGCATCCACAGGAGGGGGCAAGGGGCTTGTGCCTGCATTTTTCTTTTAAGATTGAGAATACACTGCAATACCGGCGCCGGACAGGTTTGTGGCGCTGTGTGTGGAGAGAGGCAGGAATAGGAAGCTTTATCTTATCCCTGCTTCTCTCTCCTGACTGAATCCGCAGGGGAGCAGCACAGAGTGCAGCCTGCAACTACCAGCCTGCAGGGACAGACTACAGAGACAGATGGAGGGGACAGCCTACAGATCAGGTACATGAGGCATAGGGGGCAGCCTACAGATCAGGTAAGAGAGTCATGGGGGGGCAGCCTACAGATCAGGTAAGTGAGGCATAGGGGGCAGCCTACAGATCAGGTAAGTGAGGCATGGGGGTAGCCTACAGATCAGGTAAGTGAGGCATGGGGGTAGCCTACAGATCAGGTAAGTGAGGCATGGGGGGCAGACTACATATCAGGTATGTGGGGTGTGGGGGGGGCAGCCTACAGATCAGGTAAGTGAGAGATGGGGGGACAGCCTACATATCAGGTAACTGAGGGATTGTGGGGACAGTCTACAGATCAGGTAAATAAGGGGGGGCAGCCTAAGATCAGGTAAGTGGGGAATGGGGTGGGAGTAGCATACAGCAGGTAAGTGAGGGATGAGTGGGGGATACCAGTGGAGGGACAGGTTCTCCTTAAAACAAAATCTCATTCCAATAACACATGGACTTAACTAGCTGATAATCATAACCTTCAGTATTATAGAAAATAATTCAAGACATACGAATTATACACGAAACGAAAGGGCAAATGCCGAATGCATTACCTTTTCGTTTCAGTTCTTTCGTTTAATAGACTCCATGCTGCAGGAGAATTAACCCCCACAGCACTGAGGAGAAACAAAAAAAAAACTGGGTATCCCTGCATCAGGAGACTTAACCCGTGAGTGTTTTAACTTCCTTGTGGCGGATCTTACCACCTATTTTGTGTGTTTCCCACTCATATCATGTGTTATACCCTTTTTCCACTCGGAAGTGCTTCATACGAAGAATATCCATTCGTCCCCTGAACGAGGACCACCCCTGTACCCCATTAGAACGTTCACACCAGCAACTTAAGTGTGAAACCGCAAGGGAAGTAATTAATGAATGCTACCCCTGGGTGGCCGCCATTTCGTATAACCGAACACACGTGGTCGACAAAAGAATGGTGGCCATCTTGTCTCCTGAACGTGGGCAGCGCTACTTGATCATCAAGTGCCTGAAACTCTTTCTGGCTTGGCACTCGCACAAACACAGGTAAAACTTAGACTGCTGCCCATTCTATTTCCCGACCACCTATACGAACGACATTTGGGAGATATGAACTACCAAACAGGGGGAGCATTCGTATTCCTGAAATGAAGAGGTAGGAATTGTTAATAGTTATTACAAGGAGGCAGCTGGTAGCACTGCTAGCTCCCTCCTTGCTTTTTTTTACATGTGCAGTGTTATTTTCGTGCTAATCAACGGAAACTAATAATTTTTTTACCGAATGCCGCCAAAAAAACTAATGTTTTACTGATGAAATTTGGAATGGACGAATGAAATTTTTATTTTGTACGAATTAATTCGTACGAAACGAAAATTTAATTGGTGCACATGTCTACAAAATACACTGAGAAATGGCAGTGTACACTTTCCTAATGTCCAAAATGTCAGAAACCTGTTGTTTTGCTCCTAGACTACAGCTGTGAGTCATGAGAAGCCTGTAGTCTTTCTAGCAGGTCCTATCAAACTTTTCTCTCATGGGATCGATATCCAGCCTTTGAAAAGTGTCATATTAAATCTTTTGCAGGTACTGTATACTTGGTGTTGTTGAGGAATGAGGCAGGGTTGTTTGATGTGTGTGTTTGTGTCTTTAGGATTGTGTGTATATTCAGCAGTCTGTCTGTGCATATTCAGCAGTATATGTGTGTGTATCTAGCAGTCTGAGCAGTCTGTATTCAGCATGTATTCAACAGTCTGTGTGTATGTATTCAGCAGTCTGTGTGTATGTACTCAGCAGTCTGTGTGTGTATTCAGCAGTGAGTGTATGTATTCATCAGTATGCATGTATAAAGTAAACTGAGGGGTGTAGATACACTAAGAGAAGTAAGACATTCAAAAGATGGGATAAGAAACACAAAACAAGGGTTAAGAGAGACAAAGGTGAAAATTATTTTAATAATTCCTGCGGACACCCATGGCCATATACATGGACCTTGGGTCAGGCAGTGTTTCAAACCGACTGCTAGTCGGGAGCAGTGAGTGAAGCAGGAAGGACTAGACAGGACACCAGTTGTCTTTTAACCCCTTAAGGACCAAACTTCTGGAATAAAAGGGAATCATGACATGTCACACATGTCATGTGTCCTTAAGGGGTTAAAGATTATTATTATGCTATACTTGATTCTGAACCAGATCTCTGGACAGTGACTGTTAAAACCCTAGCCTCAATGTTTTTACAATGGGACATTAACAGATTGAAAAATATCTGACATCTACCAGACAGCCACTAGAGGGACTTCTGGGTGGTTAGGGTGACTTTTGGTCGCAAACTGACGCTGGACATTGTCATGCAATGCTTTCCTATGCGTGCTCAGCAAGCGGGACATCGGTGCTGGAATAAGCTAAATGACAAAACACATTCTGCACCCGGGGGGGCTGGATGGGGGCCCCCCAGAGGGAGGGGGCACTATAGGGAGCTATAGTGCTAAGAAAACAGCTTTGTTTTCTTACCTTTATAGTTTCTCTTAAAGCCCTGCCATGCACGACCAGCTCATTGGCTGAGAGTGTCAGCTGATCTTGCACAGCCAGGTTTAGGTCATGAAGTAAGAAGGCCAAGAACAATGGACTTCATGTAAGAAGGTAAATTGTTCTGCAAAGTTTAAGTACTTACATTGGGGGGTTCCAGGGCACCTTATAGCACCAAAAGCTCTACAGTTCATGCTAGCTGTATTGGTAATGGTGCTTGTAGTGTTCCATTAACTATATACATACAACAGCATATGATTTACAAATTATACTGTAAATACATAATTTTCATTTGAAAAAAATATTGAACCATTCAAAATTATTGTTTTTAGTACATTTATTTTAATAAATTGTATTATATTTTCATTCTACCATTATGTGTTCAGTTTGTTTGTATTCTGTCATATGGATTTTGTCCTTTTTGCTTTCTATCATTTTGTATGCTGTCACTGATTTAAGTAAAAAAATTTAATATAATGTAGAGATATCATATGTGATCACTCACTGTACACTTAAATACACTTACCAGGTGCCTCATTTCTACAGAAAGGCTTCCATTTGCAGACTCCTCAATACTCATAACTTTGACAGGTGTTCCATTAAGGATAAATTTACGGTTACTGAAAAATAAGACGATGGATAACATTTGTTAGTTATGTACTTTTTCTGTTAAGGAAACCTACTTATTTTAATATTTATTCATTACCTTAAATTTTGTGATGGATCCCTATAAAATAAATAAAGAAAAAAATAAATAATCATGACAGACAAATTTTAAGGAAGAACTGTTGTATTAATGATGGGTAATACAAGCAAATATTTAAAACTAATATGCTGCAGTCTGAGCACCATTTTGCTAGCAAGTACTATGTTGATATGCTGAAAGATATCATAAGAAGTGATATGATCTCAATAATGTAGATAATATATACTCTATAAAAAGGTAAGCAACTAGATTAAGGTTTAGTTATGTTGGTTCTTCAAAATATATAATGCTAAAAATCTATAGAACTCAAAACTGTGTTTATAGCAATTGTATAAGGATTCCAACATAGCAATTTACAATTATGATATTTTATACGATTTTAAAATACAGCATTTTTTAACTGATATTAAGATAATAAATCAATGCAGTCTGAATATAAACATAACAAAACTACAAAATCTGCATGTTTCCAGTCAACATGGAAATACACTCAATAGTTGTGAAATGCAAATTCGCAGCCCCCATGATGCAAACAGGTGCTAAGAATATTTAATGACTAGATATGGTGTGTCTTGCGTTCTTGTTAGCAGTGTGCTACACACTTGCTGCTAAATTGGGCATACCTACAACACAGAATTGTACATGGCGAGTTTCCAAAATACACTGGATGTGACTTTTGGAAGCAATAGATATAAAAAAAGAATATTTTCATTCATGAAAATGTAAAAAATATTTCATTAGAAAAGTTGCAGAGGTAGCATTGGCAGTGAATCTGTACAGGAAGCTTTTGCTTATTGTTAAAAAAACAAAATACACATGGCAAGAGTGTAGACATTTTTAATTTCAGTTTCATTATTAATCTAATATACATTGTTCTTTGTGGAATTGATCAATTTATAGGAAAACGATACTCTTTGCAACTTTCATTTTCATTATTAGTCTAAAAGATTTGTGTAAAAAAAAACAAGTTTCTTTATACCTTTGGGCAAAGGTGTCATGGTCGACCCTTCATAGTATGCCCTTATAAATACAATATTAAACCACAACACTGCAACAACAAAATAAAAAGAATAGTTTATCAAAAAAAATATATATATTGGTTTTAGTTTCTTAAAACAGGATTTTTGCTATGCTGATACTCAACAGTGACATATGAACACATACAACCAAAGTGATCCCAGAGATCTGAATGTGTACAAGTAAGCATGTTTGTTTCGTTCTAAATCAAATTTCATCCAAAATTCACCAATTCAAGAGTGTCTGAATTTCCAAATTCTTTACAAAATGTAATGAACTGAAATCTAACAAATTCGGAACAAACTGAAACAAATTATTTTAGATCCATTCACAAGGACAGCAAATTAGGGACATATCTACTAAGCAATATTATTGTTATTAGAAATAACCAGCATGGTTATTATGAAACATAGGTCATGTAAAACTAAGCTAATCTCATTCTACGAAGAAGTACGTAAAAGTATAGATCAGGGTGTTGCAGTGGATGTGATCTACTTGGATTTTGCCAATGCTGTTCCTCACAATAGATTAGTCTTCAAACTAAATTGGTCTAGATGAAAATTATTCTTCTTGGGTAGAATATTGGCTTAAAGATAGAGTACAGAGAGTTGTCATTAATGGTACATTTTCAAGTTGGACAAAAGTTTTAAGTAGTGCCACTCAGGGCTCTATTCTGGGAGCGCTTCTATTTAACATATTTATTAATGATCTTGAAATAGGCATTAAAAGTTATGTTTCAGTGTTTGTATATGGCAAAAACTCTGTAAACCAATACAATGTGATCCGTATATTGCTTTGCTGCAGAGGCATTTAGATAGATCGGGGAACTAGGCACTCAAGTGGCAGATTAAATGTAATATAGAAATATGCAAAGTTTTACACTTCAGGGTAAAGACATACACCCTAAAAGGTAGTGAATTAGGAATTATAACACATGACAAGGATTTGGGGATTGTTATAGACAACAAACTAGGCAATAATGTGCAATGTCAATGGGCAGTTGCTAAGGCCAGTAAAGTATTGTCATGTATAACTAGTAGCATTAATTCTCAGGATGAAAATATCATTTTGTCTCTTTTGGTCAGACCACACCTTGAATCTGCTGTGCAATGTTTGGCACATGTTTCTAAAGAAGGATATTATGGCACTAGAAAAAGTGCAGAAGGGGGCTACACAATTAATAAAAGTAATGGAATAGTTCAGTTATGAAGAAAGGTTAACAAATGTAAATCCCTTTAGTTTGGAAAAACAAAACCTCAGAGGTTGATATAAACCATTGTCTGGAAATCTATTCATAAACACGACTATATAAAAGGACACAAAGTCACCCATATAGACTAAAAAAATGAGATTTAGTCTAAGGCAAAGGAAAGAGTTTTTACAGTAAGAACAATAAGGATACGGAATTCTCTACCTGAATATGTGGTTTTATCAGAGTCTATAAAGATGTTTAAATGGCAATTAGATGAATACTTACAACAACATATTATTCAAGGACATATTTTTGAATTAGTGGGGTAATCCATTGTAAAGCGCTGCGGAACTGCTCGGCGCTCTATAAATATCATAATAATAATAATAATAATAATCACTTCTTCATACAATGAGAGATTTGACTGTCACCCTGGGGTCAAGAAGGATTTTTTTCCTAGTTAGATGCAAAATTGGAAGCTTTTTCGGGGTGGAGCTTAACACCCGAGCTGACTAGACACAAATTCCCTGAGCTTCCAATATTAGACACTAGATCCCTCTAAATCATCATCAATTTCAGCACACAATCGGCTTGCCTTCTCCTCCTGGTGCCACAAGTTACTGGCTGATGCCCTTCTTATTCCCACAGACGGGCAGGAAAGTGCACCGTAGATCTTGGGCCTACATTTCTCCCTCATCAGGAACAGCCGTATTCCCGTATCTGGCGATCCATCCAGAGGCTCATAACAACTCCCAGACGATCGGAGAGGACCCTCATCATGCTGCCAACAGCATGGGCCAGAGATCGCAGAGAACACAGGCATATACCGGTAACGGCTCTCGGGATATCGGCGCCATGTTGCAACTCTCGACAGCCCGCAAGATTGCAGTGTTTTCCAGAACAAGATGCCAGTTCCACCTCCTTGGTCATGGAAGAGCCCGTGGAACCTCCAGCACCAACACCCACCACAGGGTCTGTTGACCAAGATGCACTGACTCCAGCCACTAAGCTGGACATCAAGAACCTCCTGCTGGAATAAAAACAGATGTCTGCGGCCGATATGGATCTGATGAAAACAGAGTTTCAGGTGGTTTCAGCCCAAGTACAGGCCTCCAAAGAAGACATAATAGAGGTACAACAAGAAGTTAAGGCCTTAAAGGAAGATTTCATCCAATTCCAGATCTCCCACTGATCCCTGTTAACAAGATTTGACTAGGTAGAGGACCGAAATAGGCACAACAACCTAAAGATCAGGGGCATACCAGACGCAGTTGGTCCCGACTAACTACCTCATTACCGCATGCTTAGGCGAAGAAACTGGTTTTCAACTACTTCTTTCGTATAAACAAGCCCAGACAGACACCTAAATCGGCTTTACGTGTGTGATCATACGCTGTCACTCCCTGACAAACAGCGCATATTAGCTGGGGTGAAATGCAAGACCTCACTGAGTCATCACAACTCTTATTCTTCCAAGACCTAATGCGAAGCACGCTAATGAGGAGACAGTCACTGAGACCAGTAACAAGCCAGCTCTGAGATGCAGGGATAGACTACAGATGGACACCAAGAGCTTTAACAGTTACCCGCAACGATAATACCCTGAAACTCACCATACCGTCCAAAGCGGTCCCATTCCTCCATGCCTTGGGACTCCCAGAGAGATCTGACCCTTAAGAGATCCGGACCACACCACACTCATGGGACCCCTCCAGGATTGTTCCTTTCACTCCCAGAACAAGAGAACCCCAGGAGCAGCTACCTTAAACACTACCTGAAGATGGCTGTCTGATCCCCAGCAACAGGTAGGCTTGATATGCTCAGGTGTGTGTGTGTGTGTGTATGTCTGTGTCTGTCTGCTAGTGAGGAAGCTTGTGTGTGTGTGTGTGTCTGTGTGTGTATGTGAGTATGGACTCAGCAGCCTGTATGGACTCAGCAGTCTGTGTGTGTGTGTATGGACTCAGCAGTCCGTCTGTGTGTATGGACTCAGCAGTCCGTCTGTGTGTATGGAATCATCAGTCTGTCTGTGTGTATGGACTTAGCAGTCCGTCTGTGTGTATGGAATCATCAGTCTGTATGTGTGTATGGACTCAGCACTGTGTGTGTATGGACTCAGCAGTCTGTATGTGTGTATGGACTCAGCAGTGTGTGTGTATGGACTCAGCACTGTGTGTATGGACTCAGCAGTATGTATGTGTGTATGGACTCAGCAGTCTGTCTGTGTGTATGGACTCAGCACTGTATGTGTATGGACTCAGTCAGTCTGTATGTGTGTATGAACTCAGCAGTGTGTGTGTATGGACTCAGCACTGTGTGTGTATGGACTCAGCACTGTGTGTGTATGGACTCAGCACTGTGTGTGTATGGACTCAGCACTGTGTGTGTATGGACTCAGCAGTCTGTCTGTGTGCATGGACTCAGCAGTCTGTATGTGTGTATGAACTCAGTACTGTGTGTGTATGAACTCAGCAGTGTGTGTGTGTGTGGACTCAGCACTGTGTGTGTGGACTCAGCACTGTGTGTGTATGGACTCAGCAGTCTGTCTGTGTGTATGGACTCAGCACTGTGTGTGTATGGACTCAGCAGTGTGTTTATAAACTCATCAGTGTGTGTGTATGGACTCAGCAGTCTGTCTGTGTGCATGGACTCAGCAGTGTGTGTGTATGGACTCAGCAGTCTGTCTGTGTGTATGGACTCAGCAGTCTGTCTGTGTGTATGGACTCAGCAGTGTGTGTGTATGGACTCAGCAGTGTGTGTATAAACTCAGCAGTGTATGTGTATGGACTCAGCAGTCTGTCTGTGTGTATGGACTCAGCAGTCTGTGTGTATGGACTCAGCCGTCTGTCTGTTTGTATGGACTCAGCAGTGTGTGTGTATGGACTCAGCAGTCTGAATGTGTGTATGGACTCAGCAGTGTGTGTGTATGGACTCAGCAGTCTGTATGTGTGTATGGACTCAGCAGTCTGTATGTGTGTATGGACTCGGCAGTCTGTCTGTGTGTATGGACTCGGCAGTCTGTATGTGTGTATGGCCTCGGCAGTGTGTGTGTATAGACTCAGGAGTCTGTCTGTGTGTATGGACTCAGCAGTCTGTATGTGTGTATGGACTCAGCAGTCTGTGTGTGTGTATGTATGGACTCAGCGGTCTGTGTGTGTGTGTGTGTGTGTATGGACTCAGCAGTCTGTTTTTGTGTCTGTGTGTATGGACTCAGTACTGTGTGTGTATGGACTCAGCAGTCTGTGTGTGTGTGTGTATGGACTCAGCAGTCTGTGTATGTGTGTGTATGGACTCAGCAGTCTGTGTGTGTGTGTGTATGGACTCAGCAGTCTGTTTTGTGTCTGTGTGTATGGACTCAGCAGTCTGTCTGTGTGTATGGACTCAGCAGTCTGTCTGTGTGTATGGACTCAGCAGTGTGTGTGTATGGACTCAGCAGTGTGTGTATAAACTCAGCAGTGTATGTGTATTGACTCAGCAGTCTGTCTGTGTGTATGGACTCAGCAGTCTGTGTGTATGGACTCAGCCGTCTGTCTGTTTGTATGGACTCAGCAGTGTGTGTGTATGGACTCAGCAGTCTGAATGTGTGTATGGACTCAGCAGTGTGTGTGTATGGACTCAGCAGTCTGTATGTGTGTATGGACTCAGCAGTCTGTATGTGTGTATGGACTCGGCAGTCTGTCTGTGTGTATGGACTCGGCAGTCTGTATGTGTGTATGGCCTCGGCAGTGTGTGTGTATAGACTCAGGAGTCTGTCTGTGTGTATGGACTCAGCAGTCTGTATGTGTGTATGGACTCAGCAGTCTGTGTGTGTGTATGTATGGACTCAGCGGTCTGTGTGTGTGTGTGTGTGTGTATGGACTCAGCAGTCTGTTTTTGTGTCTGTGTGTATGGACTCAGTACTGTGTGTGTATGGACTCAGCAGTCTGTGTGTGTGTATGGACTCAGCAGTCTGTGTATGTGTGTGTATGGACTCAGCAGTCTGTGTGTGTGTGTGTATGGACTCAGCAGTCTGTGTGTGTGTGTGTATGGACTCAGCAGTCTGTTTTTGTGTCTGTGTGTATGGACTCAGCAGTCTGTCTGTGTGTATGGACTCAGCAGTGTGTGTGTATGGACTCAGCAGTGTGTGTATAAACTCAGCAGTGTATGTGTATTGACTCAGCAGTCTGTCTGTGTGTATGGACTCAGCAGTCTGTGTGTATGGACTCAGCCGTCTGTCTGTTTGTATGGACTCAGCAGTGTGTGTGTATGGACTCAGCAGTCTGAATGTGTGTATGGACTCAGCAGTGTGTGTGTATGGACTCAGCAGTCTGTATGTGTGTATGGACTCAGCAGTCTGTATGTGTGTATGGACTCGGCAGTCTGTCTGTGTGTATGGACTCGGCAGTCTGTATGTGTGTATGGCCTCGGCAGTGTGTGTGTATAGACTCAGGAGTCTGTCTGTGTGTATGGACTCAGCAGTCTGTATGTGTGTATGGACTCAGCAGTCTGTGTGTGTGTATGTATGGACTCAGCGGTCTGTGTGTGTGTGTGTGTGTGTATGGACTCAGCAGTCTGTGTGTGTGTGTGTGTGTGTATGGACTCAGCAGTTTGTGTGTGTATGGACTCAGCAGTCTGTGTGTGTGTGTCTGTATGGACTCGGCAGTCTGTGTGTGCATGGACTCAGCAGTCTGTGTGTGTGTGTATATGTGTGTATGGACTCAGCAGTCTGTGTGTGTGTGTATAGACTCAGCAGAGTCTGTATGTGTGTACGGACTCAGCAGAGTCTGTGTGTACGGACTCAGCAGAGTCTGTGTGTACGGACTCAGCAGAGTCTGTGTGTGTGTACGGACTCAGCAGAGCCTGTGTGTGTGTACGGACTCAGCAGAGTCTGTGTGTGTGTGTACGGACTCAGCAGAGTCTGTGTGTGTGTGTACGGACTCAGCATAGTCTGTGTGTGTGTGTATGTGTGTACGGACTCAGCAGAGCCTGTGTGTGTACGGACTCGGCAGAGTCTGTGTGTGTGTGTACGGACTCAGCAGAGTCTGTGTGTGTGTGTACGGACTCAGCAGAGTCTGTGTGTATGGACTCAGCAGTCTGTGTGTGTGTATGGACTCAGCAGCCTGTGTGTGTATGTACTCAGCAATCTGTATGTGTACGGACTCAGCAATCTGTGTGTGTATGGACTCAGCAGTCTGTGTGTGTGTATGGACTCAGCAGTCTGTGTGTGTGGACTCAGCAGAGTGTGTGTGTTTGTGTACTCAGCAGGCTTTGTGTGTTTGTGTACTCAGCAGTCTTTGTGTGTGTGTGTGTGGACTCAGCAGTCTTTGTGTGTGTGTGTGGACTCAGCAGTCTGTGTGTGTATGGACTCAGCAGTCTGTGTGTGTGTATGGACTCAGCAGAGTCTGTGTGTTTGTGTGTGTATGGACTTAGCAGTCTTTGTGTGTGTATGGACTCAGCAGAGTGTGTGTGTGTGGGTTTGTGGACTCAGCAGTCTGCATGTGTACGGACTCAGCAGAGTCTGTGTGTGTATGGACTCAGCAGTCTGTGTGTGTGTACGGACTCAGCAGTCTGTGTGTGTACGGACTCAGCAGTCTGTGTGTGTACGGACTCAGCAGAGTCTCTGTGTGTGTATGGACTCAGCAGTCTGTTTGTGTTTGTGTATGGACTCAGCAATCTGTGTGTGTGTGTGTGTATGGACTCAGCAATCTGTGCGTGTGTGTCTGTATGGACTCAGCAGTCTGTGTGTGTGTATGGACTCAGCAGTCTGTGTGTGTATGGACTCCGCAGTCAATAATTAAAATTCCTGTGAGTTGTGTAGGAAGGGCCCCAGTGTATTGCTTTGCCCAGGGGCCCTTAACTCTGTTAAAATGGTACTGCTTGTGTGTGTGTCAGTGAGCTTCTATTTAGTGAGCATGTGTGTGTCATTTTGACTTGTAGGAATGGCATACATTTTTTTTCCAGGGCTGCTTTGGATTCCCAGGGATTCCCAGTTTGGCTCTGCCAGCGAGTGCACTTTACCGCTGAATAACCTGTGTGAGCTGCCGCACACTTTAGCCCTGTTACACGCATCTGGGAGCTGCTGTTGACAGGTACAAGTAGTCTAGAGATTGGGGTATATGCTCAGCTATCTGTATAATACAGATCTGTGTGTATAAAATATCCCGGGATAGTCAGTGCTTCCTGTATAGTGCTGCTCTCTGTCTTGGGATTATACAGAGAGCAGCACTATACAGGGAGCACTGAGTGTCCCAATTTATTATACACACAACCCTGTATTATACAGAGAGCACTGACTGTCCAGGGATATTATACCCAGACAGTAATTGATAGCTGTGCTGCAAAATGTCCTTGGAAATTTTTTTTTCAAATGTTGGCAACTATGGCACTGTATCAAGGATAATGTGTTTGTTTTTTTAATAATCCCTGGTGGAAAATCACGATTCCTCCACCAGGTATTATTAAAAAAACAAAACACATTGTGTCGGGGGCGTGGATTAACATGTGACAGGGGCGGGGTCAAACTGCGGCGAGGGCGGGGTTAAATGTGCCCCCCTACTTTTGTCACTGGCCCTCCATGTGCCCCCCCGAAAAATGAATCCTAGAGACGCCACTGGATATTATAGATATCCTAATGCCATAACAGTGTTCTTCAGACTTATCCTCAGCTTCACTAACAATCCAAAAAGTCCTAATATGCTTTAACACAGGAGGGTTTTGAGTTGATTGGTAGCCCATGGCTTTTCATTGTGACAGTTGCCTGGTAGTAGTAATTCCTCACATTCTGGGAAGTATGTGAGTCCAGAAGAAAGATCTGAAAATACTTTCAAGACGGGGGGGGGGGTGTGGAGTCTGACCGCAAAGCTGAACGGACGTGGGGACAAACGGCGGCTACTCTGCCAACTTCCTACCCCCCGTCTGGACCAGTGGGGGATATCCCTGTCCCCACCAGACAAGTGAATTAAAAGTATGTACAAGCTATCTCGACCACACAACCTGCAAGTGCATGGGACAACCGAGGCACATCTAAGATGGCCGCCCAGCAAGGGCCAAGGAAAGAGAACACGGGCAGCCTTCTACCCTTTCACCCCCTGGAAGCACTTGACCGGCTTTGCCTGAGCTTCTGCACAACGCTATGTGGCAGGGGAGTGCCCTACCATCGGGCGGCCCAAACGGTGGCGGCATCGTGGATTCTGCCTACAACCCGCCGACGCAACTACGAACTCCCACCTCAGGCTTTCCTGGCGGCCACCTGGCCAGGCAGGCACCGAAAGCTGACATGGCGGGAAACAGAGCCACACAACCTGGGCGCACGCATCCACTTCCACCCACAAAAGAGCGACACAGCCGGGCAACCCCTATACTCCAGCACTCCACCCGAGCACTGAACCCCGAACCAGCGAGACTCCATGCGGCACTCCAGGGCCACAGCCGCACGCCACGCCGATAAGCAGAAGGTATCTGCAGGGCAGTGCCGGAGCTGGACTGGGGCCCAGAGACCCATGCTACTCAGGCGCACGCACTGGCCCCCACGCACACAAGATAGCGATTGCCAAGCCAATACCACACACAAGCAACCCACCTGACCCGAACACCCAAGCTCAACACAGCCCAGGTCCACACGCTCAAATAGCAGCGGCAAGCCAGGGGGCCACACGGGTGAACGCATCGCAAAATGTCACCGGAGCGGAACCCCAGCCCAGGGGAACCAGAGAGATTTACACTAGCCAAGGAGGTCGGAGGCCAAGTCAGGGGATAGGGTAAACCCCCAACAACGCACTACCTGTGGCGAACATTTCAATAACTGCCTTGCATCATTTTCACTGACTGACATGCATCAACTCTTGCCGGGATTGTTAGCGCTATGTTTCTTAATCATTTATAGATACAAACCCAGGCATAGACTAGGTTTAACTGCTAAACTGTTTTAATCGCTCAATTTGCGTAAACGTCTCTCCAGGGAGATTCAGTTAAAACAAACGTAGGTTACGTGGAAATCTCTCACAGCATAGTCAGATACCAAGCACAGCTAACCTCTTTTGTACATGATCTGACTAACTCCACACTGCTCATTATTCTCCTCTACCTATAAACAAGATGCAATGATAAACAGCAGTAACTTATAGCAACGCAGCAATTTATCGTGTATGTTCCACTGGTTATTATTTAGTTTGTTTATGTTTAGTGTATATCTCAGCCTGTAATGCCACTAACTTAACCAATATTGTCTTCCTGCGCCATAAGCATAATTGATAGGCTATTTGAAACCTTACCGGCTACGCATTAGGTTAAACTTGTTTATATATAAATACGCTGTTGTGGCGTCTTGACGACACTATGTACCCACCTGCACAATAAAAATAAAGAATTTAAAAAAACAAAAAAGGGAAAAAAAAATACTTTCAAGACAAACAGCCATAAAATTGTTAGCTAATGTTAAGCCATTCAGGACAATATCAGGGCAAGTCTCATGCCATGAGTCCTTATGTTATTGTTCCTGGAGTGGTTAAGTACAGAAACACAGTCCACAACACTTGTCCATTGCATCCGTCCTAGTGAACACTTGAGAAGTTGAAATACTGTCCTCATGCAGTACAGTGTTTGTAAACTTGTGCCAAATGTATTTCTGCTGGTTTGCACAAATAACAGCAGAATGTACCTGTGGAGTCTCATCCACACGTAAAACCTGGATGGATTGTTTATTTCTGGTGTATGTTAAAAGGAGCAGCAGCTAATAAAGTCTAGTCAGTTGTTAAACTAAGGTTTGTCAGGCATTTCAAGTATTTCACCATATCTGCTTTTTTGGTGTGAAATTTTAAATTCACATTGAATTCCTAATTAAATTCACAATAATCCACAATTTAAGGCACTCTGTACTATGCTTTAGCTTTCAGAATATATCCTAATCATTACTGTATTGGTAGCTTAAATAATTAATATTTTTTAGACTGCAGTGAACACCTATTCCGATGTAACACTGGGAAATGCCTGAACCACAGCTTGGTGTGTGATGGATATGATGACTGTGGCGATCTAAGTGATGAGCAAAATTGTGGTATGTACAAAAGAGAGCCACACAAATGATGAAAAGTTTAACGTTTGTTGAGAAAACTTAATTGGTTCAAATCTTTAGTATGAACGGTTTCTATCATAGTAGGCTACTACTATAACACTACCTTATTTCGTTTACAAAAGAATGGAATGTTTAAGTCCTATGCACATTGATGTTGGAATGTCCAGTGGAGTATTTAACACCTCGTCCACTACTGAGTGTAAGCATAATTAAAGGATATACCATATCCACCACCTTGAAATCCTTCTACAAGGTTAAAAATTATCTTACACCACAAATATCAATACAAAAATATATTATAGGTGGGAAATGAAAATCTGCAAAATGCATATTTTGCTATTTTTAGGAATGTAAATACTCTCATGCAGTACATATGTTTGCCCGATAAAACCACGAATCTGTACTTTAAGGCAACACAAACTTATGTGCCCTAAATTGAATGCCCTTTTATGTAACGCAAGCTGTTCTAATTATTATTTTTATTATTTATATAGCGCCAGCAAAATCCATAGCACAGTGCAATGTCCTTCTAACTCCATGCAGTTTTAATTTTTGAGTTGTGTAGTGTAGGGTGGGATGGTGTCACGGGCATTCCATCTGTAATCTGTAGAACAGAAGGGCAGTGTACTGTTTCAGACAGTGTTAAATAATGGTAATCTAAGTAATAGATGGATCCTTTATCTTCTGATAGTCTACTCTGTGCTAATATTTAATTAGCCTTACTCATTTATAACCACAAGTGCCAAGATAACTCTTTAAATGTAGTAAATATCTGCTCTTTATCTCGTTGCTTAGATTGTAACCCATTACAAAGTTATCGGTGTGGAGATGGGCGATGTATAACATTGAAGTGGGTGTGCGATGGAGACCATGACTGCGCAGACAAATCTGATGAAGTCAATTGCAGTAAGTAGTATTCAATGTAATATTGTGGCTGCTATGGATAATAGCAGAACACTAACGCTGAACTAAAGCAAGGAGAAATTCACCTTAGTAAGGTGCCTTTTTCTAGTAGACCATAGACTTGTGGATATAGATGTAGTTGAATCCAGTTCGTTGGACTTTAGGCCAATTGGTCATTTAGTTTAGTAGACCCTGAATTAAAGCATGGAGAAATTAGCTTTAGTAAGTTGCCTTTTTCTGGTAGACTATATGCATATATATTTAGCTGAATCCAATTCGCTTGACTTTATGCCAATTGGTAGTTTGGCCAAATTCCAAATGTCAAGAGTGCCTTAGGGATGTATAACCAAGCAAATGACTTGCCCGAAGTACAATCATGTTGTCTGCTTCAGGATTTGGCATTCTGCCCATGGCACGAAAAATAATGAGATGACAGATGAGAAAAATTATGTTTGATTAGGGAACAGCAACGAAATGTTGATGTTCTTCAGATCAAGTGAGAAGTGAACCAAATAGTGCCCATCAGTGTACTCTATATTATGTTTCTATTTTGCAATGCACAGATAATCCCATTTTTTTGCACCCTTTTTGGTGTGTACGAATTGTTTTCCCAAGTATTTTTTCATATTAAGGTGAGCCAAACAGTCAAATGAGTGGTAGAGGTCCCAAACCAAATTGAATTTTTGGAAAAAATGGTTTTGGTGAACAGAATTTTTAGTCGTGCTCAAGTCTAGCAGACAACAACCAAACTGAGCTAAGTGTAGCGAGGCATGTAACATGTAGAACAGAGAGGCTAATTAGGGGAAAAGTCAATAAGGATGAATTGGGTGAAATAAAAAGATAAATTATTTCCATGCAAAAATACTTACTTCATCGTTTATGTATATTATCCATGAAGAAAGACCATCACTGGTCTTGTTAATCCTAGAAATGTTTTTGTTTCTTTTAGTTTCCACGATTAGGTTCAATCACATCAACGTTTTGGTTCGTACCTGGACTTTCATCACTTTGATCCTGATGAAAGTCCGCGTGCGGACTGCAATGTCGATTAGATTTAACCTAATCGTGGTAAATAATGAAACATTTCATGGATTAACAAGACCAGTGAGTGCCTGTCATCTGGGATATTTGTCATCAGGCTGCAGGAGCACCATGGCACGTATGACACAAATGCGAGTGCTGGATCGTGGATAATATAAATATTATATAACCTATAACAAATAATAAAGTAAAAATGAAATATTGAGATAAAACAGAATAAAGGCCTGACTATAATTGTGTACATAATTAATAGCATATTTATTTCCAACAAGAAAAGTTCTATATCTCATGACAAAACCGAAAAAAAAAAAAAGTAAGAACATGACGTTAAACAGATGCTGAGTTTCTGTCTTATGAAACACAATTATTTTGATTTATTTGTATAGCGTGTCACAGTCAGGGTCTGACAGAATGTAAAAATGGGCAATGCATTCCCAGTGCCTTCCGCTGTGATGGAGACAGCGATTGTAAAGATGGGAGCGATGAAGAGAACTGCACTGAAAATAAGGGTAAGTGGAAGACACGTTTTTGTTTTTTTTTCAAAATTTGAAATGGGAAAATCTTCTGCTTGCAAAGTTTATTTAAATGATTAGCTGCAGTGCTCCTCTCTTTACCGTTGTCAGGCACGTTTGGTGAGTCATGGCATAAGATTGTATTTATTCGATCCTAGGGTGAAATAATAGGTTTCGCATCACCATGTTTGCTGGGGGGGTTTTCTGTCTGTTTCAGAAAGTAAAATTCTAATTTAGTACTTTTAACCATGAAACACAAAAACACTGCATTTGAACTCTATAAAGTGGCTTTATCCTTGTCTCAAAGTGTCGGTCTAGCCTTAAGAATAATCAAGTGAGATGTATTACCAGTCGTTATGGTGGCTGAGTTAAGAGGATCAGTCTAAGCACCAACACCACTTCAGCTTACCCATACAAATATATTGTACATGCAGTCTTTTGGCTTTGTTTGTTTTGCAGAGATATTTGGCTAAAAGAAAACTGTTAGTTAGCTACAGTATTTTGTTATGTTTGTTTTATTTGTTTTGTTCATACTTTGTATTCAGCATGCACACACACACACTTGCCCAGATTACACCTGAAAGTTTGTGAGCACACTAAGCACTTTTATGATTAAATGCTGGCAAATAGGGAACTATCCACCAGCAAGCTGCGATCTGCTTATGCCAATCTGAATCTTCCCTATGATTAGCGTTAGATTGGACAATCCTGCGGATTACTGCACATGTGCAATCCATCCTCAATGCTCCTCTATTATAAGTATTTGGCTGAGCACTGCGCAGAATTATAAGGATACACTGATACTGGAAGCGCTGGGACAAAACTGATGTTTACACTTTCTAAATCTGTACCTGCAGCTCTGCCTCCAAGCATAGATGGCTGACTAGCATACCGAACACACTGGCCAAAGTTCCTGTTACTTATCTCTCCACCAGCCCACTGTAGCTCCAAAAAGGCATAAGTACTATAAACATGCACCCCCTTGTGGACATGCACCTGTAAACAGGTGCCTACTCTGTCTAATGATTACACATGTATGTTTGCCATGATTAAATCTACTGTTTACATTCTTACATTTCCCCTTTTATCGATGACTTGAGATGCAGCTGGTTTTGAGCAAGGCATGGCAGGTCATGGGGTTAGGTGGGTAGAACCCAACAAGTCAGGGCATGCTAAGACCCACCATCTTTAGGTTTCATGGACCACCACTGGCTGTAAGAACCTAACAGAACCCTAAACACTAGATTTGTATATGGAGCTCCGAAGCAGCCTAACCAGGTGACTTATCTCACTTTATTTATGTTCTTGTATAACAATGTTCAGTGTAGAATTTCAAGCAGTTTCAGAAAGCTTGGAGAGCTGGAAATATAAAATGCCAATCAACTGAATTATATGGAAATTATAATCGCTGCTGGAATTGTGTGGGAGTTTTTCCTGATTACATAATACTAATGAATTGTAAGTGTCCATAGATATTTCAGATAATTGAAATGACTGATTAATGTAACGCAAGGTGAATTGGTTCCCTGTGCTGAAGCTAATTAATACTACAGGTCACTCGTGCCAAGAAGAAGATCCAAAGTGCGTTTACCCAGCGTGCTCAGGGGCATGTGCCAGTGATCCAAACTGTGGACTACCTCACAACAAGACCAACTGCAGTATGTACATAAATACTTTTTTTTCCCTTTCATGCACATACTTTAAATGAGCCTATTTTCCAAAGTTGACAGGTTTTTTTTTAATTCTTTTTTTTTCTTTCTTTTCTTTAATTGTTCACCACATTCACTGATGTAAATATTTAGCTGAATTGCAAGCAAATCCATAAAGAGAGGTGCATTAAAATATTAAAACTTTATTTTAACAAGTGTTGGGTAAGTTGCAGCACATATGTGCATTTACCCATAATATACTATTTCAATACGTAAATTCTCATTTGTAATAGGATAACTCGTCACTGACATGGTTTGTCTTAATACGTGGTTCTACTGTGTACTAAACTAACAGTACAGAGAAATGTATTAAAAAAACAAAAAAGTCCAACAACCCCTTTTGGAAGTAGTGTTTCTTAAATAGATCAAATAAAGCTCTGTAAAACAACCATGTCATTTTTACACATCTGATTCCTTTCAATCAGGTTTTCAGTACATGACAGGCCACTGTCTTCAGATATTGGCCAAATAGTCCAATGACCTCTATCTGTCCTTCAAGAATACGATTTGTACATGCCACTGCATTTGTTGTAGAATTCCAACACACATGATTGACATTCTAATGCTGACAAAGGACCCATTGGGGGTTCCATTTCTAGCTAATGACAACTTCTGCTCTATTTCATTAGAAAACCATGATGCAGACTATTTTACTTTATCACTTTTCACTAATATAATGGAGTAGGTATGATGTCTGATGTCTATGATTTCCTTTCACCCTTTTGATATTTGTGAAATTCATACATATGGTCATATTTTAGTCTTAATATGGAATTTGTAGTTTTTGGTTGTGGTGTTCACTAATGCTACAAATGAAATGGGAGGTAAATGTATTGTCCACCTTTAATCTTCTTGTGCTTTGAAGCATTGCCATACAGAGATTTACTCACTAACAGTAATTGAGCAGCCTTTGTGCAGACTTGACACCAACATAGCTGCAATGTTTCCTAAACCCTGACCTAATTTTGAAACCCAGTTGTCAATACAACATAAATAACTGTGGCAAAATCATGTTTGTTTGTTTTTTCAGATTTATCTTGGCAAAAATAGTTTGCTCCAAAAACATAGTGGGGTTGAAGGGGATGCATAACATTTATGTCCCTTTATTTATTTTTTTAATATTTTTATAATGTCGGCGTACATATTACCCCTGATCATAAAACTATTATAACATTACATTAATTTATTACTTTGGCTTATTTAGAATTAAACTTATATTAGCACTGATGATGCACAGATTTTACAATATTTTGTGTATTGTTTTATAAACTGCGGTCTAAATAACTTGGGTAGAAGTTAGACATATTTAATAAAAAATCAACATCGGGCCAGTCACTTTTAAAAAATATAAGAATTTTCATAAATATGTATTGATAATTTGAAACAGTACATGTATTGCTATGCTCTGCCAGTCTAACATCTCTAGAACAATGCAATAAAGACTAGATTATGTGTTTTATGCATAGAAGAGCCCATTATACAGATGTAGCCCACCAGGCATGAAAATAACATGCTTCACAAACCCCCCTCCTTGCCTTGGAGCCAGCTGGAATGGATAATGTTGCTTTGGCACTGGACCCAAAGCATGCTGCTTGTTCAGGAACATGTAACAGGCTGGCTTCATCTGTAAATGCAGAAATGGTACAAATGGGAATTAAATAATTCTATAGCAAACAAGAGGATTATGTGACCTCCGGTAATACACATTGATGAAGAAGTAATAAGATAAACAAGGGAAATATCTTCAGAATCGTATGTCATGCCTTTAACCTCTTTGTGACAAGGTCTTGATTATCTAACATGGCAATTTTACCAGATCATTGATCCTTAAGGAGTTAAGAATATTTTTTAGGCCACGTTATGCCACTCTAATGAAATCCTTATAGCGGATTTAAAAAAATGAGCATTCTAGATAAGATCCGCTTCTTTGTATCTTCCAAACACTAATCACTTCATGTACAATTCCTTTCACATTATGATCTACTAATTCCACACACCATTATCTATTACGTAAAACCAATATGCATTTCTAGCTGTTATAATGTGTTCTTCTATTTATAAGATTTAAGACTTGGCGCTTAATTCACCTAGAACCCCAACTGTCTCTAGCTGCCATAATGACAATAAATAAGCATAATCGTAAGAGATCTGTTAATGTCTAAACTTCTCCCAGAGTCCATCTAGTTGATTATATTTGTAATGCTAATCATATTGGACAAATTTCTGTCCTTCATTTGCATAGTAGATTTCACTCAGCCCAGTGCAGTAACGATAACGAGGGTTTCCAAAGACCTTGTTTTTTAACTGTGGTGGCATTAAATTGGCAGCGGATCTCCAAAGAGGGAATACAATCTGTGTATACACAAGTCTTATATACCAGATAATCAGTTCATTGTTGGCCCTATTAGTGCCCTGTTATTATGTAACCGTAAAGTAATTCAATTCTATCAGAAAATTACATCAATATTGTGTGTTCTTCATGTATAAAAGTTAAATGTGCTGAAAACAAGCAGGTAGTATACCAGCATCGATCACATACATTAAAATGTACAGAAAAAACATTTTGGTTGCTACAATAAACCTAAAACTAGGATTTTTATGAGATGCCTGGTAATGCACACACCTACATCAATAAATAAGTAAATAATCCCATTATATATAAAATTTAAATGCCATAATTAAAGTAAAATTGCCACACATTTCTACTTTTATAAAACTGTGAACAAGAACATGGTCAATCAACTGGTCTAAATTCTGCTCTCACAGACGCACAAAGTACAGATGATCTGTTTAATGGCCCCACGTTGTTCCTCTATAACAGTGGTGAACTAGGTGAGAATCTGTCCCAGTTCCCAAATAAAATCAATTTGAAAAAATATATAAATTCCTTATTTTAAACATTTGTACAGTCCTATGCAGATGTATCACTGAGAGGCATTTTACAGCTGTTATTATGCAATACATCTTGAAAACAAGGGAAAAATTCCCTATGAAGAAAAAAGACTATAGGGTATGAAGACAAACAGGGAAATAAAACCAACATGTGTATATATATAATAAAATGGACATAGAAATATGTCTACCAAACCAAGACAGAAAAGGAATATTGTTTAGAAATCTCACAGCAGAGCAGCATGAACTGCTTGTTGTAGAATCATGCTACTGTAAGGCTAACACAATGATTCCTAGGGCCGCACAAGTAAAATAGAGCAGAACTAGTCATCCATCCCATTGTAAAAGTGGGGACATGTTGGAAACCAAGTCCTTGTTAGATATATCCTCTTTCCCTTTTTCCAGCCTTTTCCCAAATGATAGCCAAGTTTAATATCTAAATGGCTGATCGTAATATCTGAGAAGTTCTAGTAGTTATAAATAATTCTGTAATATTGGGGATCAGCATTTCCTGTAGTGCAGTGACCTTTGTCAAACCTGGTCCTATGCATGTAAAGGTTTTGTTAAAAAATGTTTATGATAAAATACCAGTATATATACATTTTATTTATTTGTGTGTGTAATTTTCTATTATATTACAATTTATAGGTCAGTGTGAAGCGATAACATTGGAACTGTGTATGAACCAACCCTACAACTACACTCATTTTCCAAATTACCTTGGCCACAGGACTCAGAAAGAAGCCTCTATAAGCTGGGAGTCCTCTTTGTTCCCAGCTCTCGTTCAAACCAATTGTTACAAGTATCTCATGTATTTTGCCTGCACCATTCTGGTACCAAAGTGTGACCCTCAGACAAGACAACGCATACCACCTTGCAGGTAATGGTCTATCCAAAGCTTTTATTGAAAATTAAAAATTTAATTTTGTATTTTTTTTTTTACATTTTTTTTTTACCATTTTAAGCATACCTTGACACCTGAAATACAAATGGCTCTCATTATTTTTTTTTTGTTTTTGTTTTTTTTATAAAGTGTTTATGGACTTCTTTTCACCTTGGAATTGTGCCTATTATCTCAGAGGTGTATGCTCACTATCATTAGCTCAGTGATTTCCTAAAATGATGTGATTATAAACAGGGTGAAATCCTTGAAAGTATTAGAGAAAAATTGAGATATTTACGGGCAAGTGGTAAAATATAATATCAGTTATGTCTAGCTTTAACTGGTTTTAACAATTGAAGGCAATTAATTATTTTCAAAGATGAACAGAATGGATTACATCAAAGCGGAAGTTTTAGAGAAAGTGTGGGAAAGTTGAAATCTGGACGCAGTTGGACTAGCCTCAAGAGGCGCGCCATTGACACGGCTTCTGTCACTGGCGATGCCCAAACGTGCAGGACTGCCCAGTAGTAAATCACTCCAGGCTGATTAACCATGGCACTAGATTAGGAGTTCCCAATCCAGTCCTTAAGTACCTCCTACCAGTCCTAGAATGGTGCAAGGAAGGACAACCAGTGAACCATGGAACAGGGTCATGGGCGCCCAAGGCTCATTGATGCATGGGGAGAGCGAAGGCTAGCCTGTCTGATCTGATTACACAGGAGATCTACTGTAGCTCAAATTGCTGCAAAAGTTAATGCTGGCCATGATAGAAAGGTGTCACAACACACAGTACATCACAGTTTGCCAAAAGTACCTTCAGTATGGACCTAAGTGTCAACTAGACCGTGGAGGAATGGAAGAATGTTGCTTAGTCTGATTGATCACATTTTCTTTTAGATCAGGTAAATGGCCGTGTGTGGGAAAGAAATTCACTTTGGGAAGAAGACAGACCAGTGGAGGCAGTGTTATGCACTGAGCAGTGTTATGTTGGGAAACCTTGGATCCTGGCATCCTTGGAGCCCCTCTTTGTCTCTTTGCATCCCCAAGTCCCTCTTTGTCCTTGTGCCCCTCAACCACCCTGTGTGTCTCTGTGTCCCTCAGCTACTCTATGTGTCTCTCTGTGCCCTTCAGTATCTGTCTTTGTACCACCTAGTCCCCATGTGTCTCCTTGTGCCCCCAGCCCCTCTGTCTGTGTGCCCCCAGCCCCTCTGTCTGTGTGCCCCCAGCCCCTCTGTCTGTGTGCCCCCAGCCCCTCTGTCTGTGTGCCTCCAGCCCCTCTGTCTGTGTGCCCCCAGCCCCTTTGTCTGTGTGCCCCCAGCCCCTTTGTCTGTGTGCCCCCCAGCCCCTTTGTCTGTGTGCCCCCCAGCCCCTTTGTCTGTGTGCCCCCCAGCCCCTTTGTCTGTGTGCCCCCAGCCCCTCTGTCTGTGTGCTCCCCAGCCCCTCTGCCTGTGTGCTCCCCAGCCCCTCTGCCTGTGTGCTCCCCAGCCCCTCTGTCTGTGTGCCCCCCAGCCCCTCTGTATGTGTGCCCCCAGCCCCTCTGTCTTTTTGTGCCCCCAGCATACATACAATGGCAGACAGGATGGGAACCCTGTGCAGTGCACTCCCTTCATGACGATCACCTGGAAATTGAGCCCCCGGGCCACCCCCTTATGAGTAGCATTCAGTGCGAACCAACCCCTCTCCCCCTTTTAGTACGCCACTGTATCTGACTTAGACTATTACTTATTTTTCTTTGCAGGTCACTTTGTGAACATTCCAAAGAGCGATGTGAATCTGTACTAGGCTTTGTGGGACTGCAGTGGCCAGAAGACACAGACTGTGCCCAATTTCCAGAAGAAAAATCTGATAACCAGACCTGTCTCATACCCGATGACGATGTAGAAGGTTAGAATGCTTAGATGGTTTTGTTATGTATAGCTAATCACATATAATTTTTTATCAATACAACTTTACAAAAAAATAAATAATTAAGTTCTTTAAATGGGGCCAACACAGTTGAAGACTGAACATATGTGTGAATAGAAATTAATTTCCTTGAGAATTCTGGCATAGGACACAGAATTCTGGCATAGGACACCAGTGTCTCTGGTAACTTTTATAACATCTCTGTTCTTTTCTGTTATGCAAAATGCATTGTATGTTTAAGGTTCTGGAACAAATGCAAAATCTATGCACTTGTTTAGGGATTAAAAAAAAACAATGCTATTGAAGATCACAAGTTGACCCCATGGTAGGTTTATATTGTTATTGGCATAAATGGCTATATTTCTCATATAAAACAAACGTAAAGACTTTGATGCCTAAATATTAAAATCTATGATGTCATGTGACATAATAAAACGAAGTTGAATTGGTTAATAAACAGATGAAAATGTTATTACAGACATAAAATCCCCCTGGCATTTGGCCTAACATAAAAGCTAACTTAAAAAAAGCAAAAGGATTACACTGGAGAAAATGGCAACAATTATAGCTTGTGGTTGTTTAACTGTCAGTGTTTGTTAGCTATTTATTTTTTTGCTTACTTTTGTTATGTTAAGATAACTGCTATACCCTGTTTCCTAGCAACAAATGAAAAGAAGCTGAAAACCAGAGCCAATGTACTGCTAACTGACAGGAATACTTGTTGTGCTAGTAGATGGGAGTATATTAAACCTAATGCACAGTCCATTACATTCGACTTATCATGTGAGATAACATGATAACATTGACAGACACACATACTTTATGTAATTCTAAAATAACTGCTAAATAAATAACTAAACGGTTTATTTAACCTAGTAGCTTGAATTCAGCCCAGGCTATAGAAGATATATCAACATAATAAAGGTTAATTGGCTTGGACAAAACATTAATTTTGTTTAGTGAAATCCCAGATTTTTAACATTTGTACATTTGAGTAAATTTTGTGTCCACAAGTTCGTGTTGTTTTTTTTTTTTCCTTTTGCTATCCAGTTGAAAAGAAGGGGATAATTGGGGTTTGCAATCCACTAATAATTCAAAAATTAATAAAAAACTGGAGAAAACATGTTTAGATACCTTTCCCTCAACTAAGGAGGCCTCTATGGTAACACATCTACAGTAACGCCCAATAATTATAGCCCTATACAATATTTATAATCCTGTTAAAATGTCCACAAATTGTTTCTGTTGCTGAAACCTACTTTATTGGTATCATATTATTTTAATGAGGTTAGAGCTGTAGGTGGAATTGTACACCATTCTGTTTATGAGAAGAAAATTCAAAATTAAATTAAAAAAAATTAATAAAAAATCTAGTTATTTAAAATATATTCTATAATATGTAATAAACTGTTAAACACAGATCTGCACACACCGAACAAGCCATAAGAAATAGTGTATGTGGTTCACATTACAATAACCTACCAGTGGTTGAAAAATGCAGGACTGAAAAACCGCACTGAGGCAATAATCATAACACAGGAACAGGCACTCAGCACCAGATCAATAGAAGCAGGGGTTGACCACACCAGGCAAGACTCAAGGTGCAGACTGTGCAAAGAGTCCTCTGAGACGATCTAACACATTATAGCCAGGTGCAAGATGTTCAAAGATCAAAGACAGGCACAAACAAGTTGCTGATATTGTGTTCCAAACTATCTGGATAGAATAAGAGCTGGACTTGCCTAAATCAAGATGGGAGATATCACAAAGGGTAGTTGAGAATGACAGGGCCAAGATTATGTGAGACTTTTAGATCCAGACAGACAAGGTACTGGCCAACCAATCTGACATCATGAGAGACAGAGAACAGGAGACTGCATTGGTAGTGGATGTGGCAAAACCCATTGACTAGAACATCAGGCAGAAGGAACATTAGAAGGTGGAGAAATACAAAGGAATGAAAGAAGAGCTAGAAAGTATGTGGAAAGTGAAGGCATTACTAGTCCCAGTTATGATAGGAGCAGTCGAGGTTGTGACCCCCAAGTTGACTTTGAGGTGGGACACTTGAGAGTGCTGTCCAATAGAGTGCAGTTCTAGAAAAAGCTAAGATACTGCGCATAGCCTTCAGATTCCCAGGCTGCTAAGAATGAAAAAAAAAAAAAACAACCAAAAAAATAAATATACATAAATATATACATATTCTTTTTTTTTTTTTTTTTTTATAAATATATAGATATATTTAAATTGCAAATGTTGGGTCCAAAGAGTTAAGGTAGAAAAATACCTGGAATAGACAATTTTCCAGTCTAGCTATTTAAAAAAAACAAAAACAATAAAACAATATCCTGATTTACTGAATAACAGACTGAGGTACTGAGAATCATGGGTCGTAGCTACTCACATATTCCTTCTCTCACTTGAATTGAACATGTACTGTATGTGCAGAAATAGGGTCCCAATTTGGTAAAATCCTTTTGAGATCCCAAGCTGACCACACTTGGTACTAGAGGCTACATGCGGGGGGTGTTTATTTTCCACACAGAGATTAACCTCTCAAATCCTCTGTAGTAGATCTGATCAAACTCTAAAGACTGCTATTTCTGTGTACATTTTGTATTGAACAAACCTTAAAATGTTCTACAGATTTGATGTGCACAGTTTCTCATTGCAGAGTGTTCACCCAGCCATTTCAAGTGCCGTACTGGACGTTGTATTTTGTTGTCCCGAAGGTGTGATGGAGAAGCTGACTGTCAAGATGGGAGTGATGAAGAAAACTGTGGTATGTTGCCAACAATTCTTTAGTCACAAAAATAAAAATTTAATTCAGGATTTACTTTAACACCATATGAGGAATATAGTCTTATCTGCTCTTTAAGGATCATATTCAAAAATAGAACATTTTACTCCCTTATCAACGGCATGGCTCTACTGAGCTGCCCGTGACAAATAAACAGGTCATCCTTTGCTGACAGAAAGTATTCAGTTGGTCCATGAGGTTCTTCAAGGGCAATGTAGAAATGTTTTTGACCTTAGTTAACCTTGAGATTCAGTGGCTGTAATATCAAATATTTTTCCCAGTAACATGTCATTGAAAAGGATAATATTTTTTGTTCGTGTTTTGTTCTCCTTTAACTTGGGATACAAAACGTTTCAATTTCTTGTTCCTACATAAATCTTGGTAAGAAACAATGTCTTGTGACAATAATTGAATTAATCACAAAAGCCTTTTTGCTACATGCCGATTAAATGTCCTTTCCAATCAAATCTTATCAAACTCTATAAATAGTGAAGGCAGTTTGTCAGCAGCAGCATTGCACGTGTGCCGGTGACATTCCACTGACCACATAGAACGTTACAGATGAAGGGCAGACTATGTCTTTTGTGCTGATCGACTCATTCATATTCCGGATATGCAAGCTCATGAAACACATCCTTTATAAATTGCTGACTTGCACGGGTGGTGTAGGAATTGTCCCTGGCTCTATTAGGATAAAAGGATTGAGTGGGATTAGGATACAATTCGATATGCAATTTTGAATCTGTGTATCTCACACCACCATGACTGCACAGATCCTAGAGTGGTGAGGGAAATATGAAACATTAACTCTGTTAATGCTAACCTGCAAACTGCCTGTAAACCGTCCATTCCTCTGCTTTTAATTCATAGCTGAGATCTCTCCTGTTTAATTTGAACATGAAAATTATTTGGTAGTGTCATTATGGATAATTGAGGAATGACCCCTGTATGATTTGCTAGGTAAATTAGAGACACAAATGTAAAACCTCCCAATAACATGTTTCCATATTTAAATGCTTTAAAAGTTTCAACATTTGTAAAATACCCGACTATCACTTAGATAAATACCATACGTCACAGGTACTGCACAGATCATAGAATGAATTTATGAGACTATAGTAATTTTATTGAAAACAGAAATCTTGTACACAAATAACTTTATTGCTCCGGAAGCAATAATAAGTTGTTGTTATTGTTACAACCTTAGAGGGAAACATCTATCAATTACAATGGTGTTCACAAAGAACGCTTGTTATCTCAAAATACTGTGTTGTTGAACTATAAGCTGAATGCCACAAACTGATATTTAGTAACACCACATTGTTCTGAACTAATATGGTTTAATTGCATACATATGTGTTAAATGTATTCTAAACCAGAAACTCTGCACTTATTCTCTGCCTAACTTTAATAAAGAAGGCATGGGGGGGGATGGAAACTATCTATTTCTGGAAATTACACTATTGCACAGAACATTGCAATGCTATATTTTTGTTAAAATGTGTATTCAAATATTTAGCAAATGATGTCACAATCCAGGCACAGCAAGAGTACACAGTGCATTGGAGAATGTGAAACAGAGACATTTATTTATTCATAAAATATTTTACCAGGAGGGATACATTGAGATTTCTCTCGTTTTCAAGTATGTCCTCAGTACATAGACATAGGGGTAAATGTATAAAAAGTGTCATGTTCTGCAAAGTGGAGTAGTCACCATCATAACTCGCAGGTTTGTTGGATTGGTGACTCTGCCCATTTTCCATGTTTGCACCACTTTTCAGATCAGACACTTTTTATACAGTACCCAATAGTTTGTTTCTGTATCTCTGTATGTTCAGTGACAGAACATATTATAATGATTAACAGACGTAGTAACATACAGGATAGAGATACATTCAGTGGTCTGGATTTCCACACTTTACACATACATAAGGTAGAGAAATAGAACTGAAATCTGTTAAAAAAACAAAACACAAATTAGAAAAATAGTGTTTTATTGTCTATACAATTGTTACATGGACCAACAATAATAAGAGTAGTACTCACAAGCGTAGAGGTCGCAGGGGTCGTGGCTGCGACCGGGCCTGACCCACCAGGGGCCCGGCCGCGCTGCGACCCGGTATGTATGCCACTGTGGCCATCCTCTTCTCCTGGGGGGCCCAGGAGCCGGCCATCTCAGGGCCCCCCAAGGCTGGCCCTGGTAGCGCTGGCGGGCGCGTGAGGGAGCACTCTCCCTTGCTGAGTGCTTCCGCTTCAGCTCCCTCGCGCACTGCACTGATACCGGAGCCGGAAGATGATGTCATCTTCCGGCTACGGCATCAGTACGCCGTGTGCAAGGGAGCTGAAGAGGAAGCACTCAGCAAGGGAGAGTGCTCCCTTGCACGCCCGCCAGCCTGCCTGCCCGCCGGGTGACCGGCCGCCCAGGAGCACCACTGGACCCCAGGGAATCCCTCAGCTCTCCCTAAGGTAGGGAGGCTGGGGGATGACATTTAAAAAAAACAGTGTGTGTGTGTGTGTGTTAGTGTGTGTTAGGGTGTGTGTGTTAGAGTGTGTGTGTTAGAGTGTGTGTGTGAGTGTGTGTGAGTGTGTGTTAGACTGTGTGTGTGTTAGACTGTGTGTGTGTTAGTGTGTGCTAGACTGTGTGTGTGTTAGTGTGTGTGTGTGTTAGTGTGTGTTAGGGTCTGTGTGTTAGGGTCTGTGTGTTAGTGTTAGAGTGTGTGTGTGAGTGTGTGTTAGACTGTGTGTGTGTTAGTGTGTGTTAGTGTTAGTGTGTGTGTGTTAGTGTGTGTGTTAGTGTGTGTGTGTTAGACTGTGTGTGTTAGAGTGTGTGTGTTAGTATGTATGTTAGTGTTTGTGTGTGAGTGAGTGTTAAAGTGTGTGTGTTAGAGTGTGTGTGTGTGTTAGAGAGTGTGTGTGTGTTAGTGTTATAGTGTGTGTTAGTGTTATAGTGTGTGTTAGTGTTATAGTGTGTGTTAGTGTGTTTGTGTTAGAGTGTGTGTTAGTGTGTCAGTGAGTGTGTTACTGTGTGTGTTAGTTTGTGTGTGTCAGTGAGTGTGTTACTGTGTGTGTTAGTTTGTGTGCGTCAGTGAGTGTGCGTAATCAGTTTTCGCACCGGGGCCCCATGGGTTGTGTGTACACCACTATAACTATCTAACTCAAATTGTGGGCGCAGAAGGACAGTTTACAGGATATCCTAATCCTTCTCCTCCTTGCTTCTGTACCACTAGAAGGAGGAAAGAAGTACCATAGTACAGTACAGTATGGGCCACAGAAATAGAACAATAATATTGCACTAACGTGGTTCAAGTTAATAAAATGCCCATTAACAACTCAGCCAGGAGAATCCAGAATCTTGACCAGAAAATGATTTTCTTCATCCAAAAGAATAAGTGTAAAAAAAAAAAAAAATACCAAATCATTCAAGGATATCCTTGGTGGTTAAAATGTCAAAAAAAGCATTTTGCCCTAAAATGAGGACATCCTCAGTTGGTATTGTTCCTCATATCAGGGTGAAACGCATTTCTGACATTTTATTGGACATTTTAACCACCAAGCATATCTTTGAATTATTTGGATTTCCACACTTAATTGTATATTCAGACCACACAAATGTGTGTATGTTTAATATAGGTATATAAGAAGTAAAGATAAAAGTAACATTCTTGGAAACGAGTTCCTCTTTAAGTGGAACAGTTTAAGACCATTTGCCTAGCTTTTTTCTTTGTTTTAAATGCTTGTTATAAATAATACTATGCATCTAAACACATCAGTAATGACAAGATAATTGAATTACACTCGAAAGCTGTTTACAATTACAAACGAAGCACTGAAAAGTCTGTTTATTATGATTTTCTATTTTTTATTTTCTTTTTTACTTTGTTATTATGCAGAGGTGTAAGCAGAGCAGTTATATTAATCACCTTAAAGCAATATGACTTAATACTAGATTATAAACCCCTTCTCTCCACTGGCAGGTTGTATGGAAAGGGGTCTTTGGGAATGTCCAGTGAACAAGATGTGCATCAAACATTCAATGATTTGTGATGGGTTTCCAGATTGTCCTGAAGAGTTGGAAGAGAAAAACTGTTGTAAGTTTTTTTTTGTTTTGTTTAGTTTTTTTATACAATGCTCACTGTATAATAAGTTTGTTACAATAACATATTACCTGGCGTGAGGCTTGTAAAACACTATTCATTAACTTTGCAGCATCTTGCTCAAGTGATGAGCTTGTTTGTGCCAATCATGAGTGCATATCCCGCGATCGGTGGTGTAACGGTGTGGTGGATTGTACAGACAGATCAGATGAATGGAAGTGCAGTAAGTCAAATTCTAATGGGCTATAGATCCATAGTCTCATTGCGAGCATTGCTGAACGAATCTCTTTAGTTTATAGAAAAGTATTTTTGAGTTTCAGAGTATTAATTTTCCTTGTCGGCAAGTGCTAGTAACAACAGATTCTCAGCTGCACGACTTTAAAGGAGGTTGCTAACCAAAAATATCACCTAACGCAGTAAAGAGACATAACCAGAAATAGCACTTCAAACGCACTGTTAACAGACATATGCAAATGTTTAAAAGAGATGTTTTACTTCTAATTAGAAAAATATATATATATGTATATATATATATTTATTTGTGTGAAAACTGTGTACTACAGTGTACTACAAAATATAAAAATATTATGTATATATATTTTGCAGTACAGAGATAGGCACACTTTTCCGCCACTTGATTCACAGATAAAAAATAACCAGTAGAGGTTAAAAAAAGGAGGATTTTAATATTTTTTTTTTTTTTTTAGTGCTCCTCTCCCAACCCCCCCCCCCAGCCCCTCTTACACTTCTCACTTGATCTGTGAACAAAACCCATAAATTGATCGACCCAAATTCAGATGCAGTTTGTAACTAAACTAAACTCCAAGTCTACCTTTACTGCTTAATTTACACCTGTATTGTTGGAAAGAAAAAAATATATAATTATTGAATTTATTTTTTTCCTTTCCAGTCTCTATGTCTGAAAGTGAGAGCTCTTTCCTCACCATCCACAGGTCTGCATTGGACTATCACGTTTGTGCTGATGCGTGGGAGGAGGAGTTAACGCAATGGGTCTGCAAGCAAATGGGTTTAGGGTAAGGTCAGTAGTTTGTAGTAATAATAAGATATTACTTCTCCTCAAAAAAAGTGTATTACAATGAAAAATAAATGATAGTTTTTTAAAGTGGTGTAAGATTGCATTATATGTGATGTTCCCAAAGGGGAAACCATTCCTACATCCCACAGAATAAATATTTTTTTCTGTGCCTACACTATGGATGTGCGTGTATTACTCTTCTTTTTGATTTTTAATCATCTTACATCATTCTAAAATGTTTCATTTTGAAATGTTGTAATAACATTTTTTGTAATTTTAATTCTGTATCTAATGTTGGCTAAATACCCATTCAACAGGCCTAGAATCCTAGGTCACGTTATCTATATATTGTCTGAGCATCAGAGTTAATACATTTCACTGCTTTCTGCAATGCGTAGTTTGTGCTGTAGATGTGCCAATTTTATTTTTCATTGTGAAGGTATTTTTTATTTGGTTTTGTTCACAAGGGTTTAAAGGTCTACAGCATAAACGTGCATCACATAAATTACAGTATTTGTTTCTTATTGGGATCACTGGCAATGACCATGGTAGCCGTAGCAGAAGAAAGCTATTACGATGAGCTATGTAGATGGCAACTCCGCTATTTTTCAAAACCGCTTATTAGCACCTAGTAAGCATATCCTGACGAGCGCATGGCATGATAATCGTTTAATAAGCCTTGTGGGGATTATACCAAATACAGCGTGCGATTTACTGAGTGGGATCTGGGCACGCAAAGCTAGTCAACTCTGCCAGTTGTACTAAACGTGTTTTTATGTGGCAGTCTTCCTTGTTTTGTTTGCCAAGAGATATTCTTTTCACAGATGCACTGTCAGGCAACTCGAACAATTCTTCTCTAACAAGGACTAGTGTATTAAATGGGTTTATCCTCGCAGATCAGTGGGACATACAAATGTCAACTCAGATGTAGCTAACAGCTAGCATCCTGGGAGCTGGAGTTAATCAAGAAATGGAGGGCTAATATAGGCACCTTCAGTGCTAAGAGCTTGTGACATAGTGTATGTTGTGTTTTTTTTTGTTTTTTCATTTTTCATTTTGCTTGAAAGTGTTTTTATATCATTGTAATGTATTGCAGCTTTCACTGACCTGAAAAATAAAATAGGATGAATGATTTGGATCAGGCAACAGAGGAACATATGTTTGAAGTATTTATTATAATGTAGTAGGGCATAAATTTCATAATGTATGTTGTACTGCAGTGCACAGCAGAAAAAGAAGGGGTTAGCGTGTGGTTATGTATGGCACACATCATGAATTTATTAGCAGAGAATGATAGTGGGTTTTCAATACTTTATTGTTTTGCTTTTATTTCAGGACTGGGATAAATTAGTGAAAAGGGAGTAGTGGAATTATTTTACAGGATTAATGCGGCGGGGGAAGCCTTGAGGAACTCACCAGCTGTTTTTGTTGCATTGTGTATTGATAAGAAAGCATAGGGAATGTAAAAGGGGAATATACCTCTATCTAGTCTCCATAAAACTTTTATGTTCTAAAGAAATTGTGTTATTTTCAAAAAACTGCCGCTAGACCATCAGTCTGATAGGCAGTTTATGACAGGTTCACTAAGGAAGTGTGTGATTGGAGCCCTGAAAGTGGAGTAACAAAGTTACGTAACATCGACTGATTTATTTTTACTTTGTGTGTTAGGGGCCCGTCCATGACAGAAGTTGCACTAGAACCAGACCATTCACAACATAATCAGTGGCTTCATCTGAGGACAGACTGGAAAGCAAAGAATGGATCTACATTTCATGAACTGCTTATAAAAGGGTGAGCAATCTAGGAGTGTGCCACAACCTCTTCCAATAACAGTTCTTAGCCTTATTATGGTGCAATCAAAGATAGGAAGTAAAGTCTACTAAATGCACACTGATATATTCACTGAGCAGCCACAACATTAAAATCATAATATGGAGCTACTCCTCGTGCTGCCAAAACAGCTGTGATATGTCGAGACATGGTATCTGGTACCATGACGTTAGCAGCAGATCCTTTAAGTCCTGCAAGTTGCAGATTGAGATCTAGGGAAATTGGAGGCCAAGGCAACACCTTAAATTTTTTATGTTCCTCAAACCATTCCTAAATAGTTTTTGCAGTATGCATTATACTGTTGAAAGAGGGTGCTGCCATCACATAACACAATTGCCATGAAGGGGTGTGCGTGGTCTTTAACAATCTTTAGGTAGGTGGTATCAATCAGAGTAACGTCCACATGCCAGGACCCAAGGTTTCCCAACAAAACATTGCATAAAACTACCTCCGCTGGTCTGCCTTCTTCCCATAGTGCATCCTGCCGCCATCTCTTCCTCAAGTTGTCAACGCACATGCACCTGGCCAGCCACCTGATCTAAAAGAAAATGCGATTCATCAGACCAGTCAAACTTCTTCCATTGCTCCATGGTCCTCTTTTTGAAGGTATCTTTAGTGGTGGTGGACAGAGGGTCATCATTGGCACTCTGACTGGTCTGCAACTACACACCTCCATACGGAGCAAACTGAGATGTACTGTGTGTTCTGACACCTTTCAATCATGGCCAGTTTTAACTTTTTCAGCAATTTGAGCTACAATAGTTCTTCTGTGTGATTAGACTAGACAGGCTAGTCTATTCCCCTTCCGCCGCACAATAATGAGACTTGGACAAACGTGATGCTGATGCCTGTTCACTGGTTATCCTTCCTTGTACCACTTTTGGTAGGTGCTTATTACTGCATACCGGAAACATCACTCAATGTTATGTTGTGCCAATCAGTGTATATATCCAAGATGTCCAGAGGCAAGTACAACCTCTTCTTTAGCGTTGTACACTCTTCCTCCCAAATGATGTACATGCTTCAGACACCTGAGACTCTGATCTTTGCTACTTGAAGAGTCTAATTTTTGCTTGGATTTCACTTTAATGCTAATCCTCTAGCCTTCCTGGGCAGTTCCCCAGGAAGCATTTAAAGAACCCTGAAAAGGCTGTCTTTTTTATACTTGTTTTGTCAATCTATGTTTTTTATTGTGATAATAAAATTGTACAACATAATAGCAAATCACCAAACTAAACCACATTTTAATTATAAGACCATTTCTTCATGATCTCAACAGCAGATAAGTAAATAATAAAAAGAAAACCGTAAGCAAGCTAGTAGAGACATCTTCTTTAAACCACCTCTGACTTTTTCTAATGTTCATATCACCTAGGAATTTAGGGAGCAGAGAAAAATACTAAGAACATGTTGACTCAAGGAGCAATAAAACAATGACTGTAGCTCATTAAAACTAGAGTCCCAGAGCCACAGGGCCATCTAGTTTGTATTCTTTGGGTTGCGTCAGCCTACACATTGTCTAGGTGTTCAGGTCTCGGCTGACAGGGCACACACTGAGTGCAAGCATGACAGCTATCAAACTTCCCTGGAGGCTTATGAGACAATTGCCCACAAAGTCTCACACCAATTCGGACCAGTACAGTTGATCTTCTGATAGGGCTAAATAGTGTGCCCAGACCTTTTCCCCAATAAAGTCTGCGATTTCCACTGGAATGCAACTTCTGTGAGGATGAGGGCAATGTAGAGTAATTTTCCTCCCTTTGGCCTGTGGTTGGGTAGAGTAATGGGGCTGCAATGTTACTATAATTTTGGTGTCTTTTTATCCTTTTGATAAAAGAGAAGTGTAGCAATGTCAATCTTTAAAATCTCCCGACCATCTCTCTTTTAAAGAGGAAGCGAGTAATGCTTATACATAGCCCCCCTAAAGTTATCAAACCTTAAATATTTCACTTTATGATAAACTCACTTTTACATAATACAGCTCCCAGTAAATATATTATTGTGATAAATGATGTAGTTTAATGCTTTGTGAGCTGTTAAAACAATTCCTGTTGCCACTCACTAGAGCGTCACCATCCTGGAGTGTCAATGGGTGCTACAGTATTGTAAGGTAAGAAATAACATGTCAATCCTAAGGAAGTCCCCCGACAAAAATGTTTGAAAAAAATCATACATTTATTTTGTTGCATAGAAAAAAAAATGCAAAAAAGCAACAGACAAAAATTACATATTTATTAAATAGTGCCAAAATCTCTTCATATATTAAACAGAAAAGAGTTGATGACACTTTGATAAAGCTCCCATATCGATTCAGTTCACCTCTCTATTCTATGCACCTGGCAGTCGGCATAGAGGAAGCAAAGGACAGAGTTAATAAAAATGACCAACAGTGGGCTAAGATGGAGGTGTCCATTTGCAGAATAAAGAGGTGTGAATTTCTGAATTACATTTTCCACATCTCACAAATACGTTTTTTTTTTTTTTTAATACAGGCAAACGTAAACATGATATTAAAAGCCCTAGGAAATTAAGTTCCTCTTTAATACATTCTAGCATCCTTTACAATATTAGGACCCAAACAGGAACTGAACGGAAAGTTTTCAGGCAAAATAACATTGGACCAAAATAGCACTATCCAAGTCAACTACTTTACCAAATCTAAGTTCTAAATTCTCAACAATTCTCTATTTAGTGAGTAACACTGTAAATGTGTGGGCATACATTACACATAATGGCTGCATTGTATAGCTGCAAATATAGATTCATGGGTAAGCAATTGTCCCTCGAATTGAAATTTTTCATCACACTGCAAGTCAGAAAGTAAAGAGCTGGTATGGAATTGTTTCCCAAGCTGGATTTCACCCCCAGTCTAGTCCTGTGGAACCCCTAAAAATGTGTAATCTATCCCCACATGGATCGATTTTACACTGTGGAAAAGTATGTATACTAGTTGTCAGAAAATCTAGTTTTAGCCACATTCCTTAAACCTCTAATTAAAGATAATGAAAATGTTACAGAAATGAGAGCACCAAAAAAGTGGTGTCTACGCCCAACAGAACACTGTATATTTAAATAGCCCTAGCCATTATACACTACTGCCAATCACAGTTCTGATTGCACTATTGTTGTTCTTCCCTTGAGGCAATTCTTACTTTTTTGTGCTCCCCTCCACTAGAGGCATTTAAACCCTGCAATGTAAATATTGCTGTTCCTGCAAAAAAAACGGCACCCAGACCGCTTCATAGAGATAAAGCGGTCTGGGTGCCTATAGGGTCCTTTTAAGTGTAGCCATGCCTTGTGTACTCAGGTTTCATTTTATTTGGAATGTTACAATGTACAAAGAACTTTCTCGCCTTTGTCTCATTTGGAGTAGTTTGGAAAACGTTTGTGCTCCCTGTGTCTGTCCTCTCGTTTGCACGAACGTTTAATTCTGGCCAGATATAGGCTATGTTTTTTACTAAATGACGACATCTGTGAATGATCTATATATGCTGCTATTTCCTTACAACATGTTGAAATCCTTATTTACAAACTCACCATATTTTTTAAATTATGAAAGAAAATGTATTTCACATATGAAATGTCAACATTTTTCAATCCAATATTTTATCATCAATTGCATTTACCATCCTTGCATCAAAAATAAAAATTCTAGCAACTTTCTACCTACTTATATATTTAACACACAAATTGTAACAATAACTTTATTTTTAGAAAATGGACACATGCTTTTGCACAAACACAGATACACACAGTTACAAACATAAGTACAGTTTCATATATGGATAGGCGGCTAAAACAAAGTAATACTTGGGTAGGCGGCTTGAAAAACCGAATCCAGTCTCTCTCCTTTATGGTCGTTGATAGGTATTGTGTAAGAAGAGGGAAGCAGCGCTTTGAACATCCGCATAATAATAGCATGCTTCTTTTTTCCGCAGGCAAACCTGTGAAAGCCAAAGCAGAGTGTCTTTAATATGTACCAAAGAAGGTAAGTTGACCTCTACCATTACAGTATGTGCCGTACAGGGTTCATGTTTTGCACCATGTAGATATTGGGGAGTTAGATACATTTAATAGCAATAATCCAAATCCTAGTACTGTAAATGAATCTCTAAATTTGATATTTATTTTTAAATCAGAGCAATTAGACAAATGTGTATCAAATAATGACAATTTACATGTTGGAAATAATATAAGCTTGCCCAGGATCAGTAATTTTCAGGATGCATATATTGGGCAAAGCTGTTCAGGATACGTTTCATACTGCACTAATAGATGATTAACCTTTAAGTATGTATTTTTACACCTAATGAGTTTGGATGTTACATTTCCCCCTTTTTCTAATATTGAGAGTACTGCAAAATTAGTTGACCCTATATAAATGTCAATTATAATTTTAATAATTATTTATTTGTGTAGTGTCAACATTTCGGACCTGCTTTCAAAATCTTTCTCAAGACGTTGAGGTCTTGAGAGAGGATAAAATGCAGGTCCGAAACGTTGACACTACACGAATAAAAAAACTATGATTTTTTTTTAATTAACGAAGACTTACGAGTGCCCACATTCTTGTTTAAATATTTGGGGATATATATATGTGTATATTTATGTGTGTGTATATATATGTGTGTGTGTGTGTATATATGTGTGTACTTGTATAGTAACTATTACTGAAGATCTCCAAATTGTAGTGTAATTCCAAAATGACAAATAGCTACATGTTACCTAGGTCAGTAATTGTGTGGGTCCTGTCCTGGTTACTTGCAAAAATCACATCCTATTCTCACCATTTCAATGATATAAAATAATTAGCAATGACAAAATAGTTGGTATAGAGGTCAGCTACTGCTATATGAAGGATATTGTAAGGTGATTGCAAGTTTTAAAGCGGATATTAAAGGAAAATTGTAAATCAAATCAAAATTCACAGCAGACTCTCCACATTTAAGTAACTTAAAATGAAGCAATTTTTCAGGAACGATCAGGTCAGATTCTGTGAAATGGCAGCTGGAGATTAAAGAAGCCTTTTAATAAATGAATTATTCCGACTGCCATGTATTAATCAGAACAAATGACCTAGATACTAGACACTGATAATAAAATAAATAGATGTTTACCCTTAGTGCTTGGAAAGTCAGATTGCAGGAGCACTCAAGGGTTTTGTATTTCAGAAAAACCCATAGTACAGATCTTTCTAGCTATACCGTATATGGTGCAACGTTATATTATTATTATTGTTATTGGTATTTATATAGTGCCAACTTATTCCGCAGTGCTTTACAATAGTATGGGAGGGCAAAATGTAACAATAAATGGGACAATTACAAAATGATACAGGAACAATAGGTAGTTGAGGGCCCTGCTCAGACGAGTTTAAATGGCACTCAACCCCAACAAAAATAAAGACCCAGAAAGTGTTGAAACATTGATGGAAAGACTGTGAATAAATTGAATATATACTGGAAAACCGAGAGTGCTCCTGTCTTTACTGTGTGTGTGTGTGTATATGTATGCATGTATATAATATGTATGTGCATATAGAAACATAGAAACATAGAAACATAGAATGTGACGGCAGATAAGAACCATTCGGCCCATCTAGTCTGCCCAATTTTCTAAATACTTTCATTAGTCCATAGTCTTATCTTATAGTTAGGATAGCCTTATGCCTATCCCACGCATGTTTAAACTCCTTTACTGTGTTAACCTCTACCACTTCAGCTGGAAGGCTATTCCATGCATCCACTACCCTCTCAGTAAAGTAATACTTCCTGATATTATTTTTAAACCTTTGTCCCTCTAATTTAAGACTATGTCCTCTTGTTGTGGTAGTTTTTCTTCTTTTAAATATAGTCTCCTCCTTTGAGGAGAAGGCGAAGCCTGTAATTGTGGGAGGAGTTATCCGGCCTATAAATACACAGACCTCCCCTTCCTCTGGGCTGAGACTGCCTGGTTCAGTACAGAACCATCTACGTCCAATTCAAAGGTCATCAACACAAACTGCCTAAACTCCAAACAAGTTGTTCTTGTGCAGCCCACCCAAATATTAATTTTGCCTCACGCTAGTAAAAAAACATCTGCCTCCTTCTAAGCTCATGGGTCACTGCCGCGTCCGGCCCAGCTGTGGCTTTTCCTGTTGCTGTTTGCGAGTTTATTACAACAAAAACATAAGTTTGTTCACTCAGCCCGTCTTGGGCCACGCTGTCCCTGACATTCAATATGTATTTGCCCCATGTTCAGTCTTTCACTAACTAGGGAGGCATTCATAGTTCAGTCCGTATTCTGCCCTCATTCGGATATGTCGATTTTCACTACTAACGCGAATTTGGCCTATTTTCTTACATAGCATCATAGTGATACCTCAATTAGGTTCATGCATTCTGCTTTCTGTATTTGGCCATATCAATTTTATCATATGCAATTACTCTGCATTTTAATGTTTAATGCCATGTCATATATTTAGTTTTTTTATATTTGCAGATTATTATTGTCTGCCCATATGGCCTTGGTTATACTTGTCAGCTTTGAACAGATCAGCATTTGTTACTTATGTTCACCATAAGTACCTATATGTATGCCATCTGGGTATTCAGGCACTCATTGGGCCTACATTGTTTAATAACTATATGGCTAGGTGTTGCTGCTGACTGTCTAAATTTATGTCAAGTCCAAACCTGGGCCTATACACGTGGTTAGCAGTTATGGTACTGCCTGTTAATTCACTGTCCATCACTACTTACATTGTTTAAGCCCTTACTGGGCTCCGCACAGGCCTGGTCAAGTGTACTTTAACATAATGTTGGTCCTAATTAACATTAATAATGTCTGTTCTATGGTTATACGGACATATTCACGGCCTAAATATGTTATTTTTAAACTTCAAATCAAGACATGCCAGGAACTAGACATGCCACCTGGGTGTCACCAATAACATACTACACTGCAACCAATCTACTCAAATATTTTCAACATTCATTAAACTCCATTTAGTTGTATCATTATGCACCTGTAACTTCTCATTAGGCCCTCTTTTGACCACCCTGCATTTAGGTATAGTTATGTTGGGCCCTCATTTGGCCTTCACTATCATATGAAAGTGAAGGGTGTGCTAAACAGTGTGAAAACAGTACGTATCCTTATCAATAGAGTGGTAACTGCATACATGTAGAGAATATAAAAAAGCACAACCTTTCATGAAGAAGAAAAGGCACAACTTTTCATAAAAAAGCACAACTTTTCATTAAAAAAATAAGGGTAAAATTATTATGTCCCCATGAGAGATGCAGGACATCACACATGTACGTTTATATTAGGTCCTCACTTGGCCTTCCACAACATATGCTTCATATGGCCCTCAGTGGGCAACCTACTATGATCAGTGCCATGTTACTCAAATGTCTCATCATTATAATTTCTAACAGTCCGACCATTCAGGCCTTATATACACGTTATGATATGGAGCAGATTTGCCATTTTACATCACTGTGTAAATTGCAACTGCTCTACAGCTCAACAACCATCAACCAAACCACATCATATCACTCCATACACCCGCTAATTCTCATACTGCTCTTAAATGGCTACTCATGAATAGCAATGAGCTCTCTTGGCCTCCTACCCCTGTACCTTGACACACAGATCTTACTAGGCCTTCACTTACAGAAGCTTCATGCGGTCCCAGGTGGGCTTACATCGACAACCTAATTTCGGCCTTCCTGGCGCTGCAATACCTCTACATGCGGCCCTCACTAGGCCTTCACTCCATACATTACATACGACCCTCTGTGGGTAATCCACTATGACACAATTTCTGCCACTCATTTGGGAAATTACATATAACATTTCCAGCTTTACAACGGTCAACTACAACTCCGTCACTACGGTTTACTATTCCTCTCAGCCTTGTTATGCCCACACAGTTACTTCCTTTATGACCCTTTCTCTGCACTCCTGAGAACCAAGAACCCCTCATTACACATTTAACCATATTCAGGTCTGTCACGGTTTTACCTAAACCTTGTATAACTCACTACTCCTGTCACAGGCACTTACTAGATCTTACATATTTTGCTTTCTGCTAGTAAACTAGAGATGTTCTCATACATACTTGTAGAAGGACGCATAGTGGGAACACATAATTAGACACAGCACCACTAGGTATCTCTTTCATATCCATATTGACAATCATAAGTTATATTATTTACGTTTCTGCTATGCCTACTTATCATCCTGTTAACATTTTAATCCTTAACCACAACACAGGTACTTTATACCCTTACCTTAATATGCACTTACATCATACTGGACATATTTCTATTAATGTTCCCATTGTGTCTTTAGGTTCCTCTCTATGATATTCCTTTCTCAAGCTCATTCACACACTAGTTGGGCAAGATACATACGTTCCAACATACTTTCTATCAATTCATTATGTTTCTATTCTCCTACATTCCTTAGGGATAGATCAACTGGCTGTTAAGAGTATTGCTGCGTGGCATATTTTTGTATATTTGTAATTGTCATTCAACACCTACACCCATCCTCATGCAGAGGTATTCCTCCATCGGCCCAACTCATAGCTAGAGCCTTGCTCTTAGATCTCTAGGTTTTAGATAGGGCCTAACATGTCACGGCCATTCCTTTGAATCTCTTACTTGCTACCAAGAGGCCAACATTCCCGTCACTTCATTCGATGGCCCCAGTCCCTCGGCCAAATTATAGCTAGAGCCTCTCAGAGCCACTTGGCACTTAGTAGAGCTTCACCTTTAGCAATTTTTATTGCCATTCGGCACTATGCAAGCCGCCAGTTGTTATACTATCACCTACCTGACTGTCCCATTTACTCTGCATGTAGTTGTTACACACCTCAGAACTAGTAAGATATTTCAATCCAGGCTCCCCACGCAAACCCTTCACCCCACCTAGTCCATGCACTCCACACATAACCCAGGATACACCCAACCCCAGTTCCTGGCAATCTTATACCATTCCACTTTTACCACTGAGCTCCGACATAAAGGCGTGCCATTCCCTTCTTTGGCTCGGAAAACTGTGCCATATAGACTCCCATTTCCAGCTCTGGGCTCCCCTACCTTGTGTCGGCACCCAAACTGTAAGCACAGACAGCATGGTAGAGATGTAGTCTATGATGGCTCCCATTCTTTCATTCTTATGAACAACTGCTGACACTAGTGTCATTTAGAATCTCCTGACTTTGGACATCTTACCATCCCATGTAGTACCCTACATCATGCTCCTTACTTCTATCCCCTCAGTGTTACACCACGAGTTGCTATCCAGCACATTTCCTCATCTAGTGTTATTATCTATACAGTAAGTTCCCCTGTCCTTTGGAAGAGCATAGCTACGAGATTTGTCAGTATTTCAAAGCTAGGGAGCACAGACAGTACAATCTGACTGTTCCGTATTTATACTCACCTTTTGTCACTAAGAGGCTTCTCCCTCAATACTCACACTTGGCCTCCTCTAGTTGAGTTTCTGATTACAGGTTTCACAGTAGGTTTCTGCACAGGCATCATAATACTTCAATCAGCTATTAGGGTTTGTCCTAACCTCCAATCTACTAGTTAAGACTCATTCAACTTAATTACTGTTAGTGGCAGAATAAAGTATTGGTTTCTTGCTGGGGCCCATCTGACAACCCCTTTATTTGCAGGTGCACCTACCAATAAAGGGGGCCTAATCAATGGGAATCCCAATAATATCTGCTCAATTTTATTATCCGCTTCTCGTTCTTTAAAGTTCTCAGCATTAGGTCATGGTATTTGGCCTATCTTAAGTGCCAAAAAAGCAGCCTGGTTAGGAAAATGTCATATTTCAAATGTTTAAGTTGTTCCCAGTGCATCGGTCCAAGTGGCATTTGCACGATATTTAGTGAACTGAGCATTCTACTTTGCCACCCTTTGGAGAGAGATGCCTAAACTATTCAATATAGTTGCATAATCTCTCTGTAGGCTCCTCTTGTACTTCAGTACTGTCCTTTAGTAATACATTATCTACATGAGTGTAATGATTATGGTACCGAATGCCGTACCCTTAACCAGATGTGTCTTTTCTATCTGGTACAACCTCTGGAACCTTGCTGTCTCAATCAACCTTTTCTGGAAATATATTAGACTTGATGTCATTGCAGTTAAGCCTCCCCGCAGACTAAGTCCAGTGTATCAGGAAAAGGAAAAATCATTTCTGGTCTACGATGCCTGTTTCCCATATGGATCTCCAGTGTCTCCTTGGTCCTAAGCCATTCATCTTGGTAGGCCCTCTTTTACAGGCCTGCCCGAACATCTGTTCAGGCACACCACAATCGACTTACACCGCCATTACTATAACTCGGCTTATTGTATACGACCACAAATATAATAATATTAATATTAGCCATAATATTATATAGTTAGTAAGAGTTCCTCTATTTAAAATATATAAATAATTGAGAATACAATATAAAATTGGGATCGTCTTGAAAGCAATAAAGTCTTGTCTTTTTAAATATTTTATTAAATAAAAAATATAAATATAGACATATAAAACGTAATAATCAATTGCAATAATTTATAGCAGAGTTTATAACAGTAAAGTATATGCTTGCAATATCTACAAAATAGAATAACAAACCCTCTTGAACAAGTCAACCTCTCAGTCATGATATGATGGAGCAGCGTCTCTGCATCCACAATTCTCTCCTCCAGGCCCGGACTGGCCATCGGGCACACTGGGCAAATGCCCGGTGGGCCGCGGTGGCCATGGGGCAGAGGCCGGCAGGGGAGGTCCCAGGATCTCCCCTGCCGGTCTATGCAGGGCCGGCGCTATCAGAGCGCCGGCCCCGCTGTTTTTCATGAAGGGCCGGTGGGGAGGTCAAAGCTCTCCCTCACCGGCCCCTAACTTGCAGCTCCGCCGGGTTCCTCTTGCGAGATCCGGCGCGTTGCCATGGCAACGCGCCGGATCTCGCAAGAGTGAACTCTAGCCCCACAGGCTAGAGTTCACTCACCCACGAGGACCACCAGGGAACACCGCCTCCCTGCCTCCCAGTCCCAGTGTGCCGGTCCCCCCCCCTCCCAGGCTAAAGGTAAGAAGGGAGGGGGGGATTTAATGCCTGTTTGTTTGTTTTTTGCCCCCCCCCCAACACACACAATCCATTCTAACATTTATACAGCACTCCCACACACAGCACTCTCACTCACATCTCACACACAGCACTCACACACAGCACTCACACACAGCACTCTCACACACAGCACTCACACACAGCACTCACACACAGCACTCACACACAGCACTCTCACACACAGCACATCACACACAGCTCTCACTCCCATCACACACAGCACTCTCTCACACAGCACTCTCACACACACAGCACTCTCACACACACAGCACTCTCTCAACCATCACTCTCACACCCATCACACACGGCACTCTCGCACACACGGCACTCTCGCACTCTCACACACACATACTGCATCTCTCACATACACAAAGAACCCCCCCAACACACTGCACCACACACATGCACAATACTTCCAAAAAATATATATATATATTAAAAAAAATATATATATATATATATATATACACACACACACACACACATACACACTCTGGATCCCCTATACACACACTAGATTCCTTGTAAGCAAACTCATACTACACCCCTAAACACACACTACATCACCTATATACACACACACACACTATAGCCTGTATGCACTTGCTATATCCCCAATACACACATTCTCTATAGCCCATAGCCACATATGCATCACATTACACCACTTTACACCACAAACACAACATGACTAAAACCGACCTTATTACACAATACCACACCACGACCAGCTCACTCTGCACACACGCAATACCACAAGCAGGCTCCAAACACATGCACAATACTCTTTCCTGGCCTTTTGTCTCCTGGTATCCATTTATAGAGACACCAGAGACAAGTTGCAAGGAAACACAGTGCAAGCATGTTATTAAATTTGCTTGCACTGTGCAGAACAAATACAGGACTTTTTTCTCATGCTAGAGCTCTTCAGCAGAGCTCTGCGCATGGTCTGCCCTGGAAGAGCATTAAACCAACATGCTCACTTTGAGAGGAGGCGTGTTTGTCATTGGTGATGACAAAACACACCTCCTCTGCCCCGCCCCCTTCTTAGTGGGCCGCTGTGTTAAATAAATGCCCGGGCCGAATTTTTCTCCCAGTCCGGCCCTGCTCTCCTCTGTGTCCTAATATTAATAAGTACACATATTTATACCTTAGATTTTCAATTAGGTCATGTTAGGACCTACCTTGACATGGCAAAGATACAACAGGTTTGCCATTATAAACCTGACTCTATTGCCTGCAAGTGTCTCCTCCGGGAAGCAAATCATTCTAAATTGAAAAGGCATTCAGGAAGTATTCCAAACCCCAGTATTGAAGACTTACGCTACAATTGCTTAATATTTTTTTTCATTTCGTTCTACACTCAATACTCCATAATGACACAGCAAAACACAGATTTTTAAAAACTTTAATTTATTAAAAATGAAATATGACATTGACATAAGTATCCATGCTTTTCTTTTGATTGTCTTTGAGATGTTTCTATGCTTTGATTAGAATCCACATGTGGCAAATTCAATTAATTGGACATGATTTGGAAAGGTACACACCTGTCAATGTAACTAGACATGAATATCAGAGCAAAACCAAGCCATAAGGTCAAAGGAACAGCCTGAAGAGCTCAGGGACAGGATTGTGATGAGGCACAGATCTGGAGAAGACTACAAAAAAAATCTGCTGCATTGCAGGTTTCCAAAAGCACAGTGGCCTCAATAATTTTTAAATAGGAGTTTGGAATAACCAATACTACTCCCTGAGATTGTTGCCTGGCCACACTGTGCAATCAATTTAGAGGACCTGCAGAAATGAATGGCAGATATTATCTAAATCGAGATGTGCAAAGCATGCCCAGAAAGACTTGAGGCTGTAATTGCGGTTAAACTTTGCTTCAACAAGTTAAGGGTCGGAATATATATGTCAACGTGATATTTCTGTTCAATATATTTGCAATGGAATCAAAAATATGTTTAAATTAATTTTCTTCTCATGTTAATCTACACTCAATAGCTCCTATTGACAAAGGAAAACCTAATTGTATGAAAAGGTTGCAACATATATTGCAGCAAAACTTTGAATGCTCTGTACTGGGCATTTTTATTCCTCCTGTTTTAAAACACGCACTCACACTCACACTAAGCCTGCAAAGTTATGGCTTAGATAAATGAAGAATTGCAGTGTGCCTCATTAATCATAATTTCATTGACTTCGGTAGGTTTTCCAAGGACAATGTGATGCATATAAATTTCAGGACAGGAACATAGAAAACACATTAGAATTGTATAGTCTAGATCAGGGGTAGGCAACCATCGGCACTCCAGATGTTGTGGACTACATCCCCCATAATGCTTATACACCCATAATGCCGACAAAGCATCATGGGAGGTATAGTCCAAAACATCTGGCATGATAAAGGTTGCCTATGCCTGGTCTAGATGAAGCTGTGGTGTAATTGTGGTAGGCAAGTTACAGAAAGGAGTAAGATCTGCTAACATAGAACTACAAACTATGGCAAGAGATGAGAGCGAAATGACTTGTCTATTATGCAGATTCTACATAAAAGCATTATGTATATCACAGGCATTCTTGGATCCCTTTATTCTGTTGGCACTTCATCTGCAACATTTGCAAACTACATACTACCAGTCCTTTGAATTGAAATCTTGTCCTCTTGTTCCTGCAATTCGTTCTGCTAATTATTTCCCTCTTTAGGTTATATCTTCCTTTGCTCTTCTCGCTTCAAAAGTATTCATAATAATCTGTTATAGCGAATGCGATGCGAATATAACCTTGGCTAATAACAGAGTGTTCTAAAGCCCTTCATGGAGTTATTTGTAAATGATGAATCTGTTACTGTGTGAAATTTAAATCTGGCAATCATCTCTTGAGAACATATTATTTTTGTAAAGTGTAAACAGCGCTGTCCAAAATAACAGGGTTACAAGAAAATAAACTTATTGGTAACATTACATGTAGTACGATATATACAGGCGTGGACTGAGAAGGGAGGGGCTTTTGTGCGTTTACAGGTTTGCGGGTGGTGGTGAGCAGAGGTGGCTCAGGGCAAGTGAGAAGTCTTTGATCAAGTCTTTTTTAATGAAAGATTAAAATAAGTAGTACGATTCGTTGAATAGCTGGATTTTCAGATAGTGCTTAACTCCTTAAAGGACCACTATAGTGCCAGGAAAACACACTTGTTTTCCTGGCACGATAGTGCCCTGAGGGTGCCCCAACCCTCAGTGTCCCACTCACGTGGAGCTGAAGGGGGAGGAAGGGGGTTAATCCCTTACCTTTTTTCCCAGCGCTGGGAAATCTCCTCCCTCTTCTGATGTCATCGGCTGAATGCGCATGCGCGGCAAGACCCTGTCAATGAGACAGCCACTAGAGGCTGCATTAACCCTAAAGTAAACATAGCAGTTTCTCTGAAACTGCTATGTTTACAGCAGAAAGGGTTCATCCTAGATGGACCAGGCACCCAGAACACTTCATTGAGCTGAAGTGGTCTGGGTGCCTATAGTGGTCCTTTAAGGACACATGACATGTGTGACATGTCATGATTCCCTTTTATTCCAGAAGTTTGGTCCTTAAGGGGTTAAAGAGACACTATAGTCAACAAAACAGCTTTAGCTTAATGAAGCAGTTTTGGTCATGCCCCGATTGATTGATCAATTCTCTGCCATGTAGGAGTTAAATCATTTTGTCTATGCAGTGCTAGTAACACCTCCTTGCATGTGACTTACACAGCCTTCTATAGAATTCTATATGAAGGTAGGCAGCTATGTACGGATCCTTGATCGACAAGCATGGCATTGAAGCCAGCCCTGCTGTTTGCAGCTGATTTTAATACAAAAAAAATGTGTAATATAATTGTTGAATGGGGCAACAAAAATGTTCAGTTATTAAACATTGCATAAATATATCTTAAAGGGAACCTATAGTCCCGAAAATAACAAACATTATTTGAAACTCCCCACCCCCATTGAAATGCTGCTAGCAACAGCATTTCATTCCCAGAGCGAGTTTTACTTTGTTTAGGAGGAGGAAGTGTGTTCTTATGGCTGTCAGGAAGAGGTAGCTTCAACCCTGCATGTAAACATTGCAGGTTCTAATAAAACGAAAGTGTTTTATATTTGCAGGGTTAAAGTGACTGTGTATAAAGTGTTCATTTAAGCCCCCAAATCGTTCCTTTCATTATCCTGAACTAGCTCCTGCAGTGAATGAAAATTCACCCCCCCCCCCTTTTTCTTTTTTTTACCCAGCACTACTTTCATTGTTCGTGATGGGCATTATGAAATAAAATGTTTCTCATAAATTAACACGGAGGACATTTTCCCATAACCTCTCATAGAGATGTGTAGGAATATTGAAATGTAATGATCTGTATAAAATAAAGTCATGCTTTCAGGGCTGTATTTAGTTTTGTGATCTCTAACTAAAACTATAAAGCTATTATGGACTTACGGTCTTATTAAGCTCGACCATCCACTGGATGAGGTTGATTGGAGTTATATTGCACTTAAGCTGTTTAGCAAGCAGTTACCTCACTATTGTTATACATCGCATGTATATTTAACTCCTACCAGCCTCAGACAGAATTTCAGTGTAGTCCAACATGGCAGACCGCTTCTTGTACTCAATTTTATTGGACATAAATTCTCAGCAAAATGACGCGAGTTTTTTTCCTTTCCTGTGCCTCTGCACCTAGAAAGCAGCGGTAGTTTTGACTCTGTGTATGACTCACCCAGCTATGGACTGTCTTTCCAAGGTGCCTGGGATTAATTACCATATTTTGTGTGCTGTGTATGCCGACACCAGATACACAAGTTACACTAAATTGATATTGCCAGCCATGAAAAGCGTACTCCAGCTTATTCCAGCTGGCTGCCTGACAGCCCTACACACAGAAAACAAAGGCTTTGTATTTGCAGAATACAATATTTGTAAAAGAAAGGCTGCACGAACAGGCTCCTTTCATTATAATACCTACAATAGGATAAAGTGGTTATGGTGCTTTGAGTGACTCTTTAACCCAAGTGTTCATTTCTATTTCACCTGCACTCTTATAGCTCCACATTAATAGGTAGAAACTCAACTACACAGAACCTTTATGTATTTTAGAATAGAAACATTTATTTACATAGTAATTTTTGTTTACCAGCTTGACTCGTTACCAATTTTTTATATTTAAAAAAAAAATAATAAAAAAAAATGTTTTAACCGCTACAGCAGTCCTAGAAAACATCTTGTTTGCTTGTATTTTTTCTGCTCTTTTTAATGTCTACTACCTAAAAAATAATATTAAACCAATCTGGTCACCAAGATTGTATTCACTATAGAACGGTTTATATATTATCGAGTTTCATTTAAATCCCAGTGCAATTCAAACATTGTTTTATGCATGTCTTTAGCTATAACAGAACTCATCACTATTAAACTATTTATTTTCTGTCTGCTTTGCCTTGACATATCCATCACAAGTGGATGCAAAAATCTAAAAAGAATAAAATGGGGGAAGAAAAAGGGAAGAAAGGGCCAGCTGGGCTTGATGGTGTTATATACTTGCCTCACTCAATAGACCAGTAAACACTTCACCTTTCCTTAAAAGCTACTGAGCAATTATCATCTGAAAAGTGAGTGTCCCTTTAACTCTAAATGAATAGTAACCATTCTCATGCCTCCTAACCATCCCAATTTATGTGTTACAGCCCAGATTTTCAGTGTCCCTAATAAGTGTAGTGCAAGAGCATCATTAAACCTACTCGCTCTAAGCTAAGGGCAATAGGCCACTGCAGAGAGCAGCTGAAACTCTGTTACCTGTATGTCCTGCCTCCGTCGGCTGGACTGTTTGACAAGCAGCCTGGTGTGCATTGGTGGTACCAGGCTGACATGTCAATTCTAAGGGTGGACCTGCCCTCTTTCTGGATGGGTCTGCGTGCTTTAAACAGTGGCTCAATTTTCATCACTGGCCCACCCCTTTCTACATCTGACCACCATTGTTCCACTTGCAGGGATGAATGTTCTATACTCTGTTGTGCTATGTCTTGGTGGTCTATTTTCCCTCCTCTACCAATGCAGACATGAAGCTACATGGTCCAGACTGACTGCTGGTTTTTGCATTGACCAGTCATAGTATTTAAATGGTAGCCCACGTATGCTTAAGATGACTCACATTTCCAAGCAGAAATTCTAATCTAAGTTTTGCACGTGCATTGCTCTTGGTGGCTCCAGGTTTTCCGTTTCACATGTTACATGAATCGGGATGATTACTATTTAGTTGTGATGTGAGTGGATAGTAGACTGGTGCATTCTTTTTCGGATTAATTGCATTTTATCCAAATTTAGAGCGATAGGTTCCATATGACCGTATAACTGAGCAATAGACTCACTCAAGAAACAAACTTGGTCATGTAATTTGGAGTTGTGTCCGTGGGACCCCCAATTTCTTTAATTTTTTTTTTTTTTTTTTAATTATTGATTGGAAAAGTCACTAGATGTTGATTTTATTTACCAACCCAGGGAGAAATTAGAGTAGTAAATAATATCTATATTTATGCATTTAATATTTCATAGATGTATTATATTATAGATATGTTTGTTGCTCCCCCATCAGTTACTATTTAATTGTGTTTGATATACTACATAATACATATTTGCATTATATTATGTATATTTTACAGTACATTAGTCAATTTTTTTTCATTATGTCCAAACTTTTTGTTTTCCCCCGAATATTTGGTGTGGACACATGGACTACTATCAAACAACAAAAACAAAATTCTGTTCTTAGACGAAGCAATTTGGCCAAAACATATTTTAACTGTGTGCACAAGTCTACTGGATAGTGAATTGTGTTTTTCATTCATGCTCTGCTATACATGCATCTTGTATATATATACACATATAGTTACACATTGAATGTTGTAAGGACATTAATGTTTTTCTTTTTTTTAATGTACAATCTAGTTATTGTATTCTGCTAAAAACCTCTTTGTGAACATGGGTACGCTGGCAAAGCCGTGGTTAAGAAAATTGCAATTCCTTTTCCTTCCTTGTATAGCTTACTTTACCTGGACGATTCTTACCTTCTTCTATTCTACATTTTTTCAGAATTATAACCACTTTCTAAAGCATGGTTTGCGTCCCTTCTCTGAATTGGACAATTTAAAAACTGGTGGTTTTAATGTAAATGCTAATAGAATCATGCAATATAACCAGATATTTGGCGGTTTGCCCAGCAAACCAGTAAATTCACAGTGGGAGTGGGACAGTTTCCTAGAAAATCAATCAAACCAATTTTTCGCCTTGATCCTCCCCTGGTCATCTGTGAATGTTGATATATGGTCTTAAGTAACCAACTGCAATGTCATTACCATATACATTATAGCTGGCACCGTCTCCTGACAATCTATTTCATTAAATCCGTTTAAAACAAAAATGCAGATATATTAATACTTTCATATAACAGTCTGCAATAAGTGTACCTGTAATTAAATCAGGCTTTTCAAACTCTTAGAAATATCAGATTTAAAAAAATAAATAATTTCCACTCAAAGAAATTGGGTTTCATCTGAAATTTTTCTTATAGGCATGTTATCTAAATTCCGTAACGCAATATGACCAAATCACAAAACAAATAAAGCCAGAAATGTTTTGTGATTCAGAGTTTCATCTGTGTTGCCAAATGTAAAGATAATTGGTGGTCAGGGGACAGTCCTTAGGTCTGAAATTCACTTTTGTGAATAACAGTGTTTAAAAAAGCCAAACCGGAAAAATTTCAGTCAACTTTGCTTTCAATTCAGGAGACCTTATATGTGAAAAATAAGTAAATCAATCCATATATATATATGATATAGTTAATATAATAAAGATAATCATTTTATATATATTTATATATAGATATATAGATTTTTTTTTACAAGTCCTCCTGTTTTTCCTTTTATTGGTTACTACTTCTTACTTGATTTGTGACTCAGATAGTGGGATAATGTCCTTATCTGTGTATTCATGATGTTTCTATTGTACACAGTGCCAGAACTAAAGAAGAGAGGGACCTAGTGCAAATCATTTTTATCACTTTCTCTCTCTTCCAACTTCCCCCCCCCCCCCGAGCTACAATTGTTGTACATCTCATACAATGCTTTCCCAGCTGTGGATGTTGTGTACAGTGTTGATGTTGAAGATGTGTTTTTTTAGAGTTTGAATGCAGGAGTGTGTGTGTGTAGTGTTGGTGTTGGAAAATATGTATGTAGTGTTGGTGTTTGCATGTGTGTGTCACATGAAATACACACATAGACTGACATATATGCACAGATCCACAAACACTGACATAGATGCATACAGATTCACAAACATTGATGCACGCACATAGCTGAGAGTGTTCTATGCACCATCAACATTACAATCAATAAATTTGATATCAATGACTAGCTTTAATAGTTTTACCGTTTTAAAATTTTTTATTTGCTTCTAATGTAAGCCTATAAATATTCAAAGTTGCAAGATAATGCAGTGCTACAATAAATGTCTAAAATATTTTTCCTTTTTAATTTCAACATGAAGCTTTTTGGCAATGATGAAATTATACAACATGGGACAGCCCTTCTGTACACAATGAACCATAGTTTCATGCTGAAATGGTGCAGCTTTGAGTTGCAGAAAATGCTGGGTTCTGTAATTTTTTGGAGGACTGTTGAAATTAAAACTATACCATAGCACACTGTTTGGAGTAGACATAAAATTAAAACCATACCATAACCAACTGGGGTTATCTGAAGATCATCAGATTAAATTATAGAAACACTGATAAAGACCCAAACTAGATATAAATGAGAATCTGCAGTGGAGGTCTCTTGATATTCCAATTTATGTTAACTGCAAATATACACCTGCGTGTCCAAGTAAATAACATCCAGGCCTTAAAAAAATAAAAATAAAATAAAAATCTATCATAGTGTAGCAAAATAAATCAATCTCCAACAATGGAACACTTACATAAAGTGGAGCTAATAAATTGGCTATAATGATCTGTTGTGTTAGCCACTCCCCTCTTTTGTGATCTGTGAAGATCACTAAATCCTACTAAATGATTGTTATTATTTTAGATTCATTGTGCATTTTTTGGAGAAGTTATCCAAACAGTGTGGTAGCAGCTTTTTATTCACTAATAATATAATATTCATATAACATTGGTTTAATGGTGCTGCAGCGCAACTTGCACATTCTTTGATTTAATTTCTGAGAAAGTGCTTTCCTTGTAATAATCTAGTGGCATCCTAGACATTCAGTCATCTGATTCCCACAATGCTATGCAAGTATTCAAAACCCTTGTCTGAAAGATGACTTTTTAACGAAAGCACTAACTACTCAAGCCTTTAACCTCTGTTTTTTTTGGGGGGGGAGATTGTGGGGATTGAGAGAGGAAACAGAGAGGAGTGAATGGTAAAAGGTTTGTAGCTATAATCACTTTTCTCTCCTATTCTGGTCACTGTTAGATTGTGGACATCGTCCTGCAGCACGAATGAGCAAGAGAATCCTTGGTGGGAGGACCAGTCGACCTGGCCGGTGGCCATGGCAGTGCTCTCTCCAGAGTGACCCTAGCGGACACATATGTGGCTGCGTTCTTATTGGGAAAAAATGGCTGCTGACTGTTGCACACTGCTTTGAAGGGTAAGAATATCTATCCAATGAGTAAAGTACTCATATTGCCAATTGGCAACAGAATAGCGAAAAGTAATTCATATATTCAAGTAGTGTTGATACATGTGATTTCTGTGGTGGTGGAGTGCGTTAACATTAAGACAGATATTTTTTTTCTGTAAAAACAAGTAAAACAAACTGTATAGCTGTGGTATAGTCACAAAGCTTTATGATCTCCTATGGTCATGGCTAGTGAAGCACCTGTGAATGGAGGGGATAATCTTACCCATTCAGTAAAAGGGAATCAATTTTAAAAGCAAAACGTTGAGGAGAGACTCCAGATTAAAGGGGTAATCTAAACAACTACATGCTATTCTATTGGTTATGATACTATTAAGCTGTGAACGCTGCCCTTTGGTTTGGGGTCAAACTGCATTCCAACTCATCACATTAGTGACAAAAGACACCCCTTAATGTATTATTCCCACTAATACAGCAGTGTTGGAGTTTGTTTTCCACTATGGCCTACAATGCAGCTTCCTTTTTAACTTTCCAGAATCCAGCAATGACACTCACTGCAATAGGAGACCCAGCTCCAAGAAGATAATTTAGGTCTTTGTATAATCCAATTTAGAGAATATTGCACATAGATGATGATATGCATGAATCAAACTGTAGTTAGGTCACCTAGATTTGCAAGAGCCTAGAAACTGGATTTAGGATTGGATGACACTTCTCAGCTTCAATAAAGCCTGTGGTTTACACAAACTATACAGGCCTTCCTGATATAGAAGTTCGATAAACATGGTTGTTTTTTTTTTTATATTGCAAGGGCATTAAAGGCATAAAGGGGAGGCAAAGGGGGACCTTAACTGTTCTACAGCAGTATGAGTAGATGGTGTCTCAATAAGTGAAACAAGAATAAATGGGACCAGAGGTAATGTGTGAGTTAATAATGGAGCTAATATTAATAAGAGAGACACTAGCATTAGAGGAAGGGTGGATGGGAAGATTAAAGGGCTCTGGGCACCAATACAACTTTAAAGTATTTTACAGGTTTTGACCTCATTAATATGCTGTATTTGTTTTATGCCGAAATCATTCTAGTTTAAAAAATGTTTTCAGAACGATGCACAATAAGCCTGCCTATTTAGTAACATCCCCTCACTCCAGAAAAAAATCTTCCTGATCAAATGTATGCACACAGCTCAGCCACTAACCGTACTGAATGATCTGAACCACAAATCAACCTGCTTTAAAAAGGATGCCGCCCAGGGAGGCATAAAGTAAGGATACCTGTTTGTAGTGTCTCTGTCTGCAGCCAGCTTGTGTATTAAAAGCAGCTTACACAGTGCTGTTAGGGGCTAAACTGTGTGCATACACCAATAAGGAAGTCTTTTTGGAGTGAGAGAGAGAAGCCAAGGTAAAAAAGCTTATTGTGTGTCATTCTGCAAACCCCTGTTTTTTTTAATGCACAAACTGTGAAGATTTGGGAGTACGCAAAAAAATACAGCCAATACAGGCCAAAATCAAATGCATTAAAGTTTAATTAGTACCCTGGGTGTCCATTTGGAGGTAGGGTTTAGTCTCATAATTCAGAGATCAAGAAAGAATCAGAGTGGACTGTCCTAAGGAGGAAAGCAAAAATCTGGTTGTCATTAATATGTTTACATGCGTATACCCAACATAGGCGGTCTGTGACAGGGGTATTTATTTCATGTAACGTTGTAATGTAGCCAACAGCATCCAGTGTAACTTGGTAAATGAACCAAAAAACTAAAGTATAATATTATATTACTTGACATTAATATTTCAGAGGAGCAATAAAGCTTCCAATGGAAAAACTTCAGGGATTGATATATGAATAGCCTTATTTTCCAACAATAAACCAGGTTTGCTCAAATATCTTCTCTAATGCCCCAAGGAAATCTTATAGACGGGAAAGATGATTCCAAATATGTTTGTGTGGTTTTTGGATCATTCTTTATTTATAATAATAACTTTGAAAATGATTCCCCTGTGTAGTCCATGCTGAGAATGCTTGCTGGGGAAGGTCAGAAAGAACATTCGACAAGTGAATTTAATACTTTTAAGTGTGTCGTTGTAAAACATCCTGTACAAAACAATCTGATCAGTCATTACAAAGCAGTAAGATAAGAGCTGTTTGTGAATTGTGGATAACAGGTTTGGCATCAAAATACATTCTTTCAAATATAATTTGTTACAAAGCCCTCACTGCATAAAGGGTTTGCAAAAATGTATTGTGTAAAACACCAGTGCATAGGTATCACCAAACCATTGTGGTTCCTAAATGATAACCACCAGATAAACAGAGACAGCTTAAAGGGGCACTCTTTTTTTTTTTTCTTTGTCTTTCTTTTCTTCAACAGAAATTGGCACTTTTTATAAATAAACTTTATTACATCCCCCAGCTGTCAAGTCTTGTTACTTCTTGGTTGCTTAGCTCAGTAGAGCACAATGCAATAAGAAAAGGAATTGCTCGGAGCACCTGCCTTGCAAAGACTTCTCATTAAGCTGCATTGGGAAGTCTTTGATTGGACAGCCACGGAAAGTCTGGGCGAGGTTAGAAGGGGATGGCTTGCAAAGGCTGCAGATAAGATAAATGCAGCTTTTGCAAGTATACCTCCAATGAAAAGTGCATAATAGTGATTTTTATTTTCTTCTTTTTCTTGTATTTAGGCAGTGGAGTGTCTGTTTAAAGGGACACTATAGGCACCAAGACCACTTCATCTCATTGAAGTGGTCTGGGTGTCATGTCCCTCTCATTTTAATCCTAAAATGTAAAAGATTGCTGATCTTCAGAAACGGCAATGTTTACATTGCAGGCTTCAAATACCTTTAGTGGCGGTCAGTATGACAACTTGACTATTTCATACAGTCCATATGAATGGCACAGTGTGGCGTTTTCCTGTGCACGCACACTAGTCTCTCAATGCTCTTCTATGGGGAAGCATTGAATTGGCTGAGATTATAATGATCAACTTCAGCCAAAGAGGCAGGGCAAACGCAGGAAGAGCAGCATGGCATTGGATACAAGGTAAGTAAAACAGCTTTTTAACCCATGTGGAGTGGGGCGGTCACCTAAACAGTGACTAGGACTATATGGTTCCTTTAAGGAGGTGCACATGACAGTGCTCCTAGAATGAGAAGAAATGGTCCACTTCAGGAGTGATACAAAATACAAACATGGAGGACACCATTCTAAGTAATTTTTTGTCGATAAGCTTGTATGTCAGGGTTAGTCACTAAACTTTAAATTTAGATACAACTTTACATGACATAAAATTTACTTTTATTTAGATCTAAAATGAACTGCAAAGTTCTGCACACAAAAGCACTGTAACAATGGTGCTATTGATAGCAGCATATTTCTTTTAAAACCGTACAGTTGATGATGTTGTTGCAATGTCTGTCTGTCAGTTAAATAAGTTCAAACTCCAATAAACCCAAAGCAGGGCTTTGAGAACAAGAGGAGAAGTTTTTTTTTGTTTTTTGTTTTTGTCTGTATACCTGAAAAATATAAATCAGCTTGGGTAGTTTTGTTCTTCATTAAACTCTGAATTGCAGCAAAATAAAATCTGAATGTTAAACTTGAGTTTAAAATAATCAATCCATGTCCCCAAAACTCCGTAAAGTAATACAATGTGAGCAGGATATTGCTTTGCTGCAGATGGATTTAGATAGACTAGGGGACTGGGCACTTAAATTACAGATTCAATTTCATGTAGAAAAATGCTAAGTTATGCACTTCAGGGTAAAGAAGCCACTTACACCCTAAATGATAGTGAATTAGGGTAATAACATATGAGAAGGACTTGGGAATTATTATAGATAACAAACTAGGCAGCAATGTGCAATGTCAATCAGCAGTTGCTAAGGCCAGTAAGGTATTGTCATGTATGAATAGGGATATTCATTCTGGCGATGAGAATATAATTTTGCCCCTTTATAAAATCGCTGGTAAGACCTTGAATATGCTGTGCAATTTTGGGCACCTGTTCTAAAGCAGGATATTATGGCACTAGAAAATATGCATAGGCAGGCTACAAAATTAATAAAATGAAACATTAGTTATGAAGTTAGGTTAACAAATTTAAACCTCTTTAGTTTAGAAAAACAACGCCTCACAGGGGATATGATAACATTATACAAATATATTCGGGGTTAATACAAACCATTGTCTGAAAATCTATTCATAAACAGGATTATACATAGGACACAAGATCATGCATTTAAACTGGAAGAAAGGAGATTTAGTCTAAGACAAAGGAAAGGTTTATTTTTTTTTTGTTTAGTTTTTTTTAATACTAAAACCAATAAGGATGTGGAATTCTTGTCTGAAGAAGTGGTTTTATCAGAATGTGTACAGATATTTAACCCGCAAATGGATGCATACTTGCAAATAAATATTCAGGGATATCATTTTTATTTTGTGGTATAATAGCTTAATTGATCCAAGGATAAATCTGACTGCCATTCTGGGGTCAAGATGGATTTTTTTTTTTTTTTTAATTCTTTATTTTTATTCGTGCATAAGGGTAACAGACGAATTTGTACTGCCACAATAGCTGGTACAGTCGAGTTTGCAAACATTCTTAATCACATAGTATTAACAACATTTTTTTTTTTTTTTTTTTAAAGTAGTTATATAAACAAGATAATGTCGTAAGCTTAGTAGTGATAGCAAATTAAAGACTTAGACATAGAGAAACAGTTGTGTGTCATATTAACTTTGCACAGTTTCATGGGTTAATACAGGAATGTAGGAGCATGCTAAATCTATTGAGGCTGTGCAGTGTTATGCAGGCTGAACATTGTTATTATACATAGCCCTAGAGAGTGTGTAGAGGTTGTGCTTTGTTAAAAGTTTGGCACATGTTTATACTAGTGTTGTTAGTCGATAGGAATACAAGATAATTGCAGTAGGTTAGCGTGTGAGTTGTAGGGCATAGCATATGAGCATAGGAGTAACACTATATTTCTCAGGGGAACAAGAAAACGTCCTTAGTAGCAGGTAGGGACTTTATGAGGCATAGGGTGAATGACTCATCTGTGATTTCAAATGTCCCGGTCAGCCAACACCTGCCAGGGGTATGTCACAGCCATATGTTTTGCCGCCTCTCGGGGGGAGCGAGTGGACCAAGCACTCCCATTCGTTGGGCAGTGAGTTGGCTCCGTGCTGCCTCTAGGTTTCCTGGTGACTTGGAGTGGTGAGTGTTCGGGAGTCCTGTGTGTGCCTTTAGACCCGGAGGGCTGCTGTTCTGAGACGGAACCTGCCTGAGTGTGCTAGGCCAGTTCTTAGAGTGGACTTTTTGCGGGTGAGAGGGGTGGTGATGGGGCAGCCCTGGAGATCATCTCCGTTGAGGCTTTGGGCAACTCACCAGTGGTCTAAGAGTCGGGCGCTGGGGCTTTTGACGTTTCTTCCGCCTCTCACTCCCTGCTATCTCGATCTTTCTCGGGTTCCGCACCGGAGCTGTGGGCTGCTGTGTAACGTCCTTTGTGGCTGATGCCGGTGGGACTTGTGCCCAGGTGTCTCTGCAGCTGGTGAGTTTGGCCCAAAAATCGCTGAATAGGCGGTCTAGCCGCTCCGACAGTGGAGGCTAGCTGGGCTTGGATGCTGGGAGCCACGTGGTCTCTGCTATGCCGTGTGTCAGCGGTCCGGCGGTGCAAGGTGGCTGAGCTCGGTTTCTCCATCCTGATCCACATGCTCTGGTTGCCGGGATACCCTCACCGGCAGGGGGGAGGGAGAGAGTGTTCCGGAGAGACCTCCTTTGTTACAGGCTGCAGTTGGCTGAGGGATCGGCTGTCTCCCCCATGCTTCCTGAGTAGGCCGCAGGTAGGCCTCCGGTCCATCCCCTGGAATCAGTCGCATTTTGCGGTCCCAGGCTCGGTTATGCATTGTCTCGATGTTAAGCCCCAGTGTCTGGAGTGTAAAAAGCATTGAATTTGCAGGTTTTTGCTTGTTTTTCAGGTTATTTAGACAGGAGCTTTGCTGAGGTGCGACCACTCAGCTTGGCTGTCAGGCTCCGCCCCTCCAAGATGGATTTTTTCCCCCTAGTTTGTAGCAAAATTGGAAGTGATAAAACTTTTTTTTTTTTTTTGCCTTCTTTTTGATCAACAGCAAAAACATATGTGAGAATGGCTGAACTTGATGGACACATGTCTCTTTTCAGCCTATTAAACGGTTTGTGGAGGTGTTAATTATTTTGGTGAGCGGTTATAGTCTGAGGTTTGACGATCATAATTTAATTTGCTACAATTTGAAGGTGAATAACCCTGAGCTGTGCTTTTAAAAAGCAGGATATTAGCAGACGTCAGTGCAAAACGCATTGGAAGCTATACTGCCAATTTGGAAACCCCAAATTATTTTATGACAAGCTGAATAATGTGCTTATTGAAGTTGGTGTGCTTCTGATTGGGGCAGGATAGTACATTTTCCAAGAAAGCACTTTCCTCAGAGTATGAATTTAGGGTAGCTGAGCTGACCTCATCTCTCTGAACACACTTTCCTTTTTATGTTTATGATGTGGACCTTGAGATTCTGCCTTAAAAAATAATGCTGCAATCTGTCAAATTTCTTTTCTTATCTAATTTATTCATACTCCAAAGTCTTGAATAATTTACAGTCTCTGACTTTTATTAAAGTAATGTACTTTTCCCTTTTTAATATAATATGCAACATGTGCCTTCCAGACATAAGGAATAGGTAGGAAGACTATCTTGTTCACAGTACTAAAATAAAACTTTGTAGCCCCAGCATCCAACACTTCTGAGCTACTGGCAACAGACCAAAGGTTACGTGACTTTTCATAAAACAAATGGAGAGTTGCATGTTAATCATATAATTTAATGGTATGCTTACAAAATGTGTGTTTCATGTTTAGTTTGTACAATATTTAGAAGGAATATTAAACCAGGAGCCACCATTTAAATGTGTAGCAGGTAGTTTGTTGTTAAATATATCATAGATTATATTATATTATATTGATATAGTTAAAACCATGTGGTGTATCTTTTTGTTCATAGGAGAGAAAACGCTGCCGTGTGGAAAGTAGTATTTGGAATAAACAATCTGGACCACCCATCTAGTTTCATGCAGACTCGTCTAGTGAAGACCATTATTCTCCACCCAAGATACAATAGAGATGTGGTGGACTATGACATTAGCATTGTTGAACTGGATCAGGAAATTGTTGAGACAAGCTACGTAAGACCGGTGTGCTTACCTACCAAGGGTCAGTTGGTTGAGCCAGATACGTACTGCTACATCACTGGCTGGGGTCATATGGGCAATAAAAGTAAGTTTCACTGATATTTTGCAAACAAACAATGTCTGAATACAATAAATGAGTGATGATTACAAAATGTCATGTGTATTACACCAGTGGCACTTAGAGGCAGTGAGTGCCCAGTATTTTTCCACAGATTAAATACTTCAAGTTAGGTGCATGTTAAGCTTGATGCATCAGGATCATTTTTTATTTTTTTTAATATAACAATGGATAGGTGAAATAAAATGTACAAAACAGCATTAATAGTTTTGCATAACACACAATTTAAAATACCGTATATCTATATAAAAGTAAATGGTCTGGATCAAGCTGGTTACTTACCAATGGTAAGGCCTTCTGCATGGTCTTGCTTTAAAGGGACACTATAATCACCAAAACAACTTTACGCAGCATGATCTATACACCAAAATTTCTCCATTAAGCTAGTATCACTGCAAAATTCTCTGCCATTTAGGAATGAAAGTCGCATGCAGGGAGTTGTCACTAAGGCAGCATAAAAAAAAAGTGATTTAACGCCTAAACGGCAGTGAATTAGGCAGTAAGACCGGTGAGGCATGATCTATACACCAAAACTGCTTCATTAAGCTAAAGTTGTTTTGGTGCCTGTAATGTCCCTTTAACTACAGATTATACATTTGGCTATTAATGCCTCTGTCATTTTTCCTTAAAAATTTGGACATCCTGCCACGCATAGCTAAGATGACAAAACTTTGAATTATGTTTTCCCCTCTCCCTTTATTATAAATCTATTCAGAAATGTATGGTGTTTTTTTTTTTCTTGTTGTTGCAAATACACGCCCCTCACATAATTGGCTAACAGTAGGGCACGGATACACCTTCCAGGAAAGCCAGCCCTGAAACCACACCATTACAACAAAAATGTGGCTATTTGGAATTTAAGAAAATATGTGCCATAAAACTAGCACATTAATTAGAAAAAACATTTTGTACATTGGTTTTATTTTCAACTTCAAAGTGATTTTTATTTTTGGTTTAGTTTTGCTTTTTAAATTTTTAATTTAAAGTATTTTTTCCTTTGTAAATCCTTTTGTAGCTAGGATTCTGTTATGAGTGAATGATGTTACTGTATTTTACTGTCATTTTAATTGTTACAGTGCCATTTAAACTGCAAGAAGGAGAGGTACGCATTATTTCCCTGGAACGTTGTCAATCTTATTTCGACATGAAGACCATTACTTCAAGGATGCTGTGTGCAGGCTACGAGTCTGGGGCAATTGATTCCTGCATGGTAGGGTTCTATTCTAAGTATATAAATTATAACAACTATAGCCAACCCCAACAATCTGCTTAGTGACATTATAAGCACCACAACAACTTAACCTAATTAAGTGGCTTTGGTGTATAGATCATTTGCATGCACGCTGTTAATTTGTCTGCCATTTAGGAGTTTAATCCCTTTCTTAATCCAGCCCTCAGCACCCTTCCCTTGCATGTGGCTTACATGGTCTCCCTACACACTTCCTGAAAACTGAGAACTAGTGTTTAAACTTACTTTATTTTAAACTTCCTTTATTGCACATTGATTAATGTAAATTTCTCATATCCTGCTTTTTCATAGCCAGCAGTAACTCCAGTGTGTGAGTAAAGTTCAATTATCAGAGCAGGAAATAAACTTCTAGAGTTAACACAATGTGCTGTGAGGTCTAGTTGAAAAAGTGTTTTAATTCCTAAATGGCAGAAAAGTGAGCAGTGAGACTGCAGGGAGATATGTATGCCAAAACTGCTTCATTGAGCTAAAGTTGTTTGGGTACTTATCCTTTTATGGCACTGCCACAAAAAAGCCTAAATATCTAATTTTTCAAAATTAAGTTAGGCCTAAATTCAATTAACATTTAAGAATATAGGATCAAGCAAATGTTTGTATATGAGTGTATTTTAAATCTAAGATAAGAATAAACAGGGAGCACAAGGTTATTTTTATGAAGACAAGAGTAAACCGGGATCACAAGGTTTTACCTTTATTATAAGTGCCATTTATATAGTGTCAACATATTCTGCAGTGCTTTACAATATTATAAACTGGGGAATTTAACAATAAATTAGACCATTACAAATTGTTACAGAAACAATAGGTCGATGAGGACCCTTCTTGTGCAAGCTTACAGTCTAGAGGAGGTAGGGTATAAACCCACAATGGAAAGGACAGCATGGGAGATAGCATCTAAGTGACAGGGTGGGGAAGTAGCAGATTTAGCTGATAATGGAGTACACACCCTCTAAGAGAGAGTGAGAGACAGGTTTGTGAAATAACTGTTACTCTGGTAGGCCATAGGTTATACTGAAGATGTTCCTCAAAACAAATCTCTTAAGTGATTGAAGACGAGGGGAGAGACTGAGAGATGGCAGACTGTTCCAAAAGCGTGAGCAAGAACGAGTTAGCAGTAAGAGAAGGTCACAGACAGAGCAGAGTGACCAAGAAGGTGCATATTTGTGAACTTAGAAAAAATGTTGCGGAAGGTAAAGTTGTTGCAAAAAGTCAATGTAAGGATTGAGGTGTGAGTGGAGCAAAGGGAGACAAAAATCAGCCCGGTAGCAGCATGCATTATAAACTATAGTGAGGCAGTATGGTTTCTGGAGAGATCAATGCAAGAAATTAAGAGTAGGAACAAGCTCTTCAGTAGAATCTTGCAAAAGAAAGGGGCAGATGTGGGCAATACAATACCCACATCTGCATGGGTGAGCGGATAGGCGTACCATGAACATGCAGGGAGTGTGACAGAGGAGGATTAGTATTATGAGGAGGGAAGATAGGAAGCTCAGTTTCCAAAAGCAGGACATCCAGTCAGAGAGAGAGGAGAGGCAACCGGTGAGGAGTTCTAGGACAGTGGGGAAGAGATATATCTAGTGTCATAGGAATTAAGTTTGGCAACAGACAACAGATGCAGTATGAAGAGAAAACAAAAGCGAACCAATTACAGAGCCTGGAAAAACTACAACCGTGAGGGGAAGAGACACTAAATGAATGGTGGGAGAGATTAAATGAGAACCAGGAAAGGACAGTGTTACAGAGACGCGTCTAAAAATTTTATGTCACAATGTGTCTGAATACAAGCTAATTCACATTTGTTGTGTACATATTTAATTGGTCATTTTTCTATGAAAATATTATTTATCTTTAGCAAAACCCCTAGATGTGGCAGATCCTTTTAAAATATGCTTTTGCATAATGACATTTAATAATCCAGAAATACATTCCACTTTTTTTATTTTATTTTTTTTAAATATTGCTATACATCTTAAGGACTGCTTGCGCTCAGTGGCCATTTTTACTTCACTGGCATCCATTCTATGCGCTTAACAGATTTGGAATGGGTATGTTACAGGCCTCAAAGCAATATTATTCACAGTAATATTTGTTCATCATATTTTGTACACAGTTTACTGCAGTTAATCTTTTAATTGTCAGTAGATTCTGGCCACAACTTCAGTTACAATCTGAAACAAGTTTCTTCCCCGTGCCAATTGAAATGTTGTATAGTATTATACAGTGTGTACTTAGAAGATAGAGATAAGTAAATATCAACACTTATTTAAAGTTACATTGCTGATCTAAGATGTTCTGTTTTTTTCCTGACAGGGAGACAGCGGAGGTCCCCTTGTTTGCGAACAAGGAGGAAAGTGGACATTGTATGGTCTAACGTCTTGGGGATCTGTTTGTTTTTCCAAAGTTGTGGGACCTGGAGTTTACAGCAATGTGTCCCACTTTGTTGAGTGGATTGAAAGACAGATATACATTCACAGCTTTCTAATGAACTAAAGTCACTGCCTCCAATAATGGGAGAATACATAACTGAAAGACTAGCGAAAAAAATTGCCTTAACCACCAAGCAGGTTTTATGTGTGGAAATACTTATGGGTATCAATGAAAATGATATATCTATATTTTTTGTTTTTAATATTGAGTATTTTAGTCTAAAGCTTTCTGACTTTTGTACATATGTTCACATTTTTTTTTTTTTTGCTGTGTAAGCATTCCTAAATGAACACAGGATATGAAAAAATGTAATGCTGTTGTCATTTTATATGTGAGAGTTGTGTGGCTGATATGTGGCTTCTTGGACATGTGATAGTTGTCGTGTCAGATCTACATTGCGGTGATTATCAATTATTGCAAGTTTTTGAGATTAGCTCACTGTAGACCAAGCTTAGATAGTGGTCTAAGGTACCCAAATCTTTAGTTAAGTTAGCTGTCAGAACAGTTGGATGGAATTGCTCACAGCCCAAGCAATACAAATTCCCATTGACATTTTTTGTTAAATCTGATGAGTAAATTCCTGGGTAATTTGAGAAGCACGACACGCCAATTAAAACGTGACCTTTGAGTGTTACCTACCTTCCTGTAGCTAAATAGATTTCACCAAGGATAGACTTTTGCGTCATATTGCTAGTCAGAACGTTATGAAACAAATACATTTTTAAAACAGTCCAGAAACATTGAAAGATATTTATAATGGTTGGGAAGGTTAAGCAAGGTGATTTAAATGGGTATATAGCATATACAACCTTGCTGCAAAAAGAGATCTAGAGACCTAGGTGTTATTATTATGATATGTATAGAGCGCCGTCAAATTCCGCAGCGCTTTACAATGGGTGGACGAACAGACATGTAGTTGTAACCAGACAAGCTGGACACACAGGAACAGAGGGGTTGAGGGCCCTGCTCAATGAGCTTACATGCTAGAGGGAGTGGGATAAAATGACACAAAAAGGTAAGGATAGTATTAGACTAGTGACAGTTGCAGAAGAGGAATCAGTCAGGAACTATTAACAGGTGTGTAGGTGAATCCATTGTTCAGCGCTACGGAATCTGATGGCGCTATATAAATAAAATAATAACATCCGCGTCAAACAAATGGTAATAAAAATGTGACCTACCATTTTTTTGGTCACACGGTTCTATTGCACGTGGAAGGGATTTGCTATTTGTTTGATTTCTGAAACACGGATAGGTTTAGTCGTTTTACTGGTTTAAGTTTATCTAAATATTATTTACTTTTCAGGATATTTACACACACAAAAAAAAAGGGGGTGGGGTCAGTGCAAGTGCCATAAAAATGTATTATTGCAAAGTGCGTGGTAGCATGGTACTTAGAAAGCGCACTCTGAACCTACAGTCCTTTCTAAATTGCTGCTGCTGTAAGACAACCAACCAGCAAATGAGATAAGATCAGTCCCTATAGAGTTAAATGAGACACTGGATTGAACGGTTTTATCAAATTGTGGTAGGAGTTTGCCTGCAGCTGCTAAAGCAGTGCATTGAGGGACCCTTTAACCATTTGTCATGTCATGATTTCCTTTTATTCCAGAAGTTTGGTCCTTAAGGGGTTAAAAAGGTACGTAACTTTTTAAATGTTAAAAATGTTAAATGCATTCAGACAATCTCTTTAAGAAATTACTAAAATAAGTTAACTGGAAGGACATTCTACATTCTTTAAGCATAATTGGAGGGTGTTTCTTTGCTTAGAATGGAGAAATAAAAAAAAAAAAAATTAAACCACAAATTCACATCTTCAAAACTTAATAGACTGTTACTCCACATAGCACTTCTAGATATAAATCACCACAGGTCTATGCTGATGACATCTCCCCAGTGTGAAACTCGTTAAAGTATGCAACAAAGCCAAGAATGTTCTTATTCATTTTTCTTTACTATCCTCCAGACTGATTTATCAGGATATAGGCTTGCATAATTCACGTAAAAACATTTTTCTCTTTGCTCTGCTGAGAAACCGTGCGTGCACTTGTAAAATCATCTTCCGATCCGTGAGCTTAGTATGTCACAGAGAAAAATGTTGTGCTAAAGTTTTAAACAGTGATGCTCTCTACAATATAGGAATGGAGATAATTAGAAGATGCATAGTTTACTAGGGCTGTGACATTATTTATATATATATATATATATATATATATATATATATATACACACACACTTTATTTTAAAAAATTATTTGTTTAAATAAAACTTTTTATACATACCTGCCCTGGACTTTGAAGAAATATTTTCCTTTATAATACTATTTGTCTTATACAGGTTACACTATGCATATTCTATTTATCTGTATATAGGTATTACAAATAATATGTAGTGTGGTTACCTGAGAAAATTCTACGTGTAAGGTAAAACCCACATTTTTTTTCTGTGTGCGCAAATCACCTTTTTTTTTTCTTACTATATCACATTTTAAGTGTAAACGGTGACATTACACTTGGGTAATTTAAGCTGCACCAGATTTTATAAAGACTAGCTCCACTGTATCCTTTTTTCTTTTATACATAACTGTCTACGTAAAGAGGTTTCAAAATTAAGATGCAAAGTTATACTGGTGTGGCAGCTGGTATAAATCAGATATCTGGACACCAGGAAGTCTGAGGAAACCAAACAGGTGTATTTAGAGGGTAGGCAATCTTTGGCACTCCAGATGTTGTGGCAAAGCATTAGGGGAAATGCGGTCCACAACATCTGGAGTGCAGAAGGTTGCCTACCCCTCCTGTAGCCTTTTTAACTGGGAGGCAGATCTAGCTAAATGTCTTCAAAATGAAGCATTTAATAGAGCATAGGTTTGTATCATTAGGGCATCTCCATATTAATGCTAGATTGCCAAGGATCCCATGACTGGATTATGTCCTCCCAGATGCTGCTAGAGAGGATCAGGGATTGTCATTATGTTCAGTTATCGGATAAAAGACTATTAATGCATTGCTTCTAGGCCGGGTTTGTAAGTTCTTGTCTGAGCTTAACTTGTCCAGCCAGAGTATCTTGGTAAAATTTGTGCTGCGAAGGGAAATAGGAGTCTGTGTATACTACCTCTCCAAGGGAGTCCCTATCGATACCAGATGTTTGTTAGAGAATTTAATTTTATTTTTTTAAATGATGTGTTTCAACATATACCAAATGAACTATTAAATGTCGATAAACAGGTATGACTAAGAAAAGAGAAAAAGACCCTCCCCCAAACAATTGCAGTAGAATGCCTATATTGTCTAAATACCAAGGCAAAAATCCACCTTTTCAGAGAAAAAATAAGCACTGGACATTATGAAGTCCATAAGCCGGCTAAAGTTCACACAGTGAATGATCCAGTTATATCTCTGACTTACAACAAAAAAATTAGTGTAGAATGGTGTGCTCTGTAATCGTTATGTTTTGAAAAGTAACATTTGTTTGTATTTCAATACAACTAAATATTTATATACATTATGTATATTTTATGCTCGACATTGTTGCAAACCACTCTCACTCTACAAGTATTAAACATGAAATGCTTAATATTCCTCATAACTGTACTGAATGCTTTTAATAATCACCTTCCAGTCTGATAATTAAAATGTTAACAGCTCCTAAACAGCTGTCAATGATGTTGTACGGATTGCATTCAGCCACTTTTCAGCCAACACTTTTTTTTGGTGGTGAAAACACCAAATATGACTTCATAAAACATGGACACTATTAGTCACCAAATGGCAATGAAACTGCAGAGGCATAATCTATACAGCAAAACTGCCTTATTAAGCTAAAGTTACATTGGTGACTATAGTGTCCCTTTAACAATACCCCCATACCTCCAAGAATGTTCAGTGTTTTTGCATGAACAGAACTAGCACCACAAATACATTATTTTAGTTCATGATGATTGCCAACAATATCAAATTATACTATATTGATTAAAACAAATACAGGACAAATAAGTACCTATAACAAACAAAATAAAATTAACAACAAAATACAATACTTAAAAAAGACAACAGCTCAAGTAGTAAGCCCTTCAGTGTGCCCGCTCTGATCTCGAGCTGGTTTTAGCTCATCTTGTTCCATTACAATGAGAACCTAGGCAATTTGCATATCAGACTCATCACAGTCAAAAGGGCAGTGCAAATCTGAATTGCAGACTGTGTCTTTCTGCACGGGAGATACAGCAACCCCAGACGATTGTTTCAGCCTTCTCAAGCTTAGTCAGTAAGGTACAACTGACACCACTCGAGGCATTGTTAGCAAGGGTTCCACGTTTAGCCTTTAAACTTGAGGAGAGAAAAAAAAAAACAGGGTGCAAGATAATACTGAGAACGGATAACAGCTCAAGTAGCTTGCCCTTTAGTGGGACCCACTTAGACCTCAAGCTGGTTTTAGCACAACAAATACACATGTACACCATACCCAAAATATACAAAGTGTCAAATATCAATGACCAACCAGAACAGGTTTGCAACTACACTAATGCCCGTCATTAACATCGTGATCTTGAAATTTTCATCTTGAGATTTGATTAACCCCTTAAGGACACGTGACATGTCATGATTCCCTTTTATTCCAGAAGTTTGGTTCTTAAAGGGACACTATAGTCATCTGATCAACTACAGCTTATTGAATTTGTTCTGGTGAGTAGAATCATTACCTTCAGGGTTTTTGCTCTAAACACGGTCTTTTCAGAGAAAATGAAGTGTTTACATTACAGCCTAGTGATAACTTTACTGGCCACTCCTCTGTTAGAGATCCTTCCTGGGTCATGGCTCCCTAAAATGCATCCAAACATTCAGTGTCTCCTCCCTCTGCATGCAGACACTGAACTTTCCTCATAGAGATTCATTGATTCAATTCATATCTATGAGGAGATGCTGATTGGCCAGGGCTGTGTTTGAATTGTGCTGGCTCTGCCCCTGATCTGCCTCAGCCAATCCTACGGGGAAGCATTGTGATTGGCTCAGGCTACCACTTCTGCTGATGGCAGTGGGCAGGTCTTAAAGGAAACAGGCACAAAGCATGCAGCTGCAGACTTGAATACAAGTGAGATTTACTATATTTATGGAGGCATGAGGGGACCAGGGTGGCTAGATGGTGGTTTTAACCCTATAGGGTCAGGAATACATGTTTGTGTTCCTTACCCTATATTGCTCCTTTAAAGAAGATTAGTGAAGTTAAAGGACCACTATAGGCACCCAGACCACTTCAGCTCAATGAAGTTGTCTGGGTGCCAGGTCCCTCTAGTTTTAACCCTGTAGCTGTAAACATAGTTTCAGGGAAACTGCTATGTTTACACTAGTGGCTGTCTCACGGACTGTGAAAATCAAAGTGAGAAGACGCTGGACGTCCATAGGAAAGCATTGATAAATGCTTTCCTATAGACTGTTTGAATGCGCGCATGCGGCGCTGACATCGGCAGAGGGGGGAGAGTTCCCCAGTGCCAAGGGAGCCCGGCACTGGAGAAAGGTAAGTGTTTAACCCCTTCAGCCCAGCGGGAGTGGGACCCTGAGGGTGGGATCTAAAGACCCTTTAGTGCCAGGAAAAAAAGTTTGTTTTCCTGGTAGTATAGTGGTCCTTTAAGCCCAGTTTTAAGTCTGTAGCAATATCTTTTACTTTAGCCACGATTTAATAAGTTTTCTAAATGATTCAATATGGTTAGAAAAACCTTCCAAATTATTTATCTACAGAAATCACCATTAAAGCATATGGGAATGTTTGTAGATAAACAATTGTGACATTTTGAGTTGTGAACACTCTGAAAACACTAACACGATACCATCTGAGGGTCAGAAAACATCAGTTGGATATCGATGCTGGATTGTAATCTACCACTTTGTTGGACGTGCCAACTCCCAGATCACAAATAAGTGATGATGAGTTAAAAATGTAATGAGATACAGGCTTCTTACTGAAACCAAAAATACTATCAAATTTATTTTTATGCTGGTATCCACTGGAGGGATTACAGAACATCTGCTTAATCAAAAAATTAAATCTTGGGTCAAACCATAAATATACTGCTCGAATTCAATACACCAATAATAACATTGTCATTACTGGTAGCAATACCCTATAACAGGGATAGGCAACCTTCGGCACTCCAGATGTTTTGGACTACATCCTCAGTAATGCTCTGACACCTATAGTGCTGACAAAGCATCATGGTAGGTGTAGTCCAAAACATCTGGAATGCCAAAGGTTGCCTATTCCTGCCCTATAACATTGTTGGTATCATAACCCCATAACATGAATGGCCTAGCATATTTATCATTCAATGAAATAATTGTTAAACTTATGGTTAAGGCTTGCACACTCTCTCTATGCCTTCATCTTAACTTCCACCCTAACAAATACACATGGACTCTTATTGCTAATTATAACTATGTATACATGCAGTCATAATTGCAGGCATACACACGCTCATTCATACATTGTCACTCACCCTTTTACATGTGTATATATAATGTAAAATGCACAAACATGCAGGACAGAACTCATGGATAGGGCCTTGTAATAAGGTAAGTTATGTCCAGTACTCAAGGCCTGGATGGATGGGTTGCCTTCATAGTGCTCCAGGCTAGGGTAAGATTTGGTGTGTGGCTGGATTGTACTTCGATATGAAGCATGAGTGTGCTTTATAATTTTCTAGTTGTGTATGTATGATAGTTGTGTAGCAAGATGTTATGCAGTTAGTAGCAAATTATGCAAATCTCCACCCTTCTAATGGAGACTTGCTTGCTGAATATAAAGCTCACGGTGTTAGGAAAAATTAGCAAATAAATTTTTTAATTCATATATATAGAAGACGCTTCTCTGTTGTTCAGTTCTATATTCAAATCCTGAAAACTGCAAGAATTTTATTTATCATTAGAACATAAAGATACACATTTTCGTATCAAATCATATCCCTTTTACTTGTACAATTCTAAAGTCTTGGAAAGGGAACGTAAAGGGAAAATAGATTTCTTTTGTGTGTTACAAAACATTCCATGTAAAGATTATATTTGAAATTTTTTAGATGTATTTTTATACTGTCATACTCTGTATTTTAGGAACACTTTAGCATAGACTGTTATATTTCCACCGGTATCGCTAATCATGAGAATGAGTCAAGTGTCCTAAATCGTCTTACCGAAACAACTCGATGTGGCAACTAAGTTTTGTATTTTTAATTTGTATTTGAATATTTTTTGCAAGATCAGAGATAGTAAATAAAGATTGGAACTTAAGTTGTGTTTTATTTTTAAATCGCTTATAAAAAAGATGTTTATATTGTGAATAAATTGTCTGATCTGCAATGCTACTGGAAAAAGAAAATGCCCTAAGCCTTACTAGGAAAAATTAGGAGAGAGACACCAGTCTGGTTAAATGGGTGGTAAATCAGCAAGTTCACTTGTCAAGGGTTAAGCATGCAGTTTCAAAGACTTAAGCCAGAAGATCAATTGATGGAGGATGTGGGGAAGGTAATTAAAAATCTGATTGCCATTATGGAGTCCAGGATGATTTTTTTTACTCTGTTTGTGGCATAGTTGGAAATGTCTGCTATTGGGGGGTAGAGGGGGAGGGCTTGCCTTCTTTTATATCAGCAGAATAAAAGAATGTGTTTCAAGGTTAAACTTGATGGAAGAAATAGCAGACTGCCAAATCAAGCTTGTGCATAGGTTCAAAAGGAGGTGTGTGGAAGCATCCAAAATAAACAGATACACAGAACAATGGTGGAGTTGCAGGAATGTTGAGTTGAATAGAATTCATAGCCTTTCCAAAGGTGTAAACCTGGTCAAGGAAGATGGACCAAACGCTAAAAGAACCGAAAAGGCAGATATTTCACCCTTTAGATTACAGGCAGGCTGATCAAGGTCAAGGCTGTCATGAAGTAATTATAGCACTCTGGATACCCAAGGGGACATCTAACTTGAAGGCAAACTCCACTGCCTAAAATATAAAAAATGTTTAGTAGATATACCCCCAATAAAACCATGCATGCATTTTTTCCAATTTAGGGTATATATAAAAACAGCTTGCGGGTGGGGTGGGGGGGAGGTCCAATACAGTCATAAGCTAAAGCCTGTGAATACTCACCAATGTAGCTACTTAATTGGCAACCTATTTGGCTCGAAAACTATGAACGTTCACTGGTGCTAGCACTGACCTTTATCCCTAGTGCAAGGGCTTTCACAAATTGCCTACAGTATTCCGACAAAGGACCTTGATTGTAGAAGAATATAAACTACGACCAAAAGAGGCAGAAAAATAAATGGAAAGTTTTTTTTAATGTATTATATTCATGCACATAATGCATAAAAGGTGGTAGGGCAAAGCCTTCTAATTAAGATGCTTCATAGTATAGACTCCAATATCATTCTTTATGCCAACTTAAGGTTTATTGGCCAACATATTAATTTTTTTTATTTTTTATAGTCACTAAAAATCCTTTCAAGCTCAATGTGAAAGGAGTATACTGCAAATTACATATACTGCAAAATAAATATTATAGCATCAACATGCAGTGTTTGTAGAAAACAAAACTCTTCACCATTTATATTTAAATTACAAGGTCAAATATTTTCTTTTCTCTTCATTTTGTAAATAAATTGAAAATACAAGTACGTAAAAGGTGCAAATATATATACATTAAAAAACAGAATACATAAATTATTTCTAAAAAACATAATGAACAAAATGTTTTTAAGAAATATGCGGGTTGCATGTATTCTACAGTTTTGATTCTGAAATGAAAAAAGTTTTAAATTTGCCTAAAACTGCAAAGCTATCTGCAAAAAACCCAAACAAGTCAATATAATAAAGTGCAAGAAAGAAGCACTGCATAATCTCAATTAAATGTTGCATTTTCCAGAAAAGACCACAATGTGTACTGCATTATAATTGCCTGAACAGTTTGTGCATACTTATAGTGTGCAACTATGTTAAAGAAGTTTAAAACTCCATATGCGGATTACAAAGCAATGCAATCAAGCACATTTTAACTTCCAAGAAACTGTCCTACCCCTGAAACTGGCAGAGGGCCATATACATAAATATACCATAAAAAGAAATATTAAAAAACAAACAAACTGGAGAATAATTTGTTTGGAAAGGTGTATAAAAGGCTTTCCTAAATTATCTGAATACTTGTGGGAAACTTTTAAATGAAAACAGGCTGTGTTTGAAAATCAGTTCCTAAAACAAGTACACAAAAAAGCAACAATATCAAAAATTGTCAATCTTTTATTCGAAAGGTGATATTTAAAAAAGAAAATCAAAATCTATTTTCAACATTTTTTTTTTTTTTTTAACCATAGATATATGTTAAGACTTCACACACGTCTGTTGCATACAACCTCTAAACATCAACTTAGAATTTCCAGTATTCTATTCAAGAGAACAAAATTGGAGAAAACTACCTTGTGAAATCAAGGAACTGCTAGGACTGCTAGCATGCCAACACAACCGAAGAACATGTTCCGATAACCAGGTATCAGGTAATACTGGAATAAAATCAGTCAGTAGAATACCTTCAGAAACATATGTATTAACACTGAATTTGGTTTGGTTTTAAAAATGCAAACAAACATCAGAAATTCAATTATGACAGAGTACTAAAAAAAACAATAATACTGTATTTTGGAATATACTAATCTCATATGGGTTATTTAATATAAATAACCCAATCTGCATAGAGGTTTGCAGAGTCTTTCAACATTAAAAGCACGTCCCCCAGTTAATGAAAGAGGAGTCAACATCTAAAACGTAGATCCTTTTCGTACAAAGATATTTTTCATATACAATATTCCCAGTTACTCTTTTCATGTATGACATTTCTAATTTTTGAGTATTTTTCACGATCTCTGATGACTGCGTGAATGGGAATATTTATATATATTTTTCTCTTATAATCTTTTGGCATACAGCACTGCAAATTCAGGAGGAAAGGTGATTACATGCCTCTGCTACCGAAAACAACCTTTTAGACATTGTGTGGGAGTACAGTATATTAAATATGTGTGACCAATTTCTAAATTAATGTGCCATCACACACTACCAGCTGAATTTGCAATTAAAAAAAAAAAAAAAACTGTATAAAATAATGTAGTGGGCAGAGGCATAGTGTGCATGTCGTGTTCCAAAAAAAATCCAGCAGCCCCACATCAACGGAGTCTCCTGCAATGTAAATGGTTAAATGTTTATTAACGATAACCAGAAAACCACCGTAACCAATGTTACAGAAACAAAATAAACTGCATCAGATTCTGGGAAATAATTTAGTGACGTTCCTTTCTGTCAACTGGTAGCTCAAGAATAGAGATTTAAAAAAAATCCCCAAAAATAAGATTTTCAAACACTGCCAAAAGCCAGTTTGACAGAGATTAGGAATGTAGTACTAGAGTTCCTATTTTCCCTCTGTTAAGAAAGAAATGACACCGCTATACAACCACCACGCTTCCTGGAAGTGGAAGATCTGTGTCTTCAGTTAACATGCAATCAGTCTCATCACTCTCCTTTGCAGAGTTGGTGCCATCTGTGGCATAGAATACATTATCCACTTGTTCTGGAGTCTTCGTGCCTATCCAGATTTTAATGGCTTCCATGCGATTGCGAGGTGTCATTAGGTCAAGCAGCTTTGCTCTCAGCTGTGGAGTGGGATACAGAGTTCCTTGAAATACCCTGTAAATATACCTAAATTAAAAAAGTAAATCAAAATTAATCACAATCAGTATCAAAGCCAGGCCCTTTTTTATGTGAATTGCTCCTTTTACATCCTTATTTAATAACCCTTCTTAATACCACACTACAAGCAGGAGATGATCGGCCTTTTTTTTAATTAAATATATTATATAGATATGCAAATAAAAGAAATTCCGATCAAGATTTGTGGTTCACTACATGACAAATTCTAGTTATGTTAAAAAGGGCTTGGAATACTGATTACAAATAACCAATAGAGATGAACAATACATATATACCATCAGTTGAAGAATGACTGGAAGCAAGTGCAAACTGATACGAAACCAGCATTCAGTGACCTTTTTTTCACCAATCTTTAAAATAATGCTTACAGAAAAATTAGGACTTACCGAGGCAAAAGTGCGACAATTACAGACATAACACAGATGAGGTAGTATACTGGGTCCATTGAATTCCTTTGCATAATCCAGTATGGATTGGCAGGTGGGTTGCAATTAATACAAAGAGCTCCAAACGCCAAGGAAAACAAGAAGTATGCAACAACACTAACAACCATTACTGTCCAGTGAATCCAGGTCTGGGGGGAGAAAAAAAAAAGTAAATAACTTGATAACAATCTGTGTGTATTATCAAAGCATCTCTTTGGTTGTATTGTGAATGCACATGCTATTCATTTACATCAAACATGTCAAACTCAAAGGCTTACACGGGTCAAATAAAAATTTCAGCTTTCATAAGAACATGGGTTTATTTAATAAAAGTGCAGTACAAAAAAAGTCACCTGACACTGAACGTCGTTACGCTCATAGGGCTTCAAAGTAAACAAAAAAGCAAATTTATTTTAAGGAGACATGCATTTGCATATAACCAAAGTTTCAGTCCAACTACCTTGACATATTAAGAAAAGTTTGGTAATGGGACTGAAATTGTGAATGTATGCTGTTGGATAGCTGTAAAAAACATTTGATGTTTTCTTGTTGATTTTGAAGTCCTTGAGGTGTGTTCTTCACTTTGGCTGAGATCATCAAGTTTGATGATCTCAGCCAATCCAATGCTTTCCCATAGGAAGGCATTGGGAAGCTATTGTGCATGTGTGGCAAAACGCTGCGCGGCCAATCAGTATCTCCATGGGTAGCATTCAGCACCAATCTAATACACTGCACCCTCCCCTAATCTAATACACTGCCCACAAATCCAATACATTGGACCCCTCCCTCCACTCGAATACACTGCCCCTTCCACCCAATCTAATAGACTGCCCCTCCTCCCTCCACTAATTGAATACACTGCTCTCCCTCCGCTGGCACTGTGAGCATAAAGGAAGGGGGGTTGACTGGCCTGCTCTGCCCTCTTGCGGCCGTGGGAGGGAAGACAAGAATCAGACAGGAAATATCTTTCCTGTCTTGTGGCTGGTTGCAGCCACAGCACAAAGCAGCCCCAGGGAAGGTGGCCTGCAAATATATTAAATTGTGGGCCACATGTGGTCCACGGGCCGCAAAGTTTGACCTTTTTGATTTACATAGTCAACTCAATGTACAGATAAAATATTAATTCTTAGGTGACAGTCACTCTCTGGTACATCAGACTAATAGCCAGAATGGAAATTTCTTCAGAAAACTGTGTATTCAGCTGCTGCCTTTCCCAAAGAAGAACACAAAATAAAAGTGTATTCTTCTTATTTACTAAGGACTATTGGATTTTTCTATGTACAATAAACACTCTACTAGATGTATAGCTAGGGTACGGGTAGGCAAAGCAGAATCTGTGATATCAACCCAACCTCATTGACAAAATAATGCAGATGATGGATTAATAGCAAAGGTTTTATAAGAGTATAAAGCCGTTATTTGCAAACCTATACTTTTTGTCCACCACGCCAGGGACATATTAGCCGCGAGGCAAACAAGGCATTTGCCTTGGGCGGCATTTTCCAGGGGGCGGCAAAAAAATGCCCAGGCAAATGTCTTCTTAGCCTCGCGGCTAACTGACAAGGCAGGCTGCTGGGTGGGTGGCGCTGGCGAGGGAGCACTTTCCTCTGAGCTGTCTGCTAAGCTCCCTCGCGCGCCGCAGAGTAGGCTGGGAGACGGAATATGCCTAGGGCAGCACAAAACCAGAATACACCACTGCACAACACCTTTGTGCTTTAAAACACCAAACGTTAGCGGGTTCTTTTATATCTTAAGATTCAGGGCTCCCATTTTTATTTATATTTAGAATGACAAAGCATCATGGAAGATGTAGTTTTAAAACATCTGGGGATCTACCTTTTGGGCACCCCTACTATAGAGGCATGTTTTTGTACAAATATACAAACACTGAAACGGCAATATTTTATACTGTCTGAAAAATGCATCTGTGCACCAAAGCCACCATATTAAGATATTGAGGTTTTGATACATAAATGTCCATTTAACTCCTATGTAAACAGTCAGCCGTACAGTGCTTGGATATGCTTCTCCTGCACAATACACACATATACATACTCAGACAGCACAGGATAGAATAAAATAAAATAGATTTCCATTGTTGAATTGGAATCCTTTGAACAGGCTACAAAGATAAAATATTTGTCTAATTAAATTTCAATCACTATTCAGCACAAAAAAAACAAAAAAATTGTTGCACAAAAAAAATAAATAATAAAAAAAAAGTTTCCATCAGAAGACAATCCCAGCCAGCTATTGTGCTTTCTCCATTGAAGTCTCCAACTCACCAGGCTTTTACTTTCAATTAGAAGATGTAGCAAAACCACAAACAGTGTTGGTGTTATTATGAGGTTTCCAAAAGAATAAATGTCCAGATCAGAGCCAAAATAAGCCTGCAAAGGAGACAAGACAGAACATTATAAATATATTGCAAGTGAAATAAGGGGTGAAAACTACTTAACTGAGTCAACACATTGAAGACAAAAATGCTATCTTTCATGTGTTGACGTGGAGGAGGAGGAGGAGAACTTTCTGTAGTTGACAGGAGTTAAAGATGCACTCTAAGAATGTTTCTTATTAGCCATAAAGGGACATACATTTATCATTTCTTGTAAGTTATATTTATTAGTTCTTTATACAATACTCCACATCTAGAGCGTTTTACAAAATATAGCAGTTGCAGACAACAAGATACAGAATTAGAGATGATATAATTTTTTGTTTCTCAATAGATCTAACTTCATTTTGTAACATTTCTCACAGTTCTTTTACCTTACCCATAATCTCTTGTAGGTTCACTGTGGCAAATAAACAAAGTCATATTCTACTGCAGAAAAAAAAAAAAAAAGTTTGTCTTACCCATGTTTCGGGTGTATGTCATTTATGCAGCACAATAACAGACACAGACCTCTTTACATGTAAGGCTGCTATTCAAGTACAAACGTCCATGGACTAAGACGCAATGTGTGATCAGCACATAGCGATATGTGCACGTTTCCACAAATACCAATATGTGCAAGTTTCAATTTCCGGCAGATAAGTGCACCAGTGCAAAACAGTGCAACATTCTGCCCTTTACCTGTCTCCTGCATCAATAATTACCGTAGCCATCTCATAATTTACACCTATTTATAGGACTCGCAGGGCACCATCTCATGTGGACATGAAAGGAGAAACAGAGGCAGAAGACCTGTTCCTAGTGCACACCCAGTCAGTCATGCTTATTGTTAATAACCTGTATTCCTAACGCTATAGTGCCTCTGTCCCTAGTTAGATTCAACCCCCATTCCTGTGTAAAAAAACTGGAAAAATAGCTTCTTACTTACAACTCAAATCCCACTTCCAATCTACGACAGACGCTATCTACCCCCACCTTAACCAATTTTTAATCTCTGTGCCTCGACCCGAAACAACACAAGAAAATACTCCTCACACATAACACAGGAGACAGACAGGAGGAAACATTCATATCAGTGGGGCACAAGGAACTCAACAAAACTTTCACTGAGAAACAATGGCAAGAGGCATACACTGCACAAAGGGGAACCGTTGCTTGCACATCGCATCTAGAATTACTCCGAAAACTGCAATACCGCTGGTACTTGGTCCCAGCAAGATTAGCCCACATATATCCTGGCACCTCGAATAAATGCTGGCGATGCCATGCTGAGGTTGGTTCCATGTACCATATTTGGTGGCAGTGCTCGATTCTATGAAGATACTGGGACATAGTTTCCAATGTTATCAATGAGACACTGTCCACACACATACCTCTAACCCCAGAGCTGTGCCTGCTCTTCATGAGACAGAAAACCCTACCTCTAATCGAAAGCAAACTACTATTCCAGGTTATAATTCCTGCCAATACGTTGATTGCTAGACGATGTAAAACAACCACGATACCCATAAAAAACAAATATCCACTAACTGGATGTATGAAATGATGGCAAACACACAAATTAGATCCACAAAAAAATACTCAAATTGCAGGGGACATATGGAAACACAAATGGGCAATGTAAGGGACCTCCAACAGTACTAGTCATGAAATGCAGGTCTCATCCTTATCCCTACATCCTATACAACATGAGAATAATGGTCAGTCCAACATTCACCGCACCGCAATATCTCCCACCTACACGCAAATCCCAACCAACAGTGAGTGAGTGATCCATACTTATCAAAGTATCAGAGTCACAATTTACATAATGTCACCCTCTACAGGGGAACTATAGTATGCACCCAACTACATACTTATGCATATATGTACCTGAGACTGATCACCAGTCCGATGTACAAATTCTCAATTTGGGGATCTATGAAGTAGTACATGATCGGTAAGACATATCTGGTCTTTTCCATCCCCTCTCAGCTATATAGAGACTCTCCTCGATTACCAATTGTGAGCAATAGGCCCGGCACACTGCCGGATGAGGGATGGTACTATGTGACATCAGTTTTGGCTACCCCTTGGCCACAACTTGAAACTATGCTTTCATCTGCCGAGGCTGACACTACCATTCAGCTCCCTTTCCTGAGAGGAATGTATATAGATCCTAGGCCTCCATGTTTCTGTCAGTATTACTTATTATTTATATAGCGCCATCAAATTCCGTAGCGCTGTACAATGTACTTATAATTGAATGATAAGCTGGTCAGTGCAAGACTTATGCAAAATCTATACTGTAACTGTGCTTACTATGTAGGAAGCATGTACCCAAGAGTGACATATGTGACAATTGATAACACTGTAACATGTACTGTTTTTCTTTATGTTCTCCCCGCCCTACTTCTCTTTTCTGTTCCCCATATATCTTATGATTTTTTTTGTCGTCAAACTCCCATTTTTCCAGTGCTGTAGTTATCTCCACCTCCTGTGACGTCATCAACGAGGCATGGCCTCCTGGCCGCTGGTCCAATCAGAAACATTTGGCACTGGATGTCCATGCACGGCAAGTGCCACAAATGCTCTTTAATGTTTCTCAGAGGAAGCATTGAATTGAATGCTCTCTGATAAGCCTCGACATCATATGATGGAGTTTTACTTCATGCTGGAAAACGTCCACTAAGTATGTTGAACACTGCAGTTTATATAAAAAAAAAACCTGCAATGTTTTACAGTGCAGTATTAAAATTACAGGACCAGAGCACCCAGACCACTTCATTGAGATGAAGCTTATCTGGGTGACTTTAGGGGTCCCTTAAGAAGGATGGATTTGTATCTATGAAGTGAATGATATGGAAGTCTGGATATGGTAATGTAGACTGGCTTTGATAAGTGTAATTTTTTTTATTTTTTTACTAATAATAGTTTGTCATTTAAAAAAGTCATTATCCATAAATTAAGGTAAACCTCAAAATAAAATACACTGCCACTCCATTCTGCTCTTTATGTCCTTTAATATTTAATTTATCTTATTAAAATATTTTGGTACATATTGCTGAATAAAATTCCCATGGTTTCCTGGTAGCAATGTACCAAATCCACTCATGCATTATTGAATACAAATTTATATAAAAAATATTCTGCTTTAAAACATAGCATAACACATAAACTAAAGACTCATTAATTCCTATAGAGGAAACACTATTGGCTCATGCAGCAGGGTTTGCATGTGCATGCGTAGTGCTTCTCCCATAGGAATTAAAGTAAGAACAAAAATCAGAGTGCAATAAATAAGCTATAAGATCAAAAAAAAATTGTGATCAAAGCAAGTTTACAACAATAAAACCACAATGTCTCTGAATGAGAAAACACTTAGTACTTACAAAAAATGGGATGAAGAAGCATGCCAGGCTCTGATAAAAAGCATCCAAAATTGTGAGCCAGAATGTTGAGGGCTGATAAGCCTACAAATAGAAAGGAATCAGTCAATACATGTAGCAGATAAACCATTATTTGTTAGGGAGCAGAAATTTAAATTGGGGATATTTATCAAAGTTTTCTCAAAAGTGAGAGTTAAAGTCAGCCACTATTTTGATTGTATTTATTAGAGTGATCTAAACATTGACACAGTTTTCTTTGTTGTAAATTCTGCTAGTTTTTTCAGAATTTCCCATTTCAGAAAGCTTCAATATTTACAGTGGCGAAAATATTCATAAATCTGTTGCATCGATTAAATATTTGCACGTCTTCAAAATGTTGTTACAAATCATAAACAAGTGCTGCGCTTAAAAGTGCAAATTAAATTTCCACATATAAAAAATTAATACTTATACATCCAAATAATAAGATTTTCTTTGTACGTAATTTTCTTATAAACCCCAAAATTTTAAAAATGCTATATCATGCAGTTATTATTTTTATTTTTTTTACACTGTTGTTTTTAGTGGTTGCAGCTGCCCAAATAATTCTGCACTTTAATATCAAAGCACTTTATATGTCAAGCATCTAAGCACTTTGGGTAAATATAAAAATAAATTGCAACAAAAAATTGTAGAATATAAGATACAAAAGTATAAAAGCGACATTTTCCATGGAAGAAGCAACCCATAACATGGAAATAGGTGATCGTCACTTGAAATATTACATGGATTATTGAAAATAACAAAAGACATATTAGAAAGAGTAAACACTATCCAGATCATTTATTGAGCTCTGGTTGATGAAGCGTAAATATTTGAGGGATCTATAAAAATAAAAAATAAAAAATAAAAAAAATTTATTCACTAATAATATTACTTTCTGATCATTTGTAACAGAAATGGAAATCTTACATCTGATCTCTGGCCGGATTTGTAGAGCTCAGGGAGCACCATCAGGGTCTCTGCAGAGACGTCTTGATCAAGAACCCCATATATAATAGGCGGAACCGAAGTGAAGAGCAGGTTGAACAAAATTAACATCCAGAAATCTGTCATTGACGTTCCCGAAAAACCACAGAAAAACTGGTACCAGAACAACAGGTTCACGAACATCTGGTGTGGAATAAGGAAAAATAAGGAATATTGAATATGCTTATATTTTAAGTTATCCTCACTGAATAGATTCCATCAATATCTGGTTAAGCTGGCAGTCAGCACAGAGAACACATACAGAGACGAGAAGGATAAATGGATTATGATGTAATGTGCTAAATCTTTAATATAAATTTAAAATAAAATGAAGCATCACACAAAAATTGGTAAACACAAACTATAAGTCAGGTGTATGCAAACTTCAACACTCCAGATGTTGTGGACTATATCCCACAGTGTTCTCACAGCCATAACGCTGGCAAAACAGAAGGGCAGATGTAGACCACAACATCTGCGGTGTCAAAGGTTGCCTACCTTTGCTATAGGCGATTATAATCATTTATATATTCAATCGTGCAAATTCCAGAAAAGTGATAGCTTTGATCTGCCAGTTGAAGAAGTTTGCAATTGACTGTATGGTGTCTGACTTTTTGTGTTACACCAAACTGTTTTTCTGGTTGCTTAGTATGTGATATATAAGCTAGGATAATTAATTAATTCACCCATCTAGAAACCATCTTCCTGTTTGCATTGTTCAAATCCACTTACTATATTCTTGTAGAAAAAGTAGAGAATCATATTGGCAAGCCTGGTATAACACCAGTGTCCATGAACAAGAAGCAGCTTTTTCAGATGTTTGAAATGTGAAACTGCAAAATCACTAGACATGACCGCCTGCAACAAAGACAGATTTCAGCATGTTACAAATACAATAAAGGCAAATAAGGCAATCGATTCACTTCTCAGTATTCTCTTGCATCCTGTTTATTGCTCTCCACAATCTATTCACTTGTCAGGGAGCTGGTTTACAGTATTTACCGATATTCTTTATGCCTTAAACAATGATCACGCTACTTCAAGCACCATGATCATTTCAGTGATCTGAAGTAGTCATGGTGCCTGGAGTCTGTATGAGCGGTATTTACTATCAGTTAACACCTATGCTGCCGGAGGTGTAAATCCATCTCTGGCAGATTCACAGGGGAGTCATCTAGCCCGGATTCTATGTAGGTTTCTATGCACGGACGCTCATTTATTGACTGAGAGCCTCATTATTCTGCTGAACAATAGCCTCAGCGCCCGGTGGGGTCCCAAGTAAGAGAACAACAATTGCAGTTTAAACCTCTGTAGTGACTCTGACAAAACCACCTCTTCAGGCAGAGAATTCCATATCCTTATTGCTCTTACTGTAAAAAAATGTTTTCTTTGCCTTAGATGAAATCTCCTTTCTTCCAGCCTAAATGTGTGACCTCGTGTCCTATGTATAGCCCTGTTTATGAATAGATTGCCAAGATAAAGGTTTGTACTGGCCCCGAATATATTTGTATAAAGTTATCATATCCCCTCTCAGGCGCCGTTTTTCAAAACTAAAGAGATTAAATTTTTTTAACCTTTCTTCATAACTAAAATGCTCCATTCCTTTTATCAATTTTGTAGCTCGTCTCTGGACTTTTTCTAGTGCCATGATATCTTTCTTTAGAATAGGTGCCCAAAATTGCACAGCATATTCAAGGTGTGGTCTTACCAGCGATTTACAAAGAGGCAAAATTATATTTTCATCCTGAGAATTTATGCCCCTATTTATACATGACAAAACCTTACTGGCCTTAGCAACTGCAGATTGACATTGCATATTGCTGCCTAATTTGTTAGCTATAACAATTCCCAAATACTTCTCGTGTGTGGTTATGCCTAATTCACTACCATTTAGTGTGTAAGTTGCTTGTGCATTCTTAACCCCGAAGTGCATAACTTTGCATTTCTCTACGTTAAATTTCATCTGCCATTTTAGTACCCAGTCCCCCAATCTATCCAAATCCCTCTGCAGCAAAGCAATATCCTGCTCACATTTTATTACTTTACAAAGTTGTGTGTCATCTGCAAACACTGATACATGGCTTTCAATGCCTATTTCAAGATCATTTATAAATATGTTAAATAGAAGTGGTCCCAAAACAGAACCCTGAGGGACACCACTTACCACTTTTGTCCAGCCTGAAAACTTACCATTAATGACAACTCGTTGTACTCTGTCCTTAAGCCAATGTTCTACCCAAGAACAGGAATATTCATCTAGACCAATTTCTTTTAGTTTGAAGACTAACCTATTGTGAGGAACCGTATCAAATGCCTTGGCAAAATCCAAGTAGATCACATCCACTGCAACACCCTGATCTATACTTCTACTTACTTCTTCGTAGAATGCAATTAGGTTAATTTGACATGACCTATCTTTCATAAAACCATGCTGTTAATTGCTAATAAAGTTCTTCCCAATGAATTCCTAAATATTATTCCTTAATATTCGTTCAAATATTTTCCCAGTTACAGAAGTTAAGCTCACAGGTCTATAATTTCCAGGCAAGAATTTTGAACCCTTTTCAAATATAGGAACAACATCTGCCTTCCTACAATCCTCAGGTACAACACCTGAAACAAAAGAATCTTGAAAAATGAAATACAGAGGTTCACTTATTTCCCCCACTTAGCTCCTTAAGTACTAGTGGGTAAATACCGTCAGGCCCCGGAGCTTTATTTACATTAATTTTCTTTAATAGCTGTAGCACCTTGTCTCGAGCTATCCAATCAAGTTATTTTGCATGTATTTTGCAGCAATCATTTGCATATCTCTTGCCATAGGATCCTCATTAATATATACTGAAGAAAAATGGGCTGTGTCTCTCCCCTCTCCCTCCCTCCCTCCCTCCCCCCTTTCCCTGTGTCTCTCCCCTCTCCCTCCCTCCCTCCCCTCTTTCCCTGTGTCTCCCCCCTCTCCCTCC